>JAVJHY010000023.1:0-600000 GCA_035593235.1 Phascolosoma agassizii
CTTCTACTAGAAAAGTAGTAGTTGAGTACTACATTCACTATGAAGGGTTTACCGTAAGCTGTCAAGCACAAACTACCGGCCGGTAACTAGACCAGATCTGACCTGCAACTACCCAGCCAGCAATGAAGAACGACGGGCCTCACGGTCGAAGCGAGGTGGTTTGACGGCGCATCTCTACAGAATCGGCGAAGGTCAGCATCATGTCGCCGCGGAGGGTGCCGGCCTCCAGTTCACGCTTCCAATAGTCGAATCCCTCGGGCTCGGGGTAGCGGCCGAACACGTTGAGGTAGGCGGCACGCATGAACTGGATGTCATCCAGGCCGCGGTAGTTCTGGGCGAACTCGCTGCTCTTGGCGAAGGCGTCGCTGATCTGGCGCAACGTACCCCCACGTGCGAGCACGCCGAGCCAGTAGTCCATGCCCGCCTGATCAGCGTCTCGCAGGAAGTAGGCCGAGTAGAGGCGGCGGACAGCTGCTTCGTCGGCGGCCATGGGTGAGCTGGTGTTCGACACCGCGACGAACTCGGTGGATTCGCTGAAGGCGGTCATGACCTGGCCTCTGGTTACCCCCGAAGCCAGTTGACTTCGCCAGTATTCGTTTCCCTCCGGGTCCGGAGAACGGCCAAGGACGTTGGCGTAGACCAAGTCCAGGAATCCCTCGTCGTTGGGTTCCCCGTAGGTCGCTGTGAACTCGGTACTGGTTGCGAAGGCTTCACCGATCTCGCTCAGTGCCGTGCCCTGGAGTCGCTTCTCGATCCAGAAGTGTCGACCGGGAGTGTCCGATGGGCGACGGAAGAAGACTTGGTAGAGACGCTCGATCTGATTGGCGATCGTTGCGTCGCTCCCTGGTCGGGGCGGGGCGGTGAGCGACGCGTCCCACAAGTACTGGCGCGTAGCAGCTCTGCCCCCTTGCACCATGCGTGGATCGGCGGGCTCGTATCCCACTGGCCCCATAGTCGAGATCACCGCCCTGGTGCCATCTGGCGACAGCTCCTTTATTCGTAGCCAGTAGGCACCATAGGGCCGCTCGTCGACGACGAGCCGGAAGGTGCCGGCTGAGCGGTCGAGCACCCAAACGAAATGGCCACCCGAGTAGTCATTTTCACCGTAGCTTCGCGAGGCCCCGAAGAGCTGGTTGCCGTCGGCGCTGAAGAACAGTTGGTCATGGGTGCCGATTGGCTCGTCCAAGCCAGCGATCGGCACAGTCGTGACGCCAGACATGTCCCAGATGTGCACATAGGGTCCAAACAGGTTCGTTGTGAATGGGGCGGCTCCACCCTCGCCGGCCCAGGCCACCAGCCGACCGTCGTCGGAGATAGCCACTGCAGCGAGACCGCAACAGGTACCCGTGTAGGGCGTTGTGATCGCAGTGCCCGTATCGATCTCGATACGAGCCACGACGAAATTGCTGATCGCCAGAAGGAAGCGACCGTCGCCGCTCAGCCGGTAGGTGCCTCCGCCATCTTCGAACGCAGGCGCCGCGGCTTCGGGGATGAGCAGATTTGTCACCACACCGCCCCGCCAGACGTGGTATTGCGCTATGGGATCTCGGATGGCCGAGTGCGAGCTGAACACGGCAACCGACCCGTCATCCGACACATCGATCGGGAACACGTCAACGCCATCGAGGCCACCCGACAGCAGGGTCCGCTCCCCGCCGTGGCGATCCACAAGCACGACATCGTTCTGTCCCCCATCGTCGTCCCCGGCCTCGATGCCCTCCCATGAGGTCGAGACCAGCGCCGACCCATCGTCGGTCACGGCTCTGACATATGTTGAGTAGGGAGGCTCACTCGGTCCGAGGCTGTAGCCGTCGGCGCAGTTACTGTTCGGAGCCCCCGTGACCATAGAGCTGGTACCGGTTGGCAGATCGACGAAAACCACACCATCGGTCTGCTCGGCCTGGTTGTGGTGCGAACATCCGGAGTGCACGGCCGTCGAGAGGTCGCCCGAAACCAAGAACCCGTCCAAAACCTCGATGGTCGAACTCACGGGAAACGGCTCGACCCATCCTTCCTCGATCGAGCGGTCGGCCCCTGCCGCGGTCTGGCTGGTCAGCGATACGGCCAGAACCACCGCCACCGCGACGTAACTCCGAGCACGGGGTCTCACGAACCGAACGCAAGTCTCTCGACGACTACTCACCAGACTCCCGTCGGCAGTGGTCGGAACCAATCAAGACTTCTTGACAGCGGGCCAACCAAAAAAACTCCGGAACGAACCACAAACGCAACAACCAGCGACAGTGAAGGTGCAGCAGAGTAGTGTCTGGGCCGGTAGCAACAATGGAGGTCCGCTGTGAGAAAACTGCTAACGCTGTTCATTGGTCTTGTACTGATAGCTGGCGCCTGTTCTAGCGACAGCGATGACGCAGATGACTCGGGTAGCTCTGCTGACACCGATGCCACGACCGAGACTGCAGAAACCGAAGAGACCGAGGAGACAGAAGAAGCCTCCGAGTCGGGTGACGACACGGGTGCGATCGAGATCGAGATGTGGATCGCGTTCAACGACGATGCCCGATTGAATTTCACCCAGGACCGGGCGGCCGAGTTCAACGAGAAGCACCCCGAGTACGAAGTGGTGGTCACACCATTCGACTCCTACAACACCGTGTTCGAACAGACCGCGCTGGCGATCGAAGACGGCAACCCGCCCGAGATCATCCACTTCTTCGAAGCGGCAACCCAGGACGCGCTCGACGCCATCGACAGCAACGGTGACCCGATCTTCAAGTCGGTGACAGAGGCGGTAGCCGGTCGAGAGGAGATTCTCGGCGAGCCCGTGGTCCTCGGCGACGTCGTTTCGGCTGCCACGAAGTACTACACGATCGAGGGCGAACTGTTCTCGATGCCGTGGAACACCTCTTCGACAACCATGTTCTCGAATATGGACATCCTCGCCGCAGCCGGGATCGATGAGCCGCCGACCACCTGGGAAGGTGTCGAAGAGGCCTGTGCGGCAATCGCCGCCCTCGACGATGCGCCGGACAACTGCATCACCTGGCCGAACCACGGCTGGTTCTTCGAGCAGTCGCTCGGGCAGGCCGGTGTCGATCTGGCAAATAACGACAATGGACGCTCCGGTCGGGCCACCGAGGTCAGCTTGGATTCTGAGGCCGCCATCGAATACGTGCAGTGGTGGAGCGACCTCGAGGACAGCGGTGACTACGTCTACACCGGCACCCAGCGAGACTGGGGCGGCACCTCCGCTGCCTTCAACTCCCAGAACGTCGCCATGCTGGTGTTCTCGTCGTCGGACACCACAGTGATCACCGACGATGCCGCCGCAAACGGCTTTGATGTCCGCACGTCGTTCATGCCATACAACCAAGACCGTGACTACGTCGGCAACCTCATCGGTGGCGCCACGCTCTGGATGACCAACGGCCTCCCCGAAGCATCCGAAGACGGTGCCCTGGCGTTCATGAACTTCTTCTCGAATCCGGAGAACGCAGCTTCCTGGCATCAGACCACCGGATACATCCCGATCACCAACGAAGCGACAGCGCTGTTGCAGTCAGAGGGCTGGTACGACGAGAGCCCCAACTCCTCTGTCGCCTCCGAGCAGCTCGACGCCGCCGCCGACACACCGGCATCAACCGGGGCCCTGCTCGGGAACTTCGTCGCCATTCGTGACGTCATAACCGCGGCAATCGAGGACATCCTGGTGAACGACGTCGATGTCGCAGAGAGGATGGCATCGGCTCAAGGCGAGGCCCAGACTCTGCTCGACGACTACAACGAACTCTTCGGCGGCTGATTTCTCGACGCCGTGGCCGTGATCATCAGTCTGCTTGTCGCTTCGGTGATCGGCGTGCTCTCGTTTGGTTACAAGACCAAACGAGAGCTCGCTCTAGGGCTGGCTCTCGGCGTTCTAGGTGCCTCGGCCATCCTGGCCGCGCTCGACTTTTGCGCCTTCGCTTCCGACGCCGAATCCACTGAGGGTGTGCTCGGCGTTGCGTTGGCCGGCGCCTTTGCCTGGATGTTCGGCGCCGGCACACGAGCGGTCCTCAATCAACGCTCCGCCGATCTCGGAAGCGGTGAGATCCGAACCGGCACCTTCAAGCTTGGGTGGTACTGGCCTTGGCTCCTGTTGTCGCCGACGCTCGTTATTCTCGTCTTCTTCCTCTACCTACCCGCCTACCGAACCTTCACGTTGTCGACCAAGCTGACCCGCCTGGGAACGCCAAGAGTGGGCGAACGGTGTCTCAGCAACTTCTCCGAGTTGTTGGTTCCCAATCCGACCGTCGTCGTCATGCTGCCGCTGACCGCTGTCGGCCTGATCTGGGGTATTGGGCTCTGGCATCGTCGATCCGAGGCTGGATCGTGGGCCCATGGCCTCACCAGGGCAATCCAGCCGCTCGGGATACTGATCTTCCTCATCGCCATCTACTTCATCTTCGAAAACGAAAACGGCGGCTACCGGCAGATCTACCTCAATACGGTGATCATTTCTTCGAGCACGGTTGTTCTAAGCATGTTGCTCGGCCTTGGTCTGGCGTACCTCACCTTTGGCCATGTTCGAGGCATCACCGTCTATCGCACCCTGTTGATCTGGCCCTATGCCATCTCGCCGCCGGTTGCGGGAATTCTGTTCTTCATGATGTTCAATTCAACCGGTGGCATCTTCGCGGCCGTCTCGGAGAATTGGTTCGGGTTCACCTTCCCTAACTACGCCCAAGACGCCACGCTCGCTCGGGCCGCCATCGTCCTGGCGTCGGTGTGGAAACTCCTTGGCTACAACCTTCTGTTCTTCCTGGCCGGTCTGCAGACCGTTCCCTACGAGCAGATCGAAGCGGCGGCGATCGATGGCGCCAACTCCTTCCAGAGGTTCCGCACGATCGTGGTCCCCGCCCTCGGGCCGATCGGATTCTTCCTGCTCATAACAAACCTCACCTTCTCGTTCTTCGACGTCTACGGCACGATCGATTTCCTAACCAAGGGAGCGCCAGCCGGAGCGACCTCGGTCTCGATCTACGAGATCATCCGAGTTGGTGTCGACAATGGAGATCTCGGTCGTGGAGCGGCACAGTCGGTGGTGCTCTTCCTTGCCGTCATTGGCCTGACAGCATGGCAATTCCGACAGTCGGAGGGGCGGATCAGTTATGGCAGCGCATAGCGGACGGGGGCTCTCACTCCATGTAGGAAAGCCCGGCCTCGTCAAGGGCCGAAACTGGCCGACTCATGTCGGTCTCTGGCTCTCGATGATGATCGTGTTGTTTCCTCTTGCCTACGCAGTCCTCGTGGCAACGCAGACGAACCCCGAGGTCTTCAGATTTCAGCTCACCCCGGGGACCGGGCTCGCAAAGCACTTCGACCAGGTGTGGAATGACAGGAACCTCGGCCGGCTCATGTGGAACTCGCTTGTGCAAGCCACACTGATAACCGCAGCGAAGACCGTCCTGTCTCTGCTCGCCGGCCTTGCGTTCGTCTACTTCAGCTTCCGCGGGAAGTGGCTGGTCTTCTTCTTCGTGTTGATCACGTTGATGATGCCGACCGAGGTCATGATCCTTGCCCTGTTCCGGATCGTGTCGGATCTCGGCTGGAAGGACACGATGGCCGGCCTGGTTGTCCCCTTCGGGGCGTCGGCTACCGGCGCTTTCCTTTTTCGCCAACACTTCGCGAACCTACCTCGCGACCTGTCCGAGGCTGCACAGATCGACGGGGCATCGCCGATTCAGTTCCTGTTCAAGATTCTTATTCCGTTGTCGTGGAATGTCATCGGTGCCCTGGCCGTCATTCAGTTCGTGTTCGTTTGGAACATGTACCTCTGGCCCGTTCTGATCATCTCCGACCAGGACAAGCAAGTGGTTCAAGTCGGGCTGCAAGGACTGCAGACCATCGACACCGGGCTGACGTTCGGCCCGTTGATGCTGGCGGCCCTTATCGTCTCGATACCACCTGCGATCGTTTTCATCGCGCTCCAGAAGCCTTTTATGGCCGGCTTCGCCGTCAGCGCCGACAAGTAGAGCATCGACAGCCCATAGGCCGCAGTTAGGCTCGTGAGATGGTTGCACGTGGGGAAATTGCCCCCAGCAGCACGGAGCCGTCGCCACAGGATCGCTGGACGCTCAACCGAGCGGGGATCATCAACGTTTATCAGTACGAGGACGAAACGCTGCACTTCGGGGGAGGGCGGCTGCTCCTGCCCTTTCTGATCACTGCCAGTCGCGGCGGATCGACACTGCCGGCGAGCAGACCGGCGTATTGAAGTCGTGGATGTTGTCGGACCGAGACGACCCGCAACCGCTCGGCTACCTCTGGATCGAGTTCGCGGCGGGAGAGGCGAGGCTGGTGTGCGGGTGTGGGGTCAAAGCAAACAGATCGACCGACTCACTCCGTACCTGGTGGTTCTTGACCGACCGTCGACCCGGCATCGATATCTCCCTGGTGGAACGAGGGGTGCCGTTGAGCGACGACGCGCTGCGGGCCGAGATCGGGGCCGACGCCGTGTTCCCCACGACCGGCGCTCTGACTACCGCGCCGAGATTCGACGACGTCTTTTGGCGGGGCCGACCTCGAGCAGCACCTGCAGCTGCTGAACGCGGTTCGTCCTCGCGTCGGTGATCGCATCGACCTCGACCTGCCCGCCCACCTCACAAACGAAGGCCAGGCTCGAAGCCGAGATCGGCCGGCTGAGCGCAGAAGAGCAGCGTCACCTCACGGAGAAATCGGCTCTGAAGGATTCCCCCGGCATCGCTGCAAACGCCCGCCCTTCGGGGCCAACGCCGTGGTCACCGCCACTTGAGCGGTCGTTCAATCACGACCGCAACAGACAGATCGTCCACGAAGAGCTCGTTCTGTCAGCCCTTCTCAGCTTCGATCCGTGAGTGGCGGAGGTCAACTCTTCGGGCGAGTAGTCTCTTTTCGACGATCGATGACGTTTACCAAACCATGAGCCAACAACGAATACGGTTCCGGCGGTCAGCGATCGCCCTGACGGTAGGTGCGCTTTGTGTGGCTGGCGCCCTCGCCGCCTGTGGATCGGGTGAACCGGGAGGTCTGGTCTCGGCCGATCCCGGCTTGACAACCGGCTCCCTACCTTCCAGCACAGGGACGACACCCCCGCCGCGTCCACCCAACGATGATGGTTACGACACCTCTGCTTCCAGCGGTGCCGCCCCCGAAGTCGCTGACCCTGGTCAGACGACCGCCCTCGCTCCAACGTCTGTTGCCGACAGCGGAGCGGTCAGCGAGGCCCCGGCGAGCGACTCCGATGGCACCACCGTGCCCGTCGCTGATGAGCCGTGCGTCACCGTAGTCACCACGATCCCTGGCCAGCGCTTCTGCGACAGCTACAACCCGTTCCCTGAGACCAGCGATGACCCAAACAACCCGGCACCGTGCCCTCCCTGGGCAACCGAACCGGTAACACGGCCCGCGGGCGGCTGGCTCGGTGCCAATACCACACCACCCGACTACCTCTTACGGGCCGGTGTCCACGACATCGACAACCTCCCGGCACTGACAGCACTGGCTCAGGCCGCCGACGAGCTCCTCCCATCCGAGTACGAACCAACCACCATCCGGGCTACCGGAGCGCCGGCCTGTGTCGAGGCCACCCTCACGCTCCGAGCCGTGTTCCGGCATCCCGACGGTTCGACGGTCACCGTGCTGAGCGATCGACTCTTCAGCCAGTTCGACTGGTCTCTGCAGCCGCCGTCGGGTTTGATCGAACGTCGTTCGCTCGACAGCGGTGCCGAGCTGGCCACCGGCAACTATTCCGAAGGCCTGGCCCTCCGAGTCTGGGTGGCGCAACCCGACGGCGCGCTCTTGCGGGTGATCGCCTTCGGGGCCAACGCCCCGACGTTCGCCGGCTATCCGACAACGATCCCGCCTCAGTCAACCTCCGTCGCTCCCACCCCCGTGCCGATGACGCTCGACCAGGTTGTCGACATTGCCCTGGCGCTCGCTGGCGGCGGGTAGGGGGAGAGGGTCGAGGACGAGGGCTGAAGCCGAATTGAAGCACCTTTGAAACAGGGTCGTGCGACGGTACGGGTCTACTGCGTTCAAAGGAGCTGTTCTGTGAGTAAGAGTCTGCTATTCGGCCTCGCGGCCGGCGTTTTCCGACCAGCAATTCCCTGGTTAGTCCGACGGCCGCATCGAACCTCCCGTCGACGATGTGCCGGTCGAGGCGCCAGATGGCTACCGAGATTCTGAGTTCGGTCAAACCGGCACTGCGTACCTGTGCAGGATGTCAATCAGCGAGATCGGTGAACGGCGTGTTCCGCCATAGCGCCAGGGCGGCGCAAGGGGTCCCGACGCCATCGACTGCACGTTCCAGTGACAGGGCGTCGAGCCTGTCGTCGTCGGCCAGAGCAAGAAGGTAGCCGTCACCCTGGGATCGGATTCGGTGCTGGCCGAGGACCGAACGCAACCTCGTGATCGAAACCTGGAGGGCCCGTCGTGGCTGTTCAGGCTGATCGCCCGGCCAGACCGCCTCGGCCAGCGCCTCGACACCGACGGTTTCGCCCGGCGCTGTAAGCAAGGCAGCGAGCACGGCCCGCTGCCTCGGACCACCCAATGCCTGGTGGTTTCCGTCGTCGTCGAGGACCTCCACGGGTCCGAGGATCTTGAACTCCACCAATCTCCCCCAAGGAGACCGTAGCTGATTGGTTGACAGCCAGTCTTGCAGTGTCAGGTCGGCGACGGACATAGCAAGTGTTCTCGACATGGCGCCGCGGAGGGTTGAGGCCTGAGGGTGGTTGGTGGTTCGAGGATCTGGAATGGTGTTTCGATGGATGCCGAAGAGTTCTTTGCCGATGCCCGCACCGATCGACTTGGGCCACTCGATGGTGTGACGGTGGTCGAGGCGACAACGACGTGGTCTGGTCCGATGGCCGGCTGCGTACTCGGTGACCTCGGCGCCGAGGTCATCAAGGTGGAGCTTCGGCCCGGCGATGTCACCCGCATCGCGCCGCCGCATCTGCCAGGCACACAGCTGTCGTTTGCCCATCAGACCGTGAATCGCAACAAGCGATCGCTCACCCTCGACCTTCGCGATCCCGCCGGCCAGACGGCGTTCCTCCGCGTTGCGGCGGCCAGCGACATCGTGGTCGAGAACTTTCTGCCGGGAACGCTTGATCGTTGGGGCATCGGCTACAACGACGTGCGCAACGTGAGGGCCGACACGATCTTCTTGTCGATCACGGGTTGGGGCCAATACGGCGAGCTGTCATCGCGTCCGGCCTACGACCCGGCGGTGCAGGCGGCGAGTGGGTGGATGTCGCTCAACGGCGACGCCGACGGTCTCCCGGTCAAGGCGCCAACGTTTCTCGCCGACGATCTGGCCGGCCTTCACGGGGCGATAGCGGTTCTCGCCGCGCTCCATCACCGTGATCAAACCGGTGAGGGGCAACACCTCGACGTCTCCCTTCTCGACGCCGCCCTTTATCAATCCAACGGGTTCCTCACTCTCGGAGCGATGGGCATGAACATGCCAAGAATGGGATCCGAACTTCCTGTGGCCGTCCCCTGCAACACCTACGCCTGTAGCGATGGCGCCGCGTTTATTGCCCTCATCCTCGACAGCCATTGGCATGCTTTGATCGGCCTCATGGGCCGTGACGATCTGGCAGCAGACGAGGAGCTGTCGACAAACATCGGACGACTCCAACGACGCGACGATGTCAATGCGGCGGTTGGGGCGTGGTTCGCCAAGCACACCGTTGACGAGGCGGTCACCCTTGCCTCAGATGTGGGAGTGGCGGTCTCACCGGTACACACCTTCGCCGAGACGGCCCGGATGTCGCAGGTCATGGAGCGGGCAATGCTGCAGAACATGCAGCTCGAAGACGGGAGCGAGGCGCCGATCGTTGGCCCCGCCGCCAAATTCTCCCGCACGCCAACGACCCTACGGTCGGCGGCTCCCGCCCTCGGTGCCGACACCCTCGACATCCTGAGAGACGTTGGCTTCGATGACGGCGAGATCGAAACTCTACGCGAAGCGGGCGTCATCTGAACGGTCGCCTCGGCGACCGCCGGTTGCGAGCACCGACCACGATCAGTGTGCCGAGTTAGATCAGGGTGCCTGCCGGTGGCTTGATGCCGAGCATCATCTGACCGTGCAGCTCGCCGGCCCGGTCGTAGTCGAACAGGATGTGCCCGGACATGGTGGAGATGTCGCGCCGGAACCGTTGCAGCGGTGAGGACAGAAAGTGGCTCGACGCCCCAGCGCCGTCGGCGATGATCGCAACCGTTTGTTTCACGAGATCGACAATGTGCGCGCAGTCCATGCGCATGCGGACTCTCGTTGCCGGGCTTGGATAGTCACGACCGTGAAGTGGCGCACACAGATCCACTACCGCAGCATCGAACATCAGCCTGGCCGAGCGCATGATCGATGACGCCCGAGCCAGCCGAATCTGGGCTGCGCTCGAATCGCGTTGCTTGCCCCCGAACATCAGGACCCGCTCCTCCAGCCGTTCCTGGAACAGCTCCACCGATCGCTCGCCGGCACCAACCGCGGTGGCGGTGGCATCGATCGACAACAGGTTCAACATGTCGAGTCGATACAGCGGATTGTCGCTGACGAGGTGACCGGGGGCCTGCCGCTTTGAAATGTCGCGGTAGCTCACCACTCGCCGAGCCGGAACGAAGGCTTCCTCCACCACGATGTCGTTGCTGCCGGTCGCCCTCATCCCCTCGGTATGCCACACGTCGAGGACCTTCACGTCCGACAACGGCAGCAGGGCCAGCAGCATCTCCGGCCCGTCGGCCGTGCCACCCAACGCGGTCACCAACGTCCAGTCGGCGTGCATCACACCGGTGGCCCATTGCCAGTGTCCTGACAGCTTGTAGCCACCGTCTACCGCGGTGGCGGTGCCGGTTGGGGCGAGCGTTGCCGGTGCAAGCGCAAAGTTTCCGTCGGCCCACAACTCCTCCTGCGTCTCCAACGGAAAGAGGGCGAACTGCCAGTTGTGATGATTGAGAAACGCCGTGACCCACGCACTGGCCAGATCACCCTTCGCCATCTCCCGGACCATGTGAGGAATCACATCAAAATCGACTTCGAGCCCACCGAACCGCTTCGGAACCAGTGTTGAGAAGAACCCCGAGTCGGTGATGGCAGCTAGCGCCGTTGGACTGAGCTCCCGGAGACGTTCGCCATCCGCTGCCTCGTTGCCAAAAACCGTGGCGATCTCGGTTGCCATACCGAGCAGAGCATTGTGGTCAGAAGCCGGCGTCATGGGTTCCTCGTTCCTGGTCGAACCAGCTATCGGGCCCGGATGCTTCGGTGCTCACCTTCGCATCCTGCCATCTCCAGCTACGATTTGGCACCGGCAGACGCAGAGCATGTGCTTGTCGCTTCTATTGTCCCGCTCCTAGCCACCGGCCATCGCCCCTCTGGGCAATACCTCGGCCCGGTTTGTGGCCACTGGCCCCATGGGCTCAGATAATTGATTCGAACGGGAACCATCTGGTCCAGCCAGCCGTCTATAGAGACAGGACGAAGGGCGGCGTTCGGGATAGGGGCAAAAAATGGGTAGTCGAAATCTGACAGCAATGGTGTGTGTCCTCGTCCTCCTTGGCACAGCTTGCACCAGCAGCTCGACGACGGAATCGCAGACTGCGTCGTCTGCCGCTCCCGAGACAACCGCCTCCGAACGCCAAGACGCCTCGACCGTTGCGCCTGTTGAGTCGCACGCCCCCGTCGTCGAATCTGACGACAGCGCCTCCGCAGACGAGGACAAGGCGATCGAGGCCGCGGCCGAAGCGGCTGCGGAGACAACCGAACCCAACCCGTCGATGGGTGATCTCGTGGCAACAACCGCGGCCGCGGTGACCCTCCTACCGGCCGAACCCGGCGACTCAGGCGACGACGTTCTCGCCCTGCAGGAGCGGTTGGCCGAGCTGGGCTTCTCCCCGGGCACGCCCGATGCCGACTACGGCCGGGCCACCTCGGCGGCTGTTGAAGCTTTCCAAATGGTGGTCGGCCGGGAGCGAACCGGCGTGGCCGACGCTGCCACTGTCGCCGCTCTCACCGACTACCGATACGACGGTCTGGTCCTCTCTCCGGGCGACGAGGGCCCCCAGGTCATGGCCCTTCAGGAGCGTCTGCGTAGCGGCCCGTTCGATCCCGGCGAGCCCGATTCCGAATATGGCACGCGCACGACGCAAGCGGTTTGGGCCCTGGAGAAGTTGGCCGGCGTGCCCATCGACGGGGCCTGGGGTCCCCTCGACGAGTGGGCCTGGGAGTCATTGCAGGCCGGCGACATCGGCACAACCGAACGCAGTCACGACATCCGCTGGGTCGAGGTCGACCTGTCCGATCAGTTGTTCAAGGTCTATGACCCGGGCTCCACAACGCCGGTATTGGTCAGCCACGTCTCAAGCGGCAGCAGGATCCCGTGGGAAAACGAAGAGCACAGCGGCAGCTCGATCACACCGGTCGGTGAATTCCACATCTACCGACGCATCAGTGGTTGGCGTGAATCGAGCCTCAACATCGGCAGGCTCTACAACCCGCTCTACTTCACCGGCGGGATCGCGTTCCACGGAGCCCAGTCGGTGCCCCTGTACCCGGCGAGCCACGGCTGCGTCCGAGTGCCCATGCACATCGCCGATTATCTTCCCGGCGAACTCCCAGACGGAACCCCCGTACACGTCGAAGCTTGACCGGCCGTTCGGGCCCGGCATCGGCTGGCGTCACTTGTCGAGCGAGATGATGTCGTCAACCAACGGTTCGAGATGATCGGTACGGGTCGAGGCGATGATGGTGATCCCGTCGAACCAACCAAGCCAGTCGGCCAGCCAAGCTCGGACGTTGGCACCGGTACGTTTGTCGAACGCAGAGAAGGGCTCGTCGAGCAGCAACAACCGGGGCCGCCCGGCGACCGCCCGAGCCAAGGCGATCCTCTGCGCCTCCGCCCCCGACCAGGTCCACGGTAGGCGGTCGGCCACGTGGGGCTCGACGCCCAACCCAGACAGCAGACCTGTCACCGAGTCACCGGCCGTCGACTCGCCCTCCGCAGGCTCCATTCTGAGTGCGAAAGAGCGATCGACCAGGGCGGTTCCCGTCACGTCCTCGGGTAGATCGTTGAGGTATAGCTGATTCAGCAGGGCCATGGGTCGGTCTGCCACGAAGACGCTGCTCGACGGCTCATCCCAGATCACACCCTGGTGGCTGACCAGCCCGTCGGCGGCTCGGAGCAGACCAGCCAAAAGGAGCAGGGTGCTGGTCTTGCCAGTGCCGATGTCGCCCGTCAGGCCCAGGGTGCCCCTTTGCGGGATTCGCAGATCGAGGTGCAACGAGAAGTCATCTCGCCGCACGATGGCCGATGCAACGAGCCCGGTCGGGTTCACTGGTTCTCTGCCGCTGTCGTCGCCGGTCACCTTGTCGGGGCGAGGCTATGAGGCCAGGAAGTCGAGGATGCCAAGCGCTACGTCTTCGGTTACTCCGCAGCGGTCGGTAGCCCGGCCAACGATTTCGGCCTCGATGTCGGATGAGAGAACCGTTGAATCGACGACGGCTTCAGCCTCGGCCTGGGACAGCTCACCGATGTAGCCGTAGGCCTCCTGCAGCACACACTCCACATCGTCGCTCTCAACTCCAGGGGTTGTTGGGTAGGTGCTGGCCCCGAAGGCCGACAACTCATCGGGAAGACACTTTATGGTGGCCAAGGAGATGGCTGTTGCGTCGGCACCGGCGGCGTCGAACTCGGTCTGGGGATCAGCGCCTTCGTCTTGGATACAACTCATGATCTCGTCGGTTGGCTCGACGTCGATGGTGGCGAGGATGAAGCCCAGCGCGGAGTTCGGTGAGAGCTCGGAGCCGGCCTCGCCTCCCGAGGAGGTGCTGTCGTTCCCGGTGCTGTCGTCCCCGGTGTTGTCGCCTTCATCCTCAGAGGACGCGTCGCCATCTGAGGACTCATTGTCCGAGCCGCCGGCAGCCTCTGTTCCGTCGTCTTCGTCTGACCCATCGTTGGCTTCGGCGGTATCTTCGTCGCCCGAGCCGCTGCTTGGATCGTCGTTGCCCTCAGCGGCGGAGACGGCTTCGGTGGTGTTGGTTCCCTCGGCGTCGCCGTCCGACGCGCAGGCGCCAAGCAGAAGTATGAGGGCCAGTAGGGCGGCGATGTTCTTCACGGTGAATCCTCCAGGGCCGAGCCTGCCAAGCACGTTGACAAGCGCCCAACCATAGAGACTGGCTGCGCTCGTGTGACGGCAGGGCGGCCAGACAACCCTGGGCGGGACGTGTCAAGCGTCTCACCAGGGGAATCGGGTGTATCTATTCTCGTGAGGACTTCTCTGAATGGGGACGGGAACAATCCGCTGCCGAGAGGGCGACGGATCGCCCCTAACCATCGCAGGAGGGACCCTCGTGACGGCGACAGAGGCACAAACGCAACTGGTCGACAAGGCCTTGAGCCGGATCAGCGTTCGTAGGCCATACTTCGGCTTCGACGCACTGGAGCAGCTTGGTTCGGGGATCGTGGCAGCCATGGTGCCCTCGGCAAAACCCGTTGCCCCCGAGTACGGGCCGATGGACGCCGGGCAAGTCTCTCGACATCTAGCCATCCTCGGATCGTGTGCCGCCGCCTTGAGCCGCCCCGACGATGATCGTCACCACTACCTCGCCGTTGGCGCCCACTTCTCACGAATGGCGAGCGCGCCGACCACCCCTCCGGCCGACGAGCTTCGAGCCGAGGCCGTCGCCTCCTGGGTCGACCGCCGAACGGCCCGAGCCGTCGTCAAGTTAGCCACGGCTCCGAGCGACGGGGGAGTAGGCCAGGGCCTGTACGTCCTCGACGTGACCTACGCCGTCCTCACCCCCAAAGTCTTTGATCGTTTCCACCCGCCCATCGACCTCACCGCCACCGGATCAAATGGCGACCGCTCGCCAAACACGCTCGAGTCGGGAACAGTCGAGGAGATCGAGGGTGGTGTCCGCATGGACTGCGGCCCGATCACGGCCGCGGCCTGCGCCGGGCACTTTCCCAACTATCCGGCCGCTCCGGTGGCCATCGTGATGAGTCAGCTGGCCCGGACCGCCGGCTTGGCGCTCACCTCACAGCTCACCTCACAGCTGACCTCCGGCACCTCGCTGGCCGTTACCTCGACGGACAACCTCGGCAATGAGGGCGGTTGCGTCAAGAGCTACTGCGTTGAGGAGGCTCACGTGGTGGCCTCACGGTTGGGCCACGCCGGCCAGCGGCTGGTGCTCGAAGCTCACTACGACCGACCCGTCCACGGCGGCCACCTCCTCAACGGCGTGGCAACGGCCGACGGCGAGGTGATCGGCGAGCTCGCCGTCACCCTTGCCAATCCCGCCGCTGCGATGCAGCCGGGCTTGGTTGCGGCATGAACGAGGCCAAACTCACCACCCTGCTCGGTTCGGTCGCGGCATTCCTGATCGCCCTCGAACTCACCATCATCTCCGTGGCACTGCCCGAGATCGAACGGACCTTTGCCGGCACTGCGCGCTCGACCCTGTCGTGGGTCTTCACCGCCTACAACGTCGGCGTGGCTTCGCTTCTGCTCATCTTTGGTTGGTCGGCCGAGCGGTTCGGTCGCAAGCGGCTGTTCCTGTCGGGACTCGTCATTTTTGTAGTCGGCTCACTCGGCTCCGGTCTTGCTCCCGGTATCGGTCTTCTGATCGCCGGACGAGCGGTGCAGGCGATCGGTGGGGCCATGCTCATCCCGGCCTCGCTCGGTCTGATCCTGGCAGCAAACAAACCAGCCGATCGTGACGTCGCCATCGGAGCCTGGGGTTCGATGGCCGGACTGGCCGCCGCCGTCGGCCCAAGCGTCGGTGCCGTACTCGTCGACGGTGCCGGGTGGCGCTGGGTGTT
This sequence comes from Phascolosoma agassizii, assembly GCA_035593235.1. Classification (NCBI taxonomy): domain Eukaryota; kingdom Metazoa; phylum Annelida; class Sipuncula; order Phascolosomatiformes; family Phascolosomatidae; genus Phascolosoma; species Phascolosoma agassizii. The sequence goes on from JAVJHY010000023.1 coordinate 15,792, forward strand.
CCTGGTCAACGTACCGGTGGCCCTGCTGACCATTCTCATCGGTTCCAAGCGGCTGGCCGAAAGCCGCGACGAAGACATCTCACCCCGGGTCGACCTTGTAGCGGTTCCGATAGGGGCGGTGGCCGTCGGCCTGTTCGTATTCATCATCGTGGCCGCCGGTTCACTCGGCTGGACAAGCCCGACCACCATCGTCGCGCTCGTGGTGGCAGCAGCTCTGTTTGGCGTGTTCGTCCGCCGCTCGAACAACCACCCAACGCCAGTGTTCGATCCCGCCATCGCCAAGGCCTCCACCTTCAAGGTGGCTTCTGCCGCCACCTTTTTCTTTGTGGCCGGGCTCACCGGCTGGCTGGTGCTGGCCCCAACCTTCCTCACCGAAGTCTGGGGATATTCGATCCTGAAAGCCGGCTTCGCCATCGCTCCCGGCCCGGCTGCTATGGCGGTGGCCGCCGGACCGGCGGGCAAGATCGCAGCCAAGCGGGGTCACCGAGTAGTTGTTCTAGTCGGCGCCGCTCTCGCCGTTCTGGCCGTGGGTTGGTGGACGGCCTTTGTTGACAACGACCCGGCCTACCTCGGCGCCTTCCTGCCAGGAGCCGTGCTGCTTGGCATCGGTGTCGGCGCCGGATTCCCGATGTTGACCGCAGCGGTGATGGTCGATGTACCGGCAAACCAGTACGCCATCGGTGCGGCAGGGAACACCACCGTTCGCCAGGTGGCGATGGCTTTGGGTATCGCAGCCGTGATCGCGGTGGTCGGGCCACCAGCCGAGGCGGCTGCCGAAGCCGGACCCTTTCGCGACAGCTGGCTGCTCTGCGGCTTGTTCTTCGGGATCGCAGGCGTGGTCATGACCCGATTCGTGCCAGCCATCGATCTCCGCCCGGCGGACCAGGGCGTCCCGGGCCACGAGCGACGGCCCGACGTGCAGCCCGCCGAGCTTGCCCTATTGGCCGAGGCCAACCACCGGCGGACGGTGAAGCCATGACAACCGACGATCTCGGCTACCAGATCGGCCTCCTCTCCGGAATCCGGACCACTACCTCCCTTCGGCTGACCAGCCGGCTTCACACCGTCAGTGCCCGTCGACTGCCCCGTCTGAGCGGCATCGTGGCCGGAGGTCTTGCCACGGCCCCGCTGGCCGCCCTCGAACAGGCGGTCCATGGGCGGCGCATCGCCCGTCACTCCATCGAAGAACCGCCGGTGTTCATCATCGGGCACTGGCGGAGCGGCACCACCCATCTCCACAACCTGCTCAGCCAGGATTCCCAGTTCGGCAGCGTGTCGATGTTTCAGGCCCTCGCCCCCGACTACAGCCTGCTCACACGATCGTGGCTCAAGCCACTGTTCGAGCGCGTCGTGCCGTCGAAGCGTCCGATGGACAACATGGAATGGCCGATGGACGCTCCCCAGGAGGAAGAGATTCCACTTGCGAAACTCACGCCCTATTCGTGGTACCTGCAGTTCCTCTTCCCCGAGCAGGCGGTAGAGACCTTCGAGCGATCGGTCCTGCTGTCCGGGGCGCCTAGCGGAGCGGGGAAAGAACTCGAAGCCAAGCTGCTAAGGCTTTACCGGATCGCCAGCCTCAACGCCGCCGGTCGACAGCTCCTGCTGAAGAACCCGGTGCACACGGCGCGAATCCCCCTTCTACTCAAGCTGTTTCCCGATGCCCGCTTCGTCTACATCCATCGTTCGCCATACGAAGTCTTCGCCTCCACGGTCAACCTGCACCGCCGGATCCTCAACCTGACGGCATTGCAGAGCTTCGACGAAGCCGCAATCGAGGAGAACGTTCTGACCATCTACTCACTACTCATCGATCGCTATCTAAACGACCGCCGCCAGGTTCCTGAAGGCCGATTGACAGAGGTGTCATTCGCCAATCTCGACCGCGACCCGCTCGGCGTGGTGGCCGGTCTCTATCGTTCGCTCGACCTTGGTTCGTTCGAGGCGGTCTCCCCGGCTCTGAAGGGCTACATCGATTCGCTCGACGGCTATCGCAAGAACGCCTTCCCACCGCTTGAGGCACACCAGATCGAGGCCATTAACCGGCGTTGGTCGCCCGCCTTTACCGAGTGGGGCTACTCCCAGGCCGAACCGCTGACCTTCGTCGGCTGAACTACAAGAACGGATGTGCCGTCAGGCCGCGCCCCGCAACGCTGCGATGGGCTCGGTGCTGGCGGCCTTCCAGGCCGGATAGGTTCCGGCAAGCAAGCCGATGGCGGCGCCGACGACGGGAGCGGCGAAGGGAAGCCAGCTGTCCAGGACCGGTGACCATTGTCTGGTGGCGGAGATCACAACAACGGTGAGCACCCCGAGGCTGGTTCCCAACATTCCAGCCAGGGCTCCGAGGGCAACCGACTCGCTCAGGAACTGGGTGGCGATATGGCGCCGAGTGGCTCCCAAGGCTCGTCGAAGTCCGATCTCAGCCGTACGTTCCAACACCGAAACCAATGTCACGTTTGCGATACCGATGGCGCCGACCAACAGCGAAACACCACCGAGGATCAGGAACAGCGAGTTCACATCCGACTGGACGTCCGACCGGACCCGGGTGGGGGAGGGGGGAACCGTCACCCGGAGCCGGTCGGGCGTATTGGGGGCGAGAGCGGTCGAGGCTTGAGCCCCGATCAGCTCCGCGGCGCCGATTTCGACCTCGACGTGAACTTCTTCGACCCCTTCGAGATCGAACCGATCGCGTGCAACCTGATTGGGGATGATGATGGCGTTTAGCAACTCCGACTGGCGGGCGGTGTTGGCCAGGATGCCGACGACGGCCAGCGGTTGGTCACCAATGAAGATGGTTGGGCTGTTGTCGACCCGAGTCACATTCAACCGGCGTGCCGCGGCTGGTCCGAGAACGGCAACCGGATCGGACCGTTCCTCGTGGCCTTGGTCGAAGAAGCGGCCGGTGAGGAGTTGAGCCCGAGTCGAATCGAACAGGCCGGGGCTGGCCGCGATTACCGGGATCTGGAACTCGGTCTGCCCGAGCGGGTCGATGACGGGGACCGAGCGGGCGAGGCGGTCGCCGGTTGAGACCGCCGACTTGGTACCGGCTGCGGTCACCCCGTTTAGGCGGCTGAGGCGCTCCTCGGCGTCCCACGGAACCACGCTGACCTGGCGGTTGTTTCCACCACCCTCCGGCCCTCCTCGCTGGCCCCGCTGCTCGGGGGTAATCACCACCTCGGTGGCTTCGAGTTCATTGAAGCGAGAGACGATCTGATTGCCTGCGGTCTTGGCCAGTCCCAGGGTCGCCACCAGGGCGGCGACACCAAGGATCGTGCCGAGGGCGGTGAGCAACGTTCGGGCCGGTCTGGCCGTTAGGGCCAGCGTCATCTCCGAACCGAGGTCGGCCGCGCTGAACACCGAACGGTTGGTCTGGCCTGAGTCGTGGCCGTCCTCGTCGTCGCGGCCGGGTTGAGGCTGCGGTCGCTCGTCGGGAACCAGTTCGAGGAAGATCTCAGGTCGATGGTCGCTCATCGCGCTGTTCCGCCGCTACGCGAGGGCTGCTCAACGATGCCGTCGCGGATGCGAACCATGTGTTGGGCCCGCGAGGCCACGGAATCGTCGTGGGTGATGACGGCCACCGTCAGCCCCGCGGCGTGCAGATCGTCGAACAGCGCCATGATCTGTCGGCCGGTGATGGTGTCGAGGTTGCCCGTCGGCTCGTCGGCCAACAGCAGGCTCGGCTGCGACACCAGTGCCCTGGCTACGGCCACCCGCTGGCGTTCGCCACCGGAGAGCGTTGTCGGCGTGACGTGCAAACGGTGGTCTAGCCCCACCGAGGCAAGCGCCTCGATGGCTCGTTCGCGTCGGCGGGAACGGCCGCCGGCCCGGTACACATCGGCCAGCATGACATTCTCGACGTTTGTCCGATGGGCGAGCAGATGGAAGGCCTGGAACACGAAGCCGATGTTCCCGGCCCGAACCCCGGCCCGCTCTGGTTCGCTCAACGAGCCAGTGTCGATGCCGTTCAAATAGTAGTGACCCCCGGTCGGTTGATCGAGCAGACCGAGCAGGTGAAGCATGGTCGACTTGCCGGAACCTGAGGGGCCGACGATGGCAATGTAGTCACCCGAGTTGATCACGAGTTCGGTTGGTTTCAACGCCTCGACCGGCGGCGGGCCGGGAAAGGTCCGGCTCGCCTGGTCGAGCACAACGACCGGCACGTTCATGTGTCTGCCCCTTCAGGTGTTTCATCGTCTGCGCCGGAAGTGACGGATCCGGTCGGAAGTTGCAGGTCCCGACCTACAACGACCCGTTCACCAGCGGTGAGTGAGGCGTCGATCGGTTTGATCTCGACGAAGCCCTCAGCCCGTAGACCTGTCGACACTTCGATCGTTTCGACATCGCCGTCGGCTCGCTCCACCTCTACCCGTGCGGTTCCATCAGGTCCGGCCGACAGGGCGGCGAAGGGCACAGCCAACACCTCACCTCCGCTGGAACTGATGGGAATCACGATCCGCAGGTTCTGGTTGATGGCGTCCTCCGGGAGCTCATCGATGGGCACCAGGCGCATGGCGTACCGGTCGGACGACAGGTCGCCCCCGCCCGGGTTGTCGGCAACAAACGACACCTTGGCCTTGGCCGACAACCCCAGAGCGTCGTCCTCGATCAATGCTTCGGTGTCGAGAGCCACAAGCCGACGGTCCGACGTCGACAGCCCGGAGTCGATAATGGTCTCCACCCCGGAAAGCGTCATCGCCGGTCCGGTCGGAACGTCGCCGACCGCAACCGCCAGCTGTTGGATCTGTCGAGGCAACGAAGAGACGAAGACCAGTTCGCTGGCCGGGAATTGGGCACCGACGCGGGCTTGGGCTTCGGTCTCCTCGGTTCGGGCCGTTGCCAGCGCCGCTTCGGCTTCGGTCACCTGTCGCCGTAGTGCATCGTTGTCGACACCGGCCAACCCTTCGGTACGAAGTGCCTCCTGAAGCTTCAGGTCGCGTTCGGCGGCCGCCACCAGATTGTCTTGTTCGGTGGCGGTTCGAGGCTGGGCCGCCCTGGCCTCATCGAGGGTCTCGGTGGCCTCGGTCAATGCGGTCCGGGCTGCGGCCGCCTCGGCCTCCAACTGGGTCAGCTCGTCGGGAGCCGGAGCCTGACCGGTATCGGGATGGGTTCCTGCCTTGGCCCTGGCCAGACGATCCGCCGCCTTCTTGGCCGCGGCATCGGCCGCCGTCTTCGCCTTCTCGCCCTCGGCGACGGCCTTGGCTGCGGCCGCTTTGGCGTCGACGGCCCCGCTTCTCGCCGACTCGAGTTGGGTCCTGCCGTTGGCAACCCCCTGATCGAGAGCCAGCCGATCCGACTCTTTAAGGCCGGTCTCCGCATTTGTCAGGGCGGCTTTGGCCTCGGTGAGGGCCGCTTGGCGGAGGGCTACGGTTTCCTGGGTCGACTTCAACGCCGCTTCATCGTTTTCGGAAGCGTCGACGGGGGCGTAACCGAGATCGCGATACAGCTTCTCGACCGCGCCAGCCGTCGCTGCGGTGTATTTATTGTCGACGTCGCCCGGGTCATAGCCCAGCCGCACGAGGGCCTCTTCAAGCTGGCGCACATCGGGCCCTTCGAGCGATGGGATCAAGTTTCGGAACACCGGTAGATCACCCTGTAGGGCGATCACCGGCCGCCCCGCTGCTTCGATGAGCACATCACCCTCCGACACGTCATCGCCGGCCTTGCCAATCAACCGGGTGATGATCGTCGAGCCCTCGGTCGAGGAGACGTCGATCTCTATGGAGTCGCTTGAACGGACCGTCCCCCGTACCACCACATTTTGTGAGAGTTCCCGTTCCTCGACCGGCACAGTGATCAGCGATGGCGAGGGCGGGAGCTGCTCAGCCGCGATCTCCGCCGGTGACTTGATGCGTTGGCCTGCGGCCCAGCCGACGGCGGCTGCCAGAATCGCGATGACGGCCACCGCCGCCAATGTTGCACGTCTTCCCATCGATGTTCCAAACCCTTCCGATTGTCTCGTCCCTCGTTGGCTTTGGGCCGACTAACTGTCGGCTCCGTAGCCGGCCAACCGGTCCTGGTTCTCATCGAGAAACCGCTGTTCGTATTCCGCAAGCACCTCTTGGAAGAGCTTCTCGTTCTCCTCTGATTGGTTGCCGCACTCCTTTGCCGCCACCGCAACCGCCACCTCACGCTTTTGGATTTCGGCGAGCTTCGTTTTGGCGTCGTCGCTCAACTCGGGCGTCACGTCGAACGGCTCATCCTGCCCATCGGAGGGAGTGGTCAGATCCTCGTCGCTCAGCTCCGACGTCGGAGCTCCGAGGCCATCCTCGATGGCTGTGAGTTCTGCTCCGAGTTCGTCGAACAAATCCTGTTCGCCGGTGAAGTCGAGGCCTTTGCCAGCCATGCAGTCTGCGATCTCCCGCTCAGCATCGATGAGCCTGGGATCGCTTTCGACTCGACGATAAAGATCGTCCAGGTCCTCCTCGAACTCCTGGAAGAAGCGCATCGAATCCCCGAAGTCGTAGGCCTCGCCCTCGCACCCGCCTGGCTCGAAGAAGCCCCCGTCGTCGTCGGCCGCTGCTTCCTCGTCTGAGAGGGTCGGGTCTTGCTCCAAGAACGAGGTGTCACCGTAGAGAGCGGTGTAGTAGGCGTCCTGTTCCGATGCGCTCATGTTTTCCAACCGTGCCTGATTGGGGTTGTTGCTGGCATCGAATGCGAAGTCGAAGTTGTGGCCGATCAGGTTCGGACCGACGGAGTCCTGTGCGAACCACAGCGTCGAGATGCCGTAGCCGTAGATCGCCGTCCATTCGTCGGTTCCCCACTCGACTCCGTCTTCTTCGCCGAAGAGGGAGCCATCGTCGAAGTTCACCGGGGTGTATTCGAAACCCTGTTCCCGCATACAGGTGGCGATCAGCTCCTGGCTCGCCCGCTCCCGCTCGGCAAAGCGGGCCTCGGCCTCGTCATCGTTGGCCCCGAATCCGAAGGTCTCCTCTCCGAGGAATTCGGCAAGCGGCGACGCGGCGTCACCAGCAGCCGCCGTCTCGGTCGCTGCAGTCCCAACCTCTCCGGTCTTGGTCTCTGCATTCTCGGCCACCCCGTTGCTGCAGCCGGCTGCCAGCAACGCAATACCCATCATCAACCACATTCGAGCCATCGAATCGATCCCTTTCTAGACACTGGGAGCGACCGTAGAGAGTGGATGATTAGAGAGGTGTGAGAATCGGCAACGATCGTTGTGACGCTTCTAACCCGGTTCTCATCTTTGGTGAGCGACAATGGGTGCGATGCGTGTCCTCGTTGTCGAAGACAATCCGAAGATGGCCGAGGCCGTCGGCCGTGGGTTGAAGACCGAGGGATTCGACGTTGACATCAGTGTCGATGGCATCGATGGGCTCTGGCGGGCCAGAGAGTTCTCCTACGATGCCATCCTGCTCGACATCATGTTGCCAGGCATGAACGGCTACGAGATCTGCCGAACGCTTCGGGGGGAGGATCGAACAACGCCCATTCTGATGCTGACGGCTAAGGATGGTGAGTACGACGAGGCTGAGGGCCTTGATCTGGGAGCCGACGACTATCTGCGCAAACCGTTCAGTTTCGTGGTGCTGGTTGCCCGCCTCCATGCCCTCATCCGCCGGGGGAATCCGAGTCCGGCCAGCTCGCTCATCGAGGCCGGCCGGTTGATCGTCGACCCCGTGCGGCGGGTCTGTACCAACCGCGGTCAACCGGTTGAGCTGACGGCTCGCGAGTTCACGCTGCTTGAGACACTGGCCCGGCGACAGGGCGAGGCCCTGACCCGTCGCTTCCTATTGGACCACGTGTGGGGGAGCGAGCAAATCGGCGACTCGAACGTTGTCGACGTCTACATCAGCTACCTCCGCAAGAAGCTCCAGACCGAGGATGGGGATTCGCCCATCGAAACTGTTCGAGGCGTCGGCTACCGCCTCAGCGATTCATGATCGCAGGCATGGGCCTGCGGCTGCGATTGACCCTCGGGGTGGCTGCGGTGTTCACGGTGGCCCTTGTCGGCCTGGCCCTCGTGGCGTTCGATCAGATGGGTCGGAGCCTCCGGGGCGACACCAGGGAAACAGCGGAGCGGTTGCTGACCGAGTACCTGGAGGGAGTCGGTGGCCCCGTGATCGACGGGACCAGGTCCGTCGAGTCGACCCGTTTCTTCTATCTCGACACTGACGGTACCGAGTTGAGCGAGGATGAGTTTGTTGACCGGTTGTTCGAAGGTGAGCTGGTCGCTTTCGAATCAGGCCTGTTGCTCGAAGATCTGGCCGTCGATATCTGCTTCGGTTCTGGCCAGCCCGATCTCACCCTGGTCTCGGCCGACGAGGAGACGGTGGAGCGTTGTGAGGAGATCAGCAAGCAGATGGAGGCGGAAACAGAGCAGCTGGCCGCAGAGTCGGAGTCGGCAGCGGTCGAACTGCCCGGCTTCCCAGGACCGCTGGAGACCACCGTGATCGACCAGGGCGAAAACGTGGTCGCCGTTGTCCAGACGATCCAGACGATCGATGGCCGCGAGCTGCAGGTCGGCGTCTCGACACCCCTTCGCCCCGTGGACGATTCGCTGCGGGCGTTGCGGCGTCTGCTGCTGCTGGCAGTTCCACTTCTGGTTGCCGTCGTAGCCATGGTGACCTGGGTGGTGACCGGGCGCGCCCTTCGGTCGGTTGAGGCCATCACCCGCCAGGTCGATGCTATTGACGATGCAAACATGGGCGAACGGGTTCCCGTGCCGAAGCCATCCGACGAGTTGCGCTACCTGGCGCTGACGATGAACCGGATGCTCGATCGGCTCGATCGGTCGAGACGCCAGCAACGGCAGTTCGTTTCGGACGCCTCCCACGAACTCCGCAGCCCTATCGCAGTCAGCCAGACCCAACTGGAGGTAGCGCTTGCCGCTCCCTCAGACACCGATTGGGCCGCCACCGGCCGGACTGTGCTTGGAGAGCAGGCTGCTCTCAGCCAGCTCGTCGACGATCTTTTGGCGCTCGGTCGCCTCGATGAGACCTCGCTCTTGGCCAAGGACGACGTCGATCTTGATGATTTGCTGTTGGCCGAAGCAGAACGAACAACCAACGCCACGTTGAAGGTCCGAATCGGCCAACCGGCCCGAGTGGCCGGCGACCGCAGGATGCTCGAACGAGCCATCCGGAACCTGGTCAACAACGCCGACCGGCATGCCCGATCGACGATCGAGCTATCGCTCGACGTTGTTGAGGGTAAGGCGATCGTGGTAATTGGCGATGACGGCCGTGGCATCGCCATCGAGGATCGTGAACGCATCTTCGACCGGTTCACTCGCCTGGACGAAGCACGCGACCGGACCAGGGGAGGAACCGGGCTCGGCTTGGCGATCGTGGCTGAAGTTGTTCGGGCCCACGGAGGTACTGTGGCCGTCGACCGGGGTCTGCTCGGGGGTGCCCGGTTCACCGTCTCTCTGCCGCTGTCTGGCGATTGATCTCAAGCAAAGGCTGCATCGGCCAACGGCGGCGGTTAATGAGAAACGCGACCAAAAGGATCGCCGAAGCGCTCGACGAGCACCCCGTCGAAGTCGACGTTTCGATCGGCGAACCAGCTACCGGGCCGAGTACAGAAGTTCTCGTGCTGCGACGGGGCCTCGGGCTCGGCCCCGTCGGCCAAGGCCTTGGCTCCTTCGAGGAGGCGTCGCCGGAACCGCACGATTGCGGCATCGGTCGACGTGAGATTCTCCTTCGTTCGATCGACGATGTAGCCCTGGCTCTGCTGGATCATTGCGTCCTGTTCGGCCAGACCCTTGACCCCGCTGAAGGTTCGGTGTTTCTGGTCGTCGCGGTCGATCAGGAAGTCATTGGACCGGTTGGCCAACGGGCGGTAGGTGTCGTCGAGGCTGGCGAAGATGGCGTGGCCAGCCGCCAGCCGGGCCCGCTCGTCGTCTGCCAATGGCCGTTCGGGATTCCAGGCATAGGTGAACACCCAGCAGGCCTCGTCGGTGATGGGGACGATGGTGAAGCCGAGGTAGTTCTCACCGGGCAAGGTCGATGGACCGGTGCCGTGCGAGGGCAACATGAACTGGGTGATGCGCCAGTAGCGCTGATCGTTCTCCGACTCTCGGGCTCCGCCAACGATGAAACCCACATCGTGTTCCTTGATCGTGAAGTCCGGCATCGGATCGTTGCGGATCATACGAAGCCGTCGTTCGTCGGCCGGGGCGTCGGGGTTGTCGTTTGAAGGAACCGACGGGGCCGGCATGTGAAGGAAGGAGAAGTGTGAGGTGTCGAGGTCACCCTCGATGACCTGGGCCCAGTTGCATTCCGTTAGCTGCTTGGTGACATAACGTTGCTCGGGGCCGACCATCGTGAACTCAAGCTCCGGCGGCTCAGGCATGGCGTCGTCTTGATGGGGGCCGAGGTAGGCCCAAACGAACCCACCCCGTTCACAGGTGGGGTAGGCGTTGGTTCGCATCGTGTTTTGCATTGGGGCGCCGGCGGCAACGTTTGGAAGGTCGACCGCGGTTCCGTCGACCGCAAACTTCCAGCCGTGGTAGAGGCAGCGAATCCCGCACTCCTCGTTGCGGCCGAAGAAGAGGCTTGCGCCCCGGTGAGGGCAATAGGCGTCGAGTAGGCCGAGGGCACCTTCGCTGTCTCGGAAAGCGACGAGCTCTTCGCCCAAGATGTTGACCCTGACTGGTGGACCGTCGGGTTCGGCCAGCTCCTCGGAGAGGGCGACCGGCTGCCAGTACCTCCGGAAGTACTGACCCATTGGCTGGTCCCGATCGGTCCGAGTCAGTAGTTGGTTGTCGGCGGCGTTCAGCATGGCGTGCTCCTTTTCAGGCGCCGTCCGGGGGCCAACGGCCCAGCCGACGCTACAGCCAACCTTAAGAAAGAACCGTGGCCAAAGCGATCTCACTGTGGGAGGAACAACGTGCCCCTCTCGGGCTGGTGACTTAGCCACTCCACGTTCGCCTGGCTCGACGCTTGCGCGTAGCCTTGTGTGATGGAACCCGTGCGATACGTCGACCTGCTCAACCAGCGCTACCAGATGCAGGGATTTCCACCGTACGAATGGACGGTGAACGAGCCCTCCGGCCTCACCCCACTCGACAAGCCCCTTGGCGAATGTCGGATTTCGATGCTCACCTCAGGTGGTGTTTCGCACTGCTCGATGCCGACCTGGGACCCCAAGGCACGAAACGATTTCCGTCTCGACGTTGTCGATCCCGAAGCCGCCGGGCCCGACTTCCAGGTCAGCGACAGCTACTACGACACCGACGATGCCGAACAGGACGTCAACACCGTGTTCCCGATCGACCGACTGCGGGAGCTTGCGGCCGACGGCACGATTGGATCGGTGGCCCCCCGACACTGGAGCGGGTTCATGGGCCGGATCTACAAGCGCACCTACGTAACCGAAGTTGCGGCTCCCGCCCTGGCCGAGGAGCTCCACGATGACGACGTCGATCTTTTTCTTCTTGTACCCGCTTGACCTCTCGACCACCAGACCGTGGGTCTGGTCGCACGAGCCATCGAAGCCTCAGGGATCCCTACCGTTCTGGTTTCGACCGGCCGGGACCTGACCGAGCTGGTCTGCCCTCCCCGATCACTGTTCGTCAACTTTCCGATGGGGAACCCCTTTGGTCCGCCCGATCAGGCCGACTACCAACGGAGTATTCTGCTTGCGGCGCTCGAACTGGCAACCACCGCCGTCGACCCAGGCCGGATCGTCGATCTCCGCGATACCTGGCCCGACGATTTCACCGACAAGGTGACGACCAGTCTCCTTGCCATGAGCTAGCGCTTCGGTACCGAAGACCGCTGGGTCGGGTCGTCGTGATCCTGGCCGCCTTGGCACCAGCCGAATGAGGAGAATCGCTGAGTGTGTACGACTCGGTGACTGAGGGCTGGTTGTTAGACAACGGCAGCAATTAGGGTCGGTGGTCAGCAACCGCTTAGGGAGCATCTCGATGAAGTTCGGCATCTTTTACGAACACCAGCTACCCCGACCGTGGACCGAGAACTCCGAGCAACAGCTCTTCCAGGATGCTCTCAGCCAGGTTGAGCTGGCCGATCGGCTCGGCATTGACTACGCCTGGGAGGTCGAACACCACTTCCTCGAGGAGTACAGCCACTCCTCGGCGCCCGAGGTGTTCCTTGCCGCCGCATCCCAACGCACCACCAACATCCGCCTCGGCCACGGGATCGTGCTCATGCCCCCCGGCTACAACCACCCGGCCCGGATCGCCGAGCGGATCTCGACGCTGGATCTGGTATCGAACGGCCGCGTCGAGTTCGGTACCGGCGAATCGGCGTCGAGAGCCGAACTCGAGGGCTACGGCGTCGACCCCGACGAGCGCCGGGAGATGTGGCGTGAGTCGGTGGAGCAGGTGGCAAACATGATGGCCATGAATCCCTACCCGGGATTCGACGGCAAGTACTTCTCGATGCCGACCCGCAACGTCGTGCCAAAGCCGGTACAGCGCCCCCACCCGCCGCTTTGGGTCGCGTGCTCCAATCGCGACACCATCCATCTGGCCGCCCAACTCGGCATCGGGGCCCTGACGTTCGCCTTCGTCGACCCGGCCGAAGCCAAGGAGTGGGTTACCGACTATTACGAGACGTTCAAGAATGAGTGCGTACCCATCGGTCACGCCGTCAACCCGAACATCGCCATGGTCACGAGCTTTTCGATCCACAACGACCATGACGAAGCCGTGCGGCGAGGCCTCGATGGATTCCGGTTCTTCCAGTTTGCACTCGGCCACCACTACGCCTTTGGTGAACACACTCCTGGCCGCACAAACATATGGGACCACTACGTCGCCGTTCGTGACAGCGTTGGCCTCGATTTCCTGGGAGGCGGGACCGGTGGCATCGGCACCCCAGACAACCTGCGGTCTCACTTGCGTTCATTTGCTGATGCCGGGGTCGATCAGACCGTGTTCATCCAGCAGGGAGGCAACAACCTTCACGAACACATCTGCGAAGGACTCGAACTCTTCGCCTCCGAGGTGATGCCGGAGTTCAAGGCCGAGGAGGCGGAGCGGGCCGCGGCCAAGGAGGCCGAGCTTGCCCCATACGTCGAGGAGGCCTTCAAACGAAAGAACTACCTGCAGGCGATGGCCGACGATGAGATCCCGACGTATGAGGCATACGGCAACACGGTGGCCGAAGAGAATCTCGACTCCCTGCCTGAGGCCCGGCGTCGCAGGGTGCTTCAGATGCGCAAGCTGAAAGAGGTGGTGGCGCAAGCCGGCAACAAGTAACACGACGGTTGGCGTTGGGCCAGCGTGGCCATTGAGGCCGTGTCGGCAATGCGACGGCGAGTGTGCAGTGAGCTGAATGTCTATCCGTGGATTGTTTGGGCATGAGTCGCAGGGTCCGCATTCTGGGCTTAACTGGGACTGGCGACGGCACACCATAGAGGAGCGTTCGTCCGATGCAGATCGGGCCCCACTACGTATTCTTAGGACGATCTGAGGGGCTCGTCACACGGATAGGCAAACGACTTCGAACGGGCTCAGCCCACCCGGGCGTCGTCCGCTGGACCGAAGTCATCATCGGACTTCGGTGGGAGGGCACGGCCCGAGGGTCGCAGTTCTTCGTCATCACCGCCGGGGAGTTGGCCGATGGTCAGTGCGTCTTCACGTTGACCCATCGACCGGATCGCCGCGCCAGCGTGATAGATATTCGATCTCATGAACCGACCAGTACCCGTATCGAAGCAGCCAATCTGGCCGATTCGCTTGCCACCGCAGAACTGGCTCGCCGAAGACGTTAACGGCTAGTCCAGTTTTGCACGCTCGCTACATCGACATGTCAGCCATCGACCCCGGGTTGATCCCGGGAGCAAGCTCCGGCATGAACACGAGCGCTACTGCATAGGCGATCGCGCCAACGCCGACCACTCGGGCAAAGGTTTCGCCGTGACGCCAGATCTTCTCGACGGCGATCACAGCGGCCAGGCCGATCATGGCCGCGATGTTCATCACGCCGAATGCCACCATGAGCACCATCAGGGCCCAACAGCAGCCGAGGCAGAACCAGCCGTGACTAAGCCCGGCTCGCAGGTCTTTGGCCGGACCCTTGAAACCGAGGTAGTGAACGAGATGGCCGATCGGTGTACGGCAATGGCTCAGGCACCGGTACTTCAGCGGACTCAGCTGATACAACCCAACGAGGCCAAAGGTGGCGACGGCCACAACCTGGGCCAGCGTCGGGCTCCGTTCGCCGAGGGTAGCGAACCAGGCGGCCAACCCGAAGGCCACCAGACCGACAGCGGCCCACACCGCTAGATAGCCGAGGCCGAGCATGGTCAGGCGCGTCGAGCGCCGCTCGGTGACCGTGCGCTGGTAGACGCCGACGAAGGGCCCAACCGAGGGCAGCATCATCGCAGCCATCATTAGCGTCCACATCACGACAAAGGCGGTCAGGCTCATGCCCATCGTGCCCGGCATCGCTCCCATGTCGGCAGATCGAGCCCAGGTGAGCGTCACCACCCAGGCCACCACCGACACGACGATCAGGGCCACCGTCGTTTGCGAGAACGGGGCCCGCCGCTGCGCGGTGGCCGTCATCAATCGCTCCAGGCGTAGGGGTTGGAGAAGCCGGAGAGACCATCGCCGGCCCAGTCGATTCCGAACACCGAGTTGTTGACGCCGTCGGCTACCGCAACTTCGAGCGTTGGTCCGGCCGGGTGGATCACGATGTTCGAGAGCTGAATCGGATCACCCTCCTCGGTGACCTCCTTGGTCAGCTGAAAATCGACTGCATCGCCAACAACGATGTGGTGGTTCGACCCGTCGTGCTCGACGGTTATCGGCAGCCGCTCCACGCCGACGAAGTCGGTGATGAGCGGGGCCAGGCCCGCCATCGGTCCACCGGCAGCACCTGAAAACACGCCGCCCAACTTGTCTGCCTGCTCGTCGGAGGCACCGTCGTCGATGATCAACCCGGCCTTGAATCCGCCTTCTAGCATTTGCGCCGGGGTCTGCATGATGACCACACAGGTCGTGCCGCCAACGTCGACCCCATCGACTGTTCCGCTGTCGACCTCGAACAACAGGGCAACCCGACAATCGTCGTTGGTCGCCGCTCTCTGCATGTTCGACCATGTGCACGGGCAGATGGCGTCGCAGGAACAATTCTCGTAGTACGTGCCCTCGATACTCCAGGCCATTTCGCATCCCTCCAGATGTCGTCGTTACGGGCAGCCGCTCCTCCTAGTCGGAGCTGCTCCTTACCCATTCCGAACCGTACTACGGGGGGTCGCCTTCACGCCCGGGCAACGCCGACTATGAGACCGTGACGGTTACCTGATCGGTTGCAGTGTCCGAGTCGTCGCTAACGGACATCTCGATGACCCAGGTCCCCGTGTCGGCGATCACCATGTTGGACTCAAGCGTGAATGAACATTCGGTGATCGACTCGCGGAGGACCTTGCCGATGTCATCGGCCATGTCGGCCGGAGCTTCGACGATGGTCCAGGTGTAGATCAACGCTTCACCACTCGAATCGCAGCCGTCGAATACCGGCGCCTGACCGACCTCGACCGCTATGTCGTCACCGGCGTCGGCCGACAACCCTGAGCTTCCGCACGAGGAAACGACGAGGGCGATCACCAGCACCCCAAGCATGCGGCATCCGATCTTGCTCCACAGACCCATGACAAACCCTCCATCGTCCGAATTCACGAACAGTATGACCGATGGACGACCAGGTATCGCCGCGATGGGCTCTGTGCCGGTGACTTCCTGGCAGCTCCTCAGAGCTGACGGGTACTACGAGACCTGCCAATGCAGCAGGCTGTGGGCCGGGTCGTCGTCGGGATGATGCTCGAACACGCCAACCACCGGGGCTCCGATGACGAGATCCTGCTCGGGATCGCCGACGAGATTGCCGACAATGCGAACGTTGTCGGCAGCCGGTAGCTCGACCAGCACGATCACATACGGTCCCTGGTCCTTGAGCGCCGGATGCACGGGATGCCAGACTCGTTGGTGGCTGTAGATGATGCCCTCGGCCGGCGTTTCCTCGTACGACAGCTCGAAGGAATGGCAGCGATGGCAAACCCACTCGGGGCCCCACTGAAACTTTTTGCAGCCCCCACACTTCTGCAGCAGAAGACGACCTTCCTGCACACCCTCCCAGTAGGGCTCATCGAGCCCATCGCGTGACGCAACCGGTTTGGGGAGTCCCGGTTGTAGATACGAATCAGTTGAGCTCATAGTGCTGCCTCACTTCCAAAAACACAGGCGCTTACCGGGGTGACCATCGGCCCGGAGTGGACCATCGAAACGTTCACGTCTTCCACCTGGCTCGTCGATTCCCCCCAGACCTGGCGGACAGCCTCGATGTTGAGTTCGAGGCCGTGCATGTAGCACTCGGCCAGGTTGCCGCCACTGGTGTTTAGCGGCAGCTGTCCGCTTGGGGCCAGGAAGTTCTCGGTCCTGAAGTAGTCGTTCACTTCTTCGGGGGAGCAGAACCCGAACTCGACGATGCTCATCATCACGCCGCCGGTGAAGTTCTCGTAGCTCTGCAATACGTCGACATCCGAGGGAGCCACCTTGGCCATGTCGTACAGTCGGGGGGCCACGGTTGGAAACGACGAAGACGCGTACTGCGGTGTGTTGTGGACCGGGGCTCCGGCCCGATGCTGTGAGCCAGACACTGCGCCGAGCACGTAGGCCGGTGGTCTCGCGAAGTCCTTGGCCCGCTCGGCCGACACCAGCAGCATGGCTGCCGCCCCGTCGTTTTCCTGGCAGCAGTCGAACAGCCGGAACGGCTCGGTGATCCATCTCGACTCGTCGTAGGTGGCCTCATCGAGCGGCTTGCCGTACATCACCGCACGAGGGTTGGCCTGAGCGTGGTGGTAGGAGGCCATCGAAATCGCCCGCTGGGCTTCGTGATCGACCCCGTGGTCGTGCATGAACCGGTTGACCTTCATTGCGAACTGCTGGGCGGCCGACATCAGGCCGTATGGCACCGTGTGTGCCGGGTGGCCGGAGATGGTGTTGCGCTGTGGCCCCTGGCCGAAACGGCCGAACTGGCCCTGGGCCAGCGCTCGGAACACCACAACGCACTCGGCCTGTCCGGTGGCGATGGCTGCCGACGCGTTTGCGACAGCGCCCGAACCGCCTCCGCCTCCACCACCCCACTGCATCGAGGCGAAGCGGAGTTCCTTTGCGCCGATGGCAGCCGACAAGCGGGACGCATCGCTCCGGTCGTTGCTGTAGGACGAGAAGCCGTCGACATCGTTTGGCGAAACGCCTGCATCTTCACAGACTTTGAGCACGGCTTCGATGGCGAGCTTGAACTCTGGATCCGGCGATTTGCCCCAGCGGTAGTACTCGGTCTCGGCTACGCCGACAACAGCGGCCCGTCCCCGCAAGGTTCGTTCGGTCATCTGATCTCCCGTCGTTCGGCCACAACTCTCCCAAACGTTGCCAGCTCGAACGTCGGACGGCGAATTGGACCGCCCAGTTGGTCAGCTCTTTCGACCGGAACCGAGGGCGCCCGATCGACGAAGCTCGGCGATTTGTGCATCGTCGTAGCCCAGTACTTCGGTCAGGACCTGATCGGTGTGCTGGCCGATCTTGGGGAAATGGGTCAGGTTCGGTGGTGTTCGAGTGAGCTGGATACGGGTTCTCTCCACCGGCACGTCGCCCCGGTCGGGATGGCTGACGGTCACCTGGTGATGTAGGTGTTCCAGTTGCGGATCCATCGGCATCCGAGTGTGGACCACGGCATGGGCGGGAACACCGATCGCCTGAAGGGCAATCTCGACTTGGCCCGGCGTCATCGTCGAGGTCCAGGCCGTGATTGCCTGGTTGATCTCTCCTGTTCGCGAGCGCCGGGCCTCGACTTCAAGGTCGGCCCAGTCGTCTCGTTTCAACACGTCGCATAGTTGGCGCCAGTCGTCGTCGTTGCGACAGGCGATTGCCACCCACTCGTCGTCACCGGCTGTGGAGTAGACGTCGTGGGGGAAGAGGTCCGGGTCGTTGTTTGCGAGGCGGTCCCATGATGTCGCGTTGATCTGGTGGTCGAGCAGTGCGGGCATGATGTAGTTGAGCGTCGACTCGATCTGCGACTGGTCGAGGTATTGGCCTTCGCCGGTGCGTTCGCGATGGTCGAGCGCAGACAACAAGGTGGCCACGCTGATCCGGGGTGCGCAGTAGTCGGTGTAGGCCCCGTATGGCCCGTTCGGTTTGCGATCGGGCCAACCGGTTGGCTGCACAAGACCTGCGGCCGCACTGCCCATCGTTCCGTATCCGGCCACGTAGGCGTAGGGCCCGCTCTGGCCCATGAGGCAGGAGCTGAGCATGATCAGATCGGGCTTGTGCTTCTTCAGCGACTCATAGTCGAGGCCCCACTTGGTCATGGCCCGTGGCGAAAACGACTCGGTGACCACATCGGCCCACTGCACCAACTCCAGGATGACCTCGCGGCCCTCGGCCGAGTTGGGATCGATGGTCACGCTGAGTTTGTTTGCGTTGATGCTGGCGAACCCCATCGACCGTTCCTTACCGACCTTGCCGTCGTACCAGGGGGCAAGTAATCGGGCGGTGTCCATGCGGGCTTCGTTTTCGACCCGAACCACGGTCGCTCCGTACTGGGCCAAGATGCCGGTGCTGTAGGGGCCGGCCATGACCCACATCATGTCGAGCACCTTTACCCCAGCCAGCGGAGCGTCGGTTGCTGCGTCGGCCTCAGCCTGCGGGGGCGCTGATGCTGGATTCGGAGCGCTCGGCAGTTTGCACGCGTCGGCCAGGGAGTCCTGGGAGGTCAGTTGGCCGAGCACCTCACCGCTGTGTTGACCAATGCGTGGCGCCGGCGATCGTTGGTCGGTGCGACGGCGGGTTGAGGAAACGAAGTGGTCGGCCAGGCGGGCTCGGGAGCCGTCTGGCAACTCCTCCTCGGTCCAAAATGAACGGTAGGCGAGCTGTGGACTCTGGTAGAGGTCGTCGAAGGTCGACACGGGAACCAGAAGCAACTTGCGATCGAGGGCGGCGGCGAACAGATCAGCCTTGGTTCTTGAAGCAAGAAATGCGCCAACCGCGTCGCGCAGGGGTAGTAGGTCTTCCTTTGGCCGGTCGCCGGATCGGATCAGTCGAAGATGGGCAACCCAGTCGCGATCGGTGACGTCAGGGGTCTTGTGGCCTTCTTCGACCATGAAGGCGAGCAGGCGTTCGAGGAAGGGTTTGTTGACCGGGTCGATGGCCAGGGTGAGCGAAACGTACCCATCGGAGGTCGGCCAGATGAACGGGAAGTCGATGCCGTAGAGGTTGAAGCCACCGGCCCTGGTCACCGGGCGGTGGCCGACCTGATCGGCAGGTAGCGAGAACTGGCAGGTCAGGTTGGTCGCCCGCTGGGCCGACACCTCGACCCGCTGTCCGCGGCCCGAACGCTTCGCTTCCCGCAGGGCTATCAGGGCACCGCCGGCAGCCTCGGCCCCGGCGTGGGTCCAGGCTGGTACTCCGGTGGCACGAAGCGGTGCTCGATCGGCTTCGCCGGTGATCGTCATCGCTCCCGAGGCGGCCTGCACGATCAGATCGGTTGCGGCGTAATCGGCCTTGGGGCCGTCGGAGCCGAACGGCGTGATCGAGACCCAGACCAGCTTCGGGTTGATTTCGGCCAGTTCGTCGTAGCCGATGCCGCGGGCCTCCCAGGTGCCTGGGTCGGCTGACTCGATAAGCAGGTCGGCGGTACGAACGAGTTGGGCGAACTCCGCCCGACCACCCCTGGTGTTGAGATTGAGCACGACGCTACGGGTGTCGCGAGCCATGGCCCACCACGTGAGGGAACGCTCGGGATCGGCCAACGATCCTGCGTAGCGCCCGACGTGTCGGGCCGGCGATCCCTCCGGTGGCTCAACATGGATGACGTCCGCGCCAAGTTCAGCGAGGATGCGCGAGCAGAACAAACCTCGTTCGTCGCTGAGATCGAGGATCCGATAGGGCGACAACATGCAACAACGGTAGATCGAAGTCTTGTGTCTGCGCCCCTTCGGCCTGGTTCCCGGTTGGCGGGAGGCGACGAATCGTTCCGCCGGCTCTGCAGTACGTTTGACTCGATGAGCGGGCACGACGGTCAGCATGGCGACCGCGGCGAGGGCCGGAGGTGTCGTCGGCCTCGGTGGTTGATTTTGGCGGCAGTTGTTGTGATCGTCGTGCCGCTTCTCGGCCTCGCCTCGGTCTACGCCGCCACCGGCCGCTATGGGCTGACCGTTCTGTTCGATCGGGGAGCGCCGGTGTGGAGCGCGACCGGTCCTGACGACCCCCGGCTCTCGCCCGGCATGCGACTCGCCCTCGGCGCCGATCCGCCGGATGGATCTGCCGGCCACCTCGTCTGGGAGGAAGCTGCCCCTGGGTTCGAGATCGCCGAGTTGCCGGTCTTGGTCGATGGAGTCGAGGTCGATCGGTTGCTGCTCAGCCGGATCGACCCTTCCCGTTACCGGTTCGAGGTGCTTGGCCACGCCGCAGGCGACCGCAAGATTGATGATTGGATGCGGCTGACCGGCGCCGCGCTTGCCGTAAACGGCAGCTACTTCTCGGTGCGGGGTGCCCCTGATACGCCGACCATCATCGGCTCGAAGCCAGCAGGCCCAGAAGACTACGACGCCACCCACGGGGCGTTCGTGGCCAACGGTCGAGGCGGTGTGGAGTCGGCGTCCGTCATCGACCTGGCCGAAGAAGATTGGCAGGCCTCCTTTGCCGGGGCCCACAGCGCGGTGGTCAGCTTTCCCATGTTGGTCGGAGCCGACGGCGAAGGCCGGGCTGCTCACGCCGCCCCCGACCAGCTGGCCAACCGGAGTTTTGTTGCCGAGGACGCCAGCGGCAACATCGTGATCGGGACCACGGCCGATGGCTTCTTCTCGCTGGCCAGACTCTCGACGTTTTTGATCGATGCGCCGTTGGATCTCGTTACCGCCGTCAACCTCGATGGCGGACCGGTTGCCTGCCAGGCTGTCGCCGTTGGTGAGGTCGAGCGTGATTTCTGCGGCCGGTGGGAAACCGCCAATCATGACGGCCAGGTTGAGCTGCTCGGATCGGTGTTCGACGACGATGATCGTTACGGGCTACCACTTGTGCTTGTTGCGCTACCCGTCGGCCGATGACCAGGTTGAATCGGTGATCGGAGTCAGCTCGGCATCCAGCTCCCGTCGCCGCCTGGCTTAAAAACCGGGATCGAACCAAGGGAGCGAACCAGGTCGGCATCGGCGCCCAATCGATCGATCCACACGTTCGATTCGGTCAACAGGGTTCCAATGGCGACCACGTCACCGCCCCCGCGTCGAATCAGCTGCAGGGCAGCTCGCACACTGCCGCCGGTTGAGATCACATCGTCGACAAAGGCAACCCGTTTGCCGGCGAGCAGGTGTAGGCGAGCCCGGTCGAGTCGAAACATCTGATCGCTGTCGGTGGTGATCGAACGCAGCGGCTCGGTGAGGGCGTTGGCCAGATGGATCTTCGGAGTCTTGTGCAACACCACGTATTCATCGTGGCCCAATGCTGCCGATACCTCCCGCGCCACCGGTATGCCGAGCGTCGCCGCGGTGACCACGATGTCGGGTAAGGAGGGGGCCAGTTGCTCGGCCAGCTCCGTCCCGGCCTTAGTCAGGAACGACAACGGGATGTCGACCGTTATGGCCAGCGCGATCGCCAACGACTCGTCGATCGGCACGATCGGGAGGTCGATCGACTGGCTTCCCATTTTGGTTCGATGGGTCTGGCGGGTCTCCGCCTGCTCGCTGGAAGTCATTGCCGGCAGATTCTAGGGCGTTGGTCGCCCAGGGGTTCTGTGGTCGGGAACCAATTTGGTCACAACGCGACAGCGTGCACGCAGAGACGCTCGCAGCCGAGGCTGCGAGCGTGTCCGGAGTTTGATCTGCGCCGTGGGGCTGGCGGTCGTCGGGGACCTGGTCCGGTCCGCCGGATCGGCTAGTTGGTGTCTCGCCGGTAGAGGAGCACCGTTCCGATCACCAGTGCAACTGCGGCATAGCCACCGAAGACCAGGGCGTTCTCGGTAGTGCTCAGAGTGAGGTTTGAGGCCTGGTCGCCCGGGCCACCGGCGCCCAACATGCCGTTGCCTGCGGTGAAGGGCATGAAGCGGGCGAACCGCTCGGCCAGGAAGACGCCAACCAGGTTCTCAACCACGAGCCACCAGACCAACAGCCCCGAGACCGCAGCTGTGCTGAGCCTGGCGATCATGCCGATGCCGAGGCCGAGCACCGAAGCCAAGGAGGCGAACCCGATGGCCCACAGGCTGGTGGACAGCATGGTTGAGGTGTCACCCATGGCGATTGGGCCGAGGTATGCGCCGGCGAATCCGGCCGCCAGCCCGACGGCTCCGAGGAGGGCACCGTAGCCTGCGGCGACAACGGTTTTTGATGCTGCGATCACGGCCCGTGCCGGTTGTGCCGTCAGTGCCGGTGCAAGAGTTCCGTGTTGCGACTCGGAGGTGAACAACAGGATGCCGCCGACCGCGGCAAACACGGCGGTGAAGACCGTCGCCGCGGTGAAGACGTCGGCGACGGTGAGCAGTTCGTCGGTGACGTAGGTGGCGATGGCCCAGGTCATGAAGCCACCCACCACTGCGGTCAGGCCGACGATGGCCTTGTTGGATCGCAGTGAGGACAACTTGATCCACTCAGCATTGAGTGTGGTTGGTAGTGCCCGTAGCGAATCGCTCGCGGTTCGGCTGGTGACGATGGTGTTTTTTGGCAGGATTGGCGCGGTTGGTTGGGTGATTGCTGGTTCGGAGGTGAGAGTTGTGGTCATCGTTTTGTGTTCCTTCGTTCTTGTTTGATCGGTCGTTGTGCTGGTCGTTGTGCTGGTCGTTGTTGACTTGGCTTGCCTAGGCGGAGGCGAACTCGGCCGAGGCGCTCGTCATTTCCAGAAGGCTGTCTTCGAGCGACTTGGTCGACTCGCTGAGGCGATCGAGGCGGATACGATTGTTGAAGGCCAGCTGCGAAACGTCGGTGCGCGATGCCCCGTGAATCACCAGCTGGTTGTCAAACGTCTCGGCCTGTATGCCCTGTGCGGACAGCAGGGTGACAAGGTCTCCGGCCTGTGGCGTTTCGGCGATCACCATCACCTCGTTCGCGGCGGTGATAGCGGCAACCGATTCGGCGGCAAGCAAGCGTCCGCCGCCGATTACCACGAGGTCGTCGGCGAACATCGAGAGTTCGCTGATGAGGTGGCTGGAGACGAAGACCGTTCCGCCCTGGTCGGCGAAGTCCCGCAGGTAGTTGCGCAGCCAGCGGATGCCGTCGGGATCCAGGCCGTTTGCCGGTTCGTCCAACAGCAGCACCTCTGGGTTGCCGAGCAGCGCCCCTGCCAGCGCCAGCCGCTGACGCATACCGAGTGAGAAGCCTCCTGCTCGCTGTTTGGCTGCGGTTTCCAGTCCAACTGCGGCGAGCACGTTCTCGACTCGACTCTTCGGGACACCGCTCATAGCGGCGGTGGCTCGCAGGTGATCCTGAGCGGTGCGACCGGGGTGCATGCAGCGGGCGTCGAGCACGGCGCCGACCAGGCGGGCCGGGTTGACGAGGTCGGTGTAGCGGGTTCCGGCGTAGCGGACTTCGCCGCTGTCCGGCCGGGTGAGGCCAACCATCATTCTCATCGTCGTCGACTTGCCTGCGCCGTTAGGGCCAACGAATCCGGTGACTCGGCCTGACGCAACCTCGAATGTCATGTCACCGACAGCGACCCTGTCGCCATAGTTCTTGGTCAGTCCTGAAACCTTGATCATTGCCTTGCTCCTCATTGTCTTCCTGGGGATCTACTTGGTTGTTCCCACAATGACCGGTCGACGCTGGCAGACCGTTGAGGAACATTGAGAGATCGTTGAGAGAAATCGCGGGCCCTTTCTCGACCGGCCACAATGGCAGCAATGTGGATCTTGGTTGTTGAGGACGAAGCGCTGATCTCGGATGCCATCAAGATGGGTCTGGAGGCGGAAGGATTCGCCGTCGACTTGACCGGCCGAGGTGACGAAGGCCTCTTCAAGGCCCAGACCACCGACTACGACGCCATCATCCTGGACATCATGCTTCCAGGCCTCAACGGCTATCAGGTCTGTCGAGAGTTGCGAGCCGCCGGCAACAGCACACCGATCCTGATGCTGACCGCCAAGGACGGCGTCCACGACGAAGCCGAGGGAATCGACCTCGGTGCAGACGACTACATCACAAAGCCCTTCAACTGGGTGGTGCTGCTGGCCCGGCTCCGGGGCATCATCCGGCGAGGGGGCGGTGGGGTCGACGGAGCCGAGGTGGCAACAGAACTGCGGGCCGATGATCTTGTGCTCAACCCCAGTGCCCATACGGTCGTGCGGGGCGATGTCTCCATCGATCTGACGCCTCGGGAGTTTTCGTTGCTGCAGTACCTACTGCATCGCAAAGGCGAAGTGGTCTCCAAGCGAGATCTGCTCGACCACGTGTGGGGCGAACCCGATGCCGATGATCTGAACGTGACCCAGGTCTACGCCGGCTATCTCCGACGCAAGATCGACGAACCGTTCGGGACCAAGACCATTCAAACGGTCAGAGGAATCGGCTACAAGATCGTCGAGAGCGGCGGCCGATGACGCTTCGCTCCGGGATCGGTCGGCGTTGGCGGTCGGTCAGTTTCCGATCCGGTCTGTTGTCTGCCCTGTCGGTCGGGATCGTCGCTTCGCTGGCGTTCTTCATGGTGACGGTACTGGTCTTTGTCCTGTTCGCGCTGACTGGGGCTGTAGCTGAGACCGGTTTGATCGATCGAGCCGAAGACCAACTCCTGCTTGGTGTGGAGCCGGCCGACCTGGACCTCGAGAGCACCTTGGACACCCTTGGTCGGCCGCAGGGAGAAGGTAGCGACGCCTTCTGGGTGGTCTTATCAGATGGCGACATCCTCAATTCCGATGGCAACGTCAACCAAGAGGTGTTGCAGGCGAAGTTCACAGACAACGCATTTTTGGTCGACCTCGAAGCCCCCCAGCGAGCGGGTGATCAGCTCGGGATCAAGGCGGTGGGGGATCGAGAGTGGTTTTACTTCGAACGCCAAGTCGTCGCGCCGGACGGAACGGCCTATCAGATCGTGACTGCCTACGACGGCACCTTCAGTCTGTGGAGGTTCGCCCGAAGCTCGTTTCCCGTCACGATCCCCATTTTGTTGATCCTGATGGGGGTGGCCATGGCCGTCACCAGCTGGATGACTCGCCGAGCCCTTAGGCGGGTGGAGCACATGCGGGCCGAAGTGGAGCTGATCACCCAGCAGTCCCTGAACCGACGGGTCCCGACGGTGAACGCGTCGGACGGTATCGAGAAGCTGGCCCACACCATGAACGACATGCTCGGTCGACTGGAATCGTCGAACGCCCAGCAGACGCAGTTTCTGGCCGACGCTTCCCACGAGCTCCGAAGCCCGGTGGCAGGCCTTTTGGCCCAGCTGGACGTCGCCACCACCTACCCGGACAAGGTCGACCACAAGACTCTGCTGCCGAGACTGCGCGACGAAGCGCAGCGCCTCCAGCTGCTTGTCGACGACCTGTTGTTCCTTGGCCGCTCGGAGGCCGACCCCGCCTCGACCACCGAGGATTTCACCGTGGTCGCCGTCGATGCCCTGATCGCGGCCGAGGTCGTTCACCAAAAGAACATCGATGGTACGGTGCCCATCGTGGTCGGTGATCCGGCTGCAGCCGAGGTGTCGGGCGACCCGAGGGACCTGGGCCGAGCGCTACGCAACCTGGTGGACAACGCCGTTCGCCACTGCGAGAGCGAAGTACGGATAGATGCCAGAGTGGCCGGCGGCAACGTCGTGATTCGGGTCGCCGACGACGGGCCAGGTATTGCGGCTGAAGATGAGGAACGGATCTTCAAACGATTCGTGAGGCTGGACGAGGCCAGAACAAGAGATGCTGGCGGCTCGGGCCTCGGGCTGGCAATCGCCTCGGAGATCGCCGCCAACCACCACGGCACTATACGACTGGTGCAGCCAAACACCGGCGGCGCAACGTTCGAACTCACCCTTCCCCGAGAACCGGTCTGACTCGACACATCTCCGCCAGCTCTATTCAGGAACGGGAACCGTCACGATCAGGATGATCCCATCCAAGAACCGAATGGTTCCTGGTGGATCTCCCGCTGCCGTCGGTGTTCAGAGGATAAAGCTGACCCGGCCGTGGGGGCGGAGTTCCTCCAATGACAGGATCGCCTTGCGGGTCTTGATGCGGAACCGTTCGGCGGGATGGCCTTCACCGGGGGTGTCGGCCTGCAACAGCATCTCGTAGCGGGCAGGATAGGTGTCGACGTTGCCGCGCCGCGACCGGGTGACGAGCACGTTGGCCGTTGCCTCCACAGCACCGTCGCCGAGATGTAGTGCTCGCACGTTGGTGACGAAGTGCCTCATGGTTGAGTGAGGCGACTCGGCCCAGGCGGTTTTTGTCATCAACGAACTGACTCGCTGTTCGAGGAGGAAGCGGTCGTCCTGGATGAGGAACATCTCATTGAAGGGGTCGCCGTCGGGTCGGTCGGTCGATGGCATCAGAAACAGGCACTCCTCAGTGAAGAGGTTGAGCCATTCGTCGAGTCGCCAGGTGTCGAGGAGGTCGGCCTCGTGATAGAGGAACTCCTCGACCGCGAAACGTAGGGCCGGAGTCGTGGTGCCGACGGGCCCGAGGATAGCGGGGTCGAAGGGGACGGCAGGTTCGAGGGGGACGGCAGGGTCGGTTGCTTCGTCGAAGGTCGACATGACGGCGCTCAGTCGGCGGCCAGGCCGACGATATGGCGGCCGTGCTGTTCAGGGTCGAAGGCGAATCGTTCCTCCGGTGGTAGTTCCTGGCCGGTGACGAGTTTGTTCCACTGCCGCCAGAACACTCGCATTTGCCCCTCGTTGTTTTCCTGTTGGCCGTTCATACCCCTCGACAGATCGTTCCATGGCGCTGCCTTGTAGGCACGGAAACCCCTTTGGCAACGCTCAAGAGCCTCGACGTCGTCGGGGGTGGCCAGACCGGCCGGTCCCCAGAATGTGAGGAAGTTGTCCATTCGCATCGACCGGAGCTGCTCGTCTTCGCCCTGGGGCACCAGCTGCCAGGCCGAGACCTCCATGTAGTCGGGAGTGCTCGGATAGAAGGTGCGGATGGTACAACCCATAACAAGATCGATGATGAACAAGTTGGGGAAGATGAGGTGGTTTCGGCCGCCAAGAATGCGATTGCACCAGTCCTCGCCATACAGGTCGACCAAACGCTGGCGACGTTCCTGATGCTTTGCCCGGGCCTCGCCATTGGGAAACGTTCGGCCAAGTCCGCCGAGCACGTTGCCTTCGCTGGCGTCAACGCTCCAGCTCACTGCGTGACCGTTTCCGAGGTCTAGCGGGAGCCTACGTACAACCCCGGTTGCCGCCGGCGCCGTCGAGGTGGCGGAGAACTCCCGTCCGGAGGCCTTGAGCATCTCCACATATCGTTGATGGGTGGTCATGGCGTGGTACTGGTCGAAGCTGTTCTCGACCAGCAGCTTCCAATTGGCTCGCATGGAGTACAGGTGCGAGCCACCAAGAACGGCCATGCCCTCCTCCGACTGGTCAGCAACCAAATCGATGATGGTCTTGGCGTCGGCCAGATAGTCGCCGAGGGGGACTGCGTCGGGATCCCAGTTGAGGAACACGAAGCCTCGGTAGGAGTCGACAAGCGGTGGACGGGGCAGGCACGCCTTGGAACGGTCCCACCATTCTCCGTATGCCCCCTCGTCGCGAATGGCAACCAACTGGCCGGCCGAATCGAAGCTCCAGCCGTGGTAGAAACACTTCAGGAAGCGGCCGTTGCCTTCGGCCCGACCCTCGACCTCCATGCCGCGATGAGGACAGGAGTTGATCATCACGTGCACATCACCATCGGCATCGCGCGACAGGATGATCGGCCGTCCACCAACATCGCGAGTCCGGAAGTCGTGCGGATTTTGCACCTCTGATTCGTGGCCGACGTAGAGCCAGCACCGATCGAAGATGTTGTCGAGTTCGGCCTCCAGGATCTGCTCCTCGACGAATGCTCGGCGATGAACCCGGAACATCTGTTGCTCGCGGTCATCGACGATGAACGTGCAATCCTCCATGGCACTTCCCCCTTGCTCGACCGGTTTAGGCCGCCACCATGTTCCCAGAACTTGACGCCCGAGTCCTTGTCGCCGCAGCGATTATCTCGCCTGAGCCGATGTTTGCCGGCCACGATCCTGTCCTCCCAGGGCGAGGCAGTGCTGAACTGAGGCAGTGCTGAACTGAGGCAGTGCTGAACTGATGTTGGGCCACATGTTGGTGGGCTTGGGAACTTTTGGCCGGTCAGTCACGAAGCGTAGGTATGAGAGACTGGACTAAACGACCAAAAATGGTCTTGGTGATAGCGCTCGTTGCCTCGGTGGTGGCTTCACCGGCCACACCGGCCGAGGCGTCGATGACGCCCAGCGAAGTGACGGCGGAATCTGGCTGTGACAGCAGTGACTGTGGTGAAGACGAGGATTTTGACTTCGGAGTCCACGGATCAAGCTCGATCATCAAGGGTTGGATCGCCTTCAATGTAGGGCCCTACAAGGTGAGGGAAGTGATCTACTACAACCCGGATCGCAGCAGGCCCTTCCGGGGCTTCTACGGTTGGAACATCCGCGGTGAAGATCCTCGTCCTGTCGGCGAAACGGTTGTTCCCGCTGAACAAGACCCGATTCATCGCGGCGGTCCCGACCGGTACCAGATCGACAAGGTCGAGATCGGTCCCGTCCAGTTCCGCACGGTATTCGTGGTCGAAGGTGAGGCGACAAACCAAGCAGGGGTGCAGGTAACCGCCACAACCCATGTGGTGCTCGACCCGCGGTTGGCGAGCTGTGACGCCGCATGCAAAGAGGACGTGCGAGGCGAAACCCTTCCAAACGGGGAGCGATACATGCGAACAAAATCCACGTTCACGCTGAAGTGGCCCGTTGGGTTCCCGTGGGGTTGCCAGGAGAATGAGCAGGGCCGCTGGAAGTGTCCCGGCGACTCCGGCTTCACCAGGACCGAACCGGTGAATCAGAACCAGGGAGGCGGCGGGGGAACTCCGACGCCGGCCAGACCCAGCGAGGGTTGGTTCACCTGCTCTGCCAACAACACCCGGTACTACAGCAACGGCACCACGGCATATCGGATGAGTGGGGACTACGGCAGAACCCGGTGCCAGGGGGTAACGCTTGATTTGCACGTCTACAGCGGCGGCAGGCTGATCGAGGTGATCAAACCAGACGGGACCCGACTGGCACCGGCCCGGCCTGCGGAGGGCTGGTTCACCTGCCCCGGAAACGACGCCCGCTACTACAGCAATGGTTCCACCGCCTACCGGGCGGCCGGAGATGACGGGTGGCATAGGTGCCCTGGTGTCACGTTGCCACTTCACGTATACCGCAACGGCAAGGTCATCAGCGTGCTCCCGTAGTCCGCAGCGAGACCTGCGGCTAGTTGACAGCGCCGGTCCGGGCCCTTTCCCCGATCTTCGGGGGAGAGGTCCGGGTCGGGTGGCCAACCGACAGCAGGCCGACGGGGTGTCCGTCGCTTCAAAGTCTGTCACCATCACCCTCGGGCCGGCCTGCGACGTACTGTTGATTCCGCAAATGACAGGCCCGGTCGAGTGCGGTGCGGGACAACCCAGACGTACGGGTTACTGCAGATGGTGGCGTGGTCGATTCGGCGTTTTGGTCTTCGCCAGACCTCCCACTGTCGGAGACCCCTTAGGGGGCTGGACCGAACGATCACGGTCGATCCTCCTCCCGATGGCAGTTGCTTCGGTTTCGCCGGCTCACGTGTTTGCCAATACTGGACAGCGCCGCCTGTTCGAGCAACGGTTGGCGGCATGGACGGCAACGAACTGATCGCTCGAATCCTCAAAGCCGAAGGCGTCGAATGGATGGCGTGCTTCCCGAACAACCCGTTGATTGAGGCGGTGGCCCGAGTCGGGATCCGGCCCATCGCCTTCCGGCACGAACGTGGAGCCGTGATGGCGGCCGACGGGTTCAGCCGGACCAGCGATCGGCAGCGGTTCGGCGTGGTTGCGGTGCAGTCGCAGGCGGGTGCCGAAAATGCCCTCGGCGGCATCGCTCAGGCCTTTGCAGACAACATCCCCGTGCTCGTGCTTCCTGGTGGGCCAAGCCTGGCCGAGATGTCGGTCCGGCCAAACTACTCAGCGGTGCGCAACTACGAGGGAATCGTGAAGTCCGTCGAGGCTGTGTATCGACCGAACGACATCGTGGCCGTGATGCGACGGGCCTTCAACGCGTTGCGAAACGGAGAGCCGGGCCCGGTGGTGGTCGAGTTGACGGCCGACGTATGCCGCCAGGACGTGCCCGAGGGGGCACTCGACAGCTACATAGCCCCGAAGTCGGCCCTCCAGGGTCCGAGCCCCGACGGCGTACGGGCCGCCGTCGACGCACTGACCGGTGCCGAGCGGCCGCTTCTGTGGGCCGGCGGGGGTGTGCTGGTGGGACGGGCCACAGCCGAGCTGCGGGAACTGGCTGAACTGACGGCGGCACCGGTGTTCTGCACCATGCCCGGCAAGTCGGCTATCGATGAATCGCATCCCCTCTCCCTCGGGGCGGGTGGTATGACCACCACCGGCCCCGCAGCATCGTTTCTGCAGCGGGCCGACGTGCTGTTGGCGGTCGGCTCCAGCCTCACCCGAACGCCCTACGGCCAGCGGGTTCCGCCCGATGCGTTCCTGATCCACAACAGCAACAACCCCGACGAAATCGGTAAAGACGAACAAGTTGATCTCGGTTTGCCGGGCGACGCCGCCCTGACCCTCCAGTCCCTCATCGACGAGGTGAGGTTACGCCAGCACGGTGAGGGACGGGAACGGGCCGCCGTTGAGGCCGAGGTCGCAGCGGCCAAAGCCGAATGGCTCGACACATGGAATCCCGCCCTCAATTCAAATGAGGAGCCGCTGTCGTATTACCGCATCATCCAGGAGCTCAACGACGTACTCGACCGCGACAACAGCATCGTCACTCACGACGCGGGAGCGCCTCGTGACTGTCTCGTTCCCTTCTACCGGGCGTCAACGCCGCATTCCTATGTTGGCTGGGGCAAGACCACCCATCTTGGCTTTGGCATCCCGCTCATGATCGGGGCAAAGCTCGCCCATCCCGACAAGTTCTGTCTAAACGTGATGGGCGACGGCGCTTTTGGCATGTCGGGAACCGACGTCGAAACGGCGGCCCGCTCGGGAGTTGCCATCACCACACTGCTGTTGAACAACGGGGCGATGGCTACCTACCGGATCGGTTCACCGGCCGACCCCGTCACGGCTCGTACCGAGTTCGGCGTCACAACCATGCAGGGCGACTACGCCAAGATCGCCGAGGGTATGGGGGCGGTCGGCATCACAGTCAAAACGGTTGCTGAACTGACATCGGCCCTGGAGCGGGCAAAACAACTCAACCGCGAGGGCACGACTGTGTTGTTGGACGTGCAGGCGAACGTCGAGGCCCGCCGCTCACCAAACGCCCCCTGAGAACGGACCGGAGCCGTCAGCAGTTCACGCCATCGAGAACTTCAACGTCGATGAAGGCGCTGGCCTCACCGTCGTTGGCTCGGATCCGGATCCGGATCGTACCGGGTTGAGCCATCACGAACTCCACCCTCAGATCCGGTCCTTGGTTGATCGGGGACAACGTTCTCAGCGGAGACGACCACGCCCAACTCGTTACCTCAACTCCGTTGGTCACCGCGGTGTAAATGCGAGTGCCAACGCCACACGGCACCTCGGTAGGGCCATCGATCCCGGTGATGATCAGCGCGCCCTTCACGGTGGTCGGTGGTGTGATCGTGCTGATGGTGGTCGGCGTTGTGACCGTGCTCGGCGTTGTGGGTGTCGTGACCGTGCTCTGCGTAGTGGAGGTCGTGGTGGTGGTCGTCGTGGTGGTGGAAACAGAAGGCTGGGTGGAGCCTGTCTGCGAGGTGGTCGATGACACTGAGGTGGTTGTTGCGATGGAGCTACTGCGGGCGGTCGTGGCTGTCGTGGTGGTTGGAGCGTTGGACGTGGTGATCGTGCTCCCATTGGGAGTCGTCAACGGCGTGGCGTCGGTTGGAACGGTCCCGTCGTCGGCCTCGCCCTCGATTCCGGGCCCAGCCGCGTCAGCTTCGCTGTCCGGCTCGGCTCCGGCCGGCCCCGATCGTGGTGCGTCACCGCGGTTGGCGCCCTCATCCCCCCCATCTCCCTGCTGGGCACCAGGGCTAGCGTCTCCATCCACCGGTCCGGCATCTGCTGCTTCGGGGTCCGTTGCACCATGTTCGAGAGTTGGTGCAGATTCGTCGGGCCTGCCTACGAACCACCAAGCCGTCATCACCACGACCGCTATGAGCGCGATCGCAGGGAGCGACGAGCGAACGGATGGAAGGGCCAGGCGTCGACGGTCGCCGGTGCCTGCCACCGGCGCCGGGTCGATAGTCGGTTCCGTGTTCGGCTCGCGAGTGGCTTCATGCTCGTCCGGCAGCGCGGCGCTCAGCGGATCGCACGGGGTGGCTTCTACCACCAACGGTTGCCGCGCTGCCTCGGGCTGGGCCGTCGCGCTCACCATGGCGGTGAGTTCGCCGATCACTTCGTCGATGGTTTGGCGATCCGTCGGCGACTTGGCGAGCGTTCGCCCGATCAGAGCATTGAGATCGTCGGGGACCCCCTTCGATGTGAGGTCCGGTGGCGGCTCGCCGGCGATCCGGGCGACGACGGCCAGCAGACCTTCACCGGAGGAGGCGAAGAAAGGCGGCCTGCCGGTCAACATGTGCACCATCGTTGCTCCGAGGGCGTAGATGTCGGCCGCGGTTCCGGGCTTTGTCTCGCCGTCGAAGACTTCGGGCGCGGCGTAGCCCGCGGTGAACCCGACCTGGTCGCTATGGCTTGACGAGGTGTCTGCGAGGGTGGAGATTCCAAAATCTGAGATCAGATAGCGGTCATGACGATCGATGAGAATGTTGCCAGGTTTGATGTCGCGGTGAATGACGCCGGCTTTGTGGGCCGCGGCGAGCGCCCGTGCGATCTCCAGAGCGGCGCCAAGGGTCGCCTCCGGATCCAGCTTCCCGTCCTCAACGATACGATCCCGCAGGGATCGGGTACACAACTCCAGAGCCAGGTATGGCTGGCCGCTATCGGTCTCGCCATAGTCGTAGATGGTCACGATTCCTGGTTGGCGGCTGAGCCGGCCAAGCGCTCGTGCTTCGCGCCGGAATCGGCGGAGCAGTTCAGGGTCTCGCGTGCCCAAGATCTTGACGGCAACCGGTCGGTCGACCGCCAGCTGCCTTGACCGGTAGACGCGGGCCGAGGCCCCGCTTCCGATCAGCTTGCCGCCTTCGAGACCAGAGATGCCAAGGTCAACTAGATCGACAAGGTTATCGATTCGTCCGTCACCCACTTGAACCAACCTACTGGTGCATCAAGTGACATGTGTGTTCGGGGTAGCCGTCGGGTGAACGTCCCATTCAGCTCCGGTCGAGGAAATCCAGCGCATTGGGGCCGAGGATGGCGGTTCGTTCCTCGGCTGTGATCAGCCCGGTCTTGACGGCGGAATCGATCGGGGCGTGAGGGTCGTGGTTGACGAACGGGTAGTCGCTGCCAAACACCAGATGGTCGGTTCCATAGCGGGCAGCCAACACACCGAAGGGCAGCGGATCGAACACGAGCACGTCGGCCCAGAGACGTCGCACCAGGGCGTCGAGCTCATCCGCCGCGGCTCGGCCCCGATCCTGTGCGAACCAACGGAGCCGAGGATGCGTCCACGGGAAGGCGCCGCCGCCGTGGGCCAGACAGACCCGGAGCTTGGGTAACTCGGCAAGCACCCCGCCGTAGACGAGGGCCTTGGCCGCCAGGGAGTTGTCGGTATGCATGCCGATGGCGAAATCGGTGTGTGGGTCACTGCAACGGAGCACACCCGAACCGTCGATGGGGTGGAGGAAGAGGGGAGCGCCGAGATTGGCCGCTGCTTTGAAGAAGGGGCGAAGCTCAGCATGGTCGAGTTCGGCCCCCTGAACGAGGGTGCCGATCTCCGCTCCCGCCAGGTCAAGCTCGTCCATGATGCGAGCCAGTTCGCCGGCCGCCGCCGCCGGATCCTGCAGCGGCACCGTGCCAAGTCCGAGAAGTCGGCCCCCCGAGGCGGCGACGGTCGCCGCGATCATGTCGTTTTGGTCCCGGGCGAAACGCAGTGCGTCTGGCCCGTCGGCCCAGTAGGTGAGGGCCACCGGGATCGGCGAGATCACTTGGACGTCGGTACCGAGCTTGTCCATCTCGGCGATCCGAGCCTGGGCATCCCAAAACGCACGCCGGACCACCCGGAAACGATCGTCACCCCGCCAGACCTCGCCTCGTTCCTCATCGGCCGAACCGTCGACCACACCTGGCACCAGGCGGGGCCACCGGGCATCGCCGGTCTCGGCCGCCATGTCCGGCAGTTCGGGCGAGAACACGTGGGCGTGCAGGTCGACCACCCGGGCGGTTGCCGGACCCAGGTTTGCCTGATCGGCACTCGCCGGTGTCTGATTCGGATGGGTGCTCATCGGTCGTGGCGACCAGGTCGCTGGGGCCAGTACTTCGAGAGGGCCCCGCCATCGACGGTGATCGAGTCGCCCGTCATCATGGCCGAATCGTCGGACGCCAGGAACACCAGCGGCCCGACATAGTCGGTCGGTGTTGGCAGACGCATCGGCACCTGGTTCCAGAAATCCATGCCGGTGTCGGACGCGGTGGCCGCCCTGGAGTCGAAGGCCTCCCGTCGGGCCTCGTCGTCGGGTCGGGTCGCCGTCGGCGTGAAGCCGTTGACGCGGATCCCGTGGGGGGCCAACTCCATCGCCACCGATCTGGTGAAGTTGATCAGCCCCGATTTGCCGGTGCAGTAGCCGACGTTTCCGGCATGGCCCTGCCACGCCGCGGTCGACAACACGTTGATGATCGAGCCGCCGTTGCCAGCCTCGATCATCGCTCTGGCCGCGGCCCGCGTCACCAGGAAGCAGCCGCCGCAGATGATGTCGAGCTGTCGGCGGTATTCCTCGACCGGCATGTCGAGCAGGCCCTTGGCGTTGAACTGGACCGCGTTGTTCAGCACCACATCGAGCTGACCCCACCGATCGATGATGGTGGCGACCATCGCTTCGACCGCAGCCTCATCGGTCACGTCGGCCGCTACCGCCATGGCCTCGCCGCCGGCATCGTTGATGCGAGCCGCCCTGTCGGCGGCGATCTCGGAGTCGATGTCGTTGCAGGCGACCTTCGCTCCTTCGGCTGCGAAGCCCGAGGCGGCTACGCCGCCGATGTTTGGGCTGGTGCCGGTGACCAATGCGACCTTTCCCGCCAGTCGGCCAATGCCGGTTCCTGTGCTCATCCGGCCGTTCCCGATGACGGGCTCGCGGTGGGGGTCCAGGTGGCGAACACCTTGTTGGAGTTGAAGCACTGGGTCTCGACAAACGTCGACCAATGGGGCCCACCGAGCCCGAGTTCACGGGCCGCCCCGGCCAGACACCACCAGTTCAAAACCTCCTGCTGCCCGGCGTGTTCGACTTCAGCCAGCGACGTCTTCTCCCAGGCGTCGTAATCGCCGGCCGCCATGGCGTCGTAGAGACGACGATCGGCCGGGATGTCGGGCCGAAGGCGGTAGTTGTGGTCGACGAGAAAGGCGTGTGACCACGACGACGAGGCCAGCAGCACTACCCGCCACGGACTCTCCCGCATTGCCCGTGCGACGGAGGCGCCAACCTCCATCAGCCGGTTCGGTCGGGGAGCGGGCGGGTCGAGCACCAGCTCCTCACCAATGGGTTTCCAGGAGCCCTGGGCCGAGATGACGCGGCGGCCGTAACAGTTGATTGGCATGGCCACAACCGGCCAGGGGAACCCGACTCGGTCGTAGTCGAGGAACATGATGGCGTTGAGGAAGGCGTGGGCCAGGTCGGGGTGGTGCCGTTGGGTGTATGCATAGGCCACGTCGATGCCATCGTCGAGCAGCGATTCGGTTAGCGACCGAGCAAGGGTCGGATGGCCCTTCACCGGGTATTCGGTGTCGGCCGGTTCACCCCAGACGTTGGCTGAGCTGCGGTTGATCCAGGGCTTGGCAACCAGGTCGTCGTAGGCAAGCAGGGCATAGGGAGGAATGAGGTCCTCGGTGAAGTTCTCATACTGGTCGTCACCCCAGATAACCACTACGTCGGGATCGAAGGCTTCGATCTCGGCCCGTACCGATCGGAACCCGTCGACCAGGGCCTGGCGGTGTCCTGCGGCCGACGACCTCGCCTCATCGTCTCCCCATTCCGCCTGTTGCTCGGGTGGCCAGTTTGCCGGGTTGGCCTCTTCTGGCGGTACATCGGGATCGGCAAGCATCCGTCGATGGATGCCGGCCATATCGTCGTCGGTGCCAGCCAATGGCGGGTAGTGGGTTACCCCGGCCAACATCAGTTCTGCCATGACACAGACCCCCTATAAGAGATGACCCTTTTGACACTACCTCTGCACTGCTTGGCGAAGCCCATTGTTGTACAGCGTGGCTGCTCAGCGGGCTGCCGGGGCCCGATCGCTGTGTGGTGGGTAGGCGAAGATCATGATTGGCACCACGAGAATCTGGGCCGATCCCAGGATCAGCCACATCACGTCGTAGCGCCACACGTCGTGCGAGCCGTTGAGCACGGCGAGGGCCAAGGCGGTTCCCATACCGCCAACGGCATACCGCAGCGCCTGGTGCACACCATTGGCGGTAGCGATGCCTTCGGTCCCGATGTCGCGTAGGGCGGCCGCGTTGAGGAGGCTGGCGAGGATTCCCATACCGAAGCCGAATAGAACTGTGATCGGGAAGAAGGCAAACCAGAACCGGACTCTCTCATCGAGGAAGAGGAAGGCCCAGACATGTCCGAAGGTGGCGACCAGGGCTGCCGCCGCCATGATTCCCCGGAAGCCGTGGGCGTCGGCCCATCGTCCGCCGAGTACGGCCATCAAGCCCGAAACGATCGGTGAGACCAGGAACGCCAGCCCAACGCCCCACACGCTGTAGTTCCATACGTTGATCAGAAAGATGGGCCAGAGAACCCAGCTGGTGAACGCGCCGACCATCGACAGCGAGACGGCCAAATTCGACACGGCGAACGATCGAACCCGGAAGAGCCGTGGATCGAAGAGCGGCTCGGGGTGTCGCGACGACCGCCAGAGAAACACCGGAACAAACACCACGGCGAGGGCAAAGGCGGTGGGGATGGTCGGGTGACCCCAACCGAGACTCGGACCGCTCAGCGTGGCGTAGGCGATGAGGAACACGATGCTCGAACCCATCACGACGCCGAGCAGATCGAGGGGTCGGGTGCGATCAATCGTCGCCGTTTCGGTCATGAACAGCCGTGCTCCGAGGAGACCGAGCAGAGTGATCGGCACCAGAACGAGATACATCCAGCGCCAGCTCGCCAAAGACAGCGCGGTGGCGGCCATCACCGGCGCAAGGCCGGACGCGACCATGCCGACGGATGCCCAGATCCCAACCACGGTTGCCTGTTTTGATGCCGGGAAGCGAGGGAGTACCAAACCCAGCGAGGCCGGAACTGCCAGCGCGCCACAGATGCCCTGAACCCCTCGGGCCACAACCAACAGGAGAACCGAAGGTGCCAACCCGGCCGCCAACGAGGCGATCAAGAGACCGATGAGCCCGAGGCGAAAGACGGTCAGGCGGCCGTAGCGGTCGGCCAGCCGCCCCGCCAACAACATGGTGGAAGCGAAGGTCAGCGAATAGCCAGTCAGGATCCAGCCGGTGAGCGACGTACTTGCTCCGGGAAAACTGTTGAGGATGTCGCTGTAGCCGACGTTGGTTACCGTCACGTTGACGGTGCCGAGCACGAAGGCAAGCGAGCCGGTAGCCAACGCCAGCCAGGTGCCCCGATTGACCACAACCTCGGTGGCCTCCGCCGGGTCTGCGCCGTTGGCGCTGCTGCCATTGCCTGCGATGTTGCTGCTGCGGTTGGGCCCAGCTCCTGGCCGGACCACGGGCGGTGGCCAGTGGCCGAGCTCGGGCTCCTCATCCAAAACGATCAGCTCAGGTTCCGGCCGCTCCTCGAAGATGGTGAGCAGGGGCGGGAGAAGGCGCCATCCCTTGGTCAACTCGCTCACGAGTCGCCGCGACCGCTCTGTTTGGTCCGGTCGAGAGCGGCGCGTTGCTTCGACGGGCGGGCGTCGGTCGTTTCGGCATGAACAACCCCGTCGGCGACCAAAGCGGCCAGAGCTTCGGTGCCTCCCGCAGCCTCGGTCAGCGTCTCAATGTTGTGTTCACCGAGGTGTGGAGCCTCGCCGTCGAAGCCAGCTTCGGTCGTCGAGAAGCGCAGAGGGAATCCAGGTACGTGCACCTGGTCAAGTACGGGGTCGGAGGCGAGGCGAATGGCCCCTGTGGCCAGCAGGTCGGGGTGGTCGATCACCTCATCAACCTCGAGCACGGGGCCGCATGGCACCCGATGTTGCTGAAGAATCTCCAGCCCTTCGTCCCGGGAGGG
This sequence comes from Phascolosoma agassizii, assembly GCA_035593235.1. NCBI lineage: Eukaryota > Metazoa > Annelida > Sipuncula > Phascolosomatiformes > Phascolosomatidae > Phascolosoma > Phascolosoma agassizii. Next base: position 54,196 of record JAVJHY010000023.1, read on the forward strand.
AAGCGATGCCAACCACTCGTCGACAATGGCGTTGACCTCGTCGCGGGCCGCTTCCCGGGTGGTGCGGTCGTTCCAGGGATGGGTTTCTTCGAGGAGATCGGAGCGATCCATGGCCCGGCAAAGATCGACCCAGTGCCGGTTGCCTGCGGCGGCGATGAAGATGTGGCCGTCGCTGGCGGTGAAGATCCCGTAGGGGCAGGCCAGTCGATGGAAGCGACCGTTGCGGCTCTGTACGATGGTGCCGCCCGACACCGAGTAGCTTTGGACGGCCGTGTCATGGGTTTGGAGGTAGGCCTCGAGCACCGAGGTTTCGACCCGCTGACCTTCGCCGGTTCGTTCCCGCCAGAACAGCGCTCCCAGAACGCCAGCCGCGCTGTTGGCTCCGGTGAGCACATCGCCGACCGGGGCCCCCAGGGCAACCGGCTGCCCGCCAACCTCGCCGTTTAGGGCGGTGATCCCGGCGTAGGCCTGGGCCGCCCCGTCATAGCCGGGTAGGTGAGAAAGCGGGCCGACATGGCCGAAGCCCGAGATCGAACTCATGACCAGCCGGGGGTTGATCGCCGACAGCGTCTCCCAACCCAGCCCGAGCCGCTCCATGGTTCCAGGCGAAAAATTCTCGACCACCACGTCGACCTCGGCCACCAGCGCCAGGATCAGGGCTACCCCGCGTTGGTCCTTGAGGTCGACACAGATCGAACGTTTACCCCGGTTGGCGTTGACGAAGTATCCGCTGCGACCGTCGCGGGTGGTTGGTGAGGTTCGGGTGAGATCGCCACCGGGCGGCGCCTCGACCTTGGTGACCTCGGCTCCCATCTCGGCCAGGTAGCGCGTCGCCGTCGGGCCTGACAACACCTGAGTGAAGTCGAGAACGGTGATCCCGTCGAGTATGGCCGCCATGGGGCGATCCTAGGTGTGGGCCCTCTCTGCACGCCCCTTTGGGGTCGCCATCCCCGACGCGGCAAGAGCGCCGAGTTCGTCCTAACCAGGTAGGGGTCGTTCAATTCGGGACAAGCGAAATTGGCGAGTGACAGGTCGCTCTGGGGCATACTCGTAACTGGTCACGAGGTTCTTCGGATCCTTCGTTGATCGATTGAGGGGCCACGGCGTGGTTGGAACGGGGTGCGCTGTCTAGTTCGACGGCGTCAACGCCGTCTCCGGCGATATCTGGTTCTCTCTGCGAAGGACAACGGTCGTGGAGGAGGGTCTACAGGAAATGAACGGGGCGAGGTCATCCAGCCGCGATCGCGGGCACCGACGATCAAAGTTCGTGGGTCGGCACCGCGAACTTGTTCGTATCGCCGACCTACTAGCCGACGTGGCCCAGGGCGAGCAACGATGCCTTGTTCTTGAAGGGGAGGCCGGGATCGGCAAGACCCGTCTCCTCGATGAGACGCTTGGCTCGATCCAGCCAGCGCCGGGCACGGTTGCTTGGTATCGCTGCTCCGACAAATCACCAGCGCCTCTCGATGATCTCGAGACGCTGCTTTCCTCCTGTTTGGGCGAGGAGGAGGGCCGCCAAGCGATGGCTGGCCTCAAGCAATCGAGTTGGACTTCGATCAACACTCACGGCGACGAACTACCGGCGGTTCGAGCACGAGGACTGGCATTGCTGGTGAATCGCATTCTCGACTCCATCGACGACGCTGAACCTTTGATGATCGTGGTCGATGATCTCCACTGGGTTCACGTCGTCGCCCTTCGCTTTCTCGAGATACTGGTCGACTCGGCTCTTGACCGGAGTGGAGACCTTGCCTTCGGGTTGCTGGTAGCCACCAGACCGCTCCCGACCGATCATGCTGCTTGGTCGCTGTTCAATCGCCTGGTCCGGTCAGCGGCGACCGAGCATGTGGCTGTCTCATCCCTCTCGCGATTGGCCGCAGAGGAGGTCGTTCGGGATGAACTCGACCTCGCGTCGCCAGCTCTATTGTCGATCGTTCATCGCTCGGCTAGGGGAAACCCGCTACGGATCCGGGCGTTGCTTGAACTCATCGGCGGCGATCGCGACAGCGACGGCGACGGCGAGAAGGCTGCGGTGACCGATGATCAACTTCGGCGGTTGGTTCGGATTCAGGTCCCCTTCGATGGGCGCGACCCGGTTGTGGCCTGGCTGGAAAGGATGCCTGATGAAGACCGGCTGATTCTCGCAGCTTGCGCCGCGCTGAATGCTCGTTTCGATCTCGAAATGGCAGCCGTTGCCATTGGTCGCCCGCTTGGCGAGACCGCAGATCTGCTCGATCGGCCGATCCACGCCGCTGTCTTGGCCACCGATGGCGTGGAGGTGTGGTTTGCTCATCCGCAATATCGCGAGGTGCTCTACGACTCGATGGGCATGCTGGAGAGACAGCGGATTCACGCCCGCTGCGCCGTCCATCTCATTGAGAGTGCAACGTACGATTCTTCGTCGATGGCGGCCGGTCATCACATCGTGGCTGCTGGAGACCGGTTGGCGGAAGGCGACCGGAGCGCCGATGCGCTCGGCCGCTCGGTCGCTTGGCCGGATGGCGCAGCAGTTTCTGCCGCCCTCGTCGCTGCAGGTGACGCAGCGCTTGTCAACACGGCCTGGAGCGATGCCGTGCGGTTCTACCTGGCTGCGCTCCGCCATGATCAAGTACCCGACATCGGTGATCTGCATTGGCGCCTCGGGCAGGCATTCTATTTCGACAACGATTCTGAGGCGGCCGAACGTCACCTGCGCCTCGCGGTAGCCGAGGCTGCACACCGAGACCGAGCCGATCAGTGGTGTTCCTCGATTGTGATGTTGATGCGCACCATCAATTCGATGCAGTCGGCTGCCCTTCGCAACCCGGCCGAACGGGAGTTGGTCGATGCCTTTCTTGAGGAGGTGAGCGATCCTCTCCTCAACGCCCGCGTGATCGAGGTATTGGCGGAGGGCCGGATCGGAGCAGGGCTCGTCGATGAAGGTCTCGATCTGGCCGAGCGCGCACTGAGGCTCGCCGAAGAATCGGGCGAGCCCCAGATCCTCGCTCTCAGTCACTTCGCAAAGGGATACGGCGAAATGAGCCGGGCTCATATCAAACCGGCGCTGATCGAAACCGAAGCGGCATTGAGCTTGGCCCGGGAAGCGGGTGACTGGTTCATTGAGTTGGCCATTCAATCGCGTCGTTGTTTTGCGTTGTTGGCCTCGGGCCGCGTGGCCGAGGCCGACCTCCTGGCCGCCGATGCGGTTCGGGCCGCCGTCGAACAGAACCTGTTCTCGGTTCAGGCCCTCGCCGGCGCGATTCGAGCCGCCGTTTCGTTGCTTCGTGGCGACTTTGCGCTGGCCAGGCAACAGGGTGAGGTCGCTGCTGCCGCCGGCCGGCGGTCGGGTCACAATGTGGCTGGAATCTTCCTTGCCCCCATCCGAGTGCAAACCGAACTGGCGCTCAACGACCCCTTGGCCGCCAAGGAGGAACTCGATCGCTGGTCCCTGCCAAAAGGTATCGAGTCAAGACTCTCCGAGATGATCGCCCTGCGTCGAGGGCAGGCCGTTCTCCCGAGGCCATCATCAAAGAGGAACAACCGGGTGAACCTCATCGAAGGAGGCTTACTGGCGCTTCGTGGTGAGCTGGCCATCGCCCAGCGCGAACGAGACGAACTCGTCAACGTGCTTGATCAACTCGAAACCTTTGACCGACTGGGCTGCCTCGTCCCTCCAAGTTTCCCAACGGTCATTACCCGCCTCATCGGCGATCTTCACGCCGAGCTTGGTCAGATCGACGAAGCGGCCGCCGCCTATCGGCAGGCGGTCGGTGTCTGTCAACGTGAGGGCCTGTTGGCGGAGCAGGCTCGGGCTATCGTTGGGCTCGCTCTAGTCGAAGCGTCACGGGCTGGGAGCACCCGAGACGATGTTCACCGTCTTGCTACCCAAGGCGAAGAATTGGCCGACCGACTTGGCCTGGCCGGTCTGCGCGATCGCGCATCGGCCGTTCGCAGTTCGGCGATAGACACCCCCGCAGCCGTGGACGCTCGAGGTGGAGCATGGCGCGTCATTCTCGCCACCGACCTCGTTGCCTCTACCAGGATCAGCAACACGCAGGGCGATCGGAGCTATCACCGTATGGTTGTCGATCACCATCGGCTGGTGGAAGGCGTCGTTGCTCATTTTGACGGCCACATCTTTCAGGACAGCGGCGACGGGCTCTATGCATGGTTCGAGTCGACCGACAACGCGGCCGCGGCGGCTCGAGCCGTGGTCGCAGACTTTGTTGCTCACGACGTTTCGCCGCTGGCGCCGAAGGTGAAGGTAGCCCTGGCCGGCGGGGACCCATTCTTCGACGGTGGTCGGCCGTATGGTCTCGTCGTCAATCGAACGGCCCGGGTTCTTGATTTTGCTGAGCCAGGCGAAGTGCTTGTCGACGAAGCGTTGGCCGCGGCGGTGCCGGTCTGGGCCACGACGGCCGATGAGCGGCTGGAGGAGCTACGAGGGATCGGGCTCCACCGCATCTCTCGCCTCGTCATCCCTCCCGATCACCTGATCGAAAAAACAGCTAAGTAGGAGCGACCATGTCAATTGGCAAAGGAATGAACCTTGGTTCACAAGGAGAGTTCGCGGCCTTCGCAGGCTTGTTAAACGCCGCGGATGTCGAGCAGCGAGGTCAATTTGTGGCCAAACTGAAGGGTGGCGCACGCCTGATGGAGGCCTTCAAGACCTTGGCAGGTTCGCTTGCCGGAGCGCCGCCACTTGCCACGCCGTTCGACATCATCGACCGCAACTGGTTTGGCCACAACTCAGGTGGGACGTCCATGTGGCTAGTCGAAGCGATCTACACGCCAGAGGAGATTCATGCACTGATACGTGCCACGGCGGTGGAGTTGATCGGTCGGATGGAAGCGAGCCCAGGGTCCACGGTCCAGATCCTTGGAACCTGTACCGACCCCGAGGGTCGGGTGGAGATATCGGAAGCCGATGGCGTGATCCGTTGCGAGATCTACGCCGCCTACAGCATGCCCGGTGATCGGCCGTACAACGAGCCTCCGGGATGGATGCCGGAGGCTACCAGTCGGGTCCTGGAGGAACTGGCCGAAGTGTCCTCGGGCTACGAGGGACTTTCGGACGAGGAGCGGCGCCTGCTCGTCGCCGATCGGCAGAGCGAGCTCGGTGAGTTGGCCTATCGCATCAACATCTCGAAGAACGATCGGACGGTGGCGACCGAATGGATCCCCTACTACGGGACAGTTCTCGCCCGACGTTCGTTCGAGAACTCGCTCCACCCGCTTGGTGACGCTCAACGAAGCGAGGCAAACAAGCTGACGCTCCGATGGCCTCCGGCCTCGGGTGCCACGACCGCTAATTAGACCTCGGCCCTGCGATGTCTTACTCGTCTGCGGCCGACCTTTGACCTAGGTGGCTCAACCACCGTTTGGCCTGCGAGACTCTCCGGCTATGGCGTCACCAGAATCAGACCTGCCCGAACCGTCCGCAGATGCGGTGGCGGCCCTCGCCCCGACCGGCACCCTGCGGGCCGCCATCAACCTCAGTAACTTCCTGTTGGTTACCGGCAAGGGAGATGATGGCAACCCCGAAGGTGTTTCGCCAGACATGGCCAAGGCCCTTGCTGAACGGCTGGGAGTCGGCATCGAGCTGCTGCGGTACAAGAGTCCGGGCCTCGTTGCCGACGATGCACCAACCGACAGCTGGGATATCGGCAACATCGGGGCCGAGCCGAAACGAGCAGAGAAGATCGCCTTCACCGACGCCTACTGCGAGATCGAGTGCACCTACCTCGTCCCACCGGGCTCCGACATCACTTCGATCGATCAGGTCGACCAACCGGGCCGCCGGATCTCCAGCGCGGCCCGCAGCGCATACGACCTCTGGCTGGAACGAAACATCGAGCACGCCGAGCTGGTCCAGGTGACCGGTCCCGACGCCTCGTTCAACGCCCTGGTCGACCAGAAGCTTGACGCCATGGCCGGGCTGCGGCCTGGTCTTATCGGCGACGTCGAACGTCTCCCCGGTTCGCGAATCCTCGACGGCCAGTTCACTGCGGTGCGCCAGGCCATGGGTACGCCCCGAGGTCGCGATGAGGCCGGGTACGACTACCTCCGTGCCTTTGTCGAAGCGGCCAAGGCATCGGGTTTCGTTGCCGGGTTGGTCGAGAAACACTCGGTCGTTGGCCGTCTCTCGGTGGCACCACCGGCCGAGGACTGAAACGGCCATGGCGACCGACGTGCCGGCTGTAGTCGACGACTTGTCGAAGGCATGGCTGGAACGAGCTTTGCGAACCGGCGCCCCCGAAGCGGCAAACGACCTCGACGTCGACATTGCCTCACTACAGGTGGAGCCTCTCGGTCCGTCGGTCGGTCTTCTCGGTGATCTGGCCCGACTCCGCATCGGCTACCGCCGTGGCTCGGGCCCGGAAACGGTCATCGTCAAGTTGCCGGCGACCGATCCCGGAGGCCACCAGGTCGGCTCCATGTTGCGGGCCTGGGCCCGCGAGGTTGCGTTCTACCGTGACCTGGCACCGCGGAGTTCAGGGGCCCGTGTGCCCCGGTGCTACCACGTTGCCGAGGACGCGGCAGCAGAACGCTGGGTGGTGGTTTTGGAGGATTGCCCGTCCGATCCCGTCGACCCAGACAAAGGAGCGACCCGAGCTCAGCTTGAGGCCGCCGTTGATGCTCTCGCCGGTTTTCATTCGGCCTGGTGGGATGCCGGGCAACGCTTTGATTGGATGCCGGGGTTCGACGTGACCGGCGTCGGAGGCCTCCAGGGTCCGTGGCTCGAGGCCCTGCCACGGTTTCTCGAAAGATACGGACACCTGCTGCCCGGCCAGACCGGTGACTGGATCCAACGTTTCGCTCCAACGCTTTCGCAATGGTCGGCCAAGGCGGCGAGCGAGCCGCTGACCGTGGTTCATGCCGACTACCGGCTCGACAATCTCATCTTCAACGGCGACGAGGTCACCATGATCGATTGGCAGACTGCACTGCGGGGACCCGGGGCGATGGACCTCAGTAGCCTCTGCATCACCAGCCTGACGATCGAGGATCGCCGTCAACACGAAGACGAGTTGATCGATCGCTACCTCGACGGCCTCGGCCGCTCTGGCCTGAGCGTTGACGCCGGCTCGTTCGCCACAAGCTACGACGAGAACCTGCTGTGGTGGATGGGGCAGTTCGCAAACAACCTGGCCCGCCTCGAACCCGAAGATGAGGTCACACAACGTTCGCTCGACACCATGATCGAGCGGACCTACACCGCCGCCCTCGACCGTGGCGTCGACCGGCTCCTGCCAAAGCTCTAGACCGCAAGTCCCGACCGTAGGGGGATGTATGAAACTGGGATTGTTCGCACCGCTGCAATCGCCGCAGGCGACGCCGGAGATGCTGGCCGATCTGGCCGCCGGGGCCGAAGACCTGCAGCTCGATTCGATCTGGCTTGGTGAGCACGTTGTGCTCTTCCCCGAGTACGAATCGAAGTATCCGGGCACCGCAGACGGCAAGATTCCGATCCCCAAGGGCAGTGGGTTGCTCGACCTCACCGCCATGATCGGCTTTCTGGCCGCCCACACCTCTACCGTGCGGTTGGCAACCGGAATCTGCCTTCTCCCGCAGCGCAACCCCGTCTACACCGCCAAGGAGTTCGCAACGCTCGACTGGCTCTCCAACGGCCGAATCGATTTTGGTATCGGCGTCGGCTGGAGCTGGGAGGAGTTCGACGCCTGCAACGTTCCCTGGGAGCGCAGAGGTGCACGTTGCGACGAATACATCGAGATTCTGAAGACCTGCTGGACCGACGAGGTCTCTGCCTACGACGGCGAGTTCTATCAGCTTCGAGACACCTACCTGTTTCCCAAGCCGGTGCAGGGGCCGCATATCCCGATCCATGTCGGCGGTCATTCCGAGGCTGCCATGCGGCGTACGGCAAAAGTTGGTCAGGGCTGGTACGGGTTCGCTGGAAGCCTGGCCTCCACCGAAGCCGACATCAACCGCCTCGTCGGTCACGTCGAAGCGGCTGGCCGCTCAATCGACGACGTCCAGATCACGCTCACCCCCGGGCCCGGCCTTGGGCCGGATGCCGTTGCCGCCTACGCCGACATGGGGGTCGATGTGTTGGCTCCGCCGCTTTCGCGCCAGCGTCACGAGCGACTGCCCGAAGCGATCGATGCTCTGCGGCCCCTGGCCGAAGCCGTTCACGCCTTGCCGTGATGCTGCCACGCCTTCAGTGTTTTGTACTCTCGTCGGCATCGCTGTCGATCGTTTCGACGAACGAGCGGAAAGCATCACTCGATTCGGTGAAGTCGGCAACCAGGCGAACCTTCTCGTCCGACCCGCGCAATGCAGCCAATGGGTCTTGCTGGTCGCCTACGTAGCCGAGGGCAAAGGCTCCCTGTTGGTAGCCCATCAGCTTGAGGAGGTCATCGTCGAGTTGGCGTGCGATCTCCGGCGGGCAGGCGAGGAACTGGTTTTCCTCCTGCCTCACCCAACCGACGGCGTAGGTGATGTTGACCCCTCGACGAACGCCGTCGCTGCGGTTGGCACCGCCGCTATGGAGAACCTTGCCGTCATAGAAGAGCACCGAGCCTCTACCCATTTCGGCCTGCAGCTCCTCAACGAGTGCGGCCGCGTCGTCGTCCAGGGTGCTCGTTCCCGGACGGATCCTGGTAGCCCCGTTCTCGGCCGTGAAGTCGGTCAGCGCCCACATCGTGTTGCATTGCACGTGATAGTCGTTTGGGAACGGGAAGAAGTCGAAGGCCATCTGGTCTCGATGAAGTTTTTGATCGGTCTCGCCCGGCTCGATCGAGATGATCTGGGTGAGATGCAATTGCACGGTTGTCGCGTGCCCGAGAAAGTGCTGCACGGTGTCGAGTACGACCGGGTGCATCACGAGTTCCCGCGCCGTCGGACAGCGGGCAATGAGGGCTCCGGTCCGTCGGGTGTGGAGGCCGTCGTAGATGTCACGGCCTGAAGCCGACACGTCGATATAGGGAGCGGCCTCGACGGCCAATCGGTCGAGCTGCGCGGGGCTCGCCACATCGTCGACGATGGCGTACCCGTGGATGCTCAGGTGCTCGGAGACGAGGTTCGGGTCGGCATCGTATGGGAAATGCTTGGCCTCGACCACCACACGGTTCACTCTAGTGCTGCTTGGTTTGGCAGAACCGACCTGGCGGAGCCGTTTTGCCTGCGACCGCTCGCCGTTGGAGACTCCAAACGGGGTCCGATGCTGACAACGAATGAGATTACGTGACCGATCGAACGTTGAGTCAACCATTGGCCGGACTTGTGGTCGTCGAGCTGGCGACCGGATTCTCGGGTCCCTACAGCGCGAAGTTGCTTGCCGACTTCGGGGCCGACGTGGTCAAGGTCGAACCACCCGAAGGCGACTGGACTCGCCGCGAGGGTGCACGGACCGGAGAGCGACCTGATCCTGAGGCGAGTCCTCTCTTCCTCCACCTCAACACCAACAAACGCTCGGTTGTGATCGATCTCACAACGGCCGAAGGGATCGACCAGGCCACAGCCCTGATCATGACCGCCGATGTGGTCATCGAGTCTCACCGGCCCGGTGAGCTAGCCGCACTCGGACTCGACCTCGAGGCTCTCCGGCAAGACAGAGGCGACCTGGTGGTCACCAGCGTCACCCCGTTCGGCCAGGACGGACCCTACGCCAATCGCGCCAGCACCGAGATCGTCTCATACGCGCTTGGTGGCCCGATGCTTGCGACCGGCGATCCCGAGCGGGAACCGATCAAGATGGCTGGCAACGTAGTGCAGTACCAATGCGGATCGGTTGCCGCGTTGTCGACGCTCGCCGCGGTGACGATGGCCGAGGCTTCGGGTCAGGGAGCTCACGTCGACGTTTCGAACTTCGAGACCCAGGCCGCTTCGATCGATCGCCGGGCAACGCTGGCCGTCGGTTATCAGTACGACGGGGTCAACGGCTACCGGGTCGGCGGTGGAAGGGTCGGCGCCGTACCGGCCGGCATCTATCCAGCCGAGGATGGCTACTGCCAGATCGTCTTCGCTCCCAATTGGATGCCCAGGGTGGCCGAGATGCTCGGCGACGACGAGCTGACCCGGCGTATCGCCAACCCCGAATGGTATGACGACGAGGAAGTTCCCGATCTGCTGAACGCCGCCCTGTTCACCTGGACGCTGCAACGATCGAAGCAGCAGACCATGGAAGATGCCCAGGATCGCCAGATCGCCATCACTCCAGTCAACTCCACGGTCGACGTGCTCGCCGACAAACACTTTCGCGAACGTGAGTTCTGGCAGCGTTGGGACCACCCCGTTGTCGGCTCCTACGAGGCTCCCGGTCCTCCCTTCCGGATGGCTGAGGGTTGGCTGCCTCGCCGACCTCCGCCACTGCTCGGTCAGCACACCGAAGAGGTACTGGCCGAGGTGGCCTCGGTTCGTGCGACCCCGACCCGGGCCCCGGCCCAGTCGAAGGGCACACGCCTCCCCCTTGAGGGGGTGCGGGTGCTCGACATGACCGTGGTGTGGGCCGGACCGTTGGCAACCACGCTGCTAAGCGATCTTGGGGCTGAGGTAATAAGGCTCGACAACCCGAACCTGTTCCCCACCGCCACACGAGGTGCGGTGCCCCGGCCGAGGGCCGGGCAGGAGTCCGACTTCGGTCAGTTCTGGGGCCGGTTCCCCGAAAGTGTGGCAGGGGAGCGTCCTTGGAATCGGGTCGCGGCCTTCGTCAGCCATTCCCGAAACAAGCTCGGCGCCACCCTCGATCTCAGAACACCGCTCGGACGCGAGGTGTTCCTCGAACTGGTCGAGCAGGCCGACATCATCGTTGAGAACAACTCGATCCGAGTGCTTCCGAGCCTCGATCTCGACTGGGATGTTCTACACGCCCGCAACCCCCGTCTCATCGCGCTGCGCATGCCGTCGCTCGGATTGAGCGGGCCCTATGCCGACTACATCGGTTTTGGCGCCCATATGGAGGCGTTGTGCGGATTCTCCTCGTTGCGGGGATATCCCGATCTCGACCCGACGTCGCTCGACACCACGTACTACATGGATCCCGCCAGCGGCGTCTCGGGTGCGTTCGCCGCATTGTGCGGGCTCCGTCGTCGTGAGCAGACCGGGGAGGGTGAGCTGATCGAGTTCGCCCAAGCCGAGAACCTCATGAACTACATCGGCGAATACCTGGTCGACGCCTCGATCACAGGTGAACCGCACGACTGCCATGGCAACCGTCATCCTCACCGGGCACCTCAGGGCGCGTATCCTTGCAAAGCCGACGATCAGAGCGAGGACCGTTGGATGGTGCTTTCGGTGGCCGACGACACCCAGTGGTGCGCCCTGGTGGCGGCCATGGGTTCGCCCGATTGGGCCTGCGACCCCGACCTGGCAACCGAGGCCGGTCGTCGCGCCAACCATGATGAGCTCGATGAACGGCTGGCTTCGTGGTCGGCCGCACGATCGGGGTCCGAGGCGGTCGAGACCTGTCACCGGGCCGGTGTGGCCGCCGCCGAAGTTCTTGACGAGGCTGCCTTGTTCGACGATCCCCACCTGAACACCCGCAAGTGGTTTCGCCCAAACCAGTGTGAAGACGTTGGCAAGATCCTGTTTCCGGGTCATCAGTGGCGATGGGACGGCCCGGCGATGCGATGGGACGAGCTCAACATGATGGGTCGCGACAACGACTACGTTTACCGATCGATCCTGGCCAAGACCGATGCCGAGATGGAGGAACTGCGAGCGGAGCGCCATCTGGCCGACGGCTACCTCGACCCCGAAGGCAACTCGCTCTGATCGTCGGCTTGCCACGACCGGTTCGTGACGCAAGGCTCACCCCATGGACCTTGGAATCACCGGGCGGAGAGCCCTCGTCACCGGCAGCTATCGAGGAACCGGGTCGGCCATCGCCGCCTCCCTCGCGGCGGAAGGCGCCGAAGTGTTGGTCCACGGATTCAGAGTGGGTCAAGCCGACGACGTCGTTGCCGCGATCAAGGCCGACGGCGGATCGGCCACCGCTGTGGTCGGCGATCTCCTAACCGACGAGGGAGCGAACGCTCTGCTGGCGGCCTGCGGCGATGAGCTCGACATCGTTGTGTGCAACTACGGACTGGCCGAGGGTGGACGCTGGGCGACCACAACCTCGGACGACTGGTTCGACGCCTACAACAAGAACGTCGTCTCGATCGTGCGGGTGGCGAGCGCCATCGGGCCGCGGCTGGCGGACCGAGGCTGGGGTCGCATCGTGCTGCTTGGCACCGTCGGATCGGTCCGCCCGGCCAAGCAGAGACCGCAGTACTACGGGGCCAAGGGGGCGCTTCCCGCCATCACGGTCAGCCTGGCCAAGGAGATGGCAGGCACCGGAGTAACGGTGAACCTCGTCAGCCCCGGCATCATCGCCACCGCCGAGGTTCTTGAACGACTGGGCGATCGATCGATGGAGGACGCGTTCGGTCTTAGCACCCTGACCGGCCGCCCGGCCGAGACCCGCGAGGTTGCAGATCTGGTCACCTACGTCTGCAGCGAACAGGCTGGTTCGATCACCGGCAGCAATTTCCGGATCGACAGCGGTACCGCAGAGACCGTCACTCCGTAGCAGCTCTCAAGCCGTAGCCGCTCTCATGCTGTCGGGTCGGCCGAGACCTGGACCAGCCGCTTGCCGATGTTGTCGCCGTCCAACATGCCGACGAAGGCATCAGGCACCGACTCGATGCCTTGGTGGATGTCTTCGGCATAGACGACGTCGCCGTCGGCCAGCCATCGGCCCATCCTCGGCAGGAAGGTCGGAAGCTTGTGGGTGTGGTCGTAGATCGAGAACCCGGTCATGGTGGCCCGAGCCCGGAGCATGTTCATGATGTTGCGAATGCCCGAGCCAGGGTCGACGTAGGTCGAGATCTGGCCGCAGATCGCAATCCGCGCCCCTGGGTTGATCCGGGCCAGGACGGCGTCGAGCGTAGACCCACCGACGTTGTCAAAGTACACGTCGACTCCGTTTGGGCAGTGCTCATCGAGCCCGTCGCCGACGGCCAGGGTCCGGTCGAAGCAGGCATCGAAACCCAGGGTGTCGGTCACATGGGCGCACTTGGTCGCCGAACCGGCGCTGCCGATTACCCTGGCTCCCGTCATTCGGGCCAACTGCCCGGCGATCGAGCCGACCGCTCCTGCCGCGGAAGAGACATAGAAGGTCTCGCCAGGGGTAGGTCGTCCCAACTCGACGGTGCCGACGTAGGCGGTGAGCCCTGGCATGCCGAGGACGGAAACAGCGTGAGAGATCGGACCGAGCCCGGGGTCGACCACGGTCAGACCCTTCCCTCCGGCCACGAGGCTGTACTCCTCCCAGGCCAGGAACCCCCATACGATCGCGCCCTCCGCGAAGTCGGGGTTGGCCGAGGCTTCCACTACGCCGACGACCCGAACCGTTACCGGCTCACCGAGGGGAAAAACGCCCTGGATTCGGCCAACCAGATAGGGATCGCAGGACAGATAGATGTTTCGAACCAGCACATCGCCAGGGCCGGGCATTGGGATGGGAACCTGGTCGAGGCGAAACAGGTTGGTCGTGATCGCACCGTCGGGTCGGCGGTCGAGGATCACACGGGAGTTTGATCGGGAGTTCACGCCCTCATTCTGACTGCAATCGCGTATCGTCTGCCGCTCAGCCGCCTCTTGATGGAGTTCGGCGGCCCGGCGGCGCACCCTGGTCATTCCCTGATGAGGCGGGCTACCCGAGGGTTGGTCGGGTAGGCCAGCTTCGACTGGCTCAGGCCTAGGTCGACCAGCATCTCGGCGTGTTTGAGGGCGATGAGGCCTGGATCAAGCACCGGAACGCCGAGCCGGGAAGAGAGCTCGGCCGCCAGTCCGGTGGTGGCCCCGCACCCGAGTACGAGGGCCTGGGCACCGTGGTCCTCGATGGCGGCAGCACCGGCGGCCGTTGTCATCTCGACGGCGCGCTCCGGCTCACGGAAGAAATCGGCAACCGTGACCTCAAGTGTCGGGATGGCGACGACCCGGTCGACAACGCCGGCCAACTTGGCCCGGGCCCAGGCATGCTTGCCAAGATCTCCGGCCGCCATCACGATGGCGAAACGATCGGCCAGGGTGGCGGCCAGGTACAGGGTGGTCTTGGCCGGGCCGACCACCGGGATGTCGACCAGCTCTCTTGCCGCGTCGAGGCCATTGTCGAGAAAGGCCGAACCCATCACGGCGTCGAACCCGTCGTCGGCCAGTGCCACCACCTTCTCGGCCACCGCCACTTCCGTTCGGTGGAGCTCGTAGGTCGACTCGACGTAGGGAACCCCACTGTCCGCCGAGAACACCTCGACCTCGGTCCCCGGTCTGGCCGACGCCTGGAGCTGCTGCCGCCGGCGGGCCGCATCGGCCTCGGTGTAGCTGCCAATCCCGGTCACCACCGCCAACCTCATCGGCTCGGTCCCAAATCCACGCTCGGACCAGGGCCGACGTTCATCGAAGATTCGATCATGGCGTCGACAGTAATACGGCCCGTAACGTTGCCACCATGGCCCCCACCTCCCGACCAAACAGCGAGCCAGCAACTCTCGACCGGCTTCTCGGTGGTGACACGTCACCGGTCAACAACACCCGACTGGTCGGCGAGGCTCCCGAGGGCGCGCTTGCGCTCACGGCCGACCGCCTTTTGAATGCACCGAGCGGTGACCTGTTCGGCCTGACCCAGAACGTTGGCATGGGTTGGAGGCCCGAGAACCTCAACGGCACCGAGTACCTCATCGTGTCGACCCAGGGTGGCCTGCGGGATGCCGACGGCCAGCCGCTCGCCCTTGGCTATCACACCGGTCATTGGGAGATCGGCCTGTTGGTGAAGCAAGCGGCGGAGACTCTCCGAGCCGAAGGCGCCATCCCGTTCTCGGCAACGGTCAGCGACCCCTGCGACGGCCGATCCCAGGGAACGACCGGCATGTTCGATTCGCTCCCGTATCGCAACGACGCGGCCATGACACTACGGCGCTTAATCCGCTCGCTGCCGACCCGGCGAGGCGTAATGGGGGTTGCGACCTGCGACAAGGGTCTTCCGGCCATGATGCAGGCCCTGGCCGGCACGTCCGATCGGCCAGGCATCATCGTGCCCGGTGGCGTGACGCTGCCAAGCCCTGACGCCGAGGATGCAGGAGCGGTGCAGACGATCGGTGCCCGCTTCGCCCACGACCTGATCTCGCTCGACTACGCCGCCTCGATGGGTTGCCGGGCCTGTGGCTCGGCCGGTGGCGGTTGCCAGTTCCTCGGCACCGCGGCCACAGCCCAGGTGGTGGCCGAGGCCTTCGGCATGACGCTGCCCCACAGTGCCCTTGCTCCTTCCGGTGAACCGATCTGGCTCGACATGGCCCATCGCTCGGCGCTGGCGCTCCACGAGATGACCGACATCGGCCTGACCCTTGGTGATATTCTCACCAGCCGGTCGTTGGAAAACGCCATGCTGTTGCATGCCGCATTCGGTGGTTCAACGAACCTCCTGCTCCATATACCGGCCATCGCCCATGCCGCCGGGATCGAGGCCCCGAGCATCGGCGACTGGAATCGTGTCAATCGTATGACCCCCCGCCTGGTCGACGCCCTACC
Source organism: Phascolosoma agassizii (assembly GCA_035593235.1). Lineage (NCBI taxonomy): Eukaryota > Metazoa > Annelida > Sipuncula > Phascolosomatiformes > Phascolosomatidae > Phascolosoma > Phascolosoma agassizii. The sequence goes on from JAVJHY010000023.1 coordinate 69,706, forward strand.
GAACGGTCCCCGCAATCATCCGACCGTGCAGGTCTTCATGGCAGGCGGCGTCCCCGAAGTGATGTTGCACCTACGCCGCCTCGGCCTGCTGAACGTCGACGTTCAACGGCCAGCTCAACCTCGCTCGACACCGTTCTCGACTGGTGGGAGCAGAGCGAACGACGCCATGAGGTTCGGGCCAGGTTGGCCGCGGCAGGCCAGATCGATCCCGACAACGTGATCCTCGATCCCGATTCGGCCCGTAGTGCCGGCCTCACCAGCACCATGGTTTTTCCGACCGGCAACCTGGCGCCCGAAGGAGCAGTCATCAAGGCCACCGCTATCGATCCCTCGGTGGTCGACGACGATGGCGTGTACCGACACCGAGGCCCAGCCCGGGTCTTCACATCGGAGAAGGCAGCGGTGGCCGCCATCAAGGGCCTGAGCGAGCCGGCGGTAAAGGCAGGCGACGTGGTGGTAGTGATCGGAGGCGGCCCGCTCGGCACCGGGATGGAGGAGACCTATCAAGTCACCGCGGCGCTCAAGTACCTGCCGTGGGGCAAGACGGTCCCGGTGCTGACCGATGCCCGCTTCTCCGGTGTCTCGACCGGAGCCTGCGTTGGTCACATCGGCCCCGAGGCGCTGGCCGGTGGTCCGATCGGTCGGCTTCGCGACGGTGACACCGTGGAGCTCGTTATCGACCGGCTCGGATTGTCGGGGCGGATCGATGTGATCGAGACCATCGATGCTGTTGGTTTCGATCAACGCCAAACGCATCCAGACGTGGCCCCGCATCCCGACCTACCTGATGACACCAGACTCTGGGCCGCCCTGCAGCGGGCCAGCGGTGGAACCTGGTCCGGTTCGGTCTACGACGTCGACCGCATAGTTGCCGTCATCGACCGCGGCTTGGAGCGCTGAAGCGGTGGAACCGTCATCGTTGCCCGACGGCGGATCGCTGCTAGTCGTCACCGGCCCGCCAGGTGCTGGCAAGTCGACCGTGGCCCGCCTGTTGGTTGGGAGCCTCACGTCGAGCGTGCTGATCGAGGGTGACGCCTTCTTCGGGTTCGTCGCCTCCGGGTTCATCGAGCCATGGCTCCCCGAGTCGAACGTCCAGAACAGCGTGGTCACCGAGGCGGCGGCGGCCGCGACCTCTCGATTCGTGATCGGCGGCTACGACTGCATCTACGAGGGCGTCATCGGTCCTTGGCTTCTCCCGCAGTTCCTGACCTGGACGGGTCTCGACCAACTGAACTACGTGGTCCTGTTGCCCGCCTTAGAAGTGAGCCTGCATCGTATGGCGACCCGCGTTGGCCACGGCTTCAACGACGAGGTGGCCGCAACCAAGATGCACGGGGAGTTCACAAGAGCTGAGATCGATCCCCGCCACCTGTTCTCCGACCCGATCGAGGACCCTGGCTATGTCGCGGCCACGATCCTGGCCTCAGCCAACTCCGGCCAGCTTCGGTATTCAGGGCCGCCCGAGCGGTCCGGCTAGTAGACGTTGTCGAGGTGGCCGGTTCGAATGCGGACGAGCCACACGACAAAAAGCAGGACCATGTTTACCGAGACCGACCACACCAGTCGGAGCTGATGACGGGGTTCCATCGGTCGGTTGCCCCATCGGAAACGCCAGGTGGCGAAACCGACCATTTGGATTGCGATGGCGAGCACGAAGGGGTGATAGGCGATGGCGCCGACAAGGTCTCCATGGAGCAGTCGGCCGGTTGCCCGAGACATGCCGCATACCGGACAAGCCTGGTCGGCATGGATTCGTAGCAGGCAGGTCACCTGCCCGTTGCTGGTCGGTGCCAGCTGGAAGGCCAGCAGCATTGCGCCCGCCATCAGCGCTAGTGGCAGATCGCGTCGTCGGCCCAGCGTTGCCGTGATCGCGTCGAGGTTCATCCAACCGACCCAACAAAGAGCGCTACGACCAAGAGCACCATCCCGATCACGAACAAGGCGACCCCGATCAGCCCGATGATCTGAGCGGCCTTTGCTGTGCTTTTGCCTGCTGGGTGGACGGTTCCGGCCTCGATGCCTTGGAGCTCCTTGGTACCCATGACCGCCCCGATTCCACACAGGACCGGCCCGAGCAGTCCGAAGAAGGGGCAGCAGGCGCTCACGAGATAGGTGAGAATACCGCCGATGCTGAGGGCCAGCGCCAGGTTGGCATTTTGAGTGTTCGGCTGATTGATCGGATTGCCGTAGCCGCCATAGCCGGGTTGGCCATAACCGGGTTGGCCTTGGCCGGGTTGGCCGTAGCCGGGTTGGCCGTAGCCGGGTTGGCCTTGGCCTGGTTGTCCGTAGCCGGGTTGGCCATAACCGGGTTGGCCTTGGCCTGGTTGTCCGTAGCCGGGTTGGCCGTAGCCGGGTTGGCCGTAGCCGGGTTGGCCTTGGCCTGGTTGTCCGTAGCCGGGTTGGCCGTAGCCGGGTTGGCCTTGGCCTGGTTGTCCGTAGCCGGGTTGGCCGTAACCGGGTTGGCCTTGGCCTGGTTGTCCGTAGCCGGGCTGCTGGTTAGGTGGCTGGCCGGGTTGGTTCGGTGGTTGGCCGTGAGGAGGGGGACCGGCGGGCGGGTTACCGTGGTAGCCCGGATCGTCGGGTCCCGGCTCGCTCGAACCCTCATAGTCACTCACTGTGCCGGCTCCCCTCGCCCTATTTCATTCCATTGCCGTGCCAAGCCAGCTTACCAACGCGTCGTGTTGCGACGGTGTCGCCCCGAGCTGTGTGAGCGACATCTCATCGGTAGCCTGCCCAACTACGGTCGCTGGTGGCCACAGCGAGCGTTGGATGGGCGTCGATGACGAACACGATCGATCTTGGGATCGACTACCTGAGCGAGATCGAACCGCTTGGCAGTGGTGGATTCTCCAAGGTGTACGCCGCGACCGATACCCGCTTCGACCGGCGGGTGGCCGTCAAGGTGCTCGACGCTCTGAGCGACGAGGCCGACAAGCGCCGCTTTGAGCGGGAGTGCCGAGCAATGGGCCGGCTCTCATCGCACCCCAATGTCGTCACCGTGTTCGACTCGGCCTATAGCCTGGACGGATCGCCGGTTCTGATCATGGAACTGGTCGCAGGGGGCAGCCTTGACGATCGTCTAGCCACAAACGGCCCGATGCCGTGGCATGAGGCCGTCGATATGGTGGCACCGATCGCCGATGCTCTCGGCCAGGCTCATGCGTCAAACATCCTCCACCGCGACGTAAAGCCGGCGAACATTCTCATCGGGGCCGGCACGGCCAAGCTGACCGACTTCGGCATCTCGTCGTTTCGGGATTCGACCGGGGCGACCTCGGCCAACATCGCAGCCAGTTGGTTGCACACTCCGCCAGAGACGTTTCCAAACAAGCGCGATGCTCGGTCCGATCTCTATTCGCTGGGCTCGACGCTCTACACCCTCGTGGTCGGCCATCCTCCGTTGTGGCGAGATGGTGAGGATTCGCTCGAACCACTGATGTACCGCATCCTGCACGAGCCGGTGCCGCGGCTGCCGCAGGGTCTGGGTCCGCCCGAGCTCGATCGCTTACTGCAGTGGGTATTGGCCAAGGATCCCGACCACCGACCGCAGACCGCGACCGAGTTCGCCGACGCTCTCAACGCCGTCCGCCACGGTCAACCCATCACCGCGCCAGCTATCGCCGCGCCAGCCTTCGCCGTACCGGCCACCGTCCGGGCCACGCCTCCGATCGTTGCACAGTCGGTGGTGAACCCGTCGTTGACAGCGCCGTCACTAGGCGCACCGTCGATCGCAGCCCACGAGGGCCGCTCGGTTCCGTGGAACATCGTCGTTCCCATCGTGTCGCTCCTGGCCGTCATTGCGATGGCCTCCATTGCCTGGTCAAGGTTGAACAGTCCTGCCACCAGCCTTACAAACCCCGTCACCGGGTCAACGGCCGAGACGCTGGTTTCCAACCCTGTCGGCACCGATTCGACGGCGGCCACGGTGGCGGTTGCTGAGTCGACCGAGGAGGCGAGCGATGGTTCGACATCGGCCGAGACTGCCGGCCCCACCACCACCGAAGCGACGACAACGGTCAGCGCCGACCGGCCGACGACCACCGAAGAAGAGGTCACGGCCGCTCTGGGGCCACCCTCATATCAGGCCGATAATGTTTCTCCGCTGACGAGCGGCGTAGAAGAATTCGTCGCATTCTTGGCCGAGCACCCGAACGAGATCGTCGAGTTGGACGTCTTTGTTATGTTGTGGTCCCCCGAAGACTTCAGCGACGGGTTCATGACCCTTTACGAGTCATGCGATGATCGCGTCGGGCCCGGCGAGCCGCCAAACCCCTTAGCCTGCGGTGGCTACGTGCTGGCCTTCGTCAAAGAAGCGGACAGTACGTCGATCGTTGGCTTCCACCGGGGCGATCAGTACCGCATCTTCGGTTTCTTCTCGGTCGGTCCGGTCACGGGGCCCAACCAGGGCTACCTCTCGATTCTGATGGATCCGGTGGCTCCGGCCGACGCCTTGTCCGCCGGAAACTAAGGTACGGCTGCCTCGCCGGGCGGGTTGTCTATGCTGGGCCGGTGGTCGAAGCGTTGGTGCGACGGGTTGAGGCGGGCGACGCTGTCGGGCGTACTCAGCTCATCGAGCGATTTGCTCGATCGGATTCGGAACGAACACAGGCACTGAACGGGCTCGCGGCTTCGGCCGCCGCCGGATCCGGAAACAGTCTTGAGGTGTTGCTGAGCCTGATCGACACGCATCACCTGGATCGAGCACCGATCCGTCGGGTCCTGATCAACAACGCCGACGTCGACGATGCCCATCAGGATGTACTCATTACCGTTGCAAGGAAGATCGGCAACTTCCGCTCGGAGTCGGCCTTCACCACCTGGCTCCATACGGTCGCCAGGAACACGGCCATCGACCAATTGCGGCGGGCCAAGGAGACCCAGCACCTCGGGTCCGAACATGAGGTCGAGACCTATGCCCGCCGCCTCAGCTCATTGGTTGCTCAACGATCCGACCTCTCCGAGGCCGTGGGCCGCCTGCCAAACCACTATCGGGAGATGATCGTCCTTCGCGACGTCGAGCAGCGAAGCTACAACGACATCGCCAAGCTGCTCGGCCTTGAAATGAACACGGTCAAGTCACGGATCTCGCGGGCCAGGGCATTGCTGGCCCAGCTCGTCGACATCGGCGATCTTGATCCGCCACCTAGTGAGCCGGTCCACAGTGGCTGAAGCCCCGGGCGAACAAATCGATCAGTACCGCCTTATCGCCCCCATCGGCCGCGGCGGTTTCGCAACCGTGTATCGAGCGCTCGATGAACGCCTCGACTCGACCGTTGCCATGAAGATCCTGGCCGAGAACCATGCACTTGATGGTCAGATCCGGGAGCGCTTCCTCTCCGAAGCCCAACTCTTGCGACGGGTTGCCTGCCCCGAGATCGTTACCGTGCACGATGTTGGCGAGACAGCTCGCAGACAGCCGTACATGGTGTTGACCTACGCCGGCGGCGGCGACCTGCGGAACCGGGTCGGCGACGTTGCTGCCGGTCGCCGCTCCCTCGGTGAGTCTGACCTCCTGATGGTTGCCGACACCCTCGCTGCGGCTCTGCGCAAGGTTCACGCAGCAGGCATCGTCCACCGTGATGTGAAACCAGACAATCTTCTGATCGACTCCTCGGGAGCAGCTGAGGCCCCGGGGCCGGGCGGACTCCTGGCGGTTGGTGAACGCCTCTTGCTCGGCGACCTCGGCTACGCCAAGGACCTCGTCGCCAGCTCCGGTCTCACTGTTGGAGGAGGCACACAGGGCTTCAACGCCCCGGAGCAGCGGATCGGGTTGAACACGATCGACCGCCGGGCCGACGTGTTCGGCTCCTCGGCTCTGCTGTTTTGGTTGCTCACCGGCGAACCACCGCCGCTGAGCGAGCCCGACACGCAGCCGGCGGTGGCCGCCCTTCGGTGTTCGGCTCCGATGCGATCGGCAATTGGGGTCGGCCTGGCCCATGGAGTCGAAAACCGGTTCCCCGACATCGACGCCTGGCACCGGGCAATGCATGCAGGCCAAGCCCCCGGACAGCCGCCGGTTCGGCTCCCCTCGACCCCAGGCATGGTCGCCCCTGACATGATCAGCCCCGTTACCTCCTCGCCGACCGGGCTTGGCGCCAGTGTTTCGGGCATCGGTGCGCCTTTAAGTCAACGGCGACTGGGCGCAATGCTTGCCGCGGCCGCGCTCGGTCTCGCCCTCGGGTTGGCTGCTGCCTCCGTTGGTTGGTTTGCCCTCGGCGGCGACCGGCCCACAGTGACGCAGCTCGAAAACGGCCGGGTCAGCGTCGAGCGCCAACAAGGAGATCTCCGTCTCGCCGTCTTCGGGCCAGCGACGGTCCAGGTTGGGGAGCAGGCCATGTTCGAGGCGGCCGCGACCGGGGCAACCGCGATTGCATGGATAAATGCCGACGGCACCATCGTGGCCGCTGAGGAGCGTTTGGTTGTTGTAGCGCTACAGATCGGCCAAGGGCGGGTCACGCTGCTGGCAACCGACATCGATGGTCGAACGGAGACGGTCGAGTTCGACTACGAAATCGTTGGCTAACGAGCGGCCTTCAGTGAGAACGCAGCATTACCGACAATTTTCTGTTTGGCGCTGGAACATTTCCGGCAAAGGTTGCGTCTCACCGAAGACCAGTACATTTCGGTGCGGTTCGAACGTTAGGGAGAAGATGAGATGAGGGTTACAGGACTGGGTGGCTCAAGCAGGCAAAAGACCCGCCTCGCGACATTGGCGCTGATCGCAGCGACATCGGGCGTTGTTAGTTGCTCTCCGTTCGACGGCAGCCCGCTTTCGGCCGGTGAAGTTGAATTGGAAGAGGGCGGCGCAGGGGTTGCCGACGTCGTGACCGACCCCGACGACGTTGTGGCGAATTCAGGAAGTGCCGAAGACTCTGCAGGCTCGGTCGGCCAAGCCGACGAAGGGACTGGACAGGCTGCAAACGGCGACGGATCTTCCACCGCCGGGACGACGGCGGACGGTGGCAATGAAGGAACCGACGAGGGTGACACAGCGGCCGGCGGAGGTGGGGCGGTGGCTCCCGAAGGCAACCTGGGGACGGTTGCTCTGGCGTCGGCCGACAGCCTGATCTCGACCAACCCGTCGAGCCCGTTGATCGGTTATGGCCGGCTGAGCATCGATCAGGTGGTGGCCGTGCCCAGCTACCAGGACGCCGAGCCTTCCCCCGGCAACGTCTTCGTGATTGCCGACTATCAGCTCCTTGGGATCGAGAACGGCAACCTCTTTGAGTCAACATTTCGGGCCAACGTCGATGGCACCAGGTACTCGGCAATCAACAACATCAATCTCATTCCCGGCGGTGGCGGGGTGGTAAACAGCGTGGTGGTGTTCGAGGTTCCGATCGCAGCCCTCGACCAGACCGTGTCCATCGAAGGTGGCGTCATCGATCCGACAGCCGATGGTTACGCCGCCCAATACGACGTGACCTTCACGGGGCAACCGATCCCAACACCGATCGAAACCCCAGCCGATCAGTTGGAGGCAACGGGTTCGGTGATGCAGACCAGCGAAGGTGAAGCGCTGTTTACGACCAATCCCGCTTCACCGAACGTCGGGGTCTCGTCGATAACCGTTCGAAATGCGACTACAACGCCGAAGATCGGCGCAGACGCGGCGGCTCCCGGATTCAAGTTCGTTCAGATCGACGTCGAGACGATCGGTGGTGCCACGTCGGGCAACCTGTTCGAGCAAGCGTTCCGGCTTCAGGCTGAGGATGAGTGGTATTCGCCGCGGGGCAACATCAACGAGTTGACCCGCCAGGCCGAGGCCTTCAATACGACGATCGTGTTTGAGGTCCCCAGTTCTGCCAAATGGATGGTCCTTGAGGCCGGGGTGCCGGAGGAATGGGCCGAAGGCGAGCGGACCACCTTCAGCATCGAGTTCGACTGACCAAAGCCCGAACACCCCCCGGGCCCTGATTTCCAGCCCTGATCTGTGCCACCTCGCTCCGCAGTCGGGGTGGTGACAGAATCACGGTCAGCGGCTTCCGCCTGAGGCCGTCGACATCGAGCCCAAAGGTCGGGTTCGGACATCGAATCAGGAGGTCGCATCGGATGCGAGCGGGGATCGTCACAGGTAAAGGCCAATTCGATCTGGTGGAGGTGGCAGATCCGTCACCGACCGATGGACAGGTAGTGGTTGCCATCTCCCGCTGCGGGATCTGTGGAAGCGACGTCCACGCCTACCAGGAGGGTTGGCCCTACGCCCCAGGGATCTGCGGCCACGAATGGGTGGGGACCATCGTCGACGTCGGTCCCAATCAGCCATCGTCGAGCGTGCCTGGTGAAGGCGAACGAGTTGTCGGTGGCATGGCCCCCGGCTGTGGCAGTTGCCGGGAATGCCGGGCCGGCATCGGTGAATTCTGTCGGGTGGCGGCCAGCGAATACTCGGGCCGCAACGCGCCTAGCTCCGGTGGCTTCGCCCCGTTTCTGACGCTTTCGACCAGCCGCCTAACGCCGGTACCCGACGGCGTCAGCGACGACCAGGCGGCCTTGATCGAACCGGCTTCGGTTGCCATGCACGCAATCCGCCGCTCCCGCCTGGCCGTCGGCGACGTGACCTGCGTGGTGGGGTGCGGCCCCATCGGTCTGATGGCGATCCAATGCGCCAGGCTCGGTGGCGCCGGCCGCATCATCGCCGTTGAGCCTGATCCCGAACGTCAGGCCATTGCCTTGGCTCTCGGGGCTGATGCCGCCGTCGCTCCCGGCGAAGAACTGCGGGCCGTCGTTAACGACTACACATCAGGCCTTCGAGCCGACATTGCCTTCGATTGCGCAGGTATACCTCAGACCCTCCAGCAATCGGTCGACATGGTTCGTCAAGGCGGCTCGGTTTGTATGGTCGGGGTTTCTGGCGGAGAGGCCACCGTGAGCCCAATGCGCTGGATGATGAAGGAGGTCTCGGTCGACACCTCATTGGCCTTCAACCTCGATGAGATGACGCTATGCACGGACCTGGTTGCCAAGGGAGCCATAAGTACCGACCAACTAATCGGCGGCACCGTAACCCTCGACGAACTTCCGGCCACGGTCGACGACATGGCAAACCGCAAGGTCAAGGCGGTCAAGATGCTGGTTGACCCGACGGCCGGCTGACCCGCAAGCTGCCACCTCGAACACGATCACAAAAACAACGCCGGCCCCCACGAGGTGACTGGGGGGGCCGGCGTTTTGCTACCGATGGAAACGCTCTGCGATGGGGCTATTGCAGTTTCGCATCCACATCGGACACCTGTTGCTTTGCCTCGACACACAACGCCGGCTGATAGTACGGCCCGCCGTTGCTGAAGCGGCGGTCGGCCGGCGCTATGAACGTGAGGACGTAGCACCCGGGCTGCACTCCGAACGAGTACCTGCCACCCGCATCGCTCTGGGTGTCGCCAAGCCAGAGGCCTCGCGAACCGTCGCCGTTCGCCATGAACAGATCGACGGTCACTCCACCAACGCCACCGGCTCCATCGGTGATGGATCCACCGATTGAGGCGTCGTCGGCTCCGCCACTCAGCAGCTGAGCGTTGATGTCGGTGACGGTTTGTCCGGCGACCACTGTGACGCTCGGCTGGGCGTAATCACGACCGCCAACGAACAAACCTCCCGGCGGAGCAATGAAGGTGAGCACGTAGTTGCCGGCCGGCATGGTGAAGGAATAGTTGCCGGCCGAGTCGGTTCGGGTATCGCTGACCCATTGCCCACGCTTGCCCTGCCCGTCGGCCTTGAACAGATCGACGACGATATTCGCCGCGCCTGCGCCCCCGGTGTACAGGGCGGCGCCGCTGACCTTGCCGTCACCATCGGGTGGCATCGGGATGGTCGTGGTTGTAGTCCCCGTGGTTGGCGGACCCGGGCCCGTCGTCGTTGTCGCCATGCTGGTCGTCGTTGTCGCCATGCTTGTCGACGTTGTCGGTGCCGTCGTCGGTGCCGTCGTCGGTGGCGGAGGCGGAGGACCGGCCGGACTCAGGTAACCCAAATAGTCGGGCGTGAAGCCGGGGAAAACCGACCCGAAGTCGCTGAAGCCCAGGTGGCCGTCGAGCGCCTCTGCCAATACTGAGCGGAAGTCGGTCGTGATGGCGAGGTCGCGCTGCTGGTACAGGTTGCCTTGGCTGAGACCGACCCACTGGTCGTTTGCCATGTGGACCTTGCCGCCGCCGGCTTGGGCCAGGTCGCCACCCATCAACATCATCATGTTGCCGTGACCATGGTCGGTGCCACCACTGCCATTTTGGGCTGCGGTCCGTCCGAACTCCGACATGACAACCGTCAGCACCCGCCCACTGGCGGCGCCGAGATCGGCCTTGAAGGCGGCGAGAGCGCTTGCCAGCTGGCTGCCCCTTGTCTGCATGCGGTCCGACTCGTCCGAGTGGTGGTCCCACCCGCCGGCCGTGATCGACACCATACGGACACCGATGTCGGCCTTGATCAAGGCCGCAGCCTCCCGTAGGTCTCGTGCCCGCCCGTTGTTCGGGTATGGCACATCGGGGGTGGCGTCGACCCCGCGCAGCGTGTCGATTGAAGCGAAGGCACCCATGGTGGCTGAGCTGACCAGCGGATCTGCGCCCTGGTACATGGCTTCCAACGTTGAGCGCATGGGTGCCATCTGGTTGGCGGTATTGCGGAACTGGTTGATCCGAGGAAAGGCCAGCCCGCCGTAGCGGCCCCGTAGTGAGGGACTGGTCCTGGCGCCGATGCTGATGGCCGACACCGGATCGGCTGCCTGCTCGGCCGCCAGCACCCGCTGCATCCAGCCGGTATTCCCGAAGGCCAGGTCCATGTTGTCCATGGCCGAGAAGTGCGATCGGGTGATGTGGTGACTTCCGACGGCCTGGATGAAGGCCATTTCGCCCTGCTGATACAGGGAGTGAAGGGGAGCGAACGCCTGATGCAGACCGAAGAAACCGTCGAGATCCGAGAGGGTGTTCTTGGGCTGGGCGATCGAGCTTCGGAGGTTGTAGTAGTCATCGTCGCCGTGGGGAACGACGATGTTGAGGCCGTCGGCCGCTCCCCGAAGGAAGACGTTGACGAGCACCGCGTTGTCTACGGCGCCGGGGACCACAAGGGCCCGCATGGCACCTGCAACAGGTGAGGTCCCGATCACGGTAACGACGCCGGCGCCGGCAAGTCCGGCCAGGATCTGGCGCCGACTGAAGGTGGTTGGCTGGTTCTCAGTCATCTCAGAACCTCACAAATTCAGGGCTGGACAGGATGGCATGGGCGGCATCGCTCACTCGTTCGTTGTTGTTGGTTGCGTGACCCGACACGTAGCTGATCGCTGCGTCGCGGGTTGCCGTCGAGATCCCGCCGGGACAGATGCGGGCGGCCACGGCATCGACCGTGGCGTCGGCGACTGCACCGTCGGTTCCGGCAACGACCTTGAGCCGATTGCGGAGGTCGGTGTTGGCAGCGATCGCGCCGGCCAACTGGAAACGCCCGAGCATCGAGGTACTGGAAACCCAATAGCCCGAAGATTCGGGATACCCGGTCGGTGGTGCGACCTTGTAGGGCTCCTCACCGAGATCGTCGATGCCGTCGAGGAGGGTGTCGCGCAGGCCGGAGTACTGTCCGGCCTGTGTTGCCCCCATGGCCTGAATGGCGCTGGCGAGATACCGGTGCGGTGGTTTGATCTTGGACCGGAAGTTGGCATCAGCCTTGAATTCGGCGGAGGCCACGATGGCCTGAACGACCTGCCTCAGATCGCCACCTGAGTTTCGGAACGCTGCCGCTCCGATCTCGATTACGGCGCCTGATGGGGTCTCCGAGACCAGTCGACGACACAACTTGGTGCTGATGAAGGTGGCCGTTGAGCTGTTGGCTGCGAGCCAGGCCAGGAGTTCGACTCCTTCGTCTTCGGTCCTGCCCGCCGGGTAGTTGACCCCCATTACGGTCTTGACGCCCTGATCGTGGCGAGACGACCTGAATGTATAGGCGTCGTTGGAGATCGACCAGCCCGTCAGCACACGTGCCACCTCGATGATGTCGGCCTCGGCGTAGCCGCCGTCGACTCCGAGGGTGTGCAGCTCCATCAATTCACGGGCGTAGTTCTCGTTGAGTCCGTATTCCCGGCCGTTGACCGTCTCCTCCTCGAAGTTCACCCGATTGTCGAGATAGTGAAGCATCGAAGGCGACTTGGCGGTTGCAAGAAGCATCTCGCCGAATCGGCCAAGAATGTGGGGCTTGATCGCCACGTTCTGGTGGTTGTCGACCATTCGCTCCACCAAACCGCCGGAGGAATCGACGTTGAAGTGGTTGAACCAGAAGTCGATCAGCATCACCTCGAGTTGGCGTCGCTCGAGAATCGACCGTTCCAGCTTCGCCTCTGCTGTCGTCCCATTGTTGCCAACGGCAGCCAATGAGCCAGACAGTTGCTGCGCAACATAGGCATCGAATCCAAGCTCGTCGTAGCGAGTCACGTGCCAATCGCTCTGGCCATAGCCGAGCCGATTGAGCGCGTGCTCGCGTAGAGCACTTCCATCAATCACAGGTTCACCCCGCTGTTGCCCCGCGGATACAACGTGGCGAGTGGGCCAGCGCCCGTGACTACACCACGCTTGTTAAGACGTACCCAGGGGCTTGGGGGATACTGCCTACGCGAAGCAATGTTCTGTCGAGCGGAGGGATCCTGTGAGTGAGTACGTGTATCGAGTAGGTCGACGGCGGTGACCGAGCGGCGGTTGGGTCCTGCGTTTTCGGCCCTTTTGACTGCCTCGTTCATCTCGAATCTGGGAGACGGGCTACGACTGGCCGCGCTTCCGTTGTTGGCGACAACGCTCACGTCGTCACCGCTGCTCATCAGCGCTGTCACTGCGGCACAGTTTCTTCCCTGGGCGGTATTCGCGCCGTTCGGCGGGGTCATCGTCGATCGAGCCGATCGTCGACGACTGATCATGATCACTCAGGCATGGCGATCAATGGTCATGGCCTTGCTAGCGGTAGCGGTGCTCACCGATGCGACCAGTATCCGGATTCTGATGGTTGTCGCCTTCATGATCACCGTGGGCGAGATCCTGGTCGACCCCTCGGTGGTTGCAACGGTGCCAACACTGGTTGACCACGAGGACCTTGATCGGGCGAACGGTCGTATTTCGACCGTCGAGGTGATCACGAACGACTTCGTCGGCGCACCGGTCGGTGCTGCGACGTTCACGGTGGCGCCGTGGCTCCCCTTTCTTCTTGACGGGCTCAGCTACCTCGCATCGATCGCTCCGTTCAGTCGACTTCCCTCGGCGACCACAAACCGCCCAGTCAATGCGGCTCAAAAATCTGTTCCTGGCGAGATAGGTGAAGGACTGCGCTGGATTGTTTTGCACCCGTTCTTACGTCGGCTGACCATCGGTGTCGCTGTCTTTCATCTCGGCACCGCTGGAGCGTTCAGCCTGCTCATTCTGATCGTGACCGACGTGCTCGATGCTCCTCGGATCACTTTTGGCATCGTGCTGTCAGCCTCTGCGGTTGGTGCCACCCTTGCGACCTTGGTTGCTGCCCGGCTCACCGACCGATTCTCTCGACGGGACGTGATCAGCGCTGCTGCCACGGTGATTGCGCTGAGTGTGATCGCAGCCGGCAGCGTCACCAGCGAATGGCAACTTGTCGTGGCGTGGACGATAAACGGCGCTGGCGGCGCCCTCCTGCTGGCGATCGGACGCGGTTTCGTTCAACGCCATACGCCTAACGATCGCCTTGGGCGAACAGCAATCGCGTCGCGGATGATCACCCGGACATCGTTCGTTGTGGGTGCACTACTCGCCGGCACCATCGCCAGCTTCACCTCGGTCCGCTGGTCTTTCGTCGTCGCAGGCTCGCTGCACCTGCTGGGCGCCGTGCTACTGCGAAGGTCATTCAGATACGAAACCGCCGGACCAAACCAAACCAGCAGCACCGGGACCTCGACCTGAGGGCACACACCGGCCCCGCCCTCGCCGGTGAGATCCGGGCCTTGAGGCGCTCAGCCTGCACCAGTCCGTCGCTTGAAGGTGGCGAAATAGGTGTAGGTCCACTGACCCGACGAGGCATCACACACGCGCAAATCGCCGTTGTTGCCCTCCTGGACCGGTTCGAGTGACAGCAGCTCCCAGCCCCGCCCGCCGAGGTCGTTCAGCTGAGGAATCAACGAATGCATAGCGATGGTTAGCGTCCGACCTGGCGGATGGAAAGACCCTGGAACTCGGCCGGGTCGCCGATCAACTCACCGTTGTCGACGACGAAGTCGGCCCAACTCCGCACCTTCCACCGCGTTCCGTCAGCGCTGCTTGCGAACCCGTTCACACCATTGAAGATTTCATCGACACCGTCGGGTGACGAGCTGATGCGTTCCTTGAACTTGGCGCTACCGCTGGCAAATGGCTCGACCGGCACTGTCGCCGGATCGCCGTCGAACAACGCCCCACAGGTCTGGTCGATGAACGCCACTGCATCCAGGTCCGAGTAGTACAGAACGACCGGCACCTCTTGGCCGTTGACCTTCAGGTCTACACCACCGTTGTTTCGCTCAAACACTCGCGCTGTCACGACCGGCTCAGGCTCGCCGTTGCAGATGTCTGCAGCCCCGCCTTCGCCGGTGAACAGCAAGACGCCTACCCCGAAGCCGCCATAGAAGCGGCCCGCCGGATGGTCCTGCTCGACGTACCCCCGTGGTGCGGCTCCTGCCCCCGTGACCGACGCCGCCAACAGCAGACAGATCGTGGCTACAACCGCGATGGCTCGACGAATAATCGTGGACATGTGGTTTCCTCCCCTTGGCGCCCGTTGCGCCCCCGCACTGGGCTAACACACTCTGCAACAAGGTTCAACAGTGCTGGGTGTCACTCCTCTGCAGGGGCATGAGGCTTAGGAAACGCTGCAGCGAATGAAGCCCTCGCCACCGCGGAACGCCGACCGGATATCGAGCTCACCGTCGCGCCACATCGAGCCGTCGATGGTGAAGGTGCGGGTCTCCCCATCGAGGACCGGATGGCTTCGTCCCCTTGTCATGGCCGACTTGTCGTCCTTGCCGATGACGTAGCTCCAGCGCTCATGGAGGATCCGGAATGCTCCTGAGAGGTTGTAGGCGATCGTGGCTTCCTCGCCTACTTTGGGAGTGCCGTCGGTGGTGACAAGACAGGGCGGTTTCCTGACCGGGTCCCCGATCTCGCAGTTGGTCTTGATGTCGTCTCCTCCGAACGCCGACTGAGGCACGAATCGTTTGTTGTCGTTGAACATGTTCGGAGTCACTTCGAACGGGAACTTCTTGCCGTTGCCGACACTGGTCGTCGACCCGAATCCGGTGAGTACGGCCGAGC
Source organism: Phascolosoma agassizii (assembly GCA_035593235.1). Lineage (NCBI taxonomy): Eukaryota > Metazoa > Annelida > Sipuncula > Phascolosomatiformes > Phascolosomatidae > Phascolosoma > Phascolosoma agassizii. Next base: position 84,972 of record JAVJHY010000023.1, read on the forward strand.
CGTTTGAGCGGCCGATCATGTGGGCGGAGGCGCCGCGAAGCAGGGAGAACGGTCCGGTCAAGTTGTAGGTGACGAAGGCGATTTCGCCGACGGCGGGGGAGCCGTCGGTAAAAACGGTGCACGGGTTGGATGGAGCGACGGGCGCCTCGTCCGGCGGTGGCGGCTCTGCGACCGGTGCGGTGCTTGTCGGAGCTGCGGTGGTGGAGGTCGCAGGTTGGGTCTCACTCACGACGGAGACGCTCGACGCTCCTTCGATGATCGGTTGAGCGACGGTGGCGTCGTTTTCGTCTTGGCCCGAGGTGTGCAAATCGTCTTCCTGCTCCTCTTCGACCGCCGGGTCCGGCGATGGGAGGCCGATCTCGTTGTCATCTTCCCCGCCGGGATCTCCGACGCCTCTCGATTCACTGTCTGATGACTCGGTTGGCTGACCGGCAGGGCCGTTCTCAACGATGATGTTCTGCTGGCCGGCGCCGAGCATGAGTCGAAGTCCGAAGACCAGGGCGAGCACGACCATGGCTGCTGCCGCTATTCGAAGTGAAACAATGGCCCGGCGCTGCAGCGCCTTGACCGCGGTGATCGAACGACCCGTGCGATCAGCTGTCTCCTGTATGGAGAGGTCGTTCATCAGCCGCAATTCGAGGATCTGACGCTGTTCGACCGTTAGCTTCCTAAGCAGTGCGTCGATGAAGTCTTCGTTTACGATCCGTTCGTCGAACGACGACGAAGTGGGATCGACTAGCCGATCACTGAACTCACTGCCGAGATCGGGAACCGTCCGGGGTCGGGAGGAGGCATATCGCACCTCGTCGATAACGCGGCGTCGAAGAATCCGATAGAGGTAGCTTCGGAACGTGCCCCGGTCCCTGCCGCGAAAGGTGTCGAGGTTCTGCAGCGCACCGAAGAGTGCGGCATTTGCCATGCCCTCGGGGTCGGCCACGCCCTTACGGCGGGCGTAGTTTGTCAGTCCCGGGGCGAATTCCTCGACCAGCTCACGGATCGCAGCGGCATCATTGGCGGCCGCATCTTCCAGACGCGCCGAAAAGACCGGATCCTGGTCGTCGGCAAGAACCGACCCGTCGTGCCTTTTTGTACGGTGCCGCACTTGATTCGCCACTTTTCCGGTAAGGCCCCAAATGTCCGGATGCCTTAAAGCTACAGAGGTTGAGACGTCATGGACAGGTCGGGGGATACCCCTTCATGCCAATTCTTTGTCAACGACCGCTAGGTGACGGCTCAACTGGGCGGTCTTGCAGTAAACCAGTGAGCGGCCTGGGGCGTCGGTCTTAGTGATGTAGACCACGGTTTTTGACCGTTGTCAGACAGGAGACCACCTGATGAATCGATCCGCTAGCGCCCTGGTAGTTGTCGCAGCCTTGACGATGTTCGCTGCCGCGTGCACCGGCTCAAACGACACTGCCACCGATGCCGAGGCGGGTGACGTTTCGGTCGACGCCGGTTCAAGTGGTGGGTCGAGTACCGACGACGAGACCACCTCGGATGTTGCCCCCGATCCCACCGACGACGCCGATCCCAACGCCACCGATCCTGGTGCTGCAGAGTCGACGGCTTGTGGTAGCGGGCCCGTGGCACGTCCAGCCGGAACCTATGTGGCTTTCTACGCCCAATGCATCGAATCGAACGACATGGAGCTTTTTCCGGTCTTTCGCTCTGATCCGGGCTACCAACCCTCGATCACCGACCGGCTAGAACAGCGGCTTGAAGCTCTCCTCCTCGGCGTCACGTCCGACGAGAAGGCGGTCGGCCTTGGCGTCGGCTTCGATCAGATTGGTGATGCCGCCTTGATCGATGTCATCGCCGGCGTCGGCACCGACGGCGTCGCTTCGGTCGAGTTCGTGCTCGACGGTGAAACCTGGGATCCCGGCTCGCTGGCTTCGACCTCATCGCAGCTGTTGTCGTTCCTCGATCCGCTCTTGGCAACCACCATGGCCGACGCCGAGATAGTAGGGCTCGATCTCAATGGCCTTTGTTGGGGGGAGCTCGGTTGCGAAGCAGGCGTAACGAAGAGGCTCGACTGGGAGTCACAGCTCTTCACCAACTACGGGGTGTTGTCCCACGAGTTCTGCGATCTGACTGAGGCCTGGCTGCGGCCCGGGGACTGCATGGTCGAGGGTCAGCGGTCGGGCGAACTGACCAATGGTCGAGTCTTCGACGTGGCCGATGATGACACGCTCAATCTACGAGCCGGGCCTGGCGTCGACTTCGCCGAGGTGGCTGAGTTGCCACCTGACTCCGCCATCCGAGCCACCGAGGCGGTGGCACTTTCCGAGGACGGTGGTCGATGGCGACTGATCGAGGGTGATGCTGGCCATGGCTGGGCCAATGCTGCCTTTGTTTCCCTCGAACGCACCGAAGACGAGGCACTGGTCGATGCCTTCGTGGCCTATGCCGGCAATCGGAGCCGCTCCAACTTCGATGAGCTGGCGCTGGCCGAGGAGATTCAGCTGGGCCTCGGCCCCGACCTGCATGCAACGTTCACTCGCGACGAGCTACGTAGCCCCGGACGGTGGGCGATCGACGTCGAGTTCTTCAGGGCCTACACCGGACCATTCTCGGCGCTCGACGGCCTGGCCGAGATGAGCATCTACCAGGTTGCTCGGGGCGCCCATGACCACTGCGCCGCCGACCCGATGCCTGCACCCGACTCGTTCGACGACGCCAACCGAATCAGTGTGCAGCCAAACCAGCAGACCATCACCAGCTGTCTCGAATGGGGCAGCGTCGACTTCTTCGTTGGCGATGACGGTCTTGTCGAGGCCATCACCCTCGACCTCTGGGAGCCCTAGAGCGATCGTATTAGATTGCGGTCCAGCCACCGTCAACGAAGATTATCTGCCCGGTAACGAAGCTTGAAGCGTCGGAGGCCAGAAACAGCAGCGCCCCGTCGAGCTCGCCCTCGACACCGGCCCGGCCCATTGGTGTGTTGTCGACGATGTAGGACATGCCGCCGTCGGTGGCGAACATGTTCTCGTTCATCTCGGTCTCAAACCATCCAGGACCAATACCGTTGACCCTGACACCCTTGCGGGCCCACTGCGAAGCCAGTTCCCTGGTCAGGTTGTGCAGTCCACCCTTGGCCGCGGCGTAGCCGGGCACCTTGAGTCGACCGCCCCCGACGTGCCCGAGCACGGAGCCGATGTTGATGATCGACCCCGGTCGGCCCGCATCGAGCATGTGGCGGGCCGAAAGCCGAGCCAGTTCATAGGGGGCGACGAGGTTGATCTCCAGCTCCTGGCGGAAACCGTCGAGATCGTCGTCGACCGCGGCCAGCACCCGCGAGATCCCGGCGTTGTTGACCACAACATCAATCTGGCCGCATTGGTCGAGGGTGGCTGCCACTAGATCGGCCGGAGCCCCAGGGGCCGTCAGGTCACAGGGAACGGCGAGGGCATCGGGTAGGTCGGCAACCAGAGATTCGAGCCGCTCGGCCCGGCGAGCCGCCAGAACAACCGTGGCCCCCGCCGCTCCGAGACTCTTGGCGAATCGGTTACCGAGACCGGAGCTGGCCCCGGTGAGAATCACCACCTTGCCTGCCAGGGAAAACGTGTTCAGCGGATCGGGATTCGAAACCATGTCGAGCATGGTGCCACCGCGGCAACGTTTCGGCCATGTGGCCCGGAGAATTGCCGCTGTCGAACGAGCTTCGAACCAGACCGCGGGCGAGGTCGCCGGCAAAGAGCGAGATGGTTCTGCTGATCTACAGGCGTCGCACGGTTGGAGCCTGACCCGTCGAGCCATGGGTCATGCCCGTCATGCGGTGGACGTTCCTGGTGTTTTTCAGCCTGCCAAAAATCCGCGGCCCGGCTGCCATGAGAGCTCCATCCACCGTGATCGACTGACCGCTGACAAACGCCGAGTCCTCACCTGCCAACCAGAGGGCGGCTGCGGCGATGTCGGAACCTTCGCCCCGCTTTGGCATCGGCTGCAGTTCGGCAACCATCTCCTCGGCATCGGACTCGTCGCCCGAATGCATGAGTGGGGTGAAGATGATGCCGGGGCAGATGGCATTGACTCGAATCGAGTGATTGGCCAATTCCAGGGCCGTGGTCTCCGACAGATTGATCACTGAGGATTTGGCGGCCGAGTAGGCCTGCGGTCCGGCTCCACCTCCTTGACCGGCGATCGAAGCCGTGTTGATGATCGAGCCTCCCTGGCCTTGTTCGATGAGGACTCGGGCGCCGTGTTTGATTCCAAGGAAGACCCCTCGTACCAGTACGGCGAAGGTGGTGTCCCAATCGTCGACCTCCAGCTCGGTGATGGGGCCGAAGGCGCCGCCGATGCCGGCGTTGTTGAACACCACGTCGAGACGGCCGAACGCGTCGGTCGCCAACTCGATGGCGGCCGCCACGTCGTCCTCAACCGATACATCACAGCGGGTGAACCGGGCAGCATCGCCAAGGGCGGCTGCTGCCGCTTCACCGTTTTCGCGGTTGAAGTCGGCGATCACGACCTTTGCACCCTCGGCAACGAATCGTTCCGCCGTTGCCAATCCCATGCCGCTGGCGGCGCCGGTGATCACGGCAACCTTGCCAGCCAGTTGCCCAGTTCCGGTATTGGAGTTCCCATCGTTCATGGGGAGAGCTTGCCATCTGGAAGCGGGCGCCCGGAAGCCCGTCACCTGGAATATGACGTGGAATGATGCACATCGTGCACCTCCCGATCATGCCTTCGTCCATCGCCCCGCCCGCTGCAAACTACGCCCACGCATTGCTTACGACGGGAGCCAAACGTTGGCTCCATACCTCCGGCGTCGTTCCTGTCGCACCCGATGGCACCGTTCCGTCCGACATTGGCGCTCAGGCCGAAGTGGTCTGGTCGAATATCGGTGCCATGCTCTCCGACGCTGAAATGTCACCGAGCGACATCGTCTCGGTGACCACCTATGTGGTTCCCGATCACGATCTCAGCGCGGTGATGGCTACCCGAGACCATTTTCTTGGCGGCCACTTGGCCGCGTCAACACTGCTGATCGTGCCCCGTTTGGCGCAGGATGCATGGTTGATGGAAGTTGCTGTGGTCGCTGCGGTTTAGGCCATTCGCGCGGAACGTTTCGCGATCTTTCAGCAGTCAGAAGCTGGTAAAAAAACCGACATCCATCTCTCACATAAGGGTTGCATGTCGTCGCTATGCTTGGAGCCTTCGTGACGGCCGGGCTGTCGGTGAGAAGTCAGTCCGTCAGTGGGCGCCGCAACGTAGCCAGGAAGAGGGCCAGGGAGAGGCCAGGCGTAGATGACGAGCATCGGCGAGGCGCCGCAAGCGTCTGATGAGAGCGAAACCGCCGCCGCGACCTTGAAGCAGCGCGCCCGGCAGACGCTGGTCGGTCTGGCTGTACCGCTGGGTGCGGTCGCGGCCGCACTCCTGGTCGGAGCCGTGATGTTGCTCGCTCTCGGCGCCAACCCCATCGAGGGCTACGGCGCCATGTTCAGTGGTGCTTTTGGCTCGCCGGATGCCCTTGCCGACACCGCCGTCAAGTCGATGCCCCTGCTCTTGGTCGGTGTTGGGATCTGCATTGCCTTCCGTGCCGGTGTTGTCAATATCGGCGGTGAGGGTCAGATCATCGCCGGCGCCATTCTCTCAACGACCATGGCTCTCGCCCTACCCGACCTGCCCCGGCTCCTCCTGGTGCCGCTCGTGCTGCTGGCCGGTGCCCTCGGTGGCGCAATTTGGGGTGCCATACCTGGCGCGCTGAAGGCCTACGCCGGAGTAAACGAGATCTTGTCGACGATCATGATGAACATCGTCGCCGGTCAGCTCCTCAGCTTCCTGCTTCAGGATCTCCTGATCGAAGAGGGTGCGATCAAGATCCAGCAAACCAAGCGGCTCACCGAGAACGCCGACCTTCCGCTCCTCCCCGGAGGGACCCGCCTGCACTTCGGCGTGGTGATCGCCATCGCGGTTGCCGTCGCAGGCTACTTCCTGTTGTTCCGCAGTTCGCTCGGTGTCCGACTCCGGGCCGTTGGCCATAATCCCGACGCTTCCCGCTACGCAGGCATGCCTGTCGAGCGGAGCATCGTTCAGGCCCTCGCCTTCAGCGGCGCCTGCTCAGGGGTGGCTGGAGCGGTACTCGTGTTCGGTAGCGCATCCCATCGCCTCATCGGTGAGGGTGGCCCGGCGGCCTTTACCCAGAACGCGGGCTTCAACGGCATCGTTGCCGCATTGTTCGGCGCCCTCCATCCGCTTTACACGATTCCGGCTTCGTTCCTCTTTGGCGGAATGTTGACCGGAGGCATCGACCTCCAGCGCTCGGTCCAGGTGCCGGCCGCCCTGATCGTGGCCCTCAACGGTGTCGTTGTCGTCTTTGTTGTCGGCAGTCTCAAGCTCCGGGAACGCCTTGAAGCGTGGGTCGGCATGCAACGGGGCGCGTCGTGAGCGAGTTCTTCACCGCCACCGTCCTGATCGCAACCCTGGCGTCTGGTATTCGTCTTGCCGTGCCCTTCCTTCTCGCTGCCCTCGGCGAAACAGTTGGCCAACGCAGCGGCGTGCTTAATCTCGGTGTCGAGGGCGTGATGCTCCTTGGGGCCTTCAGCGCCTACTACGCCGCCCTCGAAACCGACAGCGCCCTCGTCGGTGCCCTGGTCGCCCTCGGCGTAGGCGCCCTGATGGGCTTGATCTACTCCGTGATCACTGTGGTCATGCATGCCGAGCAAGGCATCAGCGGCATCGGCATCTTCTTGTTCGGCCTTGGATTCACCGACCTTCTCTTCCAGAAGCAGGTCGGTACTCCGATCCCGATCGATGGTCTTGCCAAGGTGGCGATCCCAGGGCTCAGCGAGATTCCGTGGGTTGGCGAGATCTTCTTCGAACACAACGTGCTGGTCTATGTGGCCTTCCTGTTGGTGCCGGCAGTTTGGTACATGATGAACAAGACAACCTTCGGACTCAACGTCCGAGCCGTCGGTGAGACACCCGAGGCCGCAGACACCCTCGGGGTCAGCGTCAACGGCACACGGGTGGCCGCCATCGTGATCAGCAACACCATGGCCGGGCTGGCCGGAGCCGCCCTGGCCCTCGAACTCGGCATCTTCCAGCAGAACCTCACCGTCGGGCGGGGCTTTATCGCCATCGCCCTTGTGTATTTTGGTGCGTGGCGATCCTCGGGCGTGATGGCTGGAGCGCTGCTCTTCGGCATCGTGTCTGCCGTCGTTGTGCAGTGGGGCACGCTCGGAATCGTTTCGGGTCCGGCCTCAAGCCTCATGTCGATGGCCCCCGCCATTCTCACCATCTTGGTACTGGTCGCTGTCAGTCGCCGAGTTGGTACCCCCTCGGCGCTTACCCGACCGTTCGATCGGTCCGGGTAGGCCATGAATCTCAGAGGAATACCTCTAAGCGGAGAAAGAAACAAGGAGAATCAGCAATGAGAGAATCCACCAAGCGCAGGCCGTTCCGGCTGCTGCTAGCCGTTCTTGCCGCGTTCGCCCTCGTGGCTGCGGCCTGCGGTGGCGACGACAGCGACGGGGAGAGCAGCGATGCCGGTGACGGGGCCAGCGGTCCCGTCCGTATCGCCATCGTGGCTCCGAGCGCGAGCAACGACCTTGCCTTCACCCAGAGCATGGTCGACGCTGTCGCCGCCATCGGCGAAGACCGTGATGTTGAGGTCGAAGTCACCGACGGCACGTTCGTTGTCGAGGATGCGGCAACCGCCATCCGTGGCTACGCCGAGGACGGCTTCGATCTTGTCATCGCCCACGGCTCGCAGTACGGCGCTCCGCTGGAAGAGATCGCCCCCGACTTCCCCGAGGTTTCATTCGCATGGGGAACCAGCGCCGACACCTTCGGCCTCGACAACGTCTTTGCCTACACGGTGCAGGCTGATCAGGGCGGCTACGTGATGGGGGCCATGGCGGCCGCCATCACCGAGACCGGTGTGATCGGTGTCGTAGGTCCGATCGAGGTTGGCGACGCCAAGCTCTACGTCGACGGCTTTCAGGCCGGTGCCCTGGCTCAGGACTCGGCCCTTGAGGTCAATGTCAACTACATCGAGTCGTTCAGCGACGTTGCCCTGGCCGCCGAGGCTGCCGAGGCTCACCTCACCGCTGGTGCCGACGTGATGACGGGTAGCGCTCAGATGGTTGTTGGTGCCACCGGTGTTGCCAAGGCAGCAGACGTTGCCTGGTTTGGCACGCAGTCCAACCAGAGCTCGCTCGGCGACAGCAACGTCGTTGCCTCGCAGGTGTATCACTGGGAGGTTGTCCTGGCCGAGATCCTCGACGCCGTCGACGGCGGCACTCTGGGTGGCAAGACCTACACCCTCACCTTCGCCAATGATGGCCTGGTCATCGAGTTCAACGATGGCTACGAGCTGCCAGACGATGTGAAGAGCCTGGCCGACGACACGATCGCTTCGATCGCCGACGGCTCGCTCAGCACCGGCGTCGCAGGCTGATAGGCGGCTGACAGGTAATGGAATCAGACCCGGTGGCACCGATGCTCGAAATGTCGGGCATCAGCAAGAGATTTCCTGGCGTTGTCGCAAACGACGGCGTCAATCTCACGGTGCTGCCGGGTCAGGTCCACACACTTCTTGGGGAGAACGGCGCAGGCAAGAGCACCCTGATGAAGATCCTCTACGGGCTCTACCGGCCGGATGAGGGAACGATCAGCCTCGACGGTGAGCAGGTCGAGATCACGTCGCCGGCCGATGCCATCGAGCGCGGAATCGGCATGATCCACCAGCACTTCATGCTTGTGCCGACGCTGACCGTCGCCGAAAACGTGGCCCTCGGCCTTGGCAAACCGCTGAGCCGGTCGGACATGAAGCCGGTCAGGCAACGTTTGGCCGAAGTCTCCGAGCGCTATGGCCTGCACGTCGATCCCGATGCCTATATATGGCAACTCGCGGTTGGTGAGAGGCAACGGGCGGAGATTCTCAAGGCCCTCTATCGTGACGCCCGGTTGCTCGTGCTCGACGAACCGACCGCGGTGCTCACCCCTCCGGAGGTCGACGATCTCTTTGTGACGCTGAGGCAGATGACGGCCGACGATCGGGGTCTCATTTTCATCTCTCACAAACTGCATGAGGTGATGGAACTGTCCGACGACATCACCGTGCTGCGAGACGGCAGGGTGTCTGGCCGCACGACCCCGGCCGAAGCGAGCCGCGAGAGCTTGGCCGAAATGATGGTCGGTCGGCCCGTTGAACTCACCCGCTCGATTCCCCCGGTCGACTCCGCCGGCGACAAGTTGCACATCACGAACCTTCGGGTTCGTGGTGACCGTGGGCTGGTCGCCGTCGACGATGTATCGATCACTGTCAGGTCTGGCGAGATCGTCGGTATTGCCGGTGTGTCCGGCAACGGCCAGCGCGAGTTGGCCGAGGCCGTCGTCGGACTCCGGAGCCATGAATCGGGGCAGATCACGATCTCCGGCCAAACGGTAGGCTCCCCATCGCCCGCCTCAGTGCGAGCCCTCGGATTGTCGTACGTTCCTGAGGAGCGGATGCGAGACGGCGCCATCGCCGATTTTTCGGTTGCCGAAAACCTCATGTTGCTCCAGTACAACCGTGCCCCCTACGCCAAGCGTGGTCTTCTCAACTTTGGTGCGATCACCGAGCGCTGTTCTGATTTGGTTGCCCGATACTCGGTGAAAACACCGACCCTTGAGACACCAACCAAACACCTCTCCGGCGGCAACATCCAGAAGCTCGTAATCGCCCGAGAGTTCAGCTGTGATGCTGATGTTCTGGTGGTGGCCCAGCCGACCCGTGGCGTCGATATCGGGGCCGCAGAATACATCCACGAACGACTGCTCGAACAGCGTTCAGCGATGGCAGCCATCCTGCTCATCTCGGAGGATCTCGACGAGGTGATGGCGCTGTCGGATCGGGTGATCGTTATGTTCGAGGGCCGGGTCATGGGTGACCTTGAACGATCGGTTGCCACTCGGGAGACCATTGGACTTCTGATGTCGGGCGTCGAGACTGACATACCGGCTACGCCTGCTGGGTAAATCCCCACCCAAGCCCAAAAAGAAGCATGGGCGAAGCTGCCCTATGCTCAATGCTGCGTCTCCACGATCCGTGATGGATCTGTAACCTGCGACATGCAGAAGGTGGTAGTTACCGGCGACAGTTAGGCGCGAGATGGCCATCTCGATGGAAAAGGGGAGCCGAGGCTCAGTATCGAATACTCGACTGGCGCTTCGACGCGCTCTGATTCTGGTCACCGTGCTACTGGTTGGGGCGGGCAGCACCTTCGCCTCGCCGGCGACTGCCCAGGGTGGTCCCAGTAATCCACCGCTTGTCGTAACGTCCACTTCTGACCAGTCCGACCAGAGCGGCGCCGACGGAATCTGTCTTACGGCCGCCGGCGTCTGCACGTTGAGGGCCGCCATCGAGCAGGCCAACCACAACGTCGGTTCCGACACGATCACGTTCAACATCGGTGGCAATCAGACCAAGACGATCACGCTGATCAACAGCCTGCCCATTCTGAACGACCCGACGGGTGGAACCTCCGTCGACGGCTACACCCAGGGTGGAGCCAGCCCGAACACCGCAGCCCACGGCTCGAACGCCGTCATCCAAATCCAGATCAACGGCCCGAACACCGACTCAGCCATCGTTATCGAATCGGCCGAAAATACGATCCGGGGCCTGGCCGTCTACGACTCGCTGATCAACATTGAAGTTCGCTACGAGGCTGCCGACGGCAACAAGATCATCGGCAACTTCATCGGAACAAACGCGGCCGGGAGCTTCGAGACCACGATCAACTCTGACGGCATCCTACTGAACCAGGGGCCAGATCAGAACGTGATCGGAACCCCAAACCTGGCCGATCGAAACGTGGTCTCCGGCAACCTCGGACGCGGCATCCGCCTCAACCACGGGGAGACGTCGCAGAACAAGATCCAGAATAACGTCGTCGGTCTGCGACCTTCGGGAACAGACAATCTCAAACAGGGCATCGGAATCGACATCCAGTGGTGGACCTGGGGCAACCTCATCGGTGGCGACGGACCGAACGAGGGCAACGTGATTAGCGGAAACAACCGCGGTGGAGGCGGTGTTGACATTTCCCACATGGCTCCAAACAACCTGGTGATTGGCAACTACATCGGCACGACTCTCGACGGTCGCAACACCACCGCCTACACCGAGAACTGGCGGGGCATCATCCTCAAGGACAACCCCGAAAACAACTATTTCGCTCGGAACACCGTCGGCGGTAACGACGAGTACGCCATCTGGCACAAGCACAACTACACCGGCTTCAATGCCTTCGTCGACAACCGCATCGGCGTCGGCACCGATGGGTCAAGTATCGGCAACGACGGCAACGGCATGCTGCTTCGAGGCCACGACGACATCTACCACGGCAACACGTTCGCCAACATCGGTGGGGCCGAGACAATCCTGATCTCGAACACCTCGCAGCGGACAGGCCACGAGAGCTGGCCCGATGAGCAGACGGTGCAAAACACTGTTCGCCAGGGAGCTTTCTACAACAACAATGACGCGCCGATCGAGTTCGGCACCACCTGCTGTCCCCATCCCGACGAGGACACGCCGCGCATCGTCGGCCTCGGCCCGGGCCAGGTGAACGGCGATCGGACCTGCGCCGGTTGCGAGGTCGAGGTTTACCTCTCAGGCACCGTTGATGCCGACGGCTCATTGAGCCCCGGCAACGGCACAACCGGCCTGGCATGGATCGGTACCGTTACCGCAAACAACTCCGGCGTCTACAGCCTGGCCTCGCCCTTGATCACGGCTGGGACCAACATTGGCGTCGTCGGCATCACGCCAAGTGGCGAGGTGTCGGACTTCTCCCCCTCCAAGATTGTGCCCGCTCGAGGCTCGGGTCTGATCAACAACCCCGACCAGGCAAACCCGCCGACTCCCGCTCCACCTGCTCCGCCGCTGCCCCCCGACTACGTGCCTCGTTCGTTCAACTGTTCGGTGTCTGGTTCGACGTTGACGTGGGACGACGCTGGTGCGCCAAACTACTTCGTGTTTGCTACCACGGGTGGTGTTGAGACGTACTTGGGTGGGTATTCGACCACGTCGCTCACGGTTCCTGCTGCGGACAGCTATCGGGTTGAGCACTGGGTGATTGGTGCCGCTACCAACGCCATTTGTGATGGACCTGGTGGCGGTGGTGGTTCGTTTGAGTGTTCGGTGTCTGGTTCGACGTTGACGTGGGACGATGCCGGTGCCGGTGTCTACTACTTGTTTGCCACCACAGACGGGGCCGAGAGGTATCTCGGCGGTCACTCTGCAACAAGTCTGACCGTGACCCCAGCCGACAGCTATCGGGTTGAGCACTGGGCCGCAGGCGCAGTAACCAACGCAACCTGCCCCGGAGCCGGTGGCCAGGTTTTTTCCTGCTCGGTCTCGAACGGAACCCTTTCCTGGGACGATGTCGGAGCGTCCGAATACTATCTATTCGCAACGATCGGTGGGGTTGAGTCCTATTTGGGCGGCCACTCGGGAACCAGCCTCACGGTCAGCGCCGCCGACAGTTACCGGGTGGAACATTGGATCTCCGGTCAAGCAACCAACGCAATTTGCAGTGGCTGACCACGGCCACCGGCAAGTCGCTGAACTCGATCCGGCCATGATCACGGGTCTGCAGGTGATCGGTGGTCAGCAGCGTTCGGCCCAGGGCATGCGTGAGCTCGATGATCGCTGGTACGGCTATGGCCAGGGCGTCATTGTCGACGTCACCGACGGGCAGCCGGAGACCGTGCTCGAGTACACCTCGGCCGAGGGCACATGCGGCCCCGAGGATCCGATCCTTTTTAAGTCGGCGACGTTGGCCGGCGACCGGCTCTACGCCTGTAGCCAGACCGAACTGATGGTCTACAGCTATCCAAAGCTCGAACTTCTCCATCATGTGAGCCATCCCGTCCTCAACGACGTGCACCACGTCATTCCGGGAACCGATGGCACGTTGTTGGTTGCAGTCTCCGGACACGACGGCGTTGCCGAGCTCGATCTTGACGGCGAGCTACTCAACTTCTGGTCGGTTGGCGACGATGGCGGTCAAGTGTCGTTCGATCCCGGTCGCGATTACCGCAGCAATTGCGACCTGAAGCCCCACGCCTACCACCCCAACTACCTGTTCCGCCTCGACGGTGAGGTTTGGGCCACCCGGTTCGAAACCAGGGACGCGGTTGAGCTGGCCAACTCCGATCGCCGGATCACCATCGGACGTGAGCGCTGCCACGACGGTGTCGTCCATGATGGTCGGGTCTTCTTTACCACCGTTGACGGCCACGTGGTCGAGGCCGACACCAAGACGCTTGAAGTCGTGGCCGAGCACGAATTGAGCGGCAAGCGCGACAACACCCTGCTTGGATGGTGTCGGGGTCTTACCTTCGTCGGTGATCACGCCATCGTCGGCTTCTCCCGAATTCGCCACACGAAGGTCCGGGGGACCCTCAGCTGGATTCGAAACGGGCTCACTGGTTCTGAGCCGACCCGCATCGGCGTCTACGACAAGCGCGACTGGTCCCTCGTTGATGAGGTTGATCTCGAGCCAGCAGGCTGCAACGCCGTGTTCTCGATCCTCGACAAGTCGCAGGCCGCAGCGTGACTGCCAAGAATGAGGGCGCGGCCGCCGTCGACACGGCCGAGGCGGTGATGGCAAAGGCCGCTCGCTCGGGCGAGCGGCTCAAGATTCTGATGATCAGCGCCCGTTTCGCTCCGTTTGTTGGTGGTACGGAGATCCACACCGGTCTGGTTGCATCCGAACTCGTGAAGCGGGGTCACGAAGTCACCGTTGCCACCACCGACTTGAGCGGGCAGTTGGCTGCCACCGAGACGATCGATGGCATCGACGTGATCAGGGTCCGGGCATGGCCACGCTGGAGCGACCTCTACTTCGCCCCTGGCCTGAAGGACGTGATGGACAAGGTCGACTGGGACCTCGTTCACGTTCAGGGATACCACACCGCGGTCGCTCCGCTCGCTCTCTCGGCCGCCAAGAAGCGCGGCATACCGACCGTGTTGACCTTCCACAGCGGGGGACACTCGTCGGTACGAAACATCCTGCGACCGGTACACGCCCGCATCCTTGGATCATGGTTTCGGGGGGCCGATCTCCTCATCGGCGTCTCCAACTTCGAAGCCGACCTTTTCGCAAAGCGGCTACGCCTCGACCGCAACCGCATCCAGGTCATCCCGAACGGCGTCTCCGAATTCAAGCCTGGGTCGGAGGAGGCCGAGGTCGAAAGCATTGTTCCCGTCGCCGAAACCGAAGACGCAGAGCTTCCGCTAAGGGTGGTCTCCGACGGTCCCACGATCCTGTCGCTGGGTCGACTGGTCCGCTACAAGGGTCATCACCGGGTTATCCGTGCGCTGCCCCACCTGCTGGAGATCGACCCAACGATCAGCCTGGTGATCCTTGGCCGGGGCCCATACCGCAAGCAGCTTGAGCGTTTGGCTGCCCGCCTCGGACTCCAGGGACATGTGACGTTCGATTACGTGCCCGGTCATCAGCGCCAGCGTCTCAACGACATCATGAGCGAGTCCTCGCTGGCCATCCTGCTCAGCGACTATGAGTCGCACGGTATGGCTGCTCACGAAGCCCTGTCTGCGGGGCTACCGGTCATCGTGCTCGACCGGACAGCCCTGAGCGATCTTGTTTCGGCAGGCCTGGCCCATGCCGTTCCCCCTCGGGCCACCGACCGGGAGGTGGCGTCGATCGTGCTCCGCACCCTTAATGCAGAGTTGGATGACCGGTCGAAACGGGTGGCATCCCCGGAGCTGGCTCGTGTGCAGCAATCGTGGCCGGTCATCGTCGATCGCCTGGAAACTGCGTACTATCAGCTGCTCGGCCGTTCATTTTCGAAGGCGACCGAGCAAGGCTGAACCAACCCGTCGTCATGAGGATCCTTTTCGTCACCGACTTCTACCACCCGTACTCGGGAGGTGTGGAAATCCATGTGCGGACGGTGGCCACCGAATTGGCTCGCCGGGGCAACGAGGTGGCTGTAGCCACAATGCGGACACCCAAGGGGCAGGCCGAACGAATCTCCGACGGTCCGATCAAGGTGTTTCCCGTCCGTCATGCCGCTGAACGGTCTGGTGTTGGGTTCACCCACGAACATCGACCCTGGGCTCCGCCGTTCCCCGATCCGATCGCCATGCGGGACCTTCGCCGCATCATCGCCGACTGTCATCCCGACGTCATCCATGGCCACGACTGGCTTGCCCGCTCGTCGCTGCCCCGAATCGTTTCCGGTCGAATCCCGGTTGTGAGCAGCCTTCACTACTACACCCGTAGCTGTGCAAAGAAGACGCTGTGGCGCGACGGTGCGGCTTGCCAGGGGCCGTCGTTGCAGCGTTGCCTCACCTGCGCCGGGCTCCATTACGGCAAGGCGAAGGGGGCGGCGGTGACACTGGGTCTCCGTGTCGGCGCCGCGCTCGAAGATCGGCGAACCAGTCGGTGGATCTCGGTGTCGCAGGCAACTGCCGACGGCAACGGGCTGCAAACCGTAAGCCGTAGTCGCTCGGTGGTCATCGCCAACCCGCTCGGCCCCGACGGTGCCGCGATGTCCGGCAACCAAGCGGAGCTACCGGCCGAGGTCCCAGACGGTGCGTTCGTCCTCTTCGTCGGCGACATCAGGCCTGAGAAGGGTCTCCGGGTTCTCAGCGATGCCATAGCACACCTGCGAGCAACCACCGGTAATGAGACGCCGCTGGTGGTGGCCGGAGAACGGATGTCGGGTGAGCTTGATCTTCCGGCAGGCACGGTTGAGCTGGGTCAGGTGAGCCATGAGGTCGTCCAGGCCCTTTGGCGTCGCGCCACGGTCGGTGTCATTCCGTCTCTGTGGCCTGAGCCGTTCGGGCTCGTCGCCATTGAAGCAATGGCCGCCGGATGCCCGCTCGTGGCGTCCGACATCGCCGGTCTCGGCGAGATCCTCGCTGGCGGGTTTGCCCGTCTCGTCGCCCCAGGCGATCACGTCGGTGTTGCCTCCGCCCTGACCGAACTGCTGGCTGATCCCGAGGCTCGCTCCGAGCTCTCGGCCCGGGCTTCGGTCGCTGTCGAACGCTACCGGATCGGCCCGATTGTCGACGCCATCGAGGCGGAGTACCGGGCGGTCCTGGACTGATGGCCGAGGCCGCAGTCGTCATCACCAACTACAACTACGCACGTTTCGTCGGCGCGGCCATCGAGAGTGCGTTGGCCCAAACCGCTCCCTGCGATGTGATCGTCGTCGACGACGGGTCGAGCGACGGCTCGCTCGACGTCATCGCCGGCTATGGCAGCCAGATCGACTTGGTGGCGAAGGGCAACGGTGGTCAGGCCTCAGCCTTCAACGCAGGCTTTGCTGCAACGGATGCCGCGGTTGTGTTTTTCCTTGACGGCGATGATCGACTCATGCCAAACGCGGTTGCCTCCGTGCTTGACGCATTGGAGGTGGATGCCACCGCGGCCAGGGTGCAGTTCCGGTTGGGCTGGATCGACGAGCACGACCGGACTATCACCGGGAGCTTCCCTGAAGCAGGCCGGCCGCTTCCTGCCGGCGACCTGACCGGACGCCTGATCAGCAATCCCGACGACATTGCCTGGCAGCCGACAAGCGGGAACGCCTTTCGGGGCTCCGTTCTGGCCAGGCTTTTGCCGATGCCGACCGAGCCATACCGCATCTCGGCCGACCACTACCTGTCGAATTTGTCGCCTCTTCATGGCCCGGTTCTTGCCATAGAGCAGGAGCTGGGTTGTTACCGGGTTCACGGTGCCAACGCCGATCACCGTTCGGGCTTCGACATCGAACGAACCCGCGACATCCTGGAACGAACCGCAGTGACCCATCGCCTGCTCATCCAGCACGGCCGCGACCTTGGGCTGGACATGCCGGCCAATGCCGAGGGGTTCCGGTCGCTGACCAATGCCGGCCAACGGCTGGCTTCGTTTCGTCAACGCCCAGCCGATCGGCATCCCTTTGCCGATGACGACTGGAAGGGTTTGGTTGCTGCCGGTCTTCGGGCCGCCCGAGGTAGAACCGACTTCTCACCCCAGCGACGTCTGGTCGCCGCCGGTTGGATCTTGGCCTTGGCAACCGTGCCGCCACGGCTGGTTCCGGCCGTGGCCGGTCTGGCCCTGACCCGATAGGGCCCGGGGCGCCGGCCGCGTCCCCGAACTGGCCATCGTGTCGCCAACCGGGTCGGTACGGAGTCGGTCAAAACGGTCCGAGAGCTTGCACCGGTCGATGACCCAGGGGGATCGGGCCAGCAGGTCGTAGTAGTCTCCGCCGATGAGCAAGCACAGCGTGATTATCGAAATGACTGCCCAGGATGGCAAGCGGGACGAGGTAGTGGCCCTGTGGAAGAGGGCCCTGGCCGACGCTGATACGGCGAATTCCGACATCACTGAATTGGTCGTGGCGCTCGACGATGCAGACGCCAACATCATGAGACTGATCGAGTTCTACGGGGAATCTGCCGGCTTCGACCGTGTTATGCAGACGTCTGAGGTCGGCTCGTTCATCGAAGGAGCCACTCCACTTCTGGCCGCCCCGCCAACAATCATTCGTTCAACCCCCGTGTGGTCCAAGAAGATGTCTCTCGATTGACCGGATCCCTCAAAGGACCTCCCTGTCGGCGCTTCGAGCGATCTTCGAGCGATCAGGTGCACGGATCGCCGATAGGGAGTCGGGCCGTGGCGCTCTCCTGGTCGGTGACGATCTCGACCGATACGCAGGCAGGTTCGAGGGTCCAGATGCCGCCTGGGTAGACGACCCATTCCCCTTTCTCGCCTAGGGGGCAGTCGGGTTGCTCCTGTTGTTCACATACGCCGGTGCAGCCATCAACGTCCAAGGAGGAGACTGGACCATTGCTACTCATTGCGCCCCACCCAAGCAATGCGTTCGGTTGTGACTCAGCAGCAACCTCTATCAGCAAAGCGTGATCTGCTCGTATCACCAGCCCGAACTTGGAAAATGACCGTCCTGAGTCTGGGTCGTAGCGACCTCGCTGATGTACATCGACGCCCGGCAAGGCGATTACATCTGCTACCGAGTACCAGCCGTCAGGCGGACCTTCAAGTACGTCGATCGGGTTTTGGCAATCGAAGGACACAGCCGACCCCGTTTGATCCTCAACAGCGCCATCGTCCGAGCCTGAACAGGCCACTAACCCGAGCACAGCGGCTGAAGCGAGAACTAGGAAACGGCGAACGGCCATTCGCATGCGTCGGTTATAGCGCGCCGCTGCCGATTGCCGCTGTCACAGCACCAAGGTGTCCAAGAACAGCACTCCTGATCGGTGTTCTGAGTGGTTTTGAGCGACGTTGCCGATCGGCTCATCGTGGCCCAAACCAGTGAGCTGCGCTGTCCGATTTCCGCCAGCGCGGCACGATGGGAAGGATCAGACTTGTTGACGTGGACATAGAACAGAGGCCCCGCACCAACCAACTCGCATGGCTCGTCGCCTGCGCCGTCGTCCTCGGTTGGGGTGTCAACTTCGTGCTGGCCAAACACGCCCTCAATCAGTTCAGCGTCGGCACATTCAACTTCGTCAGATTCGGCGGCATGGTCGCGCTCGGATGGGCCGCGATCGCCATCACCGGAGACCGAACCCCAATAGCCCGTGAGGACCGGGGCTGGTTCGTGCTCGTCGCCATCGTCGGATTCTGCGGCTACGTATTCGGATTCAGCGTCGGCCTCTCCTACACCAGCGCTTTCTCCGCCTCGCTACTCCTTGCCCTCGTGCCTCTCTGGGTCGCCATCTTCACCTCGGCACTCGCCCGGAAACCACCTCCAGCAGCCTCGCTACTCGCCCTCGGACTAGCGGCCGGTGGTACGGCCCTCTTCGTCGGGACCCGAACCTCGGTCTCACTCGGCTGGGGTGACGCCATCTCCCTCATCGTCGCCGCACTCTACGCAACCTACCTGCTCCTCAACCGCCGACTGGTCAACCGCTACCCCCCATTCACCCTCACCACCTACGCCGCATCAATAGCAGCCATCCCCATTCTGGCGTTGACCGCACCATCGCTCTCCCAGCAAGACTTGGCATCCGTTACCGTCGGCGGCTGGCTGGCCATGGCCTGGGTTGTCGTCGGCCCAGTTTTTGTGGCCTGGTCTCTGTGGAATTGGGTCCTTCGTCATCTCTCACCGCTCCAGGTCGCTCCACTGCTATTCACCGTCCCGGTGACGAGTGGTCTCGCTGCCTGGGTTTTTCTCGACGAGCAGATCGCCGTTGGCCAAATACTTGGCACAGCAGCCGTGATCGGCGGCCTCATCCTCAACCAACGTTCATCGTCAGGCCAACCGACACATCGCCAACATCCCCTCAAGACTCACCGTCGGCACTTCAAGCCCATCAAGGCCGCCCCGGGACACTCCGAACGACCCCGGCGGAAAGGCCCAGTCTGACCAGCGGCCCCGCACCCCGAAACTGCCATCGGAGTTGCGAGAAAAAGGCGCCGAACTGACAGTCACACCGTTGCGGCTGAAGCGCCTACTCTCCTCGGCCGTATCGTCGGCGTCGACCGAGCAGGGTCGACCCAGCGCTTGAATAGTCCGGCAAGACTGCATCGATGGTTCCGCGAGGGCCACGAGCGCCGCCTGTGAGATGATCCAACACAAGACCGGGAACGTCACCCTGCCCGTCCCGAAAGGGCACGACCACATCTAGAGGGGCAATTGAATGTCAAAGATTCTTGTCGAGAACGATGGACCCGTGAGAACGATCATCCTCAACCGTCCGGCGGCCCGCAACGCCCTCGACTTGGAGGGCTCGGCCCTGCTACATCAGGCCTTCCTTGACTTCGAGCATGACGAGGAGGCGTTGGCGGCAGTTGTCTGTGGAGCGGGCGGCTCGTTCTGCGCCGGAGCGGACCTCAACGAGATGGCCGAGAAGGGAGCCATCTACCGTCCGTGGGCTGGGACCGATGGGCTCCTGGCTCGTCCTCTGTCCAAACCTTTGGTAGCCGCGATCGAAGGTCACGCGGTGGCCGGTGGACTCGGCATTGCCTTGTACTGCGACATGCGAGTCGCGAGCGAGACAGCGGTTTTCGGCTACTTCTGTCGGCGATTCGGGGTGCCCGGCAGTGACGGCACAACGGTGCGGCTGCCACGACTAATCGGCATCGGACGAGCGCTCGACATGCTCAACACCGGGCGTGCTGTTGACGCTCATGAGGCGCAGGCGATCGGTCTCGCAGACCGAGTCGAGCCAGCAGGCCAGGCCCGCAGCGCGGCTGAGGGACTAGCCCGGGTAATGGCCGCGCTGCCCCAAGAGGCGTTGCTGGCCGATCGTTTGTCGGCGCTCAGCCAACAGGGCATGAGCCTGGCCGAGGCATTGAAGGCAGAAGCCCAAGGGGCCGAGCAGGCAAAACAAGCAGGGGCCCAGGCTGGCGCAGCTCGATTCGCTGGTGGCGCTGGTCGAGGCGGCGAAGCAAACCGCAGCTAAGAACCGTTATGTACCGAGATGCGAGATCTGTTGTCGAGCACTTGAGGTGTCCGCGTTCGCCGGTACCCGAGCATGGATGTCCGCAGTTTCCGAGTGCCATTGTCGCAGGCGACGAGTATGGGAACCTGGTCGGGTGTCAGCGGTTCAGTTCATCGGTAGTGGGGACGCTTTTGGTAGTGGCGGGCGTCTTCAGACCTGCGTTCTTGTTGAGGACAACGGATGGCGTTGCCTCATCGATTGTGGCGCGAGCAGCCTGATCGGGCTGAAGGCTGCCGGGCTTGACCCCGCATCGATCGACGCCATCGTCATCAGTCACCTCCACGGCGACCACTTCGCTGGTCTTCCATTCTTTCTGCTCGACGCGCAGCTCAACAGCCGTCGTAGCAAGCCACTGGTCTTGGCGGGTCATGCCGAGCTCGAGACCCGCCTCAGGTCGACGATGGATCTGCTTTTTCCCGGATCTCAGCGAGCGCTCGAAATTGTGGACGTAGTGTTCGTCATCCTCGACCCCCAGAATCCAGCCGAACTCAATCCTGGCTCGGTTTCGGCGTTCGATGTCGAACACTTCTGTGGATCCCCACCGTTCGCAGTTCGGGTGACAACGCCGAACGGCAAGGTAGTCGGCTACTCAGGGGACACCGAGTGGACCGACAACCTCATCGTCGTCGCTGACGAAGCCGATCTGTTCATCGCCGAGGCGTACTTCTTTGACAAGCCCATCAAGTGGCACCTTAGTTACACCACGCTGGCCGAGAATTTGCCAAGGCTCAACGCCAACAGAGTTGTCGCAACCCACATGAGCTCCGACATGCTCGGCCGTCTAGACGAAGTCGCCATCACAACAGCCCACGACGGACTCATCGTCGAGATCTAAGCCGGTACTAGCTCGGAATGCCGATCCTGATGGGTGGCCGGGCGGCGAGCGTTCTCGTCCGCGCTACCGTCCCGCTAGTGCGCTGGTTCAAGAAGGCAACAAGGGACGAGAGTAAGGGTGAGGTGGTAACTCCCCCACCCCAGGCCGTGCCAGTAACGCAGGTCAGTCAACGCCTCTTGGCTCGCATCACAACCGATTTCGAAGGTTCCCCCGACCCCATCGGCGCCGTGGTGGAACTTGTCGAATCCGCTCAGGAGAGCGAGCGGATCTTGGCAGCAATCGTCCTGCTAGCCGAAGGTGATATCGACCGGCTCCTTGATGCGATCGAGCTAGCAGAGACCGATTGGCGAGATGTGCTGGTCGCAGCGGGCCTGGCCAATGAGGACTGGTCCGAGAAGCTCACGAACTGGCTTGGACCGTCAAGCTGACAATGCCAGAGTCCGGCACCAGCCGAGCGCTGAGGAATACCTGGGTTTGGAGCATGCTCTAGATCATCTCATTCCCGCTCCATGTTGGAAATGGTGCCAGCTTCGACAATAAGAGAGCCTGTCGTCGTACTGATGATTTGCACTAAACCACGTAGGCCGGGCTTCCTCAGTTAAGTTCTAAGGAGTGGTAAGGTAAGTCTACCTGTCGGCAACGGCAGGTAGCCTACGTTTGATCACAAACTACTTAATAAGAGGAAATGGGCGACATGCAGACCATTAAACGCGTGCTCTCAGCTTTTGCACTTGTTCTAGTGATTGGCCTGGGTACCCCTAGCGGGGCTGTGGGTCAATCGGAGGTGCCTGAAGTGACGTGTTTCGGCGAGAGTCCGACGATCGTCGGGACAATCGGGGACGATCGGCTCAAGGGAACCGCCGATCGCGATGTCATCTGGGGCGACGGCGGGAACGACACAATCTGGGGACGAGGCGGTGACGACATAATCTGTGGCGGACCTGGCGATGACCGGATATTTGGCGGTGGTGGCGCCGATCAAATTGATGGTGGTGATGCCAACGATAGTATTCGCGGCGGCAGAGGTGACGACGTCGTGGTCGGCGGTAGCGGCGATGACCAGCTCCATGGCGACGCTGGAATCGACGATATATACGGTGGCGCAGGAGACGACAGAATACCGGGAGGGCCCGGCGACGACCGAATGTTCGGCGGACCGGGAAGTGATCGAATTTCCGGTCCCGGCAACAACCTAGTTGAACAAATGGGCCCTGAGGGTCCCGGTGAACCTGTAGAACCTGGTTCCTTCTTCGCCGAGCTTAGTGAGGTTGCCTTGGCTGGCAGCGCCCCGGCTGGCTCGATTTGTGATAGTCCACCGCTCGGGTTCCAAGTAATCTCAACATTTAGCGTTTTTGGTGGCGATGATGACCCATCAACGTTCTTTACAGTGGACGTCCCCGCTGGGCTTTCGTTGCGAGGCACCGCTTACTTCGAATCAAGCGTTGACCTTGCTTCTGGGATTGCAGACGACCAAGTCATCAGATTCGACGCCTTCTACACCAACATTGAGACCGGGTTACGAACGAATACTCCAGACCCATTCACGCTATGGCAGCAACGGCCTGATAGGCCCGCAACAACGCAGGATGATGTCTTGATGTCGAGCGGTTTCGCGTTGGTAGGACCCGGTCCGGTTCTAGTTGAGGCGCGGGCTGGAGTAGAGATCTACCGTGGTGTCGAAGGATCGGTTACAGCAACCGTCATCTTGACGCCCTCAGGGCCTGGAGGCTCACGGCCCTGTGCTGATCTATGTGTAGAGAATGGCGGTGAACTGTACGTAGAAAACCCGGGATCAATTGATGGCGAGTCTGTGAAGGGCTGCTACCAGTTTGGGCCAAGACTTAGGGATTTACTGGAGAGCAACCCAGATGCTGAGGCACTGAACGAACTTAGCAATGCGCTTACTGCTGCTAACGTCATTGTCGACATTGTTTCAGCTGCTCAAGGAAGCCCCGTGAACCCAGCCGGGTATGTGCTGGGCCAAGCAATGACGAGTTCGGGCGAGTCCTTTATCATTGCAACGGTGGGAATCGACACCGGAGGAGTTGAAGGGGGTGGATAGCGGCCTCCCGCCTTACCAAGCCGGCAGTTCTCGCTGACAGCTGCCGACCCAAGAGAGCCACGCTCGGCAATACTAAAATCATGGTTCGTCTTGTCATCTCGCTGTTTGTCTTGATGTTTGTCGTCGCTCTCTGGCTCGGAGGGTCGATCCTCTGCCTGAAGCGGGGACGAACCCTCGCCGGCCTGTTCGGACTCCTCACCCCGCTCGCCGCCTTTCCCGTGTTCGGCGTGGTCCTGATGATCACACAGGGTGGCCTACTCGTACTCCTCATGTTCATGGCTGCCGTTTTGCTACCTCCCCTCGTTAGTCTCGTCGTCGGTCTAGGAACGTCAGCGCCGAGTCCGGCTTCTCATGGGCCCGGTTGGTCTGGCTGAGCGTATGGACATCGCACTTGCTCTCGGGAATCGGTCTTTGGCCCGGTGGGGAACGGCCGGACCTCGAAGTCGGAAAGCCCCCGCTCTGCTGTTGGCGGACGACGGACAGCTGAGAGCAACACCATCGATCGACCCAACCCGATGTTCAGCCGAGGATCAAGGGGCTGAGATCGGCAAGGGTCGCAACCTCGAATGTAGGCTGATCGACCTTCGGCGGCAGCGGCTTGCCCGCTCGATTGACCCAGGCGACGGGGATTCCCATTCGATGAGCCCCGCCGACGTCACTGGTTGGTGAGTCACCAACATGAAGGACCCGATCGGGGGAGCATCCAGCCAGCTCCAGACCTGCAGAAAACAACTCTGGTCGAGGCTTGTACGAACGAACGTCCTCACTCGTGATCACATGCTCGAACCTGAGACTGTGATGATCGATCGCCATCTCGATATCGATCCGATCAATGTTGGAGATAACGACCACCGGCAGGTCGATGCTGTCGAGAAACGGCTTCGCATCATCAAAGATCGGTGGTCGCTCCCAGTAAGCGAATAGTGGCTCGCTCAGCTCCTCAGGATCGCATTCGGCGCCGAAGTTCTGGACGGTGCGAGCGAGCGCTGCCAACTCAAGGCGCCGCTGAGTGTCGAAGGTGTGCCTGTAGCTCTGCGTGAAGGCCTCGGAGAACGTCTCCCACCAGAAGCGGCCGATCTCCCTCGGCGTTGCCTCGACGGCGGCCGCCTGGGAGATCGTCTTGCACAGTCGGTCGATGATCACATCGTCTTCGTGAACGACCGTTCCATAGAAATCCAACAGCACAGCATCGACCATCGGGTGATGATGGCACGGCCCAGACCCAGACGACACCGGATAACCCGCGCCGATCCTCGTCGGACCGCTGTAGCTGGTGTCCCGTCGGACGTTTTCTTGATTCGTGCAACATTCCGACTCCGCCGGGCTGCAGCACATGCGAAGCCGCATGGGGCGCCAACGTTCCGCGTCGATCTCGATGAGTTGACGGAGCGAACCCGACCCTCACGAACGACCTTCTGGTTGGTCAATGCGGCAGCCGCTGCTGTCATGCTCGCAGTGATTGGGACTGTCGTGTTCTCTCGCGACCAATCGACCGGGGTCGGTCAACCCCGACTCGACGACCTCGGGACGGCGGCTGGTAGGGGGGTACCCAAACCGCTGGGAGACTCCTAGTTTGTGATCGGACCTGATCGCCTTGGCCAAACGCCGTTACCCAAACCGGAACCGGTGTCTGCGTCCAGAGGCCAGGCGGCGAGAAGACGATGCCGGAACCGGGCCAGGGTCAACAGGTAGCGATAGGGGCTGCCCGGGTCGCCCCCGTGCCGCTTGCGCCGCTCAATCGTGTAGGCGGCAGCCTCGCTCCAAACATGCACAGCAAGCAGGGGAACGAAGGCCCGATCGACACCGAGGCCAATGAGGCCGGCTCCGAGGACGTCGGCGGCATGGAAGCGCGGGTCGGTCTCAAGGCCGGGGTCGGTGAGGAACGGAAAGGCTGCAAGCTCGTCGTCGGCCGATCGAAGGTCCATGGCGATATGGAGCCAGTACTTCACGAAGTAGATCAGATCGGCACCGGCCAAGCCAGGTTCGGCCGCCGATCGAGGCGGCGCCACCTCCCAGTCGATGATCGTCACCGGCGATGCATCGGCCTCCGCGGCCTGTTCATTGAACACCACATTCCATGGGCCGAGGTCGTAGTGCCGCCTCACCAGGGGAATCATGCGCCCGTCGACCTCCTCGGAACGCTCGGCGAGAGCCCATCTGAGTGCTCCGATGGTCGACGATGACCCAACGGCCCGCTCGACACGATCGAGCCAATGGCCGATGTGAGCTTCGAAGGCGTCGGCCGACCAGGCCAGCTCATCTTCCGCGGTCTGCTGACCAAGGTCGTTGATGGCGCCCATCACCAGATCGAGAACTCTGCGGCGGGGGAGCGAACCCTGCTCGTTGAGAACATCCGAACCGCTCCAACGACCGGCATAGGTTTCGATCGAGCCCCGAAGCGGGCCGACGGCGAACGTGCCCGAGCTGGCGGGTAGTAGTCCGGGGCGGGTGACCTGACCCGACAGCGTCTCGATGAGTTCCGCCTCACGGTCGACGTTTTGGTTGTAGACGGGACGAGAGGAAATCTTGATCACGGCGCGGGGTTCGACGACGTCGGCAGCCAGCGGGAGAAGCACGGCCCGACTGCCCTCGTCGAAGCCGCTGGTCAACATGATGACGTCGTTGGTGCCTGGTGGAAGACGGTTGTGGTCTACGCCGGCCGGGGCGAAGCTCGTGCTGGCGGGGCCACGCTGACCGATCACCACGATGTCGCCGGTCAATCGGGTGATCTCACCACCTGCCAGCCGGGCCAGCCTGCGGCGGGCCAGGTTGGAGCGGGACAGCCCACCGACCTGCTCGGGTGGGCTGGTCGACAATAGCCAGGCAAGACCACCGTCATGGTCGAGGGGGATGTACCGCTTCGGTCGGTGGAGATCAGGGATGGCCAGGTATCGGCGGGTCCTAAAGCCAAGGTCTGC
Organism: Phascolosoma agassizii; assembly: GCA_035593235.1. Taxonomy (NCBI): domain Eukaryota; kingdom Metazoa; phylum Annelida; class Sipuncula; order Phascolosomatiformes; family Phascolosomatidae; genus Phascolosoma; species Phascolosoma agassizii. The sequence continues at coordinate 111,206 of JAVJHY010000023.1, forward strand.
CAGCTCCGCGGCCTCGCTCCGACCGGCTCCCCGGCCGGGGCCGGCCAGCGGCCTCCGGGATCGCAGCACGCAGATTGTTCCCTCGGGGCCGATGGCCCTTACCCCGGCTGCGATTGGTTGGTCGGCGCTCACCACCACGACATCCGCTTGGTCTTCTTCGGAGGCCCGAGTCGACAGTCGGTTGGTCCAGCCGTCATCGACCAACCAGCTCCACCGGCCGGGATCGGCATCAACGATGAGCGTGTGGTCGCGCCTCCCGGTCGGCAGGAGGAATCGCCAGTCGGCCCGATCACCGATCCCCTCCTGAACTTCCTGCGCAGCAGGTCCCCGCCATTGAAGCTCGGCTTCGGCTCGCAAAACGTTGATGTCGAGTGCAGTCGAACCTTCCATGGCCGCCGCCGACGGTCCATCGACCAGATCGAGCGCCGTGATGGTTCGATCGGCGAAGGTCTTGAGAGGATCGACGGCCGTCGCCGACGGTGCCCGGTGGAGTTGCAGCCACCGGGCTTCGGATCGAAACCACCCGGCGGCCCCGAGACCGCGATGGAGATCGTCGACGAAAGGAAGGGCAGAAGGGTCGATGCCGTCGACGCTCCATCCCGAGTTGACGGTTCGGGTCACGAGGTCGGCCAAACCCAGCCCGGGCATGGTCGGGTCGAACCCGCCGACAGCGACCATGGCTGACACTCTCAATACAACTCCTCGAGTCTCGGCCTTGGCCTTGGCCCCGAGATCGGCTCCGGTATCGACCCGGGCATCGGTCATGGTGTTGATCGAGCGGATCGCTTGCAGGCGGGCCGCCAGGATCTTAACGGACGGTACAGATCCCATGGCGCTGTCGTCGGCCCCCAGGTTATTGCTGTCGTCGACCACCATCAGAGCGAGTTGCGGGTCGGCGCGAAAACGGAACGACCACAGGTTGAGATCCTCGGGATCGGGAGCCGTGCCGGAGGCGTGGAACACCAACAACTCGCGGTGTGCCTGCTCGGCATCGGCCAGGGCGTCGTTGGCCGCGATCGCCGTAGCTTCGATCGTTGGGGCCCGCTCACCATCGGCTCGAACACCCCTGCGAACATCAGGGTCGATGACGGCGATGGGCGCGCTGCGTTCGGAGCCGGCTACTCGATCATGTCCAGGGCCACCCATGCCCCCGAAGGGTAGGCCCGCGGCCTCTCGCACCCCTCGAAAACCGCTGGAGAAGCGGTGTTCGCCCAGCTTCCTAGGCCGTATTCACCATCGGTTCACCTGGGCAGTCGTGGCATCCTGGAGGTGTTGTGAGCAACATTGAAGCTCAACGTTGGACCGTTATCTCTCCGAAGCGTTCGCCGATTCCCTGGCGTGAGTTCTGGGATCGGAAGGAGCTTCTCGGATTCCTGGTTTGGCGGGAACTAAAGATCCGATACAAGCAGACCGCGGTCGGCGCCCTTTGGGCTGTCTTCCAGCCGCTGGTCGCCATGGTGATCTTCTCCGTCATCTTTGGCCGCCTGGTCGGGGTCGACACCGGTGAGGTGTCCTACGCCCGATTCGCCCTCACCGGCTTGATCTTGTGGATCTACTACGCGAACACGGTTGGGCAGGCAAGCAACAGCCTCATCGACAACGAACGCATCCTCTCGAAGGTCTACTTCCCTCGCCTGATGCTGCCAACAGCCCCGGTGCTTGCCGGGTTGGTCGATGTACTCATCGGGTCGGTACTGCTGATGGTTGTCGTAAGTACCGAGATCAACCCTTTCACCCCGAGGCTGTTGGCTGCGCCGCTTGCGGTCGGCTTGTCGACGGTGACCGCCATCGGCGTCGGCCTAGTTCTTTCCAGCCTCAACGTGCACTTCCGCGACGTGAAGTACGTCGTGCCGTTCATGCTCCAGGTGTGGATGTTCGCCTCTCCCGTCGTCTACCCGGCCGACACCGTTCCAGACGCCTGGCGACCGCTGTACGCCATCAACCCGGTCTCCACCTCGATCTCGCTTTTCCGGTGGTCGGTGCTCGGCTCGCCGTTCCCGCCGTGGTCGGCGATCGGGGTATCGGTTGGCGTTGCCGTGGTGGTTGTTGCCGTCGGGCTCAAGGTTTTCCATCGGGCGGAAGGGACGTTCGCCGATGTCGTCTGAGGTCATCGTCGCATCGTCGGTCTCCAAGCTGTATCGGCTCGGTGAACGACAGGCCTACGGCGCCCTACGCGACGTGCTGGCCGGCGGCTTTCGTCGGTCCTCGAAGACCCAGCGTGAGGAGCTGTGGGCTCTGGCCGACGTTTCATTCACGGTCGATGAGGGCGAGGTGGTCGGCATCATCGGACGAAACGGCGCCGGCAAGTCGACGCTGCTCAAGATCCTGTCGCGGATCACAACGCCGACCAGCGGCGAGATCAAGATGCGGGGCCGTATCGGTTCACTTCTCGAAGTGGGCTCTGGGTTCCATCCTGAGCTGACCGGGGTTGAAAACGTATACCTCAACGGGGCAATTCTCGGGATGAGGCGGGCCGAGATCCGGTCCAAGCTCGACGACATCGTGGCCTTCGCCGAGATGGAATCGTTCATCACAACGCCGGTGAAGCACTACTCGGTCGGGATGTTCATGCGGCTGGCCTTCGCCGTTGCCGCCCACCTCGACTCCGAGATTCTGATCGTCGACGAGGTGCTCGCCGTCGGCGACGCCCGCTTCCAACAGAAGTGCCTTTCGAAGATGGGTGAGGTGGCCCGCTCGGGACGGTCGGTGCTCTTCGTCAGCCACAATCTGGAGGCGACACTTGCCCTGTGCGATCGTGGCATCGTGCTCGAAGGAGGGCGGCTCACCTTCGACGGAGCCACACGGCCGGCCGTTGACACCTACCGTCAACTGGCAGGCGTCACGACCCGTTCCGGTGCCGAGCTCGACCTCGACCTCGACGACATTCCCCGAGAGGGCACCGGCGAGGCCCGCCTCTCCGCCGTAACCATCCGTGCCGGTTTACCAGGCACCCGGCCTCTGCCAGACAACGAGGTTGTGCACACCGGCGATCGGCTTGAGATCGAGCTGGCGATCGAGGCGAGCGACGACGTGGCGGTGGCTTCGCTTGGTGTGACGGTAAGCACCGAAGGAGGCCTCCTGCTACTAAACCTCGACTCGGCCGACGGCCCCGATGCCGGCCCGATCAAGCTTTCGGCCGGGACCAATCAACTCACGATCGTGATCCCTGAACTGCACTTCGCTCCCGGTCGATACCGGCTCGGACTTCGCCTGGCCAACCCGGTAACGACCCGCATCGGCTCCGGCGCCATCGATCTGCTCGACCCGGCCTTCGTGCTCCAGATCGATGATGGGCTCCAAGACATTGGCGGCGTCGGTGGTTCAATGGCGGCCGCCGGATCCAAGTCTGAAGACGCGGCCCCGATCCTTCAGGGCCCAGGCAGCGTTGTCGAAGGCGCGATGATCGTGCGATTCTGAATTGGCCTTGATCGCTCAGCGTTCGTAGTGGTCGGCGGGCTTCGGCCCGGCCCGCATGTCATCGACCGCCTCGGTGACGTCGGCGATGGCTCGTTCCAGCTCGTCGATGATGGCGGCTGGTTCCTGATCGAAGGGCAGATTCCGGATCAGGCCGTCGAGCCGGTCCTTGGCACGCCAAGCAGCGTGCCGAGCCCACTCTGTGTAAAGGGCGCCAGGCTCATCCACACCGATCAGATCCCGTGATCGGGTCTGGTCGTCGCCGTCGGTGTCCATGGCCACATAGGCATTGACCATGGTTATGCGCTCAGCCTTTGCCGTCAGAGGAGCGCCCCGGTGTACCACCATGTTTCCGTGCAGGGCGATGGCGTAGCCCGGTCCCCCGAAAGCTGGAGCCACCACAAGGTCGGTCGGAGGGGTTAGACCATCTTCGGCCAAGGCTACGGCCTCGGACTTTGTGCCGAGAAAGTACTCGAAGCGACCTCCCGGCAGGGTGGTCGGGTCGCTAACAGACATCACGTAGTCGAGGGCGATGGTGTCGTGGTGCCACTTGTCGACCGCTTCTTCAATCCGGCTCGGTTCATAATTCAGATGGCCGAGGTGGTGGGGCATCGTGTGGGGAGCTATGTCTACTCCGTAGATCTCGGACATCGCGGCCGTGACCTCGGGGCTGAGGCACAGATCTCGAAGCCAGCGTGATCGGTAGCAACCGCCCCGAACCACGTTCTCGATTCGGTCGCCGGCCCGGCGAACATGGGAGCGCAAGCGGCGGGCCGTACTGAGCATCACCTCGGCCCCCTCGTCAGACAGCACACGGAACGGTTCGGAAACGGCGACCCTGGTCGCGGTTGGCGTGATGTCGGCCTCGCTGTATCCCAGGTCGGTGAGCGTCAGAATCTTGGTCGGCTGTTCGAGGGCGAGGTGGCGCTCGGGGTCGAACGTGGCCTCATCATCGAGCCAGTCGAAGCCGGCCGGGGACTCATTGGGAAAAGGAACAGCCCCTCTCATGACGTCACGCGTTTGAAACGCTCCGGCTCCACCTCGGTTACCTCTCCCCGGTCGACCATGCGCTGAACGTGGAGGAATGCCGTTCGGCGTTCGACAGAGGTGACGTGCACACCCTCGACATGGGGCCGGTAGATGAAGCGCCGTTCGGCCATCTCGTCGAGAGAGTGGGGCTCGACCAGGTAGTCGAGCATTTCTTGGTGACGGCGCTCGATCACCGCGGCGAATCCGTCGATCAGTTCGAGGAAGCTTTCCCGGCCCTCGACTATGCCCCTGTGATGGAAGGTCACGTACCACTTTGCCTCCACCTCCCGTGCCTTGACCAAGGATTCGATGAATTGTTCAAGATCGGACCAGGCGTCGCCGTAGTAGGGCCCGAAGCCGGTCAGGTCGATATCGGAGAGAAAGAACACGTCGCCGACAACGAACCCGCTATGACCACGGGTATGGCCTGGCAGGTGTAGGGCTTCGACCTTCACGCCACCACCGAGATCGAAGACGTGGCCATCGCCGAACCCTTCGGCGTCCGGCCTTGGCTCGTAGTGGAACTCTTCCAAGACGAGCTTCTCGAAGTCGCGGCGGTCGTCACCCTCGAAGCCGTAGACCTGGAGTAGGCCGTCGAGCGATCGTGTTGCCATCAGGTCGTCGTGGTTGGCATGGACCCGAGCGGCGGGAAACATCCCGTTTCCGGCAACGTGGTCCTCGTGCCCGTGGGAGTTGATAACGGCATCGACGGGCACCGGTGCGCCGCCTTGCTCGACGACGGTGACCGAAGGATCGATGAGCGCTGTCTCGGATGCCCCCTCGATCAGCAGGGAGTTGCCAGACGGGTACATGCCGTTGTTCGGTCCAACGAGAACCGAAACAGAATCGGTCAGACGAACTTGCGAATCGCCCCATTCGGCGATGGGGGCCGGGAGCGAGCTGGATGGTTGAGATTGACGCACGATGGGGAGGATACGGGTCGGATGGGGCAGCATCCCAGCAGGGGCGGCATCGCCCAGGGGCCGTTCGGGCCTCGTGTTCACCTCCGTCGCCGGAGTGCGCGAGGCTGTGAGGCGTGACCGATCTGAACTGGACCGAGATCCCCACCCTGCGCCGCCCGCTGTTGTTGGCGGCCTTCGAGGGAATTTTTGATGCCGCCGAGTCGGCAACCTCGGCTCTGAAGTGGATCTGTGAGCGGTCGGAGTCGACCCCGATGGCCGAGATCGACCCCGAGGTGTTCTTCAATTTTCAAGAAACTCGCCCCATGGCCCGCCTCGCTCCCGATGGCAGCCGAATCATCGATTGGCCCAAAACAGAAATCCATGCCGCCCGCACCGAATCATCACGTGATTTTGTGGTGATGACGGGAATCGAGCCACATCTGCGCTGGAACAGCTTCGCCGACCACGTGGTGGAGGTCGCCCGTCGTAGCGGCTGCGAAATGGTCGTGACCGTGGGCGCCCTCGTCTCGATGGTTCCCCACACCCGACCGTTCTCGGTGACCGGGAGCGCACAGCACCCCGAGCTTGTCCGACGGCTCAATCTAAGCAAGCCCTCCTATGAGGGCCCGACGAGCCTGGCCGGCGTGATCAACGAGCGTCTCGAAGAGGCCAATATCCCCGTGATCGCTCTGCGGGTTGCCGTGCCGCACTACGTCCCCGGCCCTCCGAACCCCAAGGCGACCAGAGCACTCTTACGTCGCCTACAGCACACCACCGGTGTGATCACCGACTACGAGGAGCTCGACCAGGATGTGGTCGAATGGTCGGCCCGTGTCGACCAGGCGGTGGCCTCCGACGACGAGAGCCAAGAGTACGTGGCTCGGCTTGAGCGTCAGGTCGACAACGACGAGGAGCTCCTTCCCTCCGGTGACGACCTGGCGGCCGAACTTGAAGCCTTTCTGAGGGACCAGCGACCAAGCGAGGACGACGAGCCATCGGGCGAGAAACCATCGGGCGACAAGGCCGAGGCTCAGGAATCGTCGACTGAGGGGCAACAGGGGGAAACAGCGGCCGAGGCCACCGAAGGCGGATCGGTCGAACCCGAACCCGATTCCGGATCTGATCACGAGGCTGAGGCCGGCGACGACTGACGCCCGCAGGCATTCGCTTGGAAATCGCAGCTTCTAGTCGAGTATTCGGGTCGCCGCCTGGCGTAGCCAGTGGTCGGCGATCACCAGGAGCGCCATGGCCTCGACCAGTGGTACTGCACGGGGTAGCACGCACGGATCATGACGACCGGTGGCTGCCAAGGTGGTTGCCTCGCCAGCGGTGGTCACCGTCTTCTGTTCCGATGAGATCGTGGCCGTCGGTTTGAACGCGATCCGACAGGTGATGTCGGCGCCGTTGGAGATGCCACCCTGAACTCCGCCGGAGTTGTTGGTTGTGGTCACCACGTTGCCATCCGGTCCCATCTCGAAGGGGTCGTTGTGGGCCAGGCCGGTCAGGCGGGTGCCGGCGAATCCGCTCCCGATCTCGAAACCCTTTGCCGCCGGAAGCGACAGCATGGCTTTGGCCAGCTCGGCGTCGAGTTTGTCAAACACCGGCTCACCGAGCCCGGGGGCCACGTTGCGGGCGACCATGGTGACCACACCACCGAGAGAGTCGCCGTTTCGCCGCGCCTCATCGATGGCGCTGGCCATGGCGGCCGCTGCTTGTGGATCAGGGCAGCGGGTCGGGTCGGCCTCGACCATGTCGGGTGTGATCTCAGCGGGGTCGTTCAGCCGTGCGTCGATGTCGTGGATCTGGCTAACCCAGCCAAGAACCTCGACGCCCATGCCATGGGCGAGGAGACGTCTAGCAACCGCGCCGGCCGCCACCCGGCCGATCGTTTCGCGAGCCGAGGCCCGACCGCCGCCCCGGTGGTCGCGGCGACCGTACTTGGCGGAGTAGGTGTAGTCGGCGTGGCTCGGTCGGTAGACGTTTTCGAGATGGTCGTAGGCCCCAGGCCGTTGATCAGAGTTTGTAACCATCATGGCGATCGGGGTTCCCGTGGTCACCCCCTCGTAAATCCCTGAAAGAACCTCGATCGTGTCGGATTCCTTGCGTTGGGTGACGAGTCGGCTCTGACCAGGCCGTCGCCGATCGAGGTCGTACTGGATGTCAGCTACATCGAGCGCTAGTCCAGGCGGGCATCCATCGACGACCACCCCGACGGCCTTGCCGTGGGACTCGCCGAAGGTGGTGAGACGGAACGCCTTCCCAAAGCTACTGGTCACGAAACCTCAGGGTATCTGGCCCCCGGTATGCCCGGTGAGCGATTCGATGGGTACTCTCGATTGAGATGGATGGATCAGAGGCGAGCCGCTACAGCCAGACTCGAACGACCCTCGATCAGCGGTTCGGATCACTGACCACCGACATCCCCGATCGGCAGCTGAACGGGTTGCTAAAGGTCTGGATCGACCAGGATCTCTGCACTGGTGACGGTATCTGCACGGATCACGCTCCGGCGGTCTTCACCATCCTCGAAGACGGGATCGCCTACTGCCGGGAGGGCGAGAAGACCTTGAACGATCCAGGGGGGTCAGCCGAGGTGGCGGTCGTTCCAACCGCAGACGAAGTAGCAGTCATCGATGCCGCCGCGGAGTGCCCTGGTGAGTGCATCTTCATCGAATTCGAGGAGCTCGCCGAGCTTGGAGCCTGATCCGGCCGAACCTGAGTGGTTCGATGCCGGGTGGTCCAATTCAGTGTGCAGTATCGTCATGGCGTCGTCGGGCCGACATTCGGCGCGAATGTCGTGGCGTTCCGGTCACGTCAGTAGGTGGAGTCACAGGGAGAAGTCGGATCATGGCCAAGCAAACGAAGATCCTGCTAGAAGAATCCGAGATGCCAACTCGTTGGTACAACATCATTCCCGATCTGCCGGAACCGCCTGCTCCGCCGCTGCATCCGGGAACCCGGGAGCCGATCGGCCCCGACGATCTCGCCCCGCTGTTTCCGATGGGCCTGATCATGCAGGAGGTGTCGACCGACTCTTACATCGACATACCTGAAGAGGTGCTCGACATCTACCGCCTCTGGCGGCCATCGCCCCTCTACCGGGCCCATCGGCTCGAAGCCGCCCTCGATACGCCTGCTCGCATCTACTACAAGTACGAGGGGGTAAGCCCCGCTGGGTCCCACAAGCCGAATACCGCTGTGCCGCAGGTCTACTACAACGCCAAAGAGGGCGTGAAGAAGCTAACCACTGAGACCGGGGCCGGCCAGTGGGGAACCGCTCTCGCCTTTGCCTGCTCGCTGTTCGATATCGAATGTGAGGTTTGGCAGGTTCGATCCTCATACGACCAGAAGCCCTACCGTAAGGCGATGATCGAGACGTTCGGGGCCACCATTCACCCAAGTCCGTCGGTGCTGACCGAAGCTGGGCGCAACATCCTGGCCATCGACTCGCAGACGCCGGGCTCCCTCGGCATCGCCATCTCCGAAGCGGTCGAGGTCGCGGCCCAGGATCCGAACACCCGCTACGCACTTGGAAGTGTGCTCAACCACGTGTTGATGCACCAGACGATCATCGGCGAGGAGGCACTACTCCAGCTGGCCAAAGTCGGCGACACCCCAGATCTGATCGTGGGTTGCACCGGAGGCGGATCGAACTTCGCAGGCCTGTCGTTCCCCTTCCTCCGCGAGAAGATGGCGGGTCGGATGAATCCGATCATTCGAGCCGTCGAACCTGCGGCCTGCCCCACACTGACCAAGGGTGTTTTCGCCTATGACTTCGGCGACACCGCAGGCATGACGCCGCTTCTCAAGATGCACACGCTCGGTCATGATTTTGTCCCAGACCCGATCCACGCAGGCGGCCTCCGCTACCACGGCATGTCGCCCCTGCTTTCACACATCTACGATCTTGGAATGATCGAGGCTGAGGCCATTCACCAGAAAGAGTGCTTCGAAGCGGGGATCAGCTTCGCCAGGACCGAGGGCATCGTGCCTGCTCCCGAGCCGACACACGCTTTAGCTGCGACGGTGCGAGCGGCGCTCGAAGCCAAGGAATCCGGTGAGGAAAAGGTGATTCTCACCGCTCTGTGTGGTCACGGTCACCTCGATATGGCGGCCTATGACCGCTTTCTCTCAGGAGAAATGTCCGATTACGAATATCCTGAGGACCGGGTCCAGGACGCCCTGACCCGTTTGCCACAGTCCGAGGTCTAATGAAAGTTCCCTTCCGGTCCCGTCGCGGTGCCGATACCGGCACCGAAGACGGGGACGATTACGACACGGCCGACCGCTTCGATCCCGATGGATCCGAAGCCGACGGCGATCGTTCCGAATCCGACCGCGCCTACCTCAAGGCCTACGGCGTTGTGCCGTCGGTACCCGAGGTGGTCTCGGTATCGGCCGAACAATACGAGGCCACCGACCTCGACGATGTCGTTGGAGGACAACGCAACACCGGTGAGGTGGCGTCGGTCCGGTCGCCAAGCGGTAGGCAAGCCGGCTACGTCGACGACGGTCTCGGTGACACAGACGGTCTCGGTGACACAGATCATCTCGATGACACAGACGACACCGACGATCTTGAAGACTCCGTCGATTACAGAGACATCGGCGGTGGCACCGATAGCGGCCTGGTCGATGCCGAGGACTTCTCGAGCCAGATGGAGCAGATTCGCTCGGAGTCCGGCTCGGAGCAGCGAAGCGCCTGGGCCTATCTTGGCCTTCTCAGCGGCATGTTTTTCTGTCTCGTCGGCTTTGGTTGGGCCTGCAGTGACCAGCGATCGAGTGAGATCACTGGCGGCGACCCCGTCGAGCTGATGACGGGAGCGGAGCCGGCGAACCTCGTCTTTCAGGTGGATGGTGACGTGGTCGCCGTTCAGGGCATCGTGCCGGACGAGGCAGCCCGCGATCAGTTGTTGGCCGCAGCTCAGGCCACCTACGGGCCAGAGAACGTAGTCGATGATCTGACGGTCGACGATGGCACAACTCTTGATTCTGGCACGGTGCGTTTTGTCGGCACGGCGGCCATTGGCGACGATCGGCCGGAGGCCCTCCAGTCGGTTGTCGACTCCACCTTCGGGCTTGCCAATCGTGGCTTTGAGGTCGGCCAGGTCGAGACTGTGCTTTCACCGGTCAATGCTGAAGTGGCGGTGGCCGATTCCCAGGTCACGATTACCGGCGTGGTGCCGGACGACGAGTCACTGGCTGATCTGGTCTCGGTGGCCGGCGAAGTCTGGGGTTCTGCCAATGTTGACTCGACCGGGCTCACCGTTGGCGATACGACCTGGACAGACGGACTGGTCCGGTTGACCGGATCATCGAGCACATCCGACCAGCGCATCGGCGACTTCGACCGGCTTGTCTCCGAACGCATCGACACCCTCGTCAACGTCGACGTAAGCGCGCTGACGCTGGTCGATGATTCACAACGTCGGGAAGAGGTGCAGTCGACGGTTGACGAGTTGGTTGCCGCCAGCCCGATCCAGTTCGCTCCCAACTCCCCGATTATCAACGCGGCCAGCGACGATCTGCTTGGTGAAGTTGCGGCCGCGCTCAACCAGGTGCCCGATGTGGAGTTCGAGGTTGTCGGTCATACCGACAACGTCGGAAACGATCAGGAGAACCTGGTGCTTTCCCAGCAGCGGGCCGCCGCCGTCGTCGAACGATTGACCGAGCTTGGCGTCGAGGCACGGCGGATGTCGTCCCGGGGGGAAGGCGAGGACAATCCCATCGCCGACAACTCGACCACCGCAGGCAAGTCAGCCAATCGACGGATCGAGTTCATTCTCTTCGGTACCTCGGAGGCCGAGGAACCCTCGGAGTAGCCCCTACTCGAAGCTAGGACCACTCGAGACTGACGATGTGGTCGGCCTCGACGACGAAGCTGAGCCTGTCCGGGTTGAAGGGCGTCTCCTCGGCGAAACGCACGCCATCGAAGGTCAGCACCCGCCATTCGAGACCATTGTCGAGTGCCCACTCGACACCCTCTTCGACGAACTTGCCGATCAAGTTGGCGGAACCGTCGACCGGGGCTGCGGCTCCCGTCTGCTCATTGGGTGGTGCTATCGCCGTGGTGGCCGTCGTCTCGGCCGTTGTACCGCCGGTCGTGGTTTCTGCGGTTGTCGTTTCGCCGGTGCTGGGGTCGGAACCATCGTCGGGGTCCGTCGGCGCGCTGCCGTCGGTTGAGGTGCTGTCGCTGATGCCCCCGCCCGAGGCCGAGTCGTCGGGCTCGGCCAACTCCATTGGTTCGCGAGGCTCGGCCGGGACGATGGTCCGGTCACCGACCGGAGCGTCAAGGGTCACTTCGGTCGTGTAGGGGTAAATGCCGTACTCGCAAGCCGTCGGCTCGACGTCCGGCAACTGACCGGTCAGCACCTCCACGATCACCTCGTTGTCGGACTCGGCGACCGTGGTCTGCACGCCGAAGCAGTGATGTGATTCCATCTCGAAGGAGATCACCAACGCCGCCGATTCACCGTCGGCACCGTTCGTTCCGTTGTCGGCGTTGAGTATCTCAGCCTGTTGAAGCTTGATGAGATCGTCCTGCGAGACCAGCAGCCTGTTGAAGTCATCGGCTGTCGGGCTCTCGTAGGCGATGGCGTAGTTCTCCGACGTCGATTCGGTGGTCTCGTCGATCGTGGTCGGGGCGGCCTCCTCGCCATCGCCCCCAGACGTACACGAAGCAAGCAGACCTGCTCCGGCGACGATGGCGGCCAGTCGATACGGCCGGCGTTCGGTCATGGTTCGTTCCTTGTTCGAGTGCCGTGCAGGTTTGAGGATTGGGAATTGATGTGGTGCCCGTTGCCTTGTCATCAGTTGGCCTGGATTCTTGGTTCACAGGCCGTGCGGGTCGAGGTGTCGTTTCCGACCTTGACCGCCACGAAATACTCGATCTCGCCGGTACGGGTCAGGTCGCTGAAGCTGGTGCCAGTGGTCCGGCCCCGCCAGAACTGTGTGCCACCGTCGATCGTTCGGTAAACGATGTAGAGGGGGTCGGCTTCGTCAACCGCAGGCCAAGAGACGGTGAGGTCGACGACGTCGGCCACCCCGCCTGCCACCGAGCACGAGGCAACAGGTTCGATCACCCGTGGTCCAGGTGGTGGTACATCGTCTACGGTCTGGCATTCGGCCCGATCGCTACGGTCGAGGTCTGGGCTCTTGGCGGCAACGTAGTAGGTGAGCTGAGCATCCCGGTTGCTGTCGGCCAATGAGAGATCGGCCGTCAATCCCCGCCAGAATTGTGTGCCGCCATCAACCGAGCGGTAGACGACGTACTCGGCCGCTCCAGCCACGGCGTCCCAGGTCACGGTGACGTTGGCGGCGTCCACGATGGTGGCCACACAATTGGTCGGGGTCGGCAACTGCTCCACCGGCACCTCGACGATCTCGGTGGTACAGGTGGTCGCGGTACTCTTGACGCCACCAGGGTCGCGTGAGGCAACCGAATAGATGAGTTCGGCGTCACGGTTGGTGTCGGTGAAGGGGGCTACGGCCGTCCGCCCACGCCATGACGAGTTGCCCCCGTCGACCGTGCGGTAGATGACGTAATCGATGGCACCGATCGCCGAGTCCCAGGTGACAGACACGTTGTCGCCCGTGAGGGTCGCGGTACAGGTTGCTGGCCCGTCGATCACGCCGGGGGTCGGTCCATTCTCGTCACAGAGCCGGACCAGGTCGCGCCCGGGGGCCTGCGAGCCGGGAACGCCGACGGCGTTGATACCTCCGGCGATCCACAGGCAGCCATCCGATGCGCCGAGAACACCCCAGCCACCGATATCGCCGGCCATGTAGGGGTTGAAGTTCTGATCCCGAACACCGGTTTGGGCGCTGTAGGCGATCACACTGTTGACCTGACCCGTGTGGGTGCCGCCGACGTTGGCCAGATTACTGCTCCAGCCGACCAGTGGTTCGCCGAATCCGCTCGAGTGTGAACCCCAGCAATGGCAGCTGGCGTAGAGGACGTCTCCCACCATCTCGATGTCTTGGTAGTCGCCGCCCCGGCGTATGTTGCTTGCCTGGTAACGACTGTCGTAGGAGGTGGTGTGGCTCACCATCAACGCCATGTTGTTGCTCTCGTCATACATGTAGGCGCCATGCTGCTCGCCGACAACGAACACGGTGCCATGGGGCGTTGCCTGGACGTCGTACACGTGGCTGCAGCACGGGTAGTTCATCTGGAAGCCGCTCCAGGTGACCTGATCGGCGTTTGTCGAGTTGAGCCCGACTACTTGCTGGCCGTTCTTGACGTTGTTCCATCCAACGACGTAGACGGTTGGTTGGGTATAGCTGACGCTCACGCCCCAAACGCCACCACCATCTGTGACGGGAATCCATGACCAATCGATGGCACCGGTGTTCGGATCGATCCTCACAACGCCGTGAACGGCTTGAGGGTTGTTCGAGTCGGAGGCGGTGGTAAAGGTGCCGCCAACGTACAACCAGCCGTCTGGGCCGAGATTCAGGTCGCGGATCACTGAGGTGCCGCCGTAGAGACGCGTGTTCCAGCCTGGCCACAGGTCACCGGTAATGGGATCGATCTTGGCCAGAGCGCCGATGGTTTGCCCATTCCACTGGTCCATCTCTCCGCCGACGAACAGGCCACCGTCCGGCGCTGCTTCGAGGGCCAGGACCGGGCCGCCGACCTGGGGTGTAAAGGCGGAAATGTGGTTGCCGGTTGAGGTGGCGAAGCTGGCGAGGTATGGCTGGCGTTCGGTCTGAGCGCCGTTGGTGACATCGAGGAAATTACCGCCTGCGAACACGGCGCCGTTGATTTCTTCGACCGCCCAACCGAGCGTGTCGAAGTTGGCGACAGCGTTCGATTCGCCGGGGGTCGACAGACCCCACGATGTCTCTTGGACCCCAACAATATCGGCGGCCGAGTGCCGTGTTGACAGCATCGTCGTCAGCGCCATGGCCCCGACAGCGACTACTAACGCAACACTCTTTCGTGACATCACGGGTCCTCTTCATTGATCGGTATCCGTGATCTCATCGGCCGGGTCGGCCGAACTTGTTAGATATTCAGGTCCATCGTTTGCAGGCTGAACGTTAGGCGGTCGATATTTTGCGGAAACTCTCGGCCATTCGACCGTCGGCCAGCCCGGCACGTTTGCCTTGTTCAGTGGCCCAGGTTCGGAGCATTTTCGGCATCTGGTCCGGGTTGCGCATCTGGCTGTCGTGGCAGAGCAAGGCCTCGATCTTGAGCTCGATGACGTCGGTGATGTCGACGAAATGGTTCGGGTCGGGGCCGCCGATGAGCCAGACCTCGGGCACCGTGTGAGGTTGGAGGCCCTCGTCGGCCACAAGCTCAGGAAAGGCGAACTCGTTTCGCGAGTCGGGGTATACGGCATCGAGGGCTGACACGCCGGTGGCACGGTGGTCGGGGTGGCTTCCGTAGATGCGGTCGTAGTTCCGCTCGGGGGATTGGGTGACAACAACGTCGGGCATGACCTGTCGGATAACGCTGGCAAGTGCCTTGCGAAGGTCGAGGTTTGCCTCGACGGCACCGTCGGGGAAGCCAAGGAAATGCAGCTCGCTGACACCGACGACCTTGGCCGCCGCCGTCTGTTCCTCCCGACGGATCTCGGCCATGCGCTCCCGGCTGATCGTGTTGTCGAAACCACCAGCCTGACCGTCGGTAACCAGGCAGTAGACGACCTCGTTTCCGGCTGCGGTCAGGCCGGCCGTGGTGCCGGCAGCCCCGAAGTCGAGGTCGTCTGGATGGGCGGCGATGTGGAGGTATCGGATCGGACCGGTCTCGACCGCTTCGTCGCTATTCGTGGAGCTCACGCTCGCGACCGTAGCCGTCCCGATCATCGCCGATGACATTGGGGCGGTAGCTTGAAGTCATGACGATTTCAGCTGATACCGCAGCCTTGGAGCGCCTCAGCCAAACACAACAGAGCGGTCCGATCGCTCACTTGCCACAGTGGACCGGCATCGAAGCCACCGACATAGAGGGTGGCGTTCAAGCCCTCATCGAGGAGTCGGGAGCCGAGTTTGCCGCCCTGGAATCGAACATCGAGCCCACCTGGTCGGGTCTGATGGAGCCCCTGGAGAAGATTGGGCATCGGCTCAACGCGATCGTCAGCTCGATAAGCCATCTCATCAGCGTCAAGTACTCCGACGAGATGCAGGCGGCCTACGACGCGGTGAGGCCAGCCGTGGTGCAGCTCTCGAATCGGATGAGTCAAAGTCGTCCGATCTATGAGGCCATGCGCACCCTCAGGACCGGGCCCGAAGGCCAGGAGCTACCGGCGGCAAGGGCGAGGATCCTCGACGAGTCGATCCGGGCCATGGAACGTTCGGGTGTACATCTGGAGGGCGAAGCCAAGGCCCGCTACCAGGAGATCGACGAGCGCCTGTCTGAACTAAGCAACGACTTCCAGACCAACCTCGTCAAGGAGGAGAAGGGCGCGCGGATCAAGATCGACAACCCGGACGGGCTGGAGGGCATCCCGGCGCCCGTCGTGGCGATGGCCCGGCAGCAGGCTGTCGATGATGGCGCCGAGGGTGGCGACGATGGCGATGGGCCATGGCACTTTGTGGTGAACGCCGTCGGCTACATAGGGGTCATCCAGCACGCGCAAGATCGCTCGCTTCGCGAGGAGTTCTACCGGGCCTTCAAAGCTCGGGGAATCTCCGACGAGTTCGACAACCGCCCTGTCCTGAGGGAGATCCTGGAATTGCGGCAGGAGTCAGCCCGCCTGGTCGGCTTCGACAGTTTCGCCGAGCTGAGCATCGACGCAAAAATGGCTCCATCGACGTCGGCGGTCTGGGAGCTGATCAATCAGTTGGAGACGGCGGCCCGCCCGGCCGCGGTTGCCGAGTTCGAAGCGCTAAAGAACTTCATGGCCGCCGAGTCGTGCCCCCAAGCGGCAGACCCGGCCCCGTGGGACATCGGCTTTTGGTCGGAACGCCAACAGGAGGCCCTGTACTCCTACGACGCCGAGGCCCTCCGGGACTATTTCCAGCTCCCGCGGGTACTCGATGGCCTCTTCGATCTGGTGACCAAGCTGTACGACGTCGAGATCGTCGAATCGGCCGACACCTCCATCCCGGTTTGGGACGATGCGGTTCAGTTCTTCGAAGTACGTCGGGCGGGCGAAGTCATCGCCGGCTTCTACATGGACCCCTATGCCAGGCCCGGGGAGAAGCGAGGTGGGGCCTGGATGAACACCGTGGTCGGACGGGATCGGCTGTTGGCCATCGGCAACGCCTCGGCCTCGCTACCGGTTGCGCTTTTTGTGATGAACGCCAGGCCTCCTGGCGGCGGCAGGCCCGGGCTCATGTCGCTCGATGAAGTGCGCACACTTTTCCACGAGTTCGGTCACGCCACCCAACATATGTTCACCGAGATCGACGATGGCGGTGCTTCTGGCATGCACCTTGTCGAATGGGATTCGGTTGAGTTGGCCAGCCAGTTCAACGAGTACTGGATGGAGCACAAGCCGTTCCTCAAGGCGCTGACGGCCCATGTCGAAACCGGTGAACCGCTCGATGACGAGACCGTCGACCGCATCATCGACAGCCGTAACTACATGGTCGGCAACGCCACGCTACGGCAGCTCTTTTTTGCCAAAACCGACATGCGTCTGCACGAGGCCTTCGGTCTCGATACCAGTTTCGCCGAGCCCCGAGATGTTGAAGCGGTCATGGCAGCCGAGACGTTGGTGCTCCCTACGCTCGAGAACGAGTCGCAGCTTCCGGCCTTCGGTCACCTGTTCGCCGGTGGTTATGCCGCCGGCTACTACTCCTACAAGTGGGCTGAGGTGCTGGCGGCCGATGCCTTCGGAGCGTTCCGGGAAGTTGGTCTCGACAACGACGACCAGCTTCAGGAGGTCGCAGCCCGATTCCGTTCAACGGTGCTCGGTCTTGGTGGAAGCATGCCGGCTGCCGAGGTCTATCGGCTGTTCCGTGGACGTGATGCCACCGCCGACGCACTGTTGGCCGATCAGGGCCTGCTCGAGAGCGACGCCGCCTAGGGCGGCACGATCAGGCCTCGGCCGGACTGGGTGCCGGGGGGCGATAGAACAGGGCCAATTGGCCGATTCCGGCGCCGATTCCGAGGACGGCAGCGATGGCCAGTCCCACGTAGCCGTTGAGGTCGGCGGCGATACCAAGCGCGGAGTCGACCGACCAGCTACCGGGCCCAAGGCCGGCGATGGCAAAGGCCATCAGCCCGACGATGAAGGTGTACTCCCAGCCTTCGGAAACGATAAAGAAGCCGTTGTTGCGATGTACGGTCCACCCCGCAACCACCATGATGCCGATGATGGCCGCAGCCGCGAACTGGGTGAGAAGGCCGAGAGCCAGCAGGACCCCGCTCGCCATTTCCGTGATGCTGGCGGCCAGGGCATGGAGCCGTCCTGGCTTCATGCCGATGCTGTCGAACCAGCCGGCGGTGCCGGCAATGCGGCCGCCCGTGAACATCTTGGCGTAGCCGTGTCCGGCGAAGGTGAGCCCTACCAACACGCGGAAGATAAGCATCACCATGTCGAATTCGTAGGTCTCCAAGCCTTCCATACCGCTCCTGATTCTCCACCGTCCATGACCGGGGCCCGTCCCTCGACGGCCGGTATCCGCCCCATACTGTCAGAGCAGCCTGCCGCCCGCATTGTCTGCGGGCATCGGCCGAGGAGGGGACTAGAGATCCAGTAGCGAGAAGGCTTCGTTGTGTTCGGTTCGGAGCACGGCCTTTTGAACCTTGCCCATCGCGTTCCGGGGCAGATCCTCGACGAAGATGTAGGCCTTCGGCTGTTTGAAGTTTGCCAACCGGTCGTTGACGGCCTCACGGAGGTCCAACTCGGTCACGTCGGGCTTTGCCACAATGAAGGCAGCGACACCTTCACCAAAATCCGGGTGGGGCAGTCCGACCACCGCGGTCTCGATAACGCCGTCCACCTCTTCGAGCTGGATCTCGATCTCTTTTGGATAGACGTTGTAGCCGCCGGAGATGATCATGTCGCTGTTGCGGCCGACGATGGTCAGTCGTCCGTCGCTCGCCATAGAACCGATGTCGCCCGTACGGAAGAAGCCGTCTTCGGTCATCTCCTCGGCTGTTTTTTCCGGTAGTTGCCAGTAGCCGGGGAAGAGGTTCGGACCCTTGATCTGGACGCCGCCGATCTCGTCGGCTCCGACCGGCTGATCGTTGTCGTCGCAGACCCGAACCTCGACCTTGGGCAGCGGGTAACCGACCGTGCCTGCGATTCGCTGGCCCTCCGGTGGGTTGGAGGTGATGATGCCGCACTCCGTCATCCCGTAGCGCTCACAGATCGTGTGGCCTGTGCGCAAGGTGAACTCACGGAACACCGATGGCGAAAGGGGAGCCGAGCCGCTAGTGAAGAGCCGGATTGACTCACAGGCATCCGGCCCGAAGTCGGGATCGGCAAGCAGACGGGAGTAGTAGGTGGGGACTCCCATCATCACGGTGGCCGAAGGCAGATACGACTGCACATCGTCGGCCTCGAACTTTGGGAGGAAGATGACGTTGGAACCGTTGAGGATCGCGCAGTGCAGGGCAACGAACAAGCCGTGAACGTGGAAGATCGGGAGGGGGTGGAGGAGAACGTCACCCTCCTGAAATCTCCAGATGGCATGCAGGGCCAAGCCATTGCTTGCCAGGTTGGCGTGGGTGAGCATGGCGCCCTTCGAGCGCCCGGTTGTGCCCGATGTGTAGAGCATGCAGGCCACATCGTCAGGGTCACGGTTGATGACCGTCATCCGCGGGGTGACCTGACTGGCAGCCTCGGCCAATGTTCCTTTGCCTCTGGCGCCAAGGGTGTACATCCGAGGAACGCCTGCGATGTCGCCAACAGGCTGCAGCTTGCTTGCCTTGCCTGGGGAGAAGACGAACACCGATGCCTCGGCATCGCCGATGAAGTAGCCGACCTCTTCGGCGGTATAGGCGGTGTTGAGCGGCACGTACACCAGACCGGCCCGGAGGCAGGCCCAGTAGAGGGCTACGCCGTCGGCCGACTTCTCGATCTGAGCTACAACCCGATCACCGACCTCGGCCCCATCGGAGAGGAGAACCGTGGCCATCGCCGCACTACGGGCGTCGACGTCGGCATAGCTGTAGGAGGGTTCGCCAGGGGTGCTCAGGAACGGCTTGTCGTGGTATGCAGCGAACCGCTGGGCGAAAAGTTCGAAGATGTTATGGCTCAAGGGCGTGGTGAGACGTATGCCTGGGTTGGTTGGATAACCGAGGGAAGGCTTCCAAGAGAACGGACGTTGCCGCCATGCTAGATGCAGTCTGCCTCCGGACGCTGTTCCGGAGGCAGATGTACGTTGGCTGTCAGGTCGACGAAAGTCGGCTGACGACGGAGATCCTCGTGTCGAGGCCGGCTAGGAAGCCGCTCGGGTGCGGCGTAGAAGCGGGTCGGCGAGCGCCAAAGACTTGTCGGCGATCGACAGAACCCGGCCCGAGGCTCCCGGAGTCTCCGAGTCGACAAGGTTGCCCATGACGGCAAGCGTGATGTTGGCGATCGCCTGCGTACCCACGGCCAAGCGCAGCCCAGAACGAAGGATGAACGGGTGGCCGATCAGGAAGGAAAAACGGCGGCCGGTACGTAGGAAGCTGTCGAATCGTTCACCGACGATCTGGTCGTAGCGTTCGGTGGCCGTGGCCGGATCCTCGATGAACAGTTGGGCGGCTAACATCCCCGACTCGAGTCCGTAGTCGATGCCCTCACCGTTCATCGGGTTGATGAGCCCGGCGGCATCCCCGATCGCAACCCACCCAGGGCCGTTTCGGCGTTGCGTGCTCATCGGCAGTCGCCACGCCCGAGGGCGTTCCAGATTCGGCCCGAGACCCCAGTCGTCCTCGACGAGACCGCGGTAGCTGTCGAGAAGGGTGTTGAGGTTGAGCTGCTTGAAGTTCTTCATTGTCGACAGGGCGCCGACACCGACGTTGACGGTGCCGTCGCCGGCCGGGAACATCCAGCCGTATCCGGGTACCGGCGTGCCATGACGGTCGCGTAGAGTCAGGCAGGCTTCGAGGTGGCGATCGGCGTGGCGGGGTGATTCTGCATAGGTGCGGATGGCCAACCCGAACGGTTCGTTCGGAACGCGTTCGGCTCCAAGCATTCGAGCAACCTGGCCGGGGGCGCCGGTCGCCACAACCGTCATTTCCGCCCCGACTTCTTTGTCGCCGGCAATGACACCGGTGACGCGGTCGCCGTCGAGCATCGGAATGGCCTCGGTCTCCCAGATGACCTTGGCACCGGCTTCAACCGCGGCGTCCATCAGCGCCGCGTCGAGTCGGCGGCGAGGCCACACCGCGCCGTGGGACGGGAACCGTAAGGTCTCGGGCCACGGGAGTTGTCGCACCTTTTTGCCTGCGATCATCCGCAGACCGTCGATCCGGTGGGCGTCATCGAGCTTGATGCCGAGCTCGTTTAGGGCACCGACGGCCCGTGGCGTCAGCCCGTCACCACAGACCTTGTCTCGCCCGTACGGGGCTTTGTCGAACACGATCACGCTGGCCCCAGACCGCGCCGCTTCGATAGCGGTGGCGGCCCCGGCCGGCCCGGCCCCGATCACGACGAGATCGTATTTCTCCATGTCTACTGACGTTACCGGTCACCGGCGGGCGGTACGTGACCGTGTGAGTTATCCAACCGACGTATTCGGGCCGGGCTCGCTGCTGACCCAGCGCTCGACCAGACCCATCTGTATCGCCGCCCCGAACAGCGACAGAGCGATGAAACAACCAGACAGCGCCCAGATGGTCGAATGGGCCAAGAGGTTGGCCAAGCCCGACGGTCGTCCGCCCCCGGCGCCGAGAAACGCAAGCGGGTTTTGCACCGCGAAGCCGGCGGTGACGACGCCGATGAAGCCCCAGCCGAGCTTGCGAATGACGCCTGGCGTCGGTTCGAGCAGGGCTTCGGCCGAAATCTCGCGGGGTTGGGTGTCGAGCCATCGACCGAGGGAGAGCATCACGAGCGTGAGTCCGACCGCGGTGGAGCTCCATTGGAGGATCGAGTGAAGGGCGAAATCGGCTTCGCCGATCGAAAACGGCAGCCAGTTCAACCAACCGAGCGCTTCATCATCGGCGCCGGGACTGTGCGTGAACTGATCCCACAGAATGTGGCTTCCGGCCCCGATCGTCATGGCCAGAATCATCCTCGCCAGGGCTCGGCGGTCGGTCCACGCCGCGGCGGGCAAGGTGAACGTCCGCTCGAGCGGGCGACCAAAATGCAGGGCGGCATCGGGCAACAGGGTGATGACGGCGGGCACGATGAGCCAGCTCAGCGCCGCCAGGAAGGCGAAGCTGAGGGGTACGTCGAGTAGCAGGACGCCGTGGGCAGTGTGGCCGATTGAGCGTTCGATCCGGCCGCGAAGGAAGAACTCCAGATCCGGTGACATGGTGCCGACGGCTAGTGCCAACACGGGCAACTGCTGGTTGACGAGGCGATTGAGGGGACCTGCCACCGCAACGTGCGAGATCGTGAACGGCACCCGATGACCCTACTTCTCGTGGCATCTGATTGAGCCTCTGCCTTGGTGCTTGTTGGTGGAATCCTCCGCTGCCAGCGCTTGTCGGCCTCGGCGTGTTGGGGAAAGCTGGTGTTATGGCCGAACTGAAGTGCTTCTCTGCATCCACTGATCATGCGACCGTCGTCGAGGCCGTCAGCGCCGACGGTGGCGCCATCGTGGCCAATGCGCTGAGGCCGGAGGCCGTCGAGCAGATCATCGCTGAACTCAAGAGCGACTACGAGGCGGTGGAGCCTGGCTCGCGTGACCGTGATCCGATGTGGCACCACTTCCACGGAGCATCTACAAAGCGGTTCACCGGGTTGGCAGCCAGAAGTCGGGCCTTCGTCGACCATGCCCTCATGGAGCCAACGCTGCTGGCGGTGGCCGATGCCTTGCTACTGCCACACGGCAGTGACTACTGGCTGAATACCGGCCAGGTCATGGCGATTGGGCCCGGTGAGCCGGCTCAGCTCCTCCATCGAGACGAGGGGAATTGGCCGGAGGCGCGACGGGAGGGGGTTGAACTCACCGTGAGTGCAATGTTCGCGCTCAGCGACTTCACCATCGAGAACGGGGCAACCGTGGTGTACCCGGGTTCTCATCTGATCGATGCCGACGTTGCCCGGTCCGAAGCCGGAGTCGAGATCGACGATCCGGCGTATGCGGTGATGGAGGCGGGTAGTGCCATGATCTACTCCGGCAAGACGCTGCACGGCGCGGGAAACAACGCCTCGAATGACTGGCGCTACGGCATGCACGTGAGTTTTGTGGTTGGTTGGCTGCGACCTGAGGAGGCCAGTCCCCTCATGGTTGATCGCAGCCTGGCTGCCGACCTCCCACCTCGTGCCCGTGAATTGCTTGGCTGGAGTTCGTACTACTCCCGAGGCGGAGGTCGGACCTGGCTCGTCGACTTTGAAGACGCGGCCCTCCTATTCGACTGACCGCTCGACTAAGGGCTAGTTCAGGTCTGGTCGTCGACCTTGGCGTCGGCCGCGTTGCGAACGACCGAGTCGATTCCCTTCTTTGCTGCAGCCTTAGTCTCGTAGCCTTCGCCAACGGCGATGATTTCGCCGTTGGCGGCCTTCAGGCGGAAGCGAAACTTTCCGGCCTTGTCCTCGTACAACTCGAACTTTCCTGCCATGGCTTTCTCCTGATATGCGGTTGTCGCCGATGTGTCTTCACCGACCACTTCTTGGTCGGTGAACACTGGCAACATAGTCGGGATTCTCAGGGTCTGCGGCCTACCCACGCCACCAGCCGTTCGATGGCGGGGGCACCTCGGCGGTGGGGACCACCGGGTCGAACGGCATATCCTCGCCACGACCTTCTGCCGGAATGGTGAAGGGCAGCACCATGTTGGTCGCGAGTAATGCATCGTCGGCCCAGACCCGCTTGTAGTAGGCCAGGGCATCGGCCCACCCTTGGACCCAGTCGCCCGTCTCCACCCCCGGTGCATCGAGCGGCACCGTCTCGGCCAAGCGCTGATGGTGGCGGCCAACGTCGGCGGAGGAGGGGCCGGGTGCTCGGTCCCGAGCTGTCGACCGCCTTGCGCAAGCTGGTTCAGGCCATGCCGGAGTCGTTCCGTGGTGGGGCTGAAGTCGCCTCCAAGGCCGTACATGTCGACCCAAACCGTTGGAGCGGACCCATCGTCGGCTCGGACCCTTCTTTCTGGAGCCACTGCAGAAAGCCCTCCTCGGCGGTCGCCAGATCGAGTTGGGCTATCACACTCCGAACCGGGAACCGTCGGTGCGGCGGTTCATCCCCTCGGCCTGGTGACCAAGGCATCGGTCTGGTATCTGGTGGCAGGCACCGAACGAGGTCGCAGGCGGTTTCGGGTGAGTCGGGTCCAATCGGTCGATGAGACCGACGACCCGGTGATTCGGCCGACCGGTGGGGTGCCGGTTGGGCGCGCGACCAAAAAAGAACCTTGGTGCCCGGCTGTGGGGAGGGAACCACTGACCGGACACCAAGGCGATTGTCGCCCTTCGTTTTGAATTCAAGGGCTACAGCGGTAGTCGCAGAGCCGGCCCGCCAACGCGGGCAACCAGATTGATTCTACTACGGGCAAGCGGCCGGGAAGAGGTGGCCGCCAGGAGTCTGGTCGGTGAATCGGCAACCGAAGTCGGAAGCGGCCACAGCAGCCGGATCACCGACGGCGTCGCCCTCTGGACGGTTGCCGGTCTCCACCCAATCGACCAGGTCGCTGAACGACTGCTCATACTCGGCGGTGGTGAACCCACAATGGCCGACGCCACGGATTGCTCGCTGCACCAGCAGATCGCTGCGGCCTCGGGCCGCAACTGTTGCCTCGTATTCGGTCTCCATGTGGAACGGAACGAAGAGGTCACCGAGATTGTGCATCGTCAATACCGGGATCCGGATCCGGCCCTTGAGCTCGGGCGATCCTGAGCGAGCGGTGTTGCGGCGGGCGCCAAAGTGCATGCTCACTCGGTGGATGTCAGCATTGAGCGACTCTTCGAGAGCGTTACTTGACCCGGGGATGAGGTCGGTCTCGTAGAAGACGTCGGTGTTGTCGATAACGACCTTCGGTTTCTCGGCGATCGTGCCATCGCCGGTTCCGAGGTCGAAGAGGAAGTTGCCAGGGATGCCGGAACCGTTGTCTGGGAACGAGTTCCAGAAGAACCAGGCCTCGTCGAAGTTCGGTCGATCGCCACCGGATCGCAGCTCGACCAGTTGCTTGAACGATTCACCGTCGGCGTTGAGCGCCACCGGCCAGGTTCCGGGAGCCAACTCGAGTGCGGCCTTGATCTGGGGTGCGGTAACCGTTGCGTAGTCTTCGGCAACCGGGAACTGGGAGGTGCCGAGCGCAATCTGGCTGCCTGCCAGGTTGAAGTCGAGGAAGTAGTCGAACAACTCGTAGTCGCCGAGTACGCCACAGACCGGCATCGCACCATCGTAGAAGTTGCGGTATCGCTCGATCGAGGCTGCTGTTACGTGGCCGCCCATCGATGCACCGGCGATATAGGTCCGCTCCGGTCTGGCATCAGCGACGTTGCGGAAGTGGCGGGCCAGGCGACGGGTGTCGATCACGGCGGTGCCGACGTTGTAGTCGTTCTTGGCGTAGGTCGAGGCGCCCCAGGCGTAGCCGTTCTCAAGCAGCCACTCTCGCATAGGAACTTCTTCCGGGTTGAAGAACAGCCTCGTGCCGGTTCCACGGAATCCGTGGGCCCACATGACTAGTTCTCCGTTCCAGTCGGCTGGAATCTCGATTCGCCAACCGGCGTTGCGGAGCACGCCCCACTCCCGCTGTGAGTCTTCGAAGCCGGGGACCGGCTCGAACGGAAGCGTTGATTCGTCGACGACGTATTCGATCAGCTCCGGCCGTTCGCCGGAGTCTTCTGCTCCTGCTGGTCCCGACATGAGTATCGGAATCATCATGAGCACGGCCAGTATCGTGAGTACACGTTTCACTAAAACGGCTACCTTCCCTCGTGGGAGCCCCTCCTGGAACCCCCCGCCGGGGAACGATCCTAGGCGCTGCATCGGCAAGCTGATAGTTGAATGTGTCTCCATGCTGACATTCACCCAGCGGCTGGGGGTGGCCACTGTCCAGATCAGTCGAGGTCGTTTAGCGCATCCTCGATGCCCTTGTGGAACGTTGGGTAGGCGTAGATCATGGTGCGGAGCGTTGAGACGGGAACCTTGGCGTGGACGGCGAGGGCTAGAAGGCCCAACACCTCGCCGCCAACGGGACCGACCGATGTCGCTCCGACGACGCTGTTTGAGTCGGCATCGACCACGATCTTGATGAAACCTTCGTTACCGACCGAATGGAGCCAGCCCCTGGCCGTATGGCCAACGGGTTTGAAGGCGATCTTCACGTTCAGGCCTCGTTCCCTGGCTTCGGCCTCGGTAAGGCCGACAGCACCGACCTCGGGGTCGGTGAAGGTCACAGCCGAGATGGCGTCGAGGTTGAGCGGGGCGACGTCGTTGCCGAGAATGTCGTCGGCTGCCACCGCACCCTGACGGGTAGCGAGGTGAGTGAAGAGACCCTCGCCTGCGATGTCTCCGACGGCCCAAAGACCCTCGGTCACCCGCTGATTCCCGTCGACAGACAGGTAGGGAGCGCTTTCATCGACCCCGAGGACGGCAATACCAAGCTCTTTCAGGAAGGTACGGCGACCCGTCGCCACCAGTAGCCTCTCGCCCCGGATCTCGGTTCCGTCTGGCATGGAGACGGTGAACTGCTCGGCGCTACCAGGGCTTTCGGCATCGGCACCGTAGGTGATCTCGGTGGCGAATTGGCCGGTATGGACGCTGATCCCATCGGCCTCAAAAACCTCGCTGAGCACCTGGCCTGCCTCGGGCTCGTTTCGGGGCAGGAGCCGGTCCATGCCTTCGACGATCGAGACCGAGACGCCGAATCTGGCCATGACCTGGGCCAACTCCGACCCAATAGCGCCGCCACCAAGCACGATCAGTGAGGACGGAAGTTCCTTGGTCTCGATGATGTCGTGATTGGTCCAGAAGGGGGTTTCGGCCAAACCGGGAATGGGGGGAACGGCGGCCAGGGTGCCGGTAGCAACCACGATGCCGCGGGAGGCCACATAGGTTTGTCCTTCGACCTCAACGGTTCGGGGTGCGGTGATTGTGGCGTAGCCGCGGACAAACGTGCCGCCCTTGCCGACGAAGCGGTCGACAGCCACGGTGTCGTCCCAGTTGTCAGTGGCCTGGTCACGGATCCGTTTGGCAACGGGGGCCCAGTCGGGGGTGGCGGTTGCCGTGCCGGCCAATTCGTTGACCCGCTTAGTCTCGGCCAGAAGGTCAGAGGCCCGGATCATCATCTTCGACGGAACGCAACCCCAGTAGGGGCACTCGCCGCCAACGAGGCCTCCCTCGATGCCGACGACGTTCAATCCAGCCTCGGCCAGGTTTCCGCCGACGGTCTCGCCGCCCGGTCCCATGCCGATCACGATTACATCGACAGCGATTTCGCCGGCGGCAGTATTGTTGCTCATCTTCGTTCTCCCATGCTTCGGTTACTGAAGATGGGAACCGGTGGAACCGGCAACGATTTCGTGATTGTCACATTTGGCACAATGCGATCGAACCGCTTGGCTTAGCGGCTCAAGGTGCCGAGGGCTGGGGCGTCGAGTACCTGGATACGTCCGTAGCGTTTCTTGATCAAGCCCTGCTTCTGCAAGCTGCTCAGGCTGCGGGTGATACTCGGCCGCCGCGCCCCGAGTAGTTTGGCAAGCAGTTCCTGACTGATCACCACTTGGCCGCTGTCGTCGACGGCATGGTGTAGCAGCGAGGCCAACTGATGATCCAGCGGCCCCGAAAGCAACTCCTCGAGTCGATCCTGGGTGTCGGCAAGCCTGGCCGCCATCGACACCATCCATCGCACCGCGATGCGAGGCCGGGTCGAGACAAGACGCACCAGGTCGGGGCCGGCCAGGCGCAGCACCTCGGCATCTTCCAGCACGACGGCATCGACCGGGGCCGGTCGGCCGAGAAACAAGCCGACGTCGCCGAACACGTCGCCCGCATGCAGGATCTGGAGCATGGCTACCCGGCCACCGCTTTGGCGAGTCGTTGCCACCCTGCCCCTTTCGAGGATGTAGACGTCATCGCTGGGATCGTCGCGGTGCAACAACACCGCTCCAGCGTCGACCGACCGCACCTCGGCCATGGCCACCATCGCTTCGAGGTCATCATCGGCCAGGGGTGAGGAAGGTGAGTTTCCGAGACAGCGAGCGAGCCAGTTGGCATGTGAGGTGTCGGCCATGTTCGGAAAACCGGTTGGCCACCGGGCTCTATTCCCACATGGCCCCCTATCGCAGAGCCCCCGTAGCCGCGCATCGACCGCATCCTGAGGAGCGGATGCGGTCGATGGCTTCACCGTGTTCGGCGGGCTGTCACGGCTCCCGGGAGCCGCTCAGATGAGCCGTTTCTGGTGGGTGGCGATTCGTTTCGGAACCGCCAGATCTGTTCTGGGTTCGTTGGTTGGCAAACAGGGAAACCGCCCTGGATGGCCGCTACGTCCTCAACCGTCACCGATCGCACAGTTGCTGCCCGAGACAGAGTCGGCATGTCGCTTCCTGCTGTTAGGAAGCGGAGTCGGTCTCCTCAGAGTTCCCAGCCGGGGCGGGGCGGCGGAAGTGCCAGAGCGGAGTCGAGCGCGGCCAAGAGCTCGGGTTGTGCATCGAAAGTCTCGATGCCGGCCAGTCCGTTGAGCGCCAGCCCGGACGCCGGCCTGGCCCCGAACCAACAACGGGTGAACGCACCGACCGAGGCCGTGAGTGTCGCCACGTCGGCATCGGTGCCGATCTCAACGGCTGACGTTTCGCCAAGGGTGACGACATAGTCGCCGCCCACGCCAGACCAGAGGTTGGAGTTGGCCTCGCTGTTCTTGTCGGCCATGGCCAGCACGGCGGTCACCGGATCGCTGAGTGAGAGGTTGAAGCGCGCCTCGGGCCCCGGCCAGGAGCGAGCGCCGATGCAGGCCGCCAAATCGAGGATCCGGAACTGCATCCAGGCCAGCGTCCAGATCCCGGCCTCGTGGACCGACGATTTTGACTTGGCCCGCTGGGCGAACGGCTTTCTGATCAGGTCCTGCAACTGGAGTTCTGGTGGTTCGGGCATACGAACGGAGTTGACCTGGTCGGCCATCTCTTTCAGCAGACGCAGCAGCTCAAGCAGCTGGTCCGGCTTCTCGTATGCCATCATTCGGACGTTGTAAGGCCCGTGCTCATCCTTGGCCTCGCCGTAGATGAAGTGGGTTAGGCGGCCGTCGTCATCGCGAAAGCCAAGCCCGAAGGGCTTCTCGGTCCACTCCAACTCGGCCTTCAACACCTCGGGTGAGTCGACGACGACGCTTCCATGGGTGCGGGCTCGCCGAACAACGAGATTGTGTATGTCTAGATGGTCATCCGGCCCAAGCCGAACCGGCCGCCGGTATTCGATCTCGGGAAGATCGAGCGTTGCCGGGTCGAAGCTGACCACGTGGTGGTAGGTGTTGGTGCCAAAGCCGAGGCGATCGTAGAAGCCCTGATCAAATATGCCGAGAGCAGCAACGGCGGCGCCGGATTCGGCTCCTGATCGTACCGCCCGAGCGGTCATGGAGGTGGCGAGACCCTGCTTGCGAGCAATGTGGCTTGTGGTCACCGCGCTCACTACGGCGAGGGGCAGATCATGGTTCTGATAGGTGATCGAGCCGGGGCACCAGGCAACCGAACATTCGGCTTCGCCGTCGAGCATGCCAACCTCGACGTTCGACGCGTCGAGAAACGGTTCGAGCGCCTTGTCGCCAGCCTCGTTGCCGATCCAGCCGATCTCGCGCCAGATTCGTTTGACGGAGTCGAGGTCACGTTCGCGGTCGTAGACCCGGATGTCTTGGCTCACGGTCTAGATTGTGGCATGCCAGGCGCTGGGTCGGACTTGATTTTCTGTGACGCTCGCCCGACGTGCGATCGGCGGTCTCGATCTAGATCGGTGGCTCGAAGGAGGTAATGGCGGCAGCCGCCTCCTCGATCGAATCGGTCACGGTCAGGAATCGTTGGTCCGTCTTGTTGAACAGCGCCCGCAGAACCGGTTCGACCGGGAACTGGTTGCTCCAATAGTCGGTTCCCAAGAGCACCATCGGGGAGAACCAGCCGAACGAACGATAGTAGTTCTGGGCCGCGTCCTGGAATATCTCCTGGATGGTTCCTGCCCGACCTTCGGCGAACACGATGCCCCACTTGGCGAGGGCAAGCAGCCCATCCTCCCGGATTGAGTTTTCAAAATACTTGGCGATGTGGCTTGCGATCGGAGTTGGCGGCTCATGTCCATAGTGCCACGTCGGAATGGCCAGACTTTCGGCCGCCGGCTGGCGGCGACGAGCCACCTCGAATGCCGGTGCCTGCCAGCTGTGCAGCCTGGCAAGCAAGGCCTCATCGACCGTCCCGTCGTGGGCGACCACGTTCGAAAGGCCATCCGGCAACTCGGGAGCGGTGGCCAATACGGCCAGGGTCTCGTCGACGGTTGTCTGGTTGGCGCCTGCCAGACCGGCACCGACGTGGGTTGCCTCCATCGCTCCAGGGCCTCCGCCGGAGGCCAGCGTCATACCTTGCTCGGCCAACAGTTTGGCCAGGGCCACGATGTTGGCATAGGCAGGCGAGGTTCGGCTCAGCTTGTGGCCGCCCATGATGCCGACGATCTTGCGGCCATCGGTGAAGCGGCGAATGGCCTGCGTTATCGAGTTGTCGTGGATGGCGTGGACAATCGAGTGCAGGTAGGGAGCCTGCTGTCGTCGTCCGTTGACCACAAAGTTCCGGTAGGTGTCGAAGTCGAGGGTGTGACCGTAACTGAGCGCATCGTCGGCCTCGAAGGCACCGAGCAACTCATCGGCGGGGTAGAGGCCGGTACGGAACGGATTGACCGGGACGTCCTCGCTGCCGAGCATGGCACCGCCGAGCGCTCGACTGCTGAGGGCTGTGCTGCTGGGGGCTGTGCTGCTGGCGGCTGTGCTTGGAAGCGGTGCAGGGTCCATCTCGTAGATGTCTATCGGCAATCCCCAACGGCCGTCCTCTTAAAACGAGAGACGCCCTCCGGGGTTGGAAGGACTGATCCGTCCAGCCCAGGAGGGCGATACGAGTCTCTTCGGGATCGGTTGCCGGTCAGCTGCTCCAACGAAGGATTCGACCTAGCGATCGAATACCGGTCTCCGTTGTTGCGTGAGCCCGAAGAGTCCCATGAATTGCTTGCTCTGATCTTGACCGCGACTGTTTCCCCTGGTCAAGGGTCATCGCGTAATTCGCAGGGTTGTCCTCAGGATTTCTAAGTAGTCCCCAAAAACAGCGACGTCATCCACGGGTTGTCCCGATGATTTCCACAGTTAATACACAGTCCTGAGGAGAGGCGCCCACGCGGTCGGCCAGCTTATGGAGAGGTTGTGTTCTTGTGGAGAGGTTGTGTACTTGTGGAGAGGTTGTGTAAATGCATGTGGGAAAGTGGGACATGTTGTGGGCGCTGGATCTCCAGCTGGGCAACGCCTTAAGACCCTCTGGTAGTTTGGTTGGTTCAACCGTTTGCTACCAAGGGGGATTCTTATGCAGCGAATGAAATTCGGCATCTTTCACGCGCCGTTCCACGACCACACGACCAACCCGAACGCCAACATCCACCGCGATCTCCAACTGATGGAGCACCTTGACTATCTAGGTTTCGATGAGGCTTGGATCGGCGAACACCATTCATGCGGGACGGAGATCATCGCCGACCCGATGATCTTCTGTGCCTCCGCGCTCGAGCGGACCAGAAACATCAAGCTCGGGACCGGCGTCGTGTCTGTGCCGTACCACAACCCATTGTGGACCGCCGACAGGATCACCCAGCTCGATCATCTCAGCCGCGGCCGATTCATGTTTGGAGCCGGACCCGGCGCCCTACCGACCGATGCCCACATGATCGGCATCCATCCGTCCGAGCAACGCCGGATGCTCGAGGAGGGCATGGAGGCGATCATGCACCTGCTCTACAACGAGGATCCGTTGACCATGAAGACGGATTGGTTTGATCTTCAGGACGCGAAGTGTCAGTTGCCGCTTTATTCACCTGATCTTGAAATGGTGGTTGCCGCTATCGCCTCACCCTCCGGTCCGCGCATCGCCGGCCGCCACGGCATAGGCCTATTGTCGATTGGGGCCACGTTGCAGATCGGGGCCGACATGCTCGGTCTTCACTACGACGTCTGGAAGGACCGGGCCTCCGAATTCGGGCACGAAGCCGATCGAGACAAGTGGCGTCTGGTTGGCGTGATGCACATCGCCGAGACCAAGGAGCAGGCGATGCGCGACGTCGAATACGGGATTGAGCACTGGTTCGACTACCTGCAGAACACAGCGGCCGCTCCCCAATTCTGCCCCGAAGGCGACACGCTTCAGGAGCGCATCGCCTGGGTAAATGAAACCGGTATCGGTGCCATCGGTACCCCCGAAGACTGTGTGAAACAGATCGAATCCCTGTGGAAGCAGTCCGGTGGGTTCGGCGGATATCTCTGCATGGATCACGACTTCGCCAATCCGGCCGCCAAGGCCAGGAGCTACGAACTCATGGCCCAGCAGGTCATGCCGAAGTTCCAGGGCAACACCTACGCCCGCATGGTCGACGCGGTGGCACGGGCCCAGTCGGTGCGGGAGAAGCTCAACACCGAGCAGGCCGACGCGCTGGACGCCTGGACCGAGAAGCACGCATCCGAAAAGAGCTGACCTCGTTCCACCGGCGCGTTGTCGGTGCACATCCAAATCGAATCGGTGCGCAGCGCCGGGTTCAGTCGTCGATCTGGCGACGGAGCACGGCCTGCTGTTCGTCGACGGCCTCGGCGTGTGCTCTATCGCCGGCGGATGATTTTCGGATGGCCAGCTCTGTCAGTATCTGGGAACGTCCGTAAGCCAGCACATGATCTTCGGCGTGGATTCGAGTGTCACCGGTCGGAGCGCCGACGAACGTGCCATCGGCTCGGTGGATACCGAGTACCACCACCCCTTCCTTGGTGAGGTGGAGCTCGGCCAAGCGCTTGTCGACCATCCACTCACCCGCGTGAGCGAAGAGCTCGGTCACCGCATAGTCAGAGTTGAATCGGAGGAGGGCGGCAAAGTCGCGGGTGTCGAGATCGGTGAATCGCCGCAGCGCCAGCTGGGTCGCGGAGGTGATGAGGTGATCGGCGAACGAGGTATGTACCGAGATCAGTAGCACCACGGTTCCGAAGACGAGTAGGCCCGATCGCTGCAGGGTCTGAAGGGTCTGGGTATCGCCGAAGGCCAAGACGAACGAGCCGATGGCCGTCACCACACCGGCGTTGCCGAACGTCATCAACCAGAGGACGATTCGCCTCCGGGTCGGGTGGCCGGTTATGTCCTCGGCCTCGCTGGTGGTGAATCCAACGCCGAGCAGCGCCGAACGTGCTTGGAACTGGGCGCTGGCGTGGGCCATGCCAGTGGCCTCCAATGCCACTGCGGCCACCCGCGATGCAGTCAGAACGACGGCGACGACAAAGAGAAAGGTGATGAGGGCAAGCACGAGGCGTCGCTCCGTGGGGTTCGATTGTCGGACCGGCCGTCAGGTTCCGTCCCAAGGCCGAAAATGATCAGGCGTCGCTCTTTGAGCCCGGCCTACGTCTCGCCGTCTAGTGTGGCCCGTGCCCCACGTAGTACGTCGGCGGTTGATGAGAGCTTCTCCTCAGCCGCCTCGGACCTGGTTCGAGTGACGGTCAACGACTTGTCGGCCCTCTGCAATTGGGAGCGGGCGTCCTTGACCAGGCGCTCCGCCTCGGCCAACCGCTCGGTTGCTTTGGCGTGCTTCTTGGCTGCGGCCTCAGCCTGACGATAGGCCAGGGCGAGAGCGGCCTCGGCCTTGGTGTGGGCCGATGCCGCCGCTGCTACCTCGGCTTCGGCTTCGGCCCTGGCCGCTTGTTTCTTGGATTCGAGATCGCTACCATCGGCCGCCTCCCGCTCCGCCGCCTGTTGCTTCTTCGCAGCTTCCCGCCGTCGTTTGCGGGTTCGGGCCTCGCTGATCGAAGAGACTGTTGCCTGAGCCTCATCACCGTCACGCTCTGCAGGTTCAGCGGCTGTTGCCCTGGGGCTAAACAAATCGAACCCAAGAGCCGGTGCTGGTTCCGTGACATAG
The DNA here is from genome assembly GCA_035593235.1 of Phascolosoma agassizii. Lineage (NCBI taxonomy): Eukaryota > Metazoa > Annelida > Sipuncula > Phascolosomatiformes > Phascolosomatidae > Phascolosoma > Phascolosoma agassizii. The sequence goes on from JAVJHY010000023.1 coordinate 144,655, forward strand.
GCCGCGTTTCGGAGATCGTCGTGGCAGGTGGCGTCGAGCGACGCCGATTCCAGAAGACTCTGCAACCGATCCCGATGATTGGCGGCTGGAGCAGACACCTCGGCTGCGGCTTCTCGGTGGGCGGCCTGGAGGTCTGCCAAGTCGACCTCTTCTCCCGACAACACCGACTGATGCCCATCCCGGAGCGCCAGCGCTGCGTTCAGGAGGCCCTCTACCCGTTCGCCGTCGAGTCGGAGCAGGCGGTTCAGCTCGGAAGCCAGCATCGATGGCTTGCGAAGCGCCTTGACCGCTGTTGCCAGTTCACGCTCCCCGGCCGACCTAGCGGCTTTGACCAGATCGTTGCGGGCAGCCACGAACTCGGTTGGCTTCAGGCTGTAGAGGTGATCGATGGCCTCGGCCATCGAAGCAACGGCAATGGAACCGTCTATACCGTTGATCGACTTGTCGTCTTTCGACCCTGACCCCATCGCCGCCAACCCTAGGCGCGATGGCCGACCCCGGCGCTCAGGCGAACGGATCGGGAATGATCGGCCGAGGTTCGATCAGGTCTTGCCTGAGGGAGCGAAGGGTGTCGCTGGCGGTGTAGTAGCGACCGCGCTTTTTGCCGAACGCCTCGAGCAATCCGGCCTCGACCATGCGCTTCAGGTCGGCGCTCGCCACCCGCTCGCTGACATTGGTTGCTGCGAGATGGTCTGCCCGGCCGACCCTGGCGCTGACGGCCGCCTTATACAGCGTCGAAAGGTTTCGTTCGTCGATTCCCTGCTTCAGCCTTCGTTCGTCGATGGCGGACCAGACCCGTTCCGCCTCCTGCGCCCGGTGTAGAAGCGTGGTGGCCTGGCGGTAGTGGGCCAGCAGAACGAAGCGGACCCATGGTCGGGTGTCGCGCTCAGGGGCCCAGCTCTGACTCCCGACCTCCCCGAGCACCCGGTAGTAGTCCTGAGTGTTGTGGCCGAGGTACTCCTCGATGCTTGAGAATTCCGGCCAGAGAATCTGTTCCCTAGCCAGCACGAGGGTTTGGAGGGCCCTGGCCATCCGGCCGTTTCCGTCCTTGAACGGATGAATCATCACCAGGTTCAGGTGGGCCAGCCCGGCCTTCACGAGCGGTGGGGTGTCGATGTCCTCGTTGAGAGCAGTCGCCAGCTCCGTCACCATTTTTGGCACGTCGTTTTGATCGGGGGCGTCATAGACACGATCGCCTGTCACCGAACTCCAGATGTAGACGACGCCTGTGCGATACAGGCCGGGGGCGGCATCCAGATCGTGTTTGGTCATCATGAAGTGCAGGCTGCGCATCAGGCCGTCACTGTGATGGAAGTGCGGATCGGCACCCAACTGCAGGATGTACGTCATGGCGTCGCGATAGTTGGCCACTGCATCCCACGCTTCGCCTGAAACATCGTCTGGTTCATCGCCGTCGACGGCGGCCGCGGCATCGTCCAGGCTGACCTGGTAACCCTCGATGGCGTTCGAGGCTTGGATGTTGCGGGCCAACGCTCCACGCCGGAGATGTCCCATCCAGCGCCGTTGCTCCCGCAGCAGGTAGCCGAGTTTGGAGCGAACCTCGTCGATCTCGGCGATGACCGTCTGTTCACGATCGTCGAGTGGCGGCGGACCAAACAACATTTCTGTAATTCTCTTTCTCACGGCGGGAGTTCCGATACTAACGGAAGGCACCGTCGCTCGGATTGTGGGTAGGAGTGTGCCAAACGAACTCGACGCCGCCTCGGCGTAGCATTGCGATGTGGTCGGCAAAGGCGGGGTGGGCCGCGAACGAGTCGCCGACACTTGGCTCGATGGTGACAGGAATCTTACGCCCAAGGGCTTCGCAGACCAGACCCGTTGCCATGTTGTCTGCCATGCCGATCGCCATCTTGGCGATGGAGTTGAACGATCCCGGAGCAACCAGGACCGCGTCGCCAAGCGGCTTGAACAAGGGCTCGTTGTAGTTCCTCATGCGGCATTGGATGGCGTGGCCAGTCAGCTCCTCGACGGCTGAAGGGTCGGTCCAGTGCATGGCCTGAGGAGTGAGCACCGGGCAGACATTCCAGCCCGCGGCCTGCTCGGTGCGGATGCGGTCGATGGTGTTTTCTGCCCCTGTGGCGCCGCAAACCACGAGGTAGAGGACATTGCCATCGGGTGAGCCGAAGCTGGTCATGGCCGGTCAGTCTGTCATGGGTTGCAGCTCAGGGCAGCCTGACGAAGGTCACCGTTGCGGGAAGAGTCACATCCGATCGAGCAGCGAGCCGGGGTCGGCAGCGCCAGCGGCTGGATGAAAGAGTATCGACCGCAGTCGGCGTTGTTGACGAAGGCGATTGTGGAGTGAGTCGGCCGTGCGGGCGAGAGCAGCGGCCTTCTGCCGTTCTTTTGCCCGAAAGGGAACACCGGGACGCCCAAGCACGAGGGAGGCCGCAGCGCTTGGCAACGGCATCCATATCGAGTCGAGATTGCCGTCGGCATCGCCGGCGATGAACTTGACGAGCCAATCGCTATCGGGAACGTGCCCGGACCCGGCGAGAACCGTCCCGAACCCATCGACCACACAAACCCACGTTGAGCGAACCGACCGCCAGGTGTGGGCGCACAGCGAGGTGAGGAGCTCCTCGGGGTCCTCAGATCCGGTGATCACCGCCGCGACCTCGAACGCGTTGAGGAGGGGATCGAACGGCGTGTCGATCAGCGGGTGTACATCTTGGACCTCGACGTCGTCTTCCTCGTCGACCTCTTTGACCATGAGCTCGATCAGGTTCCGATTCGGCAGCTCGATGACAAGCTCGTCGATCGCCCAACCGGACCCCCGCTCAAGTATCTCAATGCCAACGAGATCGCCGTTGATGGCACCGATGCGGTGGGTCACCGCGCTGAGCGCCCCAGGGCGATCAGCGATACGTATACGGAGCAACACCGTGGTTGTTTGGTTCTCAACCATACAAACAAGCCTAAACACGGTTTGTGAACTATTTGTTTCTGGCCCGAAAACGCCCAAAAAATCTGCTAGGGGAGAGTGGCCAAAGGCCCAGGTTCTAGCCGACCGCCGCGCTCTGCTTGGCCCTGATGCGACCGAGGATCACCTCGAATAGAGCAAGGAGTACGTCTTTCACGCTGCTTCGGTCCCTGGCATCGCAGTGGACGACGAGAACATCGTCTTCGAGTTGCAGGGCCTGGCGGATCTGCGCGAGCTCGTGTGGGCTGTGGCCGTCGAACTGATTGACGGCAATCACGAAGGGAATACCCTTCGACTCGAAGTAGTCGATGGCGTAGAAGGAGTCGGCCAGTCGACGGGAGTCAACGAGCACCACGGCGCCGAGAGCTCCATTGACCAGGTCGTCCCACATGAAACCGAAGCGTTCCTGGCCCGGCGTGCCAAAAAGGTAGAGCACGAGATCGTTGTCGATCGTGATTCGGCCGAAGTCCATGGCCACGGTGGTAGTGGTCTTTGTGTTGACCTTCGACGTGTCGTCGATGCCGACGCTCGCCGATGTGATGGCGGCCTCGGTGCGGAGCGGGTCGATCTCAGACACCGATCCCACGAAGGTGGTCTTGCCGACTCCGAAGCCGCCGGCGACAACAAACTTGGCGGAGATCTTGTTCTGCTTCTTGTTTTCACTCACTGGTTTCAAAGCCTCCGGACGCCGTCGATGAGGCGCGAGATGATTTGGACGTCTTCGGTGTCGGACGTGTCGATTGTTAGATGGACATCGAGGTGTCCGCTGCTAATCAAATCACCGATTACGACCCTGACGGTGCCAATCGGCATTTCGAGGTGGGCAGAGATCTCGGCGATTGCTGTCGCGCTCGTGCACAGCGCAAAAACGCGGGCCGATTCGAACCGAAGATCGTCGCCTCCTCGATCCGTTGCCTGGACAAGCGTCTCGAACTGCAGGCCCTCCACCGAGCTCTTTGTTCGTCCGGCGGTAACGAGGAACGGGCGAACGAAGTCATTCATAGCCCCGTAGGTCGGATCTGATGTCTCATCGTTACTCATCGGCGTCGACCATCCTTGATCTGTTTGCCTCGATTAGATCGAAAGGGTGTTTTTGAGTTCGGCGATGATGTCGGGCGTCAGCACTTGGCCTGCCCGCTCGGCGAACAGGGTCATCTCGTAGGCGACCAGGCCGATGTCGGCGTCCTTGCGGGCGACGACACCGAGCACAGCGCCGTGGGTGATGTTCACGATCAGCAGGTAGCTGCGGTCCATCTCGATGATGACGCGGTGCACATTGTCTTCAGCGAAGCAGCGAGCGGCACCAAGCGTGAGGCTGGCCAGACCGGACGTGATTGCTCCGAACTGGTCGGCCATGGCCTCGGGAAGTCCGTCGGAGATGGCGAGACGGATGCCGTCTGCCGACACCGCCAGGGCATCTTCGACACCGACCGTCTCGGCCACAAAGTTGTCGAGTAGGAAAGAGAATTGCTGACTGTCGGTCTTGGTCATTGGTCGTTGCCTTCAGTTGGTTCGTCTGTGTCTTCCTCGGTGCCACGATTGATGCCGTTGCTAAGGGCCGACATCATCGATGAGAAGCCGCTTGCGGCTTCGGTCGACGTGTCCGTTGCGGTTCGATCGGCCACGGTTGCCCGTTCGACCACTGCCCCAGGCGCGTCCTTGAGTGAGCGTCCTTTGTTTCGGACCGGCAGACCGCCGACGGCTTCGGACGACGCTGTTTCCGGTTGCTGAGCCACCACGTTTTTGGTCTCCGGCTGGTTGGGTTCGGCCTTGGCCTCGGGTTCGTGCGTGCTGTCAGTGGTCTGAGCCACGGTCTCTTCGGCGTCGGCCGACTCGTCTTCGGCCTGCTCAGGAGTGTCGTCTTCGACATCGTCGATCTGGGCTTCGTCTGCCTGCTCAGGAGTGTCGTCTTCGACATCGTCGATCTGGGCTTCGTCTGCCTGCTCAGAAGCTTCGTCTTCGACATCGTCGATCTGGTCCTCGCTTAAGTCCTTCGACTTCTTTCTGACTGGAAGGCCGTCGATCTCTTCGTGCTCGGGGGTGTCACCGGTAGCGAGCTCGGCCCACTCGGTATCCAGATCGTGGTCTTCTTCAAGAGGGCTCTGCTCCTCGGTTGATTTCGTTTTGCGGATCGGGAGTGCGGTCGGATCCTCGACCTGTCGGGTTTCCGAGGCAAGGATCGACTGGGGAAGCACAACCTGGGCAGCGATGCCCCCGCTCAGTGCTTCGCTCAGCACCACATCGATCTCATGGCGTTCGGCCAAGCGACCGACCACGTAGAGCCCGAGGAACTTTGTCGGCACCTGATCGAGAGGAGGAGGATCGGCGATACTGCTGTTGTTCTCAGCGAGTTCCTCCTGCGACATGCCGATGCCTTGGTCGGTGACCGTGATGACGTAGCCGTCGTGACCCATTTGGCCGTCAACCTCGACCAAGGTGTGGGGCTCTGAGTACTTGAGCGCGTTTTCGAGCAGCTCGGCCAGGAGGTGGGTGATATCAGCAACCACGTTGCCCGTGACCTTCACATCGTCAAGGTTCGCGACGTCGATTCGCTCGTAACCCTCAACCTCACCGAAGGCGGCTCGCACCGTGTTCTCGATGGCGATCGGCTGCGTCCATTGGCGGGTGGTTTGGGCGCCGGCGAGAGCCAGGAGACTCTCGGCGTTGCGCCGCATCCGGGTGATGATGTTGTCGAGTTCGAACAGGCCCCGGAGCTTGTCGGGATCCTCCTCCTCCTGCTCAAGCGTGGTCAACTGGGCCAGGATTTGTTGTAGCAGTTGCTGATTGCGGCGACCGAGGTTGATGAACATGTCGGCAACATTGCGTCGGCCGAGCGCCTGCTCGGTTGCCAGATCGTAGGCCGTACGTTGAACGTCGTTGAATGCTTCGACCAGCTCGCCGATTTCATCGGAGGAGCTCACCTCGATGGGTTTTGCGACCGGTAGATCGCCCGTGCCGTCATCGATACGGAGCGCCTGTACCAGGTTGGAGAGTTCAACGTTGGCGACCGAAGATGCACGATCGAGAAGTAGTTCAAACGGCGTGGTGATCGAGCGGTAGATCACGAAGATCAGGCCGGTCATCACAACCACGCCGACGATGGCCAGCAGAGTGAAGAGTGATCGCAGGCTGTTTGCCGACTCCAACTCGCCGTCGATCAGGGTGCTTAGCTCGACGTCGAGGCCCATGATCGTGGCCACGAACTGCGGACGGAATTCGGCAAGCGTTGCGCTCACGTCGTTGGAGTCGAGGGAGAACTCGGTTTGGTCCGCGCTCGCCAGGTCGGCCAGGGCGAGGGTCTCAAACTGCGCCAGCCGCACCGATGATTCCGTGAGCAACAGCGAGTCGATGGCCGTCGACTCGTTTTCACGGGAGAGTTGGGCGGCAGTGGCGAAGCGGTTTCTGGCGGTGGTGAAGGCCGTGATGATCTGGGTCTCGCTCACCTCGGCGCCGTCCTGGGCCTGCAGATAGTGGATCCAGGCGACCTCTCGGGCTTCGAGGGCCCAGATCGCGGTTCGGTTGACGGTGATCGAGTTTCGGGTGACGGCGCTCGGATAGCTGGCGGCGACATCGGTGTCCAAACCGGAGAGGAGGCTGTTTGCCGCGATGAAGAGGTCGATGTCGCTTTCGGCGTTGGCGCGAGCCTCGCCAATCAGAGTCTCGGACTCCTCGATCGTCGCCAGCTTGTCGGCATCCGAGCCGACGGCACCGATCAGGTTCTCGTAGGCGGAGTTGGTCTTGGCCTGCAGCTCGCTCTCTTGGCCGACATCGACGCCAAGCGCCTCAAGCCGTTCGTTGCCAACGGCTATGGCGGCGTGGTGTACGGCTTCAGCTTCGAAGAGGGTCCTCGACGATTCCTCGGCGATTTCGATGGCAGCGCTCTGGTTGGCGAAGCCAAAGCCGGCCGTCAGGGCCAGGGCGATGAGCGGTATTGCGATGAGAGCGAGGAGCTTTGATCGAATTCGCACGTGAAGGGCTTTCTTGTCGGCCAGCAGGTCGGTCGACGGCTGTGCAAGTCAGCCGGCCAGTAGATGAATCGGCCAGATCAGCCGTTGATTTAAGGATTTCTCCCACTGAGCTGAGGCTCAGGCCGCGAACCAGGAAGCAATTGTCTGCGGGTCAGATGACGGCTCGGCATAGAAATAGCCCTGGCCGATTTGGCAACCGAGCTCGTTCACGATGTCGAGTTGGGCTTGGTTCTCGATGCCCTGTGCCGTGGCTTCGAGGTTGAGGAGACGTGCCATGTCGATCAGCGCGCCGACGAGGTCGGCCGCAGCGGCATTGCCTGCGATTTGTCGGATCAGCGCCCGGTCGAGCTTCACAGCGTCGAAGGGAAGCTGTTGCAGCATCGTGAGATTGGCGTTACCGATACCGAAGTCGCCGATGGCAACCCTGGCTCCTCGTGCCACAAGTGTCTTGAGCCGTTGGTGGATGTCTCGGGCGTCACCGGGAGGGCTTGGGCTCAGCTCAAGACCGACTCGAACCCGATCGCACGAACGTATGGCGTTTGTGAGGTTGGCGATGAACTCGGGGTGGAGAACCTCTTGGGGCCAGACGTTCAACCACAACGTGATTCTTGAGGAGAGGTCGCCGGAGTAAGAGTCGCTAGCCGAAGGGGTGCCCGACCCGGAAGAGAGGTCGAGTCCGTTCAGCAGCTCGAGCGATCTAGCGAGTACCTGCTGGCCCAGTAGGTGTCCAACGCCGAGTTCGTCAGCCATATGGACGAACTCGATGGCGGGAACCGGGCCCTTGCCGATTCGGTCCCAACGGGCGAAGGCCTCGAGGGCCATCAGTTTGCCGGAGTGAATCTCGAAGGCGGGCTGGAGGGCGCAGGTGATTTCGCCGGCCAGCACGGCAGCCCGTATGTCGATCTCCATCTCTTTGCGTCGGCCATGTCGAACACGTTGATACGGGTGGAACATCATGCCCGGATGCAAGCTGTCGCATTCGGCGAGGGCCAGTCGAGCGCCGTCGACCAGAAGATCTGGCGACGGGTTCTCCGGTCCGAGCATGGCTGCGCCGACCATCGGTGAGAGGTGATGGGGGAGACCGTCGATGCTGAGAGGAGGGGTGAGGGTCTCGAGAATCGCGGCAACGAATGCCTCACCGTCGGGGCGTCGACGAAGCGAGGGCATCATCATCATCAGCTCGTCAGGGCCGAGGACGACCACTCGCAGGTTCTGGTTGCAGCCGCGAATCCGCTCGAGTAGTTCCGGGGGCAGTTCTCGTCCCCGCAGGCTGTCGTCGGCACCGCCGGGCAAAGCCCGGATCCTGGTCCGCATGACCAGCATTGTCATCTCGTCCTGCATCGCCCGATTGATCTCAGTCTGCAGAACGGTTTGGAATTGCGTCCGGTTGAGCAGCGTCGACGTTGTCTCGGGGCGTCGTGACACGTCGCCCTGTCGGAGCCGTCGCAGCCCGCCGCCAGGACGGATCGGTTCAACGTGGTGCTCGGTTTGGCTCATGACAGGGTGCTCACAATCGATTAAGAATCTGGCCGCGCTTGGAATCGAACTCGGCCTTGGTGATCAGACCCTCCGCATGGAGCTCCGCCAACTTGGCCAGCGCTGCCTTGAGGTTGTTTCGGTCTGCCGCTCGGCCGACCTTCCGCTTGCCTCGTCCAGCGCCTGCACCTCGGAACTGTTTTGGCCTGCCGGTACTCGAGCCCGCGCCTTGAGTTCCCCTCGATCCCCGACGAACCGGACGACCCCGATACATCATGACGATGGCATCGGCGCCGACATCATCGTCGTCGTCGTCGTCGGCCGGCCGGTAAGGGTGATCGGGCGTCGGTAGCTTCGCCGGGGGCACGTCGCCCTTCTGTTCAGCCTCGAGAGCCCGAAGAGACTTGGAGAGCAGCTCATAGTCGCTCTGGCTCCGGTCTTGATCACCCATCTTGGTGCACTCCGTTCACGGCGGTTCTCAGGTTTGCGATGGCTGGTTGAGCGTCTAGAGGGAAGAGAGCTCTTCGACAAGGTCGTCCAAGTCGCTCTCGTCGTCCCCGGCTCCGTAGTCGACGAAGTCGTCGTTGTAGGCAGGGGTGGCGTGCTCAGCCAGGTCGAGACCGGCTGCCTCGACCTCGGGGCTGACCCGGAGGACGTCGAGGCTGCGCATGACCAGGAACATGATGCCGACGGTGCTCCCGACGAAGACCGCTACGGCGAGAACGCCGGTGACCTGGCTGACCAGCTGGGCCGGGCCGCCTCCGTAGAGCAGGCCAGCCGGACCGCCGCCGTCGACAGCGGCATCGGGGTCGGCCAGGAAGCCGAGGGCCACCGTGCCCCAGGCGCCGCAGAAGAGATGGACGGGAACGGCGCCGACCGGATCATCGATGCGGTTGCGGTCGAGTAGGAGTACTCCGTTTGTGGAGATGACGCCGGCGATGAGGCCGATGATCATGGCGCCGAACATGCTCAGGTTTGCAACGCCGGCGGTGACGGCGACCAGCCCTCCCAGCACACCGCTACCGATGAGGGTTACATCGGGGCTCTTGATGGTGATCCACGAAGCGATGGTTGCGCCGATGCCTCCGGTTGCCGCACCGATGGCCGTAAGTGCGACGATCATGCCGATCTGAAGATCGGCTGACAGTAGCGAGCCACTGTTGAGCCCGAACCAGCCGACGATGAGGATGAACACGCCGAGGATGGCCAACGGCAGGTTGTGGCCGGGAATGGGAAGCGAGTTCCCGTCTTTGTCGAAGCGGCCGATACGTGGGCCGAGGACAAGGGCCCCGATCAGCGCAGCAGTTCCGCCGGTGACGTGGACCACGGTCGAACCTGCGAAATCGATGAACGGAGTGCTCAAGTTCGACAGCCAACCGCCCCACACCCAGCTGACGACCACCGGGTATGCGAGGGACGAGATGACAGCGGCGTAGATGAAATGGGCCTTGAAATTCACCCGCTCGGCCACGGCACCGGAAACGATCGTCGCTGCAGCTGCAGCGAGGCCCACGTTGAAGAAGAAATGCACTGGCATGGTTAGGTTCGCTGCTCCCGGGGCCGGATCGAGTGGCCCGCCCCACAACCAGCTGAAGCCAAGCCAGTCGGAGCCGCTGAAGGCGATGTGGTATCCGATGAGGGCAAAGCCGGTGACGCCGACCGCGAAGTTGAGTAGGTTCTTCAGCATCATGTGGGCGGCGTTCTTGGCCCGTATCAAACCGGCCTCGACCATGGCGAACCCGGCCTGCATGAACACCACCAGCACGCCGCAAATGAGGACGAAGGCATTGTCGATCAGGATTCCGGTCTCAGCCATGCCAGCCGCGGTTTCCGTTGACTGGGCTGAAGCCGGTCCGGCGGCCAAGGCCACGAAGCCGGCGCCGACTGCCACCGCGGCGACACTGCCGGTCAGCTTTCTGAGAGTCGATCGATCCATAACGGCAAATTGCCTCACTGGTTGCTTGGGATGACGTTTGCAGAACTCGTGGGGTTCGGTTGTTGATCGGCTTCGTAGGACGAAACCTGAGAAATCGTCTTGCTAGGCAGGAGCGCCGGCAGTCGCGATCGACATGGCGTGTCGAACGAGGTTGACCAGGGCATCGCGAACCGCGGCCTTGTGCCTGGCGTCGGTGACGATCACGGGAATGTGAGCCGGAATGTCGAGCGCATCGCGGACGTCTTCGGGGTGATGGCGGACAACTCCGTCGAAGGCATTTACCGCGACCACGAAGGGAACGCCGGTCTGCTCCATGTAATCGATGGCCGGGAAGCAGTGCTCCAGACGGTTGGTGTCGACGAGGACGATCGCGCCGATGGCGCCTCTGACCAGCTCGTCCCACATGAAGTGGAAGCGGTTCTGGCCAGGCGTACCGAAGAGATACAGCACGAGGTCCTGGCCAAGCGCCACGCGACCGAAGTCCATGGCGACGGTTGTCGACTTTTTGGAAGTCGCATCGCCGAGGTCATCGATTCCCTCGCTCACCTTGGTCATTGCTGCCTCGGTGGTGAGGGGTTCGATGTCGGAGATCGACTCGACGAAGGTGCTCTTGCCTACGGCGAAGCCGCCGGCAACAACAATCTTCACGGGAATTGGGTTGGCTCCGCTCATCGGTGTTTCCTCACAGGGACTGGAGTCCGTCGAGCACTCGCTCGAGTAGATTCAGGTCTGGACGTTCGCTTGACTGCGGGTTGGCGGTGTTGGTGGTAACGAGGTCGTCGTTGACCAGGTCGCCGACCAGGATTCGGGCTACTTGGAGATGCATGTCTAGGTGGGCGGAGATCTCGGCCACTGAGTGCGGTCTCGCACACAGCTCGAGAATGGCTCGTTGCTCGGGGGCCTGAGCGCCCATGGCATCTTCGCCTTGATCTGTCGTCCGTACCTGGGCTTCCAGGGGCAGATCGACGACGCTCTTGGTCCGGCCCTTCGTAAGAAGGTAGGGACGTACCCGCAGGGCCGCGGAGCCGTTGCGGTCGGGGTCGGTCATTGGGGAAGAGCCGACTGGAGTTCGGCTCGCAGCTCTGGTGTCAGGACGGCACCGGTCTTCTCGACGAGGACGGCCATCTCATAGGCGACGAGACCGACATCACAGTTCGCCTCGGCCATGGTGGCGAAGAGCGAACCGTCGCTGATGCCGGTCACGAAGAGGAAGGCATTCTCCATCTCGACGATGACCTCGGTGACCGCCCCGCCGCCGAAGCGGCCGGCGGCGCCGTAGGCAAGACCGATGAGCCCGGAGGCCACGGCGGAGAAACGATCAACGCCGTCTCGGTCAAGTCCGCTCGACGTGGCGATTGGAAGACCGTCGGAGGAGACAACCACCGCCTCGCTCACGCCGGGAACCTGATCGACGAAGTTGTTGACCAGGAAGTTGACGTTGGTCGCCTGCGAACTCATCACGGTCATGACTTGTCTCCACTCTCAGTGCTTGCTTCAGCTTGTGTTTGATCGGCGGTCGTGGGGTCGGCGCCCCCGCGGGCCTTGCGGTAACGGGCGAGCATGTTGCGAATCTCTTCCGGATCACGGGTGCTGGCGGCGACCGCACGACCCTGGTCGGGAATGACCCGTCCTTCACCGATCGGCGCCTGCGACCGTGAGCGATCGCGTTTGACCAGACCGGCTCCAGTGGTGGCGACGCCTGCCGGCGGCTGGGTTGGTGGATTCGGCGTTGCCGACTCCATCGCAGGAGCGCTGCGTTCCGACGGTGTGGTGCCATCGTCGAGCAGCGAGGCTACGCCAGTGTCGAAGCTCTCCCCGGTGGGGATGGCCTCTTCGAGCTTTCCCGGGGCACCGATCGGGGATGGCGTTGCCGGTACAGATTCGGTTGGCGTCGCTTGGATTGGGGCTGGTTCGACCGGCGCGGCGTCGCTCGATGGGCCAAAGCCCAGGTCGGCGGCTCCAGCGCCCGAGGCTCCGACCTCGCGGGTTGGCAGCTCGAAAGGGGCTTGAATTGGAGCTTCGGCCAAAGGCGCTTCGGTGGCCGGGCTGGCCGCAGAATTGGCGGCAGGACTTTGGCCGAGCAGTCGGGACAAGGCGTCCGACTGGTTGGCTTCGGCCTGCTCCTCGATGGCCTCTCGCTGCCCGAGGCCGCCGGAGCCCCGTTCGGGGAGCGTCGGTGGGACCCATGCGGGTTCATCGCCGGGAGAAGAGAGGCCGAGGCTTGGCGCTTGGACCGGAGCGACCGTCCAGCTCTCGGGTGCGATCGACTGCTTGAGAGCTGTCGGAGTGGGAGAGGATGTTTCATCCTTAGCGCTTTGGGCGCCCTCCTGGTCCGCACGGCCGGTCAACAGCGACGCTGGGATGAGAATCAGGGCGGTGACGCCGGCCCCACCGGGGGTTTGCGCCAGCTCCACCGTCATCTTCAGCCGCTGGGCCAGGCGGGCAACGACGATGAAGCCAAGCGAGCGACCAAGATCGAGGTTGAGTTCCGGCGGATTCCGCAGGAGCCCGTTCGTATCGTCGATCACGTCCTCGCTCATGCCGATGCCGTGGTCGGCAATCGAGATCAGGTAGCTGCCGTCGCTCTGGGTGGAGCCGGCCATCTCGACCTGAGCGTTCGGCGGCGAGAACTGCGTTGCGTTCTCCAATAGTTCAGAGAGCAGGTGGGCGGTGTCGAACGCTGGTTGAGCGCCGATCATGCCGTCGTCGACCTTGGTGAGGTGGATGTTCCTGTAGCCCTCGATCTCGCTCATGGCGACCCGCATCAGGTCGTTGATCGAGATCGGTTCACCCTTGCGGCGGGGCGGCTCGGCTCCGGCCAGAACCATCAGGCTCTCGGCGTTGCGCCGCATCCGGGTGGCCAGATGGTCGACACCGAACAGGGCTTCGAGCCGGTCGGGGTCTTCTTCGCCAGCCTCGAGCTGATCGATGTGATCGATCTGGCGGTCGAGCAGACTCTGATTGCGGCGAACCAGGTTGACAACCAGGTCGCCAAGGCCTTCTCGGATCTGCTCGTGTTGCTTGCCTGCGAGTCCGGAGGTTGTTGTCTGAACGGTGTTCAGAGCGCCAACTATCCGGCCGAGGTCGTCGTCACCGTCGCCCTCGAACTTCTCGAAAGCCACGGCTCCGTCGTCGGTGGCCTCGACGAGCATGGGGACACGTTCGGTTGCCAATTCCTGGGCTGCGTTCGAAACGTGTTCGAGTCGGCCGAAGGTCTCTTGAACCGATTTGACCGCAAGCACAGCGATGGCGACGGCGAGCAATAAGCCGATGCCACTCACCACCCGGATGATCGTTGTACCGAGCGCCAAGCCAGTAATCGCGACGGCTGCTGTTATCAGCAGCCCTGCCAGCGATATCGTTTGGAACTTTTTTTGTAAGGGGAGGTTGGTAAGCATGGGCCCTCTCGCACGCTGAAGGTGGTCCCGGACCATTCGTATCGGCGAGTGTCAGGACACCTTGAGGTGCTGCGGGCAATCCGGACGCGGAAATGCCGGCCGCTCCCTGCCCGGAGTGGGGTTGGGCAGGTGCGGCCGGCGACGGAGGTAGGTGATGTGAGAGGGGGACTTACCTCACACCGGGGGTGCCCACCTCGCGACTTTCGACATCGATAACCGAGTCGTCGAACGGTCGAGCTTTGCCGATTGGGCCGTCGTATCCGGACGGACCGTTGTAGCCGCCGAAGCTGGTTGGGCCAGGCCCTTCGCTACCGAGGAATCGGTCGCGGCTTGAGAGAACCCGAGCCCGGACCTCCTCGGCCCTTGCGGTGCCGATGACGAACATTCCTATGAAGGCGGTCCAGAGTCCGGCGGCACCTTGCGTGAACTGCCAGAGGCCGAGGAATACGAGACCCCAGCCGAGATAGCGACCGACCGTGGCGGCGCTGATGGTCGCCTGGTGCTGGTCACCCTTCTGCTTCCAGAGAGCAGCCTGGAGTACGCGGCCCCCGTCCAGCGGGAAGGCGGGGAGCATGTTGAACACGGCGAGAACCAGGTTCACCCCGCCGAGCCAGAGGAGTCCGGCAACCGCCAACGGCGAGACGCCCATGAGTCCGGCGGCGCCGGCTGCCATGAGCGAAGCCACACCGATGGCAACGCTGACCGCTGGCCCTGCCAGGGCGATCTTTGCCGCCATACCGGGGGTCTTGGGTTCGCTCTCAAGAGTGGCAACACCACCGAGAGCGAACAGGGTAATGCTTTTGACGCCGATGCCGTTGTGTTGAGCGACAACGGAGTGGCCGAGCTCATGGCCGACGATCGAAGCCAAAAACAGCCCGGTGGTGGCAAGGGCGGCAACCAGATAGGCGGCGGCTGTATAGCCGGAGGCGATAGCAGGGAGAATGGTTCCCGCGAGAGAGAAGGTGAGGATCGCGGCGATCAAGCCGATCGACCAGTGGATACCGACGTTGATGCCGGCGAGGTGTCCAAGACGCAGCGATTGGCGCATCAAGAAGCCTTTCGTGAAGGCCTCCGGTCTTCCCCGCCGATCTGTCGATCGACCAATGCCGCCGGGTTCTTACGAACCGTGTTGACGACGACGCTGTGGTTAGGGGTACTCCCCAGTGGCTGGTATGGGAGAGTTGTGGGTACGAACGATCACTGCAAGAAATATGAGCAGTGTTACTAGCTAGTAACGTTCGGCCGGGCGGTTCTGTTCCAACTAAGCGGGAGTTTTTCTTCAGATGCGGCGCGATCTTGGCGATTTAGATGCTGTGACCAGGGGAAAAAGTCCCGTCGTTATCGAGAGAATCCTGCAGGTGCTTGCCGAAGACGTAGTGCCGCTGACCACCTCCGGGGTGGCTGACGGCAACAAGATCTTCGGTGCCGCCATCATCGAGCGCCACTCCCTCGAACTCGTGGTTGCCGGCACGAACCAGGAGATCGAGAACCCTCTATTCCACGGCGAAGTCTCGGCCCTGAATCGCTTCTGGGCTCTTGCCGCCGACAAGCGCCCTCGGCCCGAGGACTGCCTTTTTGTTGCCACCCACGAGCCATGCTCGCTGTGCCTTTCCGCCATTACCTGGAGTGGCTTCGACAACTTCTTCTACCTCTTCACCTACGAGGACTCCCGTGACGCCTTCGCCATCCCTCACGACCTGCGCATCCTCGACGAGGTATTCGGCCTGAGTACCGGCGACTACAGTCGCGAGAATGCGTTCTGGTCGGCCTACTCGATCGTCGAAGCGATTGAAAGCCTCGAGGACGCCTCCGCCACAACCCGGCTTCGGGCTCACGTCGAGCTGCTCAAGGCTGCCTACGGCGAACTCTCCAAGACCTACCAGGCCACGAAGTCCGGCTCGACGATCCCGCTCAGCTGAGCCATCGCGGCCAGCGGCTACCGGGCGGCACGCTCCTGGCTGTTGCCTGAGGGAAACAGGATCATCACCGCGGCCGCTGCCAGCAGGTAACAGACGGCGATCCAGCCCCAGGCCCAGCGGTAGGCCGACAGGTCGAACTCGTCGACCCCGGTAGCCAGCAGCGTTATCGACACCGAGATACCGAGAGCGTAGGACGCCTGACGGATGGTGTTGACCGTGGCCCCAGCGACCCCGAACTTGGCGGGAGGAATATCGGAAAGACCGGCGCTCGACCAGGTGGCGACGGTAAGGCCGATGCCGATCCCGGACAGGAGGCTCAGCGGAACGAACCTGGTCCAGACCGTCGGTGTTTCGCCGATCAAAAGGATCAGGGCCAGGTACCCGGCCGCGCTGAGAACGCAGCCGACACCGAGCACCCAACGGTGGCCGAGCCGATCGGCGATCGATCCGGTCAGGGGGCTGACGATGGCGGCCAGAATGGGGCCCGGGACGAAGGCGGCACCGACGACGGCCAGGTCCTGCTGCCACAGATCCTGCAGGACGATCGAGTTGACAAGGGCTCCCGAGGTGAAGGCGAAGCCGTAGAACGCCACGCCGACGCTGGTGCTGGCAAACGAGCGGTAAGCAAAAAGCTCAAGATCGAGCAGCGGTTCGGGGTGGCGTCGAGACCGGCGAATCAAGACGGGGAGCAGGGCGGCACCGACGATGACCAGCGCCCAGATCCGGGGGTCGCTCAATCCCCAGCTTTCGCTCTGCACGATGCCGAACATCACCAGCGCCACCGACAGCGTGCCGATGACCACGCCGATCACGTCGATCCGTCCGGTTGCGTCGGGGTCGCTGGATTCACGAAGGAAACGAGGGGCGATGATGAGTACGAGGATCGACAACGGCACGTTGATGAGAAAGATGGCGCGCCAGTTGAACAGGTCGATTAGGACCGAGCCGAGGGCCGGGCCAACCACAGCCCCCAGTGCGCCGGTTGCCCCCGCGAACCCGATGGCCGTACTACGTCGGGCCGGAGGAAATTCGGGCAGCATCACCGCGAAGCTCGAAGCGGCGACGATGGCCCCACCGATTCCCTGGATCAGCCGGGCTCCGATCAAGATCTCGACGCTGCCAGACAAACCACACAGCGCAGAGCCGACCATAAAGAGAAAGACGCCTGGCAGGAACACCTTCAGTCGGCCGATGCTGTCGGCCACCCGTCCAGCAGCAAGCAGCAGCGCCCCGACCATGATGTTGTAGCCAGAGATGATCCAGCTGAGAGTCGATCGATTGGTGTTGAGGTCTTCCTGAATGGAGGGAAAGGCGACGTTCACCGCCGAGATGTCGATCACAACCAGGAAAGTGACGAGAGTTGTCACCGTGAGGGCAAGCCAGGCCTGGCGGGGGATCTCGGTGTCGATAGCGGTCGACGGCGGCCTCTGATCGGTCACCGGCGGGATTCCCGAGCTTCGGCCGTGGTTGAGATCTGCACCAAGCGACCCTACCCACGGGCTCGGCCTAGGGTGAAACCAGTGACTATGACCACCAAAGGAGCGGATGCCGACCAGGCCGAGAGGCTCGGATACGCAGATTTCGGCGCCTGGTACGACCGCTACCGCCTCGCAGTTCTAGAGCCGGCATTGGAGCAGGCCTACGCCGCGCTCGACCACGAACTCGACGAAGTGCTGTCCGATCGAGATCTGGCTCGGATCCGCACAACGAGCGGTCGGGTCAAGTCGAAGCGGCGGACGTGGCGCAAGCTCCGCCAGCCCCGCTATCAAGGCCGCATCCAGCAGTTGGAAGACATTCCGCACGTGATCGATGATCTCGTCGGGCTGCGGATCACGTGCACCAACCTGAGCGACATCGAGATGGTGCAGGCCGCCCTCGATCAGCTGCCTCGTTTCGCCGACTCCGGGGGTCTGTGGCTCGACCCAAAAACCGAACGAGATTATGTAGTCGAGCCGAAGGAGTCGGGCTACCGGGGTTGGCACGTCAACCTTGGCGTGGTGGTCGAAGTGGGAGGCCGATCGACACCGGTGACATGTGAGCTCCAGGTCCGTACCCTCCTGCAGGACAGCTGGGGGGAGCTCACGCACGAAGACACCTATTCCAAGGATGGGGCGCTGCCCCCTCTGGTCGAAGTGTTGAGTAAACGTATGGCCGACCTCTTCGCCACCCTCGACGACATCGCCGAGGATCTGCGAAACGAACTCGACCGCATCGATGAGGCGGTTGTCGACGATTCCGGCGATGAGGAGGCCGAGGGCGCTAGCCAGCCGACGTCTGACACCGAGCCGGCAACCGGGCAGGCGGCAGACGCCGAGGCCTTCCTCTTCGATCGATGGGAGGCCATCGACCGTCCGACGGATCTGGCCGTGCTGGCCTGGGCTCTCCAGCGAGAGTTCGGGGCCGAGGTGAGCGACGACTGGTTCGGCCAGAGCACCTTCAAGCGGTTTGTTCGCCGTGCTCTCCCTGGTGCCGAGATCAGCACCGGACGCCATGCCTTTCTCCTCCCGCCGGGTTCGAGCGAGCAGTCCGAGGAAGGCCCCTCCGATCTGACTTCGTCGGATCGGAGCCAGCACGACGAGCTGCTTGCCACCGCCGAGATTCCCGAGGCGGCCCACGCCCTGCGGCGAGTGGATCGCGGATTCCCGCTGCTCGAACACGACGAATGGTCCCTGTTGTTCGGCGAGCTAGCCGGCGCGTGGCGTCGTATCGGCCCGCAGAGTCAGTCGGCCAGTTCGGTCAATCGGCTCGCCAGGTCGGCCCGTGACCGAGCCGAGGCCAGCGGCCAGAGCTTGTCTCGCCGCCACCTGGCCTATGTCGCCAGGGCGATGCTTTCGAGCGATGTATCCGGTGACGATGGTCGATCGGGCCCGCTCGACGCCACCGAGATCGCAGAGCTGTTCACCAACCAGACGCTGGCGCGATTGGCCGAGCTCCGAATCGTCGGCGCCAGGAATCGACGTGGTCGGGCCATGGTCCGGTCATGGCTGAACGGCGGCGACTGAGTATTTCGTTCAGCAGGCGACGAGCAAGGCCTGGACCATCCCCAGAAGTTCGTGGACCGACAGACGGGCCAAAAGGCCGAGTCCGGCCCCGTGGCCCGAGCCTGAGGCGATGACGGTGGCGTTCGAGCACTTGCCGTCGAGGTAGGTCGCCCGCCTCAGGTGGTAGTCCGACGTGACGGTCACGATGGAGTGCCAACCGTGCTCATCGACCAACCGACCCACCGCTCGGGCTTCGCCGATTGTGGCAACCGGCTCCGGTTCGGGGCAGAGCACAACAAACGGGTGGCGCTGGCCACATAGTGAGCCACGGACGGGGTCGCGCTCGCCATACATGAACACCAGGGTTGGAGCTGATCCTCGGTCCATCAGGTCCAGCGCATGGCCGATGCGATCGGCCTGGCCGGCGTGGACAACGACCGCGTCCCCGTGAGGTTCGGCGACCGACGGTGCCCGAAGGACCCAGTTGGTGTAGAAGGCGAGAGCAGGTCCGCCAACGACGATCAGGGCCAGGGGGAGGTACCAGAGTCGCTGGCGGCGCATGGAGGTCCTATCTGATCAGCCGGCCCTCCCTGTCGGCCGATGAGAAAGGAATCAAAGCGTCGGATTCGGAGCCAGAATGCCGATCGTCGTTGTTGGTTGGATTTCCCCCGGTGGAGCGATCACGGGCGGGATGGTCACGATCGGCCGGCTCTCGGCCCGAGCGACCAAGAGCGTGATTACCGAACCGGCCGGCGCCTTGGTGCCGGGGGCACGATCCTGGCCGGTGACGATGCCAGCGCTCGGGTCGTCGGCAGGCACGGTATCGAACGAGATCGCGGTCTCGAGACCGGCTGCGTTGGCGATGGCGACAGCACTATCAGCGTCGAGTTTGAACAGATCTGGTACAACGACGAGCTCGGGACCGCTCGAAACGGTGACCACGATGGGGGAATCAAGCTCGCTAACCGACCCCAATCCTGGGTTGGTCCTGATCACCAGGCCCTCGTCGACGGTGGAGCTTGGTTCGGTGACGACACTGATGTTCGTGAATCCCTCGGCCTCAAGGTCCTCGACGGCCTGAGCCTGGCTTCGGCCAACGACGTTCGGCACCTCGGCCTCGACCGGCGGAGGAGGCGGTGGCGGTTGCGTATCGACGGTTCCTCCATTGGGAGGATCGCTTGGTCTCGGTTGTTCGGTCGATCCGCTGTCTTCGCTGGTGGTCGGACTCTCCGGCTCGGTGGCTGAATCCTCGGGCTTTGTGGTTGTTGTCGACTCGCTTGACGAGGTCGTCGAACCGTCGATCGTGGTCGACGTTTCCTGTTTGGGAGTCTCGTCCGAGCTGACGTTGCTCGACGCCGATCCCCGGTTGTCGTCTGGGGAAAGTGCAGCCCAGGCCGGGCTGAGAAAGAACCCGACCGTGGCGAGCGCTAGAACGGCTGCTGCTACTGGCAAGGTCTTGGACCGGCGTGGCTTTGGCGCCCGGTATGCAGCGGCGTGGCTAGGTGCCGGCTCGTAGGAGTGTTCGTTGGAGTGCGGGAGCTGGGCTCCCGCCTCCAGCGGTAGGGCATGGGTGGTCGGGCGTCGGTTGGTGTGGCTCGGGTCGGTCTGGTGGTAAAGGGCGGCAGGGGAGACGCCGGGCTGGCGAGTCGTGGCTTGGGCGTAGGGGGCCACCAGGGCCAGGGGGCGGGTGGCCGCCGATTCGGTGGCCGGTCCGTTTATCAGAGCCGCCCCGAACTCCGCTGCGGTCGACGGACGCTCGGCCGGATTCTTGGCCAGCGCTTGCTGGAGCAGGGTGTTTAGCCAGGCCGGAGCGGTCGTGGAGGCCAGTTGGGGAGCGGCGTCCTCGACGATACGGCGAAGCAGGCTGGCCAGGTTGTCCTGGCCGCTTCGCTCGAACGGAGCATGGCCGGCAATCAGCTGGTACATCGTGGAAGCGAGGGAATAGACATCGGATCGTTCGTCGCGCTGATTCTTCTCGGCTTCCGGCGGAGCGTGAAGCCAGCTGACAGCAAACTGGGGGCTGGTGGCGTCGCTGACGCAGGCGATGCCGAAGTCGGCAAGCTTGGGACCGTCGTCGGCAAGAAGGATGTTTGCCGGCTTGATGTCTCGATGCAGGATGCCTGCCCGATGGGCGGTGCTCACCGCATCGCACACCGGAGCCATCAGCTCAACCGCTTTCTGCCAGGTCGTCGGGCCATCGGCGATGAGCTGGTCGGAAAGCGAGCCGGAGTCGAGGTATTCCATCACCAGGAAGGGGCTACCGCTCGGCGTGTAGCCGGCATCGTGGATCGTCACGATGTTTGGATGAGTCGACAGGGGCCCATGGATCTGGCATTCCTGCTCGAACCGATCGAGGTCGCGCTGGTCGACGACAGCGGTCAGCACTTTGACGGCCACATGGCGGTTCAACTTGGTGTCGTGGGCCTTGTAGACCACGCTGAAACCGCCCCGGCCAATGGTCTGCAGGACAGTAATATGGGAAAGTCCTAGGTCAACGGAGTCCACGGTCATGATCCGATACTCGATCGAACCAGGCTCAACGTCGTCGGGGATATCCCCCTATTCGAGCGCTCGGCCCTGGGGGACTGGGGTTTTGGCTTCGTATCCTGGCCCCATGGCAGCAGCACCCTCTCCTCTTGAAGTAGGTGTGGAGGCCCCGGCCTTCACCGCAACGACGTTCTCCGGCGACGATGTCTCCCTCGCCGACTATCGAGGCCGGAAACTGGCCCTGTACTTCTATCCGAAGGACGCAACCCCAGGTTGTACCAAGCAGGCCTGCAACCTTCGCGACAACCTCTCCCTTCTGGCCGAACACGGCGTTGCCGTCGTTGGCGTTTCGCCTGACAATGACGACAGTCACAAAAAGTTCTCCGACAAACACGAGTTGCCCTTTCCCCTCGTTGCCGATCCCGAGCACGCCGTGATCGAGGCGTACGGCGTCTGGGGTGAGAAGAAGAACTACGGCAAGACCTACATGGGTCTGCAGCGAACGACGTTCCTGCTCGACGAGGAGGGCGTGATCCAGCACGTCTTCAAACGACCGAAGACGGCCGCCCATGCCGAGGAGATCATCTCCAAGCTCTGACGGGTCTCGGGTACCCGTTGAAGCGCAGAGATCATGGTGATCTATGCTCGCCTGGATGGCGATGCACCGGTCGAGGCCATGCCGTTGCCAGAGGCCGACTAACGAACGGTCACCCGCTGATCATGTATCGCTGACCACGTAGTAGCCGTTTACCTGGATGACACGCTCTGAGTCTGGGACGTTCGACGGCTGATCGATCATGGTCGAGCGGACCTCGCCGATCCACTTGGCGTGCTGGTACTCATGGTTGATGATGGCGGTGAGCATGCCGCCGGCGATCAATCGGAGCTGCTCGGGAGCACCGACCTCCCCCCGATCGATCATGGCCACTCTCCGCTTGGTGCTGGCGGCGATTTTGGAGCGGTACTCGACGATCTCGTCCAGCGGTGGGAGATCGCCTCTCCTCGGCTCAGGCGTTGCTGAGTCGAATACCCGGTCGAAGTCGGCGTTGAGCGTTACCTCGGCCGCGGTCAGGTTGCGGACCATGTAGTGGTTCACCGCGGCCTGATGGCCGAGATGCCAGCCGATGGCGCTGCTGTTCTTGTTTGGACGCCAGGCAACCTGATCGGCGTCGAGCCCGTCGATCAGATCGAGACTGTAGGCCTGGGCGGCCGCGTACTCATCGAGGTAGAGGGCGAGGGACAGAGCAGTCATGGGCGAACCCCTTCGGTCGAGGCCACCAGTGTGCCTGCCATCCGGGTTTGTGGTTGCGATCGGTGTTGGCCCGGTTTGCGTTGGCTGCCTTGGGACGGCGGCCGGTAGGGTCCGGCCATGACTGGTTTGGCGATCGTAACCGGGGGAGCGCAGGGCATTGGCCTGGCCATTGTCGAAGCGCTGCTCGACCAGAAGGTAGTTGATCGGGTCGCCGTGTTCGATCTGAACCCGGAGGTGATGACGGCCGCTCCGGCCGGGGTGACGGCTCACGCCTGCGACGTCACCGACGAGGCGTCGGTGATCGCGGCCTACGGGGCGGTCGGCGAGGTGCCAACGGTGCTCGTCAACAATGCGGGTGGTGGCCGTATCGGTGCCATCGCCGGAGGTATGGCCGATGGTGATGAGAAGCCATCGTCGGCCTTCGACCCGTTCTCCCCGGTCGACGATTTTCGCGACATGGTCGATCTCAACTTCACGTCGGCCCATGTGGTCACCCGGGTCATCGGCCCCGACCTTCAGCCCGGTGCAGTAATCTGCAACACCGCCTCGATCGCCGGGCAGAACCCCGGCCGGTTGTTCGCCTATGGCGCGGCCAAGGCGGCCCTCATCCATTGGACCAAGTCGATGGCCAAGGAACTGGCGCCGAAACGTATCCGGGTCAACGCGGTCGCCCCCGGCATCATCCGGACCCGCCTCTGGGAGGCTATGGAGCCCGACGACGTGGCCTATAAGACCATGATCGACGACATGATGCCTATGGGTGAGGACCAGAAGCCCTCCGACATCGCCAACTCGGTTGCTTTCCTGTGTTCGGCTCGGGCATCGCAGGTTACGGGCGAGGTCATCCGGATCGATGGTGGCCTCACCCTTCGCTGAGAGCAGGGCCCGGTGACTAACGTCGCGGCCATGACCCCAGATGAAGCCAAGGAACTCATTCGCCACATCATGGAGGACGGGTTCAACCGTCAGGATCTGTCGGTGGTGCAGGACTCGTTCGTCGAGAACTACCGCCGCCACGGCAACGGCATCAACAGCGTCAACTCGCTTGCCGAACACGTAGAAGATCTCAAGGCTCGACATGTGGCGTTCGCAAACGGGAGGTTCGAGATCAACCAGATGGTCAGCGACGGCCGTTTTGTCGCTGTCCGCTACACGTTCTACGGAGACCACGTCGGCACCTATCTCGGTATCGAGCCAACCGGCCGGTCGGTCAGCCGGCCGTCGGCCGCCTTCTTCGAGATCGAAGGTGGCAAGGTCATTGAGGGCAACATCGTGAGTGACGGCGGAGGCTTGCTCAAGCAACTGACCGAGGGGTAAGACGATCGAACCGCTCAAGGACCGGTTTCCGATCCCTGACAGCCACTCAGGGAGTGATGATCACCTTCATGGCATCGCCGGCGCCGAGGGCAGCCTGCATTGCTTCGTTGGCCTGGCTGACGGGGAAGCGGTGGGTTACCGCATGGTGGAACGGAACGGTGTGATGGTGCCGGTCGAGGAGTTGGAGTGTGTCGTCGTAGACGCGAGCGTCTTCGCCTGCCACACCCATCAGGGTGAGGTTGCGGCCGAGTAGATCCGCCGGGTTGAGCTCCGTCGGTCCGAGGTCGACGAAGGCCCCGACTTCGAGCAGCGTCCCACCGTCGCGGAGCAGACTCAGCGCGGTGGTGAAACTGTCGGGGTGGCCGGTGGCATCCACGACGACGTCGACCCCACCGCTAGCCAGGGCGTGCACGGCGGTGGTGGTTGCTTCGGTGTCGTCGTCGGCAACGAGGCAATCGGTGGCGCCAAGGTCGGCTGCGATCTGGAGTCGAGGGCCGAAACGGTCGATGGCGATCACCCGCCCGGCTCCCAGGAGGGCTGCCTTGGCCGCATGCACGAGCCCGACCGGGCCAACACCTACCACGGCCACAGAATCTCCGGCCGAGAAACCTCCGGGCCTGGGCATGCGAGCCGCCAGATCGAGGCTGTGGGTGACGGCGAACAGCTCGGCGAGCACCGCGACCTCGTCTGGCAGAGATTCGGGCACCTTGAATACTGGCGTACCTGGTAGGAGATAGAGGTACTCGGCGAAGCCACCAAACAGGTGTGGCGCGTCGGCGCACGACAGTGAGTTCCCGTAGTTCTCCAGCTGACGACAGAAGTAGTAAGGGAAGTCATCGAGGCAGAACCGGCACTGCCCGCAAGCTCGATTGGGGGCTGGAACGATGCGGTCGCCTTCGGCAAGAGGCGAACCGTCGAAGGCCTTGGCACCGCCCTCGCCGATGGCGGCAACGATTCCCACGTTCTCGTGACCCTGGATGATGGGGAAGGGTGTCGACGTGGCGTGGTCGGTCCCCGCATATTGCTCGGTCTCACCCCGGTAGGTGTGTTTGTCTGTCCCACAGATGCCGGAGGCGAGCATCTTCACCAACACCGCCCCTGGCTCCAACTCTTCAGGAAACGGATACGACTCGACCCGAAGGTCATAGGGAGCAACCAGCGTCGCCGCCAACACTTTGTCATTCACACTCAACCGACCCCCTACGCTCCGGCCCGACGAGTTTGCTTACCCGCTTGGGGGCGAGCAGGAAGAAGCTCTCGGTGATCCACCGTTCGAGGTCTTCGACCGGTGGTGGGCGCTTGGGGTCGAAGCGGATCATGACCCAGCCGCCCTTGCCGACCTGCCAACGATCGGGGTCGTCCTTGGCCAGCTCCCCAAGTTCGCTTATCGAGGCTGCAAGCTTGAGGCGGATGTTGCACTCGTTGTCCTTCTCGCCGAGGAAGACAAAGTTCTTTCCTCCGGCCTTGAAGGCCCGGTTCACACACGAACTCCCCTCAGCCGTCTCCGGGAAGCCCATGGCGTGGGATCGGATCGTGTCGCTGATCCCGAAACGAAACTGCTCGGCAGGTTCACCCATTGGCGTTCTCGACGGTCGACGCAGCGGCCGCAGCTTGGCCGGTGACGGCGTCGTGGAGTTGGCCGAGACTTGTGGTCCAGCCGTCGTTGACGATGCCCTGTTGCTCGTCGGTCGGCAGACCCTGATGCGTCAGAATCAGGAGACTGCCGGTGTCGGTGGCAGCGATGTCGACGGTGACGGTCTGGTCGTCGCCCCATCGGTACTGCAGTCGAGTTGGCTCGTCGACGACGAGGAACTCGCCCTCCATGACAAACGGCGTTCCATCGAAGTCGAGGCTCACGCGGAGCTGGCCACCGACGTGGGGTTCCCAGAGGTGGATCTCCCACAACATCTCAGGTCCACAACCGAACCAGGTGTTCAGTAGGTCGACGTCGGTCCAGGCGGCGAAGACCCGCTCCGGTGATTGTTCGTAACGGCGTTCGAGGCTGACGGTTCGAGTCATGACTGCTCCTTGAGGATCTGACCGAGACGGTCGAGGTTGTGGCTCCAGTTTTCGGCGACCGTGGCTGCCCAGCCCGACAGCTCGTCGAACGCTGTGCCGACAAGCTGGAGTTCGTGAACCCGACCCCGCAGCCGGCGCTCAACCAGCCCGGCCTCTTCCAACACCTGGAGGTGTCGATTAAGGGCCTGCTTGGTAAAGGTGAAACGGCGACCGAGCTCGGGGGTGGTGGCGGTGCCTGCGCTGAGTTGGCTCACGATCTCACGGCGAGATTCGTTGGCCAGTGCGTCGAAGACGCAGTCGAGAGTGGCTGAGGTGGTCACGACCGTCAACCTAAACCTGTTCCGGTCGAACGTCAACGACCCTGTTGACGTTCAATCCATGTCTGCCGTCCTTTTTCACTTGACGAATTGGAAAGTGCAACATAGGGTTTCCTATATGGAAACTGAAACGTGTGCAGGAAACGAAGATGAGATGGACGCCCAAGCGCAGCTGGCGATGCTTGCCTCCGTGCAGGATGCAACCGAGCTTGAGGCATGGATGCCACCGACTCCGGTCTGGCACGCTCCGCTTCTCGCAATGGCCATCGCAGGCTTTGCTCTGTTCAATAGCGGGCCCGACGGGTGGCGCCTGGCCGGCGCAGTCGTCGGGGGAATCGCCTTGCTCGTCGGCCTGTTTGACCAGCTTCGGCGGCAGCGTGTCTTGCCTCGCCGAACGAGGAAACCTTTCCGGATCCTGGCGTTCTATGGGGTCATGATGGTCGTGATCTACATCGTCATCGGAGTCTGGTTCTCCATCGACTGGCCCGCAAACATGACGCCAAGAGTTCTAACCGTCCTCGGTGCCTGGCTGATCACAACCCTGGTGTTCGCACTCGGAATCAGCACCACCAACCGGATGCGCGACCGCTGGGCAGAGTCGTCCCGATGAGCCTCGATGAACTCGATCCCATCCTCACCCCTCCTAAACGTCTGGCGTGCATCGGGGCCATCGCTGCAGGCAGGAAAGTAGAGTTCTCGACGCTGCGGGATCTGCTCGATCTCAGCGATTCGGACCTTTCAAAGCAGCTCAAGGCGCTCGCCGATTCCGGCTACATCGAATCCCGCAAGACAGGCAAGGCTGCGACCCGCCGAACTTGGTTGTCGATCACCAAACCCGGTCGTCACGCATTGGCCGCACATGTTGAGGCGTTGCGGACGCTGGTCGACCCGGCCGAGCTGACGGATCGGCTTCAGGTCTAGCAGCAGGACCGTCTCCAGGAACCAGTGTCGATGTCCGCTACCGCGAAATGGGTGACGGAAAACGCCAGCTATTACGGTCACGACAGGAAGCGGCTGAAGCCTGATCGGCTGGGGCGCCCGGTACCAGTTGAGGAGATGAAGCAAGAATGTCAAGCGTTTCGATCGTGGGCTATTGCGAGCCAGTTAGCTGTCGACCAGGTGACCGAGTCTCACTGAAGTTGTCGTGCGACGACCCCGGTCCGGTAACCGTTGATGTTGTCGAGGTGATCTGTGGCGATGCGGCCAACCCGTCGATGGGGTTGAGCGAGCGGGTTGTCGAGGTCGCTGGTTTCCCCGACACCATCGAAGGGTTTCACCAGGCCCTCGTCCCCGGCAGCAGCGCCACCTTCGGGCCCTCACCATTGCTCGATGTTGAAACGTTCACCGTCGGCTGCGCCGTCCGACCCTCATCAAGGCCCGATGAGCCCCAAGCGGTGCTTTCGCTTGGCACCGCCAGCGTTTGGTGGACCAGCGACGGCTTCACTCTCGACCGTGCTGAAGCTGGCACGGGTCCGCTGGATCACCGGCAGTGGTATGTGCTCACCTGGTCGGTCAGCTCCGGACGAGGTCACCTCACCGTCGAAGCCCATCGAACCCATTCACCAGGAACCGACAGCTCCTCAAGCGGAGGGGTGGCGGAGGCCACCTCGCCTCCTGCTGGCGATCTATTGACTGTCGGCCGGGGTTTCAATGGACGGGTGGGAGAGCTCTGGATGGCAACCAGCGCCTCGGCCGATGCCACCGACGCGACGTTTCGGTGGGATGCCTCGATCGAACTTGAGGGCAACCGCTGGCACGACTCCGGCCAACACAAGCTGCACGGCACCCTTCATCAGCTCCCGGCCCGTGCCGTTCGCGGACGAACTTGGGATGGATCATCCCAGACGCCGGCCACCGCACCGAGCCACGACGACGCCGTGCATTTCCACACCGACGATCTCTACAACGCCGGTTGGGCAACGTCTGCGGTCCTTGACGTGCCTGCCGACCTGCCGAGCGGGGTCTACAGCTTTCGCACCAGCGGGGCCGACGGGGCGGAGGATCGTACACCGTTCTTCGTAGCGGCCGAATTGAATGCCGGTGCTGGAGCTGCTTCGAAGCCGCGTTCCGATGTGGCCTTTCTCGTGCCGATGGCCACCTACCTGGCCTACGCCAACCAACGTATTCATCTGTCGAACCCGACCTTGGCGCCAGGAAGCGGCTCGACGCCTCCAAATCACGCCTGGCTTCGAGATCATCCCGAGGTCGGCTTCAGCCTGTACGAGTACCACTCCGACCACAGCGGGGTGATGTTCTCCTCCTGGCGACGGCCGATCATGAACATGAAGCCCGCCGCCGACACCTGGGGATTCACCCCCGACACCAACATCTTGGCGTTCCTGCACCAGCAAGGTGTCGACTTCGATGTCGTCACCGACGAACAGCTTCACGATGAGGGCACCTCGGCGCTCGACGGCTACCGGGTCGTGGTGACCGGCAGCCACCCGGAGTACTGGTCGACGTCGATGCTCGACGGAATGGAGGCTTGGCAACGAACAGGTGGTCGGCTCATGTATCTGGGCGGCAACGGCTTCTACTGGCGGGTCGCCTTCTCCGATCATTGGCCTGGTGCGATGGAGGTCCGTCGGGCCGAGGACGGAACCAGAGCCTGGATCGCCGAGCCGGGAGAGTACCACCACGCGTTCGGTGGCGAATACGGTGGCCTATGGCGCAGGCTGGGTCGTGCTCCCAACATGATTTGTGGCGTGGGATTTGCAGCCCAGGGATTCGGTCGAGGCGCCCCCTATCGGCGGACCTTCGATGCATCGGAGCGAACCGACTGGATCTTCGACGGCGTCGAGGGTGACCTGATCGGCGACCACGGGGTCGGCGGGGGAGCAGCCGGACAGGAGATCGACCGCTACGACGTGAATCTTGGATCCCCGGCCCATGCAGTGGTCGTTGCTTCGGCCGCCGACCACGATGGCGAGATGCTGCGGACCAAGGAAGAGTTTCATTACACGGTCAAGGACGCATCGGCGATGTCGACTGTCCGGGCCGACATGGTCTTCTACGAGGTTGCCGGTGGAGGAGCCGTTTTCTCGACCGGGT
Source organism: Phascolosoma agassizii (assembly GCA_035593235.1). Classification (NCBI taxonomy): domain Eukaryota; kingdom Metazoa; phylum Annelida; class Sipuncula; order Phascolosomatiformes; family Phascolosomatidae; genus Phascolosoma; species Phascolosoma agassizii. Next base: position 173,717 of record JAVJHY010000023.1, read on the forward strand.
CCATCGCCTGGTTCGGGGCGCTCGCCACCAACGACTACGACAACGACGTCGCCAGGATCACGGCCAACGTACTCGAACGGTTTCGAGATCCCGAGCCCTGGTAGCTACCTTTGAACTTGAGGATTAGGGGGGATTAGTCATGTCGATCAGCATCGATCCTAAAACCGGTCTGAAGATCTTCGACACGCGGGCCGCCAGTCGTATGGACGGGGTTAAGGGCAGCGGCTACGCCGTCGTTGACGATAGTCTCACCGAGATCTCCAGCGCCCCGGCCGGCGCGGTCTTCGACGCAGCCGAACAGGCCAGGTACCGCGAGTTCAAGGAGGCCCGTCGCGGCGCGGCCGACTACATGGCAATGGACGGCGACTACGGGCGCTACCTCAAGGACGTCTACTCGGCCGAGCCGGTGGAGCGCGAGGCCCTGACCGACGAGTGTGAGATTCTGGTTGTGGGGGCCGGTTTTGCCGGGCTCATGCTCTGGTACAAGCTCCGCGAAGCCGGCTTCAACGACGTGCGTTTCTGCGAAAAGGGTGGCGACGTCGGCGGCACCTGGTACTGGAACCGGTACCCCGGCATCGCCTGCGATGTCGAGTCCTACAGCTACCTGCCATTGCTTGAGGAGATGGAGTACTTCCCGACGATGAAGTTTGCGTCGGGGTTCGAGATTTTTGAGTACTGCCAGTCCATGGCCGAGAAGTTCGGCTTCTACGACAAGTGCCTGTTCCACACCTCGGTTGAGGACACCGCCTGGGACGACGGCACCCAGCGCTGGACGGTGCGCACCGATCGAGGCGACGCTATGAAGGCCCGCTTCGTTGTGTTGGCAAACGGAATCCTCACCACACCGAAGCTGGCCCGCATCGACGGGATGGACAGTTTTGAGGGCGAGTCGTTCCACACCTCGCGTTGGAACTACGACATCGACCTGGAGGGCAAGCGGGTCGGCATCATCGGCACCGGGGCCACCGCGGTGCAGGCCATCCCCGAGCTGGCCAAGGTGGTGGGGGAGCTGTATGTCTTCCAGCGCACGCCGTCGACCATCGACGTGCGGGCCCAACGGGAAACCACTCCCGAGGAGATCGAAACCTGGAAAGAGGAGCCGGGTTGGGCCAGGGCCCGACGCCGCCGGTTCGCAGCCATGACGTCGGTTCGCGATGCGGTCAAAGCGCCAGATGAATACATGTCTGGTCGGGTGGCCGAATACCGGAAGAGGGAGAAACTCACCAAACGGCTGTCGCCTGAGGAGTGGACCCAGAAGCTGCTCGATGAGAACTTCGCCGCCATGGAAGAGATCAGGGCCAGGGTCGACGCCGTCGTCGAGGATCGCGCCACCGCCGAGGCCCTGAAGCCGTACTACCCCTACGCCTGCAAGCGGCCAACGTTTCATGATGAGTACCTGCCGACCTTCAACAAGCCCCATGTGCATCTGGTCGACACCGCCCCAATCGGCGTCAACCGGATCAACGAACGCGGTGTGGTGCACGACGGCACCGAGTACAAACTCGACGTTTTGGTCTACGCCACCGGCTTCCAGTGGATGGCGCCAGCCACCTTCGACATGGTCAAAGGCAGTGACGGACAGACCCTAAACCAGAAGTGGCAGGCCGAGGGCACAAAGACCTTCCTCGGTCTCCACAGCAGGGGCTTCCCCAACTTCTTCATCGTGTCTGGCCCACAGGGCGGTGGTGGCAGCTTCAACTTCACCGATGTCATCACGACCCACTGCGACTACATCGCAACGCTCCTAACCACGATGCGCGACGAGGGCCATGAAGTGGTCGATGTTCGTGGCGAGTCGGAGGATGCCTACGCCAAGCACTGCGCCCAGGTCGATCTCGCCTCGGCGCCGTTGCGTGACTGCATCTCCTACTACAACGGTCACGGCGACGCCGCGCCGGGAAGCCTTGCCTATTACGGCGGACGGCAATGGCACACGCTGGCTGAAGAGGCCCAGGAGACAAAAGAGCCATACGTGTTTCAGTAGACCTGCGCCTGTCTGTCGACCGGTTTATCGCCTCGTCGGTCCGATCGCCTCGGTCGGCCCGTCAACACCGCATTGATAGACGGAGCCCTGTGGCGCGATCGTTGGTTCACCGTTGGCGGTCCCGGTGGCGACGGCGGTGGGGGCAACCGTGTTTGTCGATAGCTGGAGGTCATCGTTGCGGAACAGTACCGCGGCGGCGATCGCCCCTACGGCGACCATGCCGGCACCGACGAGCATGGCATCGGAGAAGCCGGCAGTGAGCTGATCCGGGTCGCTCAAGGCGTCGTTTGTGAGCCCGACGAGCGGTGGGATTGCCGCGATGGCCAATAGTTGGCCGGTGCGAGCTACCGCGTTGTTGGTGCCCGATGCTGCACCGGCACGATCGTCGGGCACCGTCCCGAGGGCGGTGGCTGTCACCGGCGCAACACTCAGAGCCAGGCCGCATCCGAACACGAGCACTGCCGGTAAAACACCGGTCACGTACGCGTCACCGGCCTCGACGCGGGAGAAAAGCACCATGGCGATTGCGATCGCAGCAGGACCGGCGGTTAGCGGTAACCGCGGCCCGATTCGTTGCGCCAGGTCCCCGGCCCGAGAAGACAACGTCAGCATCAGCAGAGTGATTGGCAACAACGCGGCCCCGGCCGCCAGGGGACTCCAGCCGATTGAAACCTGGAGTTGGATCGACAAAAGGAAGAACACCACGCCCATTCCGCCATAGACCAGGAATGTCACGATGTTTGCAGCGGCGAACCGGCGGTCGGCGAAGAGGTCGAACGGCACCATTGCATGAGGCTGGCGCGGCTCGAACCACAACAACCCGATGATTGCCATCATCGATGCGAGGGCGGCTGTGGCATCGAGGGTTCCGAATCCGCTGGCGCGCCCCTGGATCAGGGCGTACGAGGCTCCGCCAAGGGCTACCGCGGTCAGAGCGGCGCCGACTATATCGAGTTTGGCCTCTTTGGCTGCGGGGTCGTTGGACTCTGGCAGCCGGCCGGCGAGCGATAAGACCAACAGGGCGACGGGGAGATTCAGCAGGAACACCCACCGCCAGGAAATATTCACGAGCAACCCGCCGACCAGGGGGCCGATGGCGCCGGCGATGCCACCAAGACCTGACCACTTTCCTACTCCTCGACCTCGATCCTCATGCCGCAATGTGGATTCGATGATGGCCAGCGAACCAGGGGTTAGAAGAGCACCACCGACCCCCTGAAAAAGGCGAGCGACGATGAGCGTTTCCACGTTTGGGGCGACTGAACAGGTGGCCGACGCGACGGCGAACCACACGACCCCGAGGCGGTACAGCTTCAATCGTCCGTAACGATCGCCCAACGCTCCTCCGATGAGGATCATCGAGGCGATCGTGAGCAGGTAGGCATTGACGACCCACTGCTGTTGGCTCGATGATGCGTCGAGGTCTCTGGCCAGAACCGGCAAGGCAACGTTGACCACGGTCGCGGTAAGCATGGCGACGGCTGATCCGGCAACGGTGGTAACGATCACTATCCGACCCAGCGGCGAGTCCAGGGCTACCGACCCTGCCGGGGTGTCGCTCATCAATCGGCGAACTCGTCGACCAGGCCTTGGAACCGTTCGACGAAGCGCCGGTGGGAATCGGCCTTGTCCGGCCCGCCGAAGACCACCCGGTCGATCCCGAGGTCGCGGTAGCTTGCGAGTGTTTCGGCCTTTGGCGCACTGAAGCAGTAGATCGAGATCGGGATTGATTCTGGATCGCGGTCGGCCTTGGCCGCGGCTTCCTTGAACCAGCCGATGCCTTGGCCGACGTCACGGAACCCGGCGTCGATCGGGCACCACTCATCGGCGTACTCGACAACGTGTCGCAAGCCGATCCGGCCCTGGCATCCCATCAGAACCGGTGGCCCTCCGGCCTGGACCGGCTTGGGAAAGACCCATGAGGGCTTGAAGTTGACGAACTCGCCCTCGAAACCGGACTCTTCGGTGGTCCACAATGAGCGCAGCGCGGCCACCGTTTCTCGCATGGCGTTGTAGCGCTGAGCCCACGGCACGTCGGAAACGTTTGCCAATTCCTCGACGTTCCAACCGACTCCGACACCGAACTGGAACCGACCGCCGGAGACGTCATCGAGGCTGGCCGCCGACTTGGCCAGGTCGAGGATCTCGTGCTCCAAGACGAGACACACACCGGTGGCCAGCTTCAGGGTGGAGGTGGCCTGGGCGGCGGCGGCCAGGGTGACGAACGGGTCACGCATGTGCCAATACATCTCGGGCAGATCGATGTCGCTCGGGTGGCGGGTTTCGCGACTGGCCGGGATATGGCTGTGTTCGCCGACCCATAGCGAGTCGTAGCCTCGCTGCTCGGCGTCGACGGCCATCTCCGCCGTCGGCACCCCGTAGGAACTGTTTGGTGAGGACAAGCCGATCTTCATGACCGCAGTCTGTCACCACCATCGGTCCGGCGAAAGCGCCACTGGACGCACCGGGTGGAGAGGCTGATGACGGTCAGGGCCGGGCCAGAAAGCGAGGCGGCACCGCCTCGGTCAACCACACCCCGTTCGAGGCCAGGAAGAAAGGTCGGCCTTCGAGGTGCATGGCGTGCGCCGCGACGCTGAGCACGATCGGCCTACCCCGCCGAGCCCCGACCTCGAGGGCGGTCTCCCGATCGGCTGAGAGATGGACGTGAGTCCGATCCCGGGCCAGGAGTCCTTCGACGGCGATCGTTGGCCAGAACCGTTCGACGGTTCCATGGAACAGCACGGCCGGGGGAGGAGTCGCCTCCAGCCCGAGTTGCACCGGGATCGAGTGACCCTGGGCGGCCCGAATCCGGTTGTCGAGGATCTCGAACCGGCGTTTCGCCGAGGTAACCAGGATCTGATCGATGTCGTTCCGGGTGGCGTCCCGACCGACCCTGGCCAATGCATCGAGGAGGATATCGATGTCGACCCAACCGCCATCGTCGAGTTCGAGATCGACCGAGGCCGGGTCGTGGCGCAGTACGAAGGCCAGGTGTTTGCTGAGCTGGGTGAGATCGCCGGTCATCAGTTGTCCGTCAGCGACTCGACCCGATCGAGCTGGGTCATAAGTGGTTCGACCGCGCCCTCGCGTTGAGGACGCCAGGCCAGCCAGTAGCCGACCTTGGGGAGACTACGGATCGGCACTGCAACCAGGGAGCGAGGCGTCGGAATGCACCCGTTCACGATCGTCGGCCCGAGCCCGAGGGTCGCCAAGTAGACGATCATGTCCCACCCGTCTGCCTCGGCTGCCACCGTCCACGAAACGTTCTCCTCGTCGAGGGCCCTGTTGAGAGCGCGGCGGTGGGGTCGTCCTTCGGGCGGCACCACCAGCGACAATCCGTCCAGATCCGCCAGCCGAAGCGAGCTGGCGGTTGCCAGAGGATGGCGTTTCGGAACGAGGAGGACTTGATCGACCTCGCCAAGGTGGCGTGTCGTCAGTTCGTGAGGTGGCGGGTCATAGGCCACGGCGGCAACATCCGCTGCACCCGTCCGGATCTGATCGAGTGCTTCGGTCCGGTCGGCGGGTATGACCCGTAGTCGGCAGTCGGTACGTATCAGGCGACGGACGGCCTCATCGATCATGAACCGAAGCGCCACTCGGCCGGTGGCCAAAGTCAACGAGGTCGATCCCTTGTTGAGCGTCGAGAGGAAGTCATCGGCTTGACGGTCGTGATCGGCGGCGAACGCCGCAAGTAGTTCGCCCGCTTCGGTCAGCCGTAGGCCCCTGCCGACGCGTTCGTAGAGCTCAACATCGAGCGACCGGGCCAGCTTGGTGACCTTGGCGTGGAGGGACGGCTGAGAAAGGTGGAGTTCCTCGGCCGCCCTGGTGAAATTCTGGTGTCGAGCGAATACGAGGAACGACACTAGAGCGTCGGCCTTCAGCGGCCCCCTGTCCAAAACCCTGTCTGAAATCCCGACCGAAACCCCGTCTGAAGTCATGGCTACAAGCTATAGGTCAAAACTATTATTGCCGGACTTATTAGTAGTTCTTGTTGACTATCACTCGACTCATAATCGATGTATGGCAACACACAAAAACCAACAAACCAGAGGCTGGCGACCTACGTCCCCGACCTCAGGACCATTCCGGCTCGGAATCGACATTGGTCGGGTGATCATCGACGGCTCGTCGCACCCCAACGGCGGCGACACAGCCTTCTTCCAGGGCGACGAAGACGTGATGCTGGCGACCCCGGAGATGGACGGGGCATTCGAGGTCATCGCCGAACTGGTCGACCGGTTCGATGGGCAGGTCTGGCTCGTCTCCAAGTGCGGCACCAGGGTGCGCGAACGCACCGGGCGCTGGCTCGAAGCTCACCGGTTCTTCGAGCGGACAGGGGTGGTCTCCGACAACACGAGGTTCTGTCGGAAGCGCCCGGAGAAGCGACAACACTGCCTCGATCTGGGACTGACCCACTTCGTCGACGACCATCCGGAGGTCCACGCGGCAGTTCGTGGTGCGGTCGATCACCAGTTCTTCTTCGGGCCACAACCGAAGCCGGTGCCCGAATACGGCGTGCACGTACCAACGTGGATCGACGCCAGAGGTGCCATCCTGGCCACGGTCTGAGCCAGCTTGGAATCAACGGTGCTGAGTACGTCGACGCTGGGCGGCGGGCGTTGGGCCGCCTCTTCACCCACCTCCTAAGCTCGGCAGTGATCATGCTGAACAAACTCGACGACTACCCGATCCATCAGACCCCGGAACCTCTGGCCCAGCCCGCCACCTCCGACCGCAACGTCTACGACCGGACCTGGTATAACGGCTACGCCGAAGATGGCTCGGCCTACTTCGGCCTCGGAATGGCCGTCTACCCACACCGGGGTGTCCTCGACTGCGCCTTCAGTGTGGTTGAGGCCGACGGTCGACAGCACTCGTTCCATGGGTCGAGGCTGGCCCCCGACGAGCGGACCGACATGAGCGTCGGGCCGTTCAGGATCGAGATCATCGAGCCGCTGCGGCGTACCCGCGTCATCCTCGATGACAACGAGACCGGCCTTGCCTGTGACCTGACCTTCTCTGCCCGCACGTCGCCGATCCAGGAGGGCCGCCAGACTCTCTGGGACGGAACTCGCCGAGCCATGGACGCCACCCGGTTCGACCAGTTCGGCCGATGGACGGGCGAGGTCCAGCATCCTGACGGGAACTTCAGGCTGGCCGATCCCGGATGGCACGGAACCAAGGATCGATCCTGGGGTGTGCGTCGGGTCGGCGAACCCGAAACCGGTGGAGCACCGAAACACCCCGGCGGCATCTTCTTCCTGTGGGCCCCGCTGATCTGGAGCGACCATGTTTCCCACGCCATTTTCTTTGATGGACCCGATGGCCAACCTCTGGTTCGGGAGGGCATCGAAGCGCCGTTGTACCCCACCGAAGCCGACGTCCCCGACGACCTCAACGGCACCGACACCCGCATGGCGACAGCCCGCCACCGAGTCACCTACCACCCGAACACCAGGTTGGCGGCCCGGGCCGAGATCGACCTGATACCTCTGGATGGCGATATCCGAACGATCGAGTTACAGCCTCTCCTCCGCTTCCAGATGAAAGGCCTTGGCTACGGACATCCGGAATGGGGTCAAGGTTTGTGGAAGGGCGAGCTCGCCATCGGGGGTGAATCGTACGACCCTCAAGGTCTGCAGTTGCTCGATCGGGAGAACATCCACGTACAGCAGGTGGTGCGGGCCACCGACGGCACCAACACCGGCATCGGCGTGCTCGAACAGGTCACCATCGGCCCCTACGCCCCAGCCGGTTTTACCAGCTACTTCGACGGTGCAGCGTGATCAATGACAGGACCGGTAACACCCGCGAGCTGGTCAGCGTTGGCCGCTGAGGGTGGCGAGGCCACCGAACTTGCAGTTCTTGTTCGGTCATAGAACGACCACGCAGCGGGCCACAGCCTTGTTGGCGGCCGTCTTCTTGCCCAGGTCGGCTGCTTCGGAGTGAGCGAATACATATTGACAGCGTCGGCCTACGCTGGAATCGGTGGGCTAGTCCGCTTCCACTTCGTGAACGATGGTGACATCAACATCGGTTCGCTGGTCGAGACGGTTGAAAGTGTTGTCGCGGAGCCACCGAGATTTGGGAGGGGAGAGGGTCGAGACCACGACAGCGCTGTAGCGAGTCCGCTCGAGGGCGGCGTCGATGGCGGCGAGCGGCTCTGCCGCTGTGATCTCGCCGGTGGCGCTGGCGTTGATGCTTTGCAGCAGGTCGAGCTGGTGTTCCAAACGGTTTCGTGCCTCGGTGAGACTGTCGCCGTTTGGGAGCGGGACGACGACGTGAAAGGAGACTCGGCTGTTCGTGCCGGCTCGCTTGCTCAGCTCCGCCATGAGGGTTTCGTTGCCGAGCGACTTGTTGCCGACGACGAGGTATCGCCGATCCGTCGTGCTCTGCCCTTGAAGGACTGGTGCCAGCCAGCCGGCTTCGAGGCGCTCGAGGGCGAGCTCGCTGCTACGGGCCCGGGCGATGTCGGCCCGTGTGCAAATTCCGACCAGCTGATCCTGGTCGAGAACCGGAAGATGGTTGACGTCTTCTTCAACCATGCGGTGTAGGGCGTCGAGCAGGCTGGCCTCGGGATGAATGGAGACGACGTCTCGGCTGGCCAGGTCTCCGATCGTTGAGCCGGTAAGTGGAGTTCCGGACAGAAGGTCCCGGCGGGTGATGATTCCGACGCAGGAGCCGTGTTCGTCGACCACGGGGTATGCGCCTCGTTCGCCCCGGGCGAGGCGGTCGGAAACGTCGCTTACCGGCTCCGACGGGTCGACGGTGTCAACCATCCGGTTCATGACGTCGGAGACGGCGGTGGTTCGGAGGGGATCGATGGTGAGTTCGCCGCCTACTCGGACTCCCCGGCGTGAGAGGCGTTCGGTGTAGATGCTGTCGGACGAGAGCGCGGAGTAGACCAGCGCGGCGAGCACGGTGGCCAGCATCAGGGGCATGACTACTTCGAAGTCTCGCGTCAGCTCGAACACGAACACGATGGCCGTGAACGGGGCCCTGGTGGCGGCGCCGAAGACCGCCGCCATCGCGACAACAGCAAATGCGCCCTGCGAGATGTTGACCCCGGGTGCCACCTCCTGCACGAAGGCCGAGAAGAACCCACCGTAGGCGGCGCCCATCAACAGGATGGGTGCCAGTGTGCCTCCCGATGTCCCCGATCCGAGGGCGATCCACCACGCCACCATCTTTGCCATGAGCACCGCGGCGAGGGTCGACAGCGGCAGGGTGCCAAGCAATACATCGTCGATGACGTCGTAGCCAACGCCAAGAACTTGGGGGACAAACAGGCCGATGGTGGCGAAACCGATGGCCCCGATTGCGGGTTGGACGAAGACCGGGAGCGATGACGACCGGAACGATCGCTCCGCGGCAAAAAGACCACGAGCGATGACGAGGGCGACGAGGCCGCTGGTCAAGCCGAGGGCGGCGTAGAGGGGGAGCAAACCTAGCCCGGCGTAGTCGTGGGCCGGCACGTTGAACAGTGGCCCGTCGCCAAATACCGCGGCGTGTATACCGCTGGCGATGCTGGCCGAGACGACCAACGGGATGAGTGATCGCATCGATAGCTCGAACAGAAGCAGCTCGATGGCCAGGAGGACCGAGGCCAATGGTGCGCCGAAGGTGGCAGCCATCCCGGCTGCGGCGCCGGCGGCCAGAAGGATCTTCCGTTCAGAGGGGCTGACTTTCAGGACCTGTCCGACCATGGAGCCAATGGCTCCCCCGGTCACGATGATCGGCCCTTCTGCCCCGAACGGGCCACCGGTTCCAATCGCGATCGCAGCCGAGATCGGTTTGGCCAGAGCTGCTCGCGGCCGGATCCGGCTCTGTCGTCGAAGCACGGCCTCCATCGCCTCGGGTATGCCGTGTCCTCTGATCAACGGCTCCCATAGGGCGATGCCGGCTACGATCACGGCCCCGGTGACGGCCGCGATCACCGTCCGAGGCGATGGTTCGAGGTCGCTCAGTGGTGGTATCTCGCCCCATGACCACTCACCGAGCAGCGCGATGCCGGTGATGAGCCCGATCAAGCGGACAAGCAGATAGGCGGCGCCGCCGGCGGCTACTCCCAGCCCTGCTGCCAGGACGACGAGATACAGCAATCGACTCGTTGAGGTACCCGCGAAGGAGCCTGTCCCGAGTCTCATAGCTGCGTCGTGGTCGTCATGCGGGCCAGGAGACCTTTTACCTTGTCAGTAACCCTGATCGCAAGACAAGTCGCCGCCCTAAGGGCTCTTGTTCTTCACCATCAGTTCCTTATCACACGCTACTCGGCGGATTCGACGCTCGGCCCTGGGTGTTGAGGGCGAAGAATCCGATGGCGAGGCCCAAGAGGGCGAGCGCGAGGTTGGCTGGCCAGGCGTTGGATTGGTCGCGGACACCCTCGGGGAGAACGTCCTTGGCGAACGCGAGGTTGAGGACCAACGCACAGAGCATGAACGTGGTCAGTGCTGCCGCTCCTACGAGCCGAGTGGGCCGGTAGATGATGAGCGCGGCTATTGCGAGCTCCGCCAACCCCACGAGGACAAAGAACCAAACAGGGAGTTCCGCGCCGAAGAGTTCGTAGTTCTCGGCCATGTCGCCCCGGAATTCGGTGTTGAAGACCTTCATCAAGCCGGCAAAGGTCATCGCGGCGGCCCCGAGTATTGCCAGGGCGGTTCCAACCAGCCTTCCTGCAGGTGCTTGTCGAGTTGTCGATGTAGCGATCATGGCAGGAGCCTCCTGGTCAGCTTGCGAATTCGGCGATACGTGCTTCGAGCTTGTCGATGGCCATCGCCCAACCTTGGCCACCGGGAGAGTCTGCGGGAACGCCGATGTGCGTCATGACCATCTTGGTACGGTCGCCGAGGTCCTCAAGTTCGACAACGATGGAGGTCTCCATTGGTGCGCCTGCTGGCATGCCCATTTGCTCTGCAGTCATGGCGTTGCCGTCGGCGTCGGCCATGCTCTCGGTGTAAACGAGACGGGTCTTCGGGTTGATCTCGCGGTACTCGCCAACGAAGAACATCTGCATCTGCCCGTTTGGGGTTTCCATCTCCATGCCGATGTGGCGGCGGCCGCCGACCTTGAGGTCCATCTCGGCCTTCGGGATCTTGGCGCCCATGGGGCCGTACCAGTTTGCGAAGTGGTCCGCCTCGGTCCACATCGCCCAGATCAGATCGATGGGTCCGTCAAAGGTGCGCTCGATCTGGACGTCTTTTGTGTCAGTCATTGGTTTAGGTGTCTTTCTTGGCTTGGGTGTTTTGTAGGCTTTGCACGTAGTCGTCCATGCGGTCGAATCGGTCGTCCCAGATGTGGCGATACTGCTCCGCCCAGCCAGCGACTCGGGCGAGTGGCGCGGCGTCGATAGTGCATGGCCGGAACTGTGCTCGTCGGCCGCGAGTAACGAGCCCGGCGTGTTCAAGCACCTTGATGTGTTTGGAGATCGCCGGGAGCGTCAGGTCGAAGGGTGCGGCAAGGTCGTTGACGGTTACCTCGCCCTCGGCCAGGCGGGCCAGGATCGCTCGCCGTGTCGAGTTGGCGAGGGCCGCGAAAGTTTCATCGAGCCGTGCATCGTCGAGCGTTGCGTTCGTTGTCGTCACCGGTTCCACCGTCCGAACTTTCCATGATCCTTAATTAACCTATCTGGAAAGTAAAGACAAGCAACGAACTTGTCAAGCTCTAGCTGGTGTCGGACTCGGGTGCCGAAAATCTTGGCGCGTTCTGTGACACTTTTTAGCCGCTACGACCTTTCTCTTTCTGAATGGACACTATGGACAACGCCGAGGCCGTGCTAGTCGATGCGAAACCCAAGCTTGAGCGCGCCCTGGTGGCGGCAGTAGGGCTGGAGGCTGGTCTCGACGCCGCCGCTCATGCGTTGTCGGTCGGGTGGGAACGCCGCGACCGTCTTGTCGATATGGACAATGCTGCCGGCTATCTCTTCACCGTTGGACACAACTTCGCCAAGAAGAAGTTTGTTGAGTCCAAGTCGGTTGCGCTCCCGCCGATTCCTGAGTCGCGTCTACCCGACATCGAGCCGGGTCTGGTTCCGGCGTTGACTGCGCTCTCGGCGCAACAGCGGGCGGCCGTCCTACTGGTTCACAGCTTCGACCACACTTACGCCGAGGCGGCGGAAGTCCTCGACGTGTCTGTTTCCTCGCTCCGTAACCACCTGAAGCGCGGCATGGAGAAACTACGAACGAGACTGGGAGTCTGTGATGAACGGCCATAGTCAACACGAGCCAGAACGGTCCCTCCGAGCGTACGCCTCGGTGGTCGATGAGGCGATCGCTAGAGGTAGCTCCGCCTCCCCGCACTTCGATGCCGCCAGCAGTACCGCCGACGGAGTCATCCGAGCCGATCACGAACGCTCCCGGCGACGGTTCATCAATGGGCCATCGATAGCGGCGATCGGTATTGCCGCCTCGTTCCTGGCCGTCACGCTGTGGGCGGTCAACAGAAGTGCAGACGATTTGGTCGAGTCCGCGACCGTCACCGATGCCGTGACGGACGAGATAGTTGTGGAGGACGAGGCAGCGGAAGGTTCGGTAGACGACTTAGGGGGGCAGGACGCTATGGAGCGGGACGAGGCAGGCGAAGCGACGGTCGACAGTGCACGGATGGACCTTACGGTTTTCATCTATTCGGGACTCCCGAATCCTGTGCTCAACGTGACCGTTGAGGAGGCGGAAGGCATCCGAGACATCCTCGACACGCTGGCACTCGATGCAGTCGAAAGCCAGGTCCGACACCCCGACGGCCTAGGGTTCGGCGGGTTTCAGCTCGAACACTATGTCTTCGACGGGGACGAACGCGTCGTGCACGTGTCGGATGCAGGAGTAACCCTGCATCCAGTGGGGCAGGGTGCCTTCTCGGTGGACGGTGAATCTGTCGCTCTTTCCGACCCGGAGGGGACTCTCTATGAGCAGCTTCGCTCGATTGTCGATGCTTCCCTGCCTGACGTCTCTGGCGGTTTACCTGAGTTCTCGGGATAGTTAAGGGATGCGCTTTGTTTGGGGGCAAGGAGTGGGCCTAGATCTTGCTGGCAAAGGGTTAAATCTTCGAACAACCACTTTCCACAACCCCTTGAGATGAAAAAGGCCGGGGGGTGACTTGATATCGGAGTTCCTGAAACTTATGGTACTCAGAACAGGGGCATAAAGGGGACAAATGATCGAAGTAACGATGCTTATTCGTTCCGGTTTGCCAAACCCGAAGTGGGGCCTGGGCCGCAACGATTCCAGAGAATTTATGGATCGGATACTGGGCGGTGGGGCGACTGTACTCGCGGTAGGTGAAGGGGATTCCACGCTCGGATACGACGGCTTTCTCGTCGAGACATCGGGTTGGCACGCAGCGCAGCTGCGGAACGATGGAAAGCCCACCAGCTTCCGCATTGCCGCCGAGCAATCCAGACCATCACCGGCAGACGGGGTGACGGCTGAGCAGTGGCTCGTGGATGGCAACCGGACACTGGACGACGGTCTCCTGGCAGAGGTGTCGGCAGATCTTGACCGGATTTCGAAGGGTATCTCTCGCTCATCTGCCGACGTTTTGGCTGCCTCTGCCGGCGATGCAGATGAGCCAAGTGGCGGACCTGGCAGTGACGATGAACCGGATAGCGACGACGGAGAGGAGGTAGCAATCGCTGGGCGCTGCTTGGTCAGGGGACGGAACAACAGCAACTTTGACTTCTGGAACGCCGAAGATCGTCATTTGTTCAATAACAACTGCTACAACTTCAGTTCCGCGTGGCGTACCAACACATTCGCCCAGCCCGGCCGCGGCGGCACGGGGCGGGCCTACTGGGAAGACGACGACGTCGATGATATGAATGCGCTCATAGGAGGTTGCTTCGATGATGGATTCTTTCAAGGCAACCCGTGCGACGACGTTGCCCATTTGAAGCTCGCTGCGGTTATCCGCCCCCGTGAGCACCGCTTTGGGTGGGACTATCATTTCTATCGTCGCGTAAGTAACGACAATATAGGCCAGAGGTGGGCCCATAAGCCGGGGGGCACTCCAGCGAAGAACACGGACGATTCCGGGAGATGGATCCGCAACCCGGAGACCGCCGATCGAGGCGGCTACACAGATTGGGGTGGCTATGTCTACCACCGTGGTGACCGCAGCCGAATCATCCGATAATCGACGCGAGGAAGAACGATGAATCTTACAAGACGTGAAATGCTGAAAAAGGCGGCGACGGGTGTAGTGGCCGGTGCCGCGGTAGTCGGGTTCGGCCAAGTGGCTGAGGCTTCGCCCCCTGACGGGTGGGGGCCGCGCAAGCGCCAGCCCGACCTTGAGAACTGGCTCCTGTCCACCGTTCCGACGAGCTAGACCGATCGGCCAACGGGGGAGATGGCCGACGGCTGGGATGCCGGCCGGCATTCTCCCTCGGAGGTCAGATGGTCAGCTAGTTCAGGCGTGGAAGTGGGGGAGGATGACTTCTCCCGCGTAGTCCAGCATCGAGAACAAGTCTTCCGGCGGCATTCCTCCCTGGTCGCACATGAAGAGGTAGTCGGTTAGTCCGGCCGCGGCACGCCATTCCTCCATGCGCTCGATCACCTGCTGGGGGCTTCCGCAAACCGTTGGCCCGACGGTGGTGAATTTGTCGAAGTCGAACGGGCGGATAAAGCCGTGCATCGACGGCGTGGCCAGCGCGATGTGATCGATGAGCCAGTCGAAGTAGACAGCCATCCGGGGCTCCATGGCGGCCCGAGCCTCCTGGGAGGTTGGGGCAACGTTGGTATGGGCGATGGCGCCGACCCGGCAGCCTTCGGGTGGGTGACCATATTCGGCCCACAGTTCGCGGTAGCGCTCGGCGATTGGAGTGAACGTCGACGGTCGGCCGAACACGCCGGGCAGCATCAGTGGCAGTCCCATCTCGGCTGCGAACTCGGCCGAATCGATCGAGGAGCCGCCCCCGATCCACACCGGCAGCGGCGACTGCATCGGTCGGGGCTGGGTCGTCATGTTGCGGAACGGCGTGCGATGGTCGCCACTCCAATCGATCTGCTCCCGACCCAAGGCCTCAACCACCAGGGCCACGTTCTCCCGATACCGAGGCTTGGAATCGGTCGGGTCCTGACCAAAGGCGTGGAACGTGTGCTCGTAGAGATTGCCTCGGCCGAGCACGAGATCGACCCGGCCCTCGGAGATGAGATCGAGGGTTGCGTAGTCCTCGGCCAACCGGATCGGGTCGTTGTTGGCCCCAAGCGCTACCGCGGTTCCCAGTCGTAGTGTCGAGGTCCGCTCCGCCATGGCTGCCAGCAGCACGGGCGGCGACGAGATGATGTAACTGCAGAAATGATGTTCGCCGACCGACGCCGAAACGAAGCCGGCATCCTCGGCATGGGAAGCGGCCTCGACAACCATGCGATGGCGTTCGCCCTGGCTCAAGAGGCGCCCCGTCACCGGGTCGGGGAGAAGATCGCCCATCGTTGCCCATCCGATTCGCATGGACCCACGCTGCTAGATACCGAGCGTCGGAGCAAATGGTCAGGTGGCGCAGATGACGCTGTCGGGTGGGGTGGCTTAGTCTTCGAGCAGATCCACAAGAGGAGGTCATCGTGAAGACGAGAGCAGCGGTCCTACACGGCGTTGGGCAGCAATGGAGCGTCGAGGAGATCGAACTTGATCCACCGGGCCCTGGTGAGGTGCTGGTGAAGACGGCATTTGCCGGTCTCTGTCACTCCGATGAGCATCTCGTCACTGGCGACATGGTGCCGCCCCAGGAGTTACTCGACACCATCCCCGGAGGATCCATCTTCCCCATCGTTGGCGGTCATGAGGGCTCCGGCGTAGTGGTCGAGGTTGGCCCAAACGTCACCAAGGTGGCGCCCGGCGATCACGTGTCGTGCTCGTTTGTTCCCGCCTGCGGCATCTGCCCGCCCTGTGCCCAGGGCAAGCAGAACCTTTGCGACCTCGGTGCCCGCACCTTCGGCGGCGGCATGATCACCGACGGGGTTTTTCGTCACCACACCGGCGACGGCAAGAACCTCGGTGTTCTGGCCAAGCTCGGCACGTTCGCCGAACATATGTTGTTGGCCGACGCATCGGTCATCAAGGTTGAACCCGACCTGCCGCTCGATGTGGTCTGTCTTGTGAGCTGCGGGGTCGCAACCGGCTATGGCTCGGCGGTCAGCAGGGCCGAGGTCAAAGCCGGCGACACTGTGGTGGTCGTCGGCTGTGGCGGTATCGGATCGAACGCCGTGCAGGGTGCAGCGGCAGCCGGTGCGGCGAACATCATCGCCGTCGACCCGGTGCAGTTCAAGCAGGAGAAGGCCATGGAGTTCGGGGCGACGCACGCCGTCAGCTCGATGGAGGAGGCCAAGCCGTTGGTCAACGAACTCACGTGGGGCCGTATGGCAAACGCCACGATCCTCACTCCGGGCGTGCTGCATGGTGAACTGATCCAGCCCGCCATGGACCTCACTTCGAAGGGTGGCACGGTTGTCGCTACCGCAGTGGCCCCGATGCATCAGGAAGATGTGAAGCTCGACCTGGCTCGCATGACGCTCTCCCAAAAGGAGCTTCGGGGCACGATCTTCGGTTCGGCCAGCCCCAACTCCCGCATCCCCGAACTGCTCATGCTCTACCGGCAGGGCAAGCTCAAGCTCGACGAGCTGATCACCCAGCGCTATTCGCTCGACGAGATCAACCAGGGTTACCAGGATATGAACGACGGCAAAAACATCCGAGGTGTCATCGCCTTCGACTAGCAACCACCGCCCGACCGCCCGGTAGGTCTGTCATCTGGCATCACGATGGTGCTGATCAGCCGGCGGCGGCGGTCGGGTCCGGGTTCGTAGCCAAGCCTTCGTTCGAGCACCTCACCCAGCTCCTGCGCCAGATCGTCGAACTCCTCGTCGGATAGCCGCAGTGGCACCTGGCGAAAACCTACGCGGTCTGCCACCAGGTCGAGTGAACCGCCCTCCAGGTAGCTGGCGTAGTCGCTGAGCAGCGTGCCGACAAAGGTGACGAAGTAACGGAAGTGATCCTCGGCATCTGCCTCGGCCAGGTCATCGGCCCCTAGAGAGACCGCAGCCTCCGCCACCTGGTAGGTGCGTTCAACACCACCTCGGACCGGCCGCTCGTTGATGATCTCTATGAGCCCACCCTCCGCAAGCTGCTTGATGTGGCGGTACAGGGTTGCCTGGGCAACGTCGCCGAGAATCTCCTTGACCTGCGTGGCCGTCAGCGGGCGTTTGACCAATGCCTGCACGATGCGGAGCCGGACAGGATGCAGCAGCAAGTCGGCAGCCAGCTCAGTCATCTAGCTGCCCTCCCGCCCTTGACTCTCAATAATGAGAATATTACCATAATTGATAATATTAGCACTAAGGGAACCATCCATGCAGATCACCGACATCTCCTTCAGCTCCGAAACGACCACCCTCGCCGGGAGCCTCGTAACCGCCGGCTCTGATGGTCTCCCGGCCCCGCTTGTGCTGCTCCTAAGCGGCTCCGGCGCCATCGACCGGAACTCAAACATGAAGAAGCTCGCCATCGGCGTCATGGAACAGGTGGCCGTCCACTTGGGCAGCGTCGGTATCGCTTCGTTCCGCTATGACAAGCGTGGGGTCGGCGCTAGCGACGGCGATTATCACTCGACAGGCTTTCACGACAACGTGGCAGATGCCCGGGCCGCAGTGGTTGCACTTCGGGCCAGACCGGAGGTCGACCCTGCGCAGGTCTTCGTCGCCGGCCACAGCGAGGGCGCCCTGATCGCTGCAGAGCTTGCAGCCGCCGACCAGACGCTGGCCGGCGCCATTCTGCTGGCGGGAGCGGCGGCGACAGGAGAGCAGGTTCTGCGTTGGCAGGCGGAGCAGGTGAGCCGAACCTTGCCCGGCCCAGTGAAGCTGCTGCTGCGGATTCTGCGGCAGGACATTCTACGCACCCAGGCAAAACGACTGGACCAGCTCAGAGCCACCACCGCTGATACCGCGCGCATACAGCTGGTCAAGATCAACGCCAAGTGGTTCAGGGAGTTCATGGCTCACGACCCAGCACCGTCGCTCCGATCGATTCGCATCCCCATACTGGCCCTGACCGGATCAAAGGACATTCAAGTCGACCCCGCCGACGTCGGCCGCATCTGTGAACTTGTTCCGTCACGCTGTTCGGGCCAGGTGATCGAGAACCTGACCCACCTGCTCCGTGCCGAACCCGGCCAACCATCGGTGAGGACCTACAAGAAGCAAGCCAAGCGGCCTATCAGCCCCGACCTTCTCTCGGCCGCCGTCGACTGGCTCAACGAACACATCGCAATACCGAACGACAGGATCAGCCGATGAACATCTACGAGGACGACGCCATCCTTCTCGACGACACGGGCATTGTCGTCAAGAACTACTACTACCCCGGCAATCGTCGACACATCCCCTATGCCTCCATCCTCGGCTACACCACGTTGGAGATTGGGTCGCTGACCGGACGCTTCCGGCTCGTCGGCTTTGGGTTCCGGCGGCCCCGCCACTTCTTCACCTGGGACCGCGCTCGGACTGGGAAGCGATTCGCCATCGCCCTTGATCTTGGCCAGACCATCCGCCCCGTCATCACACCCGACGATCATCTTCAGGTGATCGCTGGATTGCAGGCCAAATCACCGATGGCGTGCGAAGATTTTTAGCCGGCCACTAGACAAAGGCAACCGGTCACGAGTGTGTGGGGGTGTAGGTACGCCGAGCCGCCGCGGCCGGTGAACAACAAGGGAGTCGCCCTATGCCCCGTTTCTTCTCGCGCGCTGTTCTCGCGCTCTCGGTATTCGTCGTCGGTTTGCTCGGCGTTGTTGCCGTCGGCCCGATCGAAGCCGAATCCGGCAATGCCTGGAGCTGTAGCAGTTCCCTTGGGGGCAACGAGTTTTGGATGGGTCAGCACTACAGCCAATCAGGCTGGAGAAAGATGACCGGTGACGCCGCCTCGATCACCGGCATTGAGATCACAGTGGCCGCCGGGGCCGACGGCCACCGACTCAACCTGTCAAACGAATGGTCGAGCAACGGCGTTTTCCAGACAATCGCGGTGCCGCCCGGCGGCGGGGTGCTACCGATCGATGCAACGAGCGGCGATCTGATCGGCTACTTCATACCGCCGCAAGGCTTGGCCACTTCGCCTAGCGGTCTCAGCGCAACCGTCACACTCTGCACCGGCGGCGGCGGTGGCGGCGATCCCGATCCCGACCCGGATCCGGACCCCGACCCGGACCCCGATCCCGACCCCGGAGATGGGATCGACCAGGCCGACAACTTCACTCAGCCGCAGACGGCCCCTCCGTCGGCTGCGGTTCGAAGCGCCTCCTATGGCAACTGGATCAACAATCTCGACGACGAGATGACGGCTCGCATCGGACAGCCCTGCGTTGATCTTCACGATCGGTTCTGGGTGACCGGCCCCGACGGCGACGCCTACCACTCCTGGCATCCGGCAACCACCGACGGCTGCCAATTCGGCCATGAGCACGGCGACGACGCCAAAGGCTCTGATTCGTTTGAGTACGCCGGTGGCTATCCGCCGTTCGGCTTCGTCATGTCGCAGCAGGGTGTTCGCCACGAAGACCACTTCGGCCACAAGATCACGGTGGCCAACAACATCCGGCTCTCAATCGGACTGTCATCTGGCGAAAATGACTTCCCAAACATCTACGACTCGGGGATTACCTGCGACTGGATGTCGAAGATCCATCAGGGTTCCTATTCGGCCGATGCCCTGACCAACCATCTCCATGAGTACTTCCTTACGGTTCGCTGTGATGACACCCACCAGGGAACAAACACCGAGTTCTCGGTGAAGCTCCTGGCTCCGTTCGGCAATCCAAATCAGTTCGACTACGCCGGACGAGGTGACATCAACGACGTCGTGGCCAACGTCGAGTCGCATATCAGGGGCATCACGGGTCCGGAGATTGACACGGTCAAGCCCCCTCACATCACCGACTACTCAGGAGAAGGCGGCGGTCGAGGCGTCAGTGGATTCCCGGCTTTGCAGTGGCATCCGATGCACAACCTGGCCGAGCCTGAGCTCTGGTCGATGCACTCCGACCGGGCCCATGTCGAGACGCCGAACGGTGGCGGCGTGAAGTTCGCCCCGTACTACGTCATCAAGAACATGGCCCGCACGTTGGAGCCCATGGGCGGCGACTACCACATCGTGCGAACCGTCGACCTCTGCTACAGCGGCGGCACCAGGGTTCCTGGCGCCTACTGTTCAGCGATGCCTGAGACGCAGCCGGCCGACGACTTCTGGAAGTCGACCGACTCTCCGTTCAACGGAAGCCTGCGAGCCGTGCAGTTCAAGGGATTCGGGGTCACCAACGACGGTGGTCGCGAGCACTTCTGCACCGATCCTTTCGGCAAGACGGCAACGGAGGCTCCCTGTGGCGATGGCCAGGTACCCCAACGGGCCTCCCAGATACGCAACTGGTGGCAGGAGCAGAGCGGTGGTGTGATCGGTAAACCCGGTTGGACCTGTATCACCGACGTCGACGGCACCTGCCACCACCGGGCGCTCGGCGGCTCGGTGATGAAGGCACGCTACGTCGAAAACAACGGCGTGATCGAAGTGGTCAACGGCGGCCTAGCCGACCCCTACATCAACGGCAACGGTCAGGTCGACGGCTACACCCCGGCCGGAATCGGTCACGAGTGGGTGGTCGACTACAGCCAGCAACCGGGCCTTCATGTCCCGAACTAGCCGGTGAGTAGTTGGCTAACATATCGCTATGGCGATCCCGGTCGGAGAACTCGATGTCCCATTCGTAGGGCTCGGGCCCGGCCGGGGATCGCCAGAGCAAAGCCGTCGAGACTTGGCCGAAGCCAGCCACTGGCTCTTCCGGTCCGAGCTTGGCTATTTGGTAGTCGCATACGATGACGTTCAGGCGATCCTCCGGGACCGTCGGTGGCACAGCGGATTGGCCCACATCTCGCCGAGCGGCGACGAAGACTTCGAACGGTGGCGAGCCGAACGGGTCCTCAATGTCCTCCAGAGCGACGGCGCTGATCACCAGCGGCTCCGTCAGGCATTCGGCTCGTGGTTCACGCCGAAGCAGACGGAGGGACTACGACCTCTGATGGTCGATGTCATCGACGAACTGCTCAACCCGTTCGTCGATCGGGGCGGTGGTGACTTTGTCTCGGAGGTGGCCGACCCGTATCCCGTGCGCGTGATCTTCGCATTGCTCGGAGCTTCGAAGGAGTCGTACCGGGAGTTTCGTTCGTTGACCGGCTCCATCAACCCGACCGAGCTGAGTCCGGCACTCAATCCCGAGGCTGTGATAGCCGCCACCACCCGGCTCGACGACTTCGCTCAATCGCTCATCGATGGTGGTCGCAGTAGTCCGAAACCCGGTCTTCTCAGCGACCTCATCCAGGCCGAGACCGACGGACTGGTCTCGGCGGCCGAGCTGGTGAGCCTGGTGGAGAGTGTGCTGCTCGGAGGCACCGACTCGACCCGCAACCAGTTGGGTTCGGCCGTGTCGTTGTTCAGCCGCTTCGACGATCAATTCCAGGTGCTTCGTGCACAACCCGAGCTGGCGATGCAGGCCGTCGAGGAGGTGCTGCGCTACCTGGGAGCGGCGCGGGGCTCAGCTCGGCTGGCCAGCGTCGACATCGAATATCGGGACGTGCTGTTTCCTGCGGGCACGGTTGTGATGCTCAGCTTCACAGCGGCCAACCGAAACCCGGTGGTACGCGAGGCGCCAAACAGGTTCGACATCGCCGCAACCCATGATCGACCACATCTGTCGTTCGGCCACGGAGCCCACTTCTGTATTGGAGCCGCGCTGGCCCGGGCCGAACTCCAGATTGCGCTCACCGCGCTGGCCGAGCGCGTACAACGGATCGAACCCGACGGCGAGATCGAATGGCGGCCCCAGACCGCCGACTTCTGGGGTCCGGCGGTGCTGCCGGTGACGTTCAGTCCTTCAGAAACTTAGATCGACTCGGCGGCGTCGGCTGCGGCCTCACCGGCCGCCGCGTTGCTGGCGGCGACCAGTTGATCGAAGATGGCAGGCGGTTCACGCCACGGATCAGGCAGTGTGCCCTTCTCGGCGGCGTCGATGGTTTCCCATACCTGCCGGGGGGAGCAGGGCATGTCGATGTGACGAACGCCTAGAGGAGACAGGGCATCGATGACGGCGTTTTGCACCGCGGGCGTCGAGCCGATCGTGCTGGCCTCGCCGATGCCTTTGACGCCGAGCGGGTTGAGGGGTGTCGGGGTGACGGTGTGGTGGACCTCGAAGCTTGAGAATTCGGCCGCCGATGGCATGGCGTAGTCCATCAGGTTGCCCGTTATCGGGTTGCCGTCGTCGTCGTAGACAACCTCTTCATAGAGGGCCTGTGATACCCCTTGGCCAACGCCGCCCTGCTGCTGACCCTCGAAGATCAATTCGTTGACAACCGGTCCGGCGTCATCGACCGCTATGTGACGGAGCATGGTGACCCTGCCGGTGTCGAGGTCGACCTCAACCACCGAGATGTGGGTGCCGAAGGGGAACGTGCCATCGTCCTGCTTGAAGTCGAGTTGGGCGGCAAGGCCGAGGGTCTCGTCGGTGTGGTCGACCACGCCGTCGGGGGCTTCGGCCACTTTGGCCGCCAGTTCACCCCAGCCGAGCGCACGGGCCGGTACACCGGCCACGCCGATGGTTGCGGAATCGATGTCGACCACGATGTCGTCGACGTTGGCCTCCAACAGATGGGCGGCCAGGCTGCGGGCCTTGTCGACCATGGCCTCGGTTGCGGCCTTGACCGCGGAACCACCTAGCTGCAGTGAACGTGATCCGCCGGTACCACCGCCGGAACGAACCAGGTCGGTGTCGGATTGGACGAGACGGATGTTTTCAACCGAGATTCCGGTCTGGTCCGATACCAGCATGGCGAAGGTGGTTTGGTGGCCCTGGCCGTGAGCCGAGGTCCCGGCTTTGATGGTTGCGGTGCCGTCGTCATGGATCTCGACCGCCCCGAATTCACTACCACCGCCGCCCGATGTCACCTCGACGAACGAAGCAACGCCGATGCCGAGCGCGTTGCGATCCCCGGCTTCCCGGCGGCGCTTCTGCTCCGCTCGCAGCTCGTCGTAGCCTGCGATTCGGGCCGCCTCCTCAAGCGGCTTCAGGTAGTCACCACTGTCGTAGGTGATGCCGGTAAGGGTGGCAAAAGGAAAGGCATCGGGTCCGATGAAGTTCTTGCGGCGTATCTCAAGTGGATCCATGTCGAGCTCGATGGCCGCCTGATCGACAAGGCGTTCCAGCAGCGCTGCTGCTTCTGGTCGCCCCGCTCCCCGGTAGGCGCCGGCCGGGGTGGTGTTGGTTGTCGCCACCACCACATCGAATCGGATCGCGGGGAAGGTGTAGGTGCCGTTCGACATGCGCTTGGTGCCTGCGGGAAGCATGGTGCCGACGTTTGGGTAAGCCCCGGCGTCGCCGACCAGGCGGACCCGCAGGCCGGTGAAGGTGCCGTCGACCTTGCACCCAAGCTCGCAGTACTGAATCTGAGCCCTGGAGTGAACGAGGGCCGTCATGTTCTCGCTGCGGGTCTCGGTCCAGGTGACCGGACGACCGAGCAGGCGGGCGGCGGCCGCCACGGCAGAGTTTTCGTGGCAGATACCGGCCTTGGCCCCGAACCCACCGCCAACGTGGGGAGCGATGACTCGAACCTCGGCCGCCTCTAGTTGCAGGGCGGCCGCCAGCTGATCGCGGAGCACATGGGGCATCTGGTTGGCGGCATAGAACGTGAGACGACCATCGTCGCCAGGAACGGCGGCGCAGGAATTGGGCTCCATGGGAACCCCGGCCAGCCTCTGGTTCACGTAGCGACCGCGGACCACGTGGTCGGCGTCGGCCAAGACGTCGGAGTCCGGATCGGTGACCGCGAGCGCGATGTTGTCGCCCTTGTCGGGAAACAGAATCTCGACCCCATCGTCGAAGGCTCGTTCGGGATCGACCACCGGGTTGAGGATCTCGTAGTCGACCTCCACCAGCTCGGCGGCGTCGATCGCCTGCTCGAACGTCTCGGCGATCACCATGGCGATCATGTCACCGACGAACCGCACCCGATCGGTGACCAGTGGCGTCCGGGCGAATTCGTCGGCAACCTTGATGAACCCGTGGTGGGGGGCAACCCCAAGGCCGTCGTTCATCAGGACCGAGACCACGCCCGGCGCGGCCGCGGCCTCAGCTATGTCGACCCCTTTGACCAGGGCATGGGCTGCGATCGAGCGCACGAATACCGCGTGGAGCACACCCTCGATCTGCGCTGGGTCGTTGCCGTTGGCGATATGCAGGTCGTAGACGTAGGTGCCGCCCTTGGTCAGCAGTTCGGGGTCTTCGGTTCGCAGAACACGGTTACCTAGAATTGATCCAGCCATCTCCGGACTCTAGAGCCCCGCCCGCCACCCGCCACCCGCCACCAACCGATGGCGGACGGAGAACAAACGTCAGGTTGTCGCCGTCGCCCACGGGATGTTTAGCGGCTCGACTTCGAGTGCCTGCAGCTCGGGCTGGGGCACATTGTTTAGTCATCGAAATGGTGCTCGACGGTCCACAGCTAATCGAAGCCGAGCTCAACCGCCAGATCACAGAAGCGCATCTCCTAGGTGTAGACCTCGGTGTCGCTGAGCGCGTCGAACGGGACGGGGGGTCTTTGCTGTGCAAGGGTTTGGCATGACCTTGAACATCTCCGGACAGGCGGCCATCGTCGGTGTCGCCGAGACCGACTACGTGCGGGGTGCCGACGACAGCGTGCCCGAACTGGTTCTCGACGCCTGCATGCGGGCCGTGCTCGACGCTGGGCTCGACCCGAGCGAAGTCGATGGGATCATCCCACCGCCGGGCTTCATCTCCACTGAGGAGATCGCGGCGAACCTTGGTGCGTCGGAGATCCGCTACGCGGTCACCGTGCACATGGGCGGAGCCAGTCCGACCGCGGCCCTGCAGTCAGCGGCCATGGCCATCGCCGCCGGAATCGCCACCACTGTTGTGGTCACCGTTGGGTGGAATGGTTATTCGGCCATGCGCCCCCGGCCCGACGCTCGCCCCTCGAAGCGCCGCATGGATCCGGGGCCCTTCATGGACGTGAGCCGCAACTTCTACGCACCGTACGGTGTTCGCTCCGCAGTGCAATGGTATTCGATGTACATCCAGCGTTATGTCGACCTCTACGGCATCACGCCCGAGGACGCGGCCCAGGTGGCTCTCACCAGTCGGGAGCATGCCCACCTCAACGACAAGGCGTTGATGGGGGGCAGACCTATGACCATGGACGACTACCTGGCCTCGCCCTACATCACCGAGCCGATGCGCAAACTCGACTGCTGCCTCGAAACCGACTGCGCCGCTGCCGTTGTGCTGACCTCGGCCGAACGGGCCAAGGACTTGGCCCATACCCCCGTGCTCTACCTTGGCGGCGCCGAGGGTCACCCCTACCCGGCCGACGAGATCACCAACCGGCCAGACATGTTGAAGCTCGGGCTCGACTCGGCCGCTCCCCGCGCCTTCGAGATGGCTGGCGTGAAGCCCACCGACATGGACTTCCTCCAGATCTACGACTGCTTTACTTACGTGGTGCTGATGGAGTTGGAGGCGATTGGGATGTGTGAGAAGGGAGGCGCCGGCGAGTTTGTGGCCGATGGCAACATCTCGCTGTCCGGCAAGTACCCGATGAACACCCACGGTGGTCTGCTCAGCCAGGGTCACTGCTGGGGCCTCAACCACATCGTTGAGGCGACCCGGCAGCTGCGCCACGAGGCTGGCAGGGCCCAAGTGGCCGACGCCGAACTTGGCGTGGTGACCGGATATGGCGATCTTGGCGACGGCAGTATCGCCGTCTTGGCGAGGGGATGATGATGGCAGCACAAACAGCGGACAAAAAGCCGGCCAGGAAGTACGTGCCAAAACCCGAAGGGCTGAACCTCGAATTCCATCAGATCTGCGTGTCAACCGGTCTGGTCCATCTTCAGCGGTGCACCGATTGTGGCGAGCACCGGCATCCGCCGCGCTGGTACTGCCCCTCATGTCACTCCAAGGCCTATGAGTTCGCGCCGGTTTCGGGTCGGGGCGAGATCTACTCGATGGCCATCAACCATTTCACCGTCGACCGGGCCTGGGCCGAGGAGCTGCCTTTCATCACCGCCGTTGTGCAGCTCGATGAGGGACCTCGTCTCGTTGGTTCCTTGCGCGGTGTTGCTCCGGATGATGCTGCGTTAGGTCAGCAGGTGCAGGTTTCGATCGAACCTCGGGGCGAGGACTTCGCCTTCCTGGTTGTCGAGCTTGTCAACTAGGACGTAGCGCTCAGAAGGGGGACAACCGTGGAGGCCGGCTCGTCTCCGGCCGGTGATTCGGTTGTACTGTCCTCCCATGGCGATGTTGACAAGCGGTTTTGCTGCTGAACGGGGTGGCGAGCTAGCGCTCGCCGACGACCACCATCAGATGACGTGGAGTGATCTTGACCTGGCGATCAATCGCGCCGTCCACGCCCTGCGTGGCCTGGGTTTGAAGGTTGGCGACACGATCGCAATCGTTGCCGGCAACTGCAACGAGTGGTTCGTGCTGTCGCTGGCATGCGCCCATGCCGGCATCACCCACGTGCCCGTCAACTGGCATCTCGTCGCACCGGAAGTGGCATACATCCTCGGTGACTCTGAGGCCAAGGCCGTCTTTGCCGGGTATCGATTCACCGACGTCGTCGACGCTGCCCTGGCCGATCCCGCCAGCGGATCTGTCGAGCATCGTATCGCCTTCGCCGACCCCTCGACAGAGGTCGCCGATGCTCGTTTCACCGATTTCAACCAAGCCATCGCTGCGGCGCCAGACACCGAGCCGGATGGCCAGGCCATGGGCGGACCCATGTTTTACACCTCGGGCACCACCGGTCACCCGAAGGGGGTTCGGGGTGCCCTCACCTCGGTCGGCCCCGAGGTCACGCCGGATCTGTGGCAGCTGATCGCGGCAGGCTTCTCGGAGCTGTTGACCATTCCCGGTGTCTCGGTGTTGTGTGGGCCGGTCTACCACTCGGCCCAATGGGCTTTCAGTTGGTTGCCGGTGATCGCCGGTTCTGCTGTGGTGATGCAGCACAAGTACGACAGTGCCGGGGTGCTCGATCTCATCGACCGCCACGGGGGGACCAACGTCCATCTCGTTCCTACCCAGATGAAGCGCCTCATCGATCTGCCCGATGAGGTCAAGAGCGGCTTCGACGGCTCATCGCTTGAGCTTGTGCTGCATGGTGCCGCACCGTGCCCGCCGGTGGTCAAGAGCGCGCTCATCGATTGGTGGGGCCCGAAGATCACCGAGTACTACGGCTCTACCGAGGGTTCGATCGTCTCGATGATCACGAGCGAGGAGTGGCTCGAACGTGGTGGCAGCGTAGGCAAGGCCATGCCGACGATGGAGATAATGATCGTCGGTGACGATGATGAACTGTGCGGCCCCAACGAATCAGGCACGATCTATTTCCGCAATCTGATGGGCATGGACTTCGAATATCACAATGCTCCGGAGAAGACCGCTGAGGTGCATCGTGAGCCTGGGGTGTTTACGAGCGGAGACGTCGGCTACCTCGACGATGAGGGCTACCTCTGGTTGTCGGACCGCAAGATCGACATGATCATCAGCGGTGGCGTCAACATCTATCCCGCCGAGATCGAGGTGGTGATCGGCGGTCACGCCGACGTCGCAGACGTCACCGTCATCGGCGTTCCAAACGATGAGTATGGCGAAGAGGTCAAGGCGGTAGTTGTCACCAACCCCGGGGTCGATGAGTCGGCCCTGGCCGAAACTTTGCGAACGCTCTGTCGAGAGCAACTCGCCGGCTACAAGGTTCCTCGCTCGATCGACTTTCGAGACGCCCTACCCCGAACGGGCACCGGCAAGGTCCAGAAGCGAAAGCTGCGGGAGATCTACTGGGCCGATCACGATCGTTCCATCTGATCGCACGAAGGAGGGGGTACACCCAGAACCCACCTCTAGCCGTCCTGCATCTAGGGGTCGGGTTGTTTCGATGCGGATTCGAGTCCGGTGAGTATGAGGTCGAGTCCGAAGTCGAACTCGTTGCCGAAGTTGTAGCCGGGCTTGGAGAAGTGTTGGGTTGCGAGTTCCATTAGATCGGGGAAGTCGCCCTCGGGGAGGGGTTCGAGGATGGTTTCGGCCAGGCCGGCGAGTTCGTCGCCCCCGGTGGCTGGCAGGTTGGCTTCTTGGAGGGCGAAACCGTAGATGTAGCTGTCGATGAGGGCATAAGCGTGGGCGGTCATTGTGATCGAGAAGCCGCTGCGCCGGAGGCATGCGATAACGGCATCGTGGTGACGCAGGGTTGCGGGCCCAGGGGAGGTCCTTGAGTCCATCAGCGGCGCCGCCCACCAGTGTCTGGCCAGCACAGCCCTGGCGGAATGTGCTCGTTGGCGCATGGCTGTTTGCCAGTCGGTGTCGGTTGGGGGCAGGTCAATCTCGGAAAAGACGACGTCGACCATGCCGTCGATGATGGCTTCTTTGTTTGCGATGTGGTGGTAGATCGTCATCGGCTTCGAATCGAGCTCGGCTGCGAGTTTACGGATCGTGAATGACTCCATGCCGACTTGATCTGCGAGCGCGACAGCACTGGCGAGCACCCGGTCCTTAGTCAGTGGTGCCCGAGCCCGGCCGGTGCTTTTGGTTGAGCGTGTCATCGGTCACTCCTGATCGCTTCTGATTGCCAATCGTACTATGTACGACTACGGTTGATCAATTACCAGTACTAAGTACGATTCATGCCGACCCAGGAGAACAAATGACCACCATCGCACCTGCGGAATACCCGCCAGACGTCTCGCCGCCCGACGCCGGAATCTCAACACGGCGAGCGGCCAAACTCGCCGGTGTCAGCTACGTCTTGCTGTTCGCGCTCGGCCTCTTTGCCAACTTCTTTGTGCGAGAGGCCCTGATCGTCACCGACGATGCGAACGCAACCGCAGCGAACATCCTCGAGTCAGAGGGCTTGTTCCGCCTCGGGATGGTCAGCTTCATCGCCATCTTCGTCCTCGACGTCGTCGTATCGTGGGCGCTCTACATCGTCTTCAGAGCCGCCAACCGAGACGTTTCGATGCTGGCCGCCTGGTTCAGACTCATCTACACCGTCTTTCTTGGTGTTGCCCTGGTCTTCTTCTTCCAAGCACTGCAACTGATCGGCGGCGCTCAGTTCCTCACCACATTCAACAGCGAACAGTTGAACTCACAAGCCCTCGTCGCACTCGACACGTTCAACTCAACCTGGCTCATTGGGCTGCTCGGCTTTGGGATACACCTGGTGTTCCTCGGCTACCTCGTCCTCACCTCCCGCTATGCCCCGAGGGCACTCGGCTATGTGCTGGTAGTGGCAGGCGCCGCCTATGTCATCGACACCATCGCCCATTCGCTGCTCGGCAACTACGCCGAATACGAAACGCTCTTCATCATCATGGTTGCCGTGCCCTCCATTCTCGCCGAAGGTTGGTTCGGTCTCTGGCTCCTGCTTAAAGCCGGCTCCAAGGGTCAAACCGCGGTGACCTCATGACCACCATCACTAACCACAGCACTCATACAGCCCGAGGTGCGAGTGGTACCAACTCCGAGAAACGCCTCGCAGTCGCGGTGGGAGCCCTCTTCTTGTTCGTGACCGCCACGTTCTTCGCCAGCGACGCGATCATGACCTCGCTCCTCGACGGACCCGACTACCTGGCGGAACTGGCCGACAATTCAAGGCTCGTCGTAACGTCGTCTCTCCTAGCCCTGGTTGAAGGTGTGGCCGTTGTTGCGATCGCGGTGTTGCTCCACCCACTGCTGCGGAACCACAGTCCACGACTCTCCCTTGGCTACGTCAGCTTCAGGATTGTGGAGCTGGCCGTCACCATCTTTCTGGCCCTGACCTCGCTCATGCTTCTCTCCCTGGCCCAGGACCCCGCTGGCGATGGGGCCGAGACCCTTGGCAACGTGCTGGTGGAAACACAGCACTGGCTCCTCCCTGTCGTCTACCTCTTCAGCTGCGTGGCCGGGATCATGCTTAGCGCCGTGCTCTATACCTCACGACTCGTCCCTCGCTGGCTGTCGGTGCTCGGCCTGGTCGGCTACCCAGCCCTGATGGTGACCTCGATCCTGCACATGTTGGACTTCGTCGACATGGTGAACGGCACCGCATTCATCGGGTTGATCCCAGGCGGCCTGTTCGAGTTCGCCCTGCCACTCTGGCTATTCGCCAAAGGCTTCAACCCTCAGGCAATCACCACCCCGTTTGCGCACGCGAGTTCGTCACGTTCGTCGAGTCACGGCTAGCCGGTTCTTGTGAAGAGGTAGGCGAAGGGTGACTTGGTATAGCCGACGCCTCGACCGGCTTCGTGGAGGGTCTTGGCGGTGATGGTCTGTGGTTTCTTGGGGATGAGGTAGGTGTCGAGCTTGGCGGTGTCGACCCGGTAGGTCCCGGATCGCGAGATAACGACCCCGGCTAGCCGGTAGCGAGAGTCGATGGAGGCCATGGCGACGTCGCCATGGCTGGGGTTGACAAGCAGGGTGCCGCCGATCTTGAGGTGTCTGGTGCAGTGTTCGGAGATGAACCCGGCGTAGAGGGATACGAGTAGATCAAAGTGTGCGTCTGGCAGGTCGAGGCGGCTGGTGTAGTCGGCGTGAATGAACGTGGTGTCTGGTTCGTTCGGGCCGTTGTGTTCAGCGATGATTTCGGCAACGCCTGCGGTGTCGGCGAAGAACTTCGGTGCTCGCTTGTCGATGTCGAGGTAGGTGACCGACTCGAACACGAATGAGGGTGCGATGTCGACGAAGCAGCCCGGGTAGAGCACCGTTTTGGCGTCGATGGCTTCCACCACCGCGGAGAAAAGGCGATGGCGGTCGCCTTCGTGTTGGTCTTGTTTGGCCCAGAGTTCGGCTGTCTTGGGTTTCATGCTGATGCTCCTATTGCTCGGCGGAACAGTTGTTGCACGTTGGCCACGGCGGTGTCGGGGTCGATGTGGTGGAAGCAGGGTCCGATGTAGGCGTGGAGCAGGAACTCCAGGACGACGCTGTAGTCGAGGCCGTCGAGGTTGAACTCGCCAACCTCGGCCCCGGCCGTGATGAGTTCGCCGAGCAGTGTCCGGGCCGCTTCGAGGGGTTCGCTACTGTCGGTGGCGACGGTGTGGAACACGGCGTGATAGAGGTCGTGGTAGTCGAACTCGAATCTCATCCAGTGCTCGACGACGGCGTCGAGCTTTTCCGCCCAGGTCAGGTCCTGGTCTGTGGCGATCATGTTTGGCTGTTCGAGCATTTGGGCCCAGAGGTCGGCCTGGAGCCCGGCGAGGAGGTCTCGACGCGAGTCGAATTGGAGGTAGATCGATCCTTTTGCGATGCCGGCGGCCTCTGCCACCTTGGCGATCGAGGTGTTCTCCAGGCCTTCCTCGACGGCGAGTCGTGCGGCGGCGTCGAGTATCTGGCGGCGCCGTACTTCTGGGCTCTGAAACCGGCCCTCTGACGATGCGTTCGGTCGGGGTGTCACATTCGACAGCATATCGGGTTGCCGAACGACTGACCAATGGTCATAATGAATGACCAATAGTCATTCACCGTGACCAATAGAGATGGAGCCACCAACATGGCAAGTGAGGACAAGGAAATACGACGATCCGATTTGGTAATCATCGGGGGAGGACCGGCAGGCATGAGCGCCGCACTCACCGCCGGCCGGGCACTCCTCGACACCGCCATCATCAACGCCGAGTCGCCCCGCAACGCGGTCACGACCGCCTCGCACGGCTTCCTCACCAGAGACGGGGTTCACCCCGGCGAACTGCTCGCCGTGGCGAAGCAGCAGCTCGCCAAATACGAGACGGTCCGCTATCGGAACGACACCGTCATCTCCACCGAGGCAACCGATGGTGGATTTGAGGTCATCCTGGGAGACGGTGAGACGCTCCTTGCCGACCGGCTCATCATTGCCACGGGCCACACCGACGATCTCGAACGGCTCGACTTGGACGGTATCGAAGACGTCTATGGCAAGAGTGTGTATCCGTGCATGTTTTGTGATGGTTTTGAGCACCGTGGCGAACGCCTGGCACTGTTTGGCCGGGAGGGAGCCATCCACTACGCGCCGATGGCGCGTCTGTGGACCGATGACCTCGTTGTGTTCACCAATGGTGGCGCCCTACCCACCGATGAGGCCGGTGAGCTCAAACGTCGTGGCATTGTCGTCCATAGCGAGCCGATACGGCGGCTCGAATCGAGCGGCGGAACGCTGACCGCGGTGGAGCTCGCGACCGGCGAGCGCATCGAACGGGACGCCGGGTTCATCAGCGACGAGTACTCCGACCCGGCAAGCATCTTCGCCGAGACGCTCGGGGTCACCAGCTCTCTCAACGACTGGGGCATGACCGCGCTCGACGCTACCGAAACCGGCGTCACCAGCGTCGGCGGCCTCCATGTTATCGGCGACGCTCGCACTGGGTTCAGCGGCCTCGCCGCCGCCGCCGCCGAAGGAGCCGCCTGCGCCGAGGGGATCGTTCACGAGATCGCCGCTGAGCGCTGGAACGACCAATGACCTCACAATCGATGTACGACACACCAGGCGGTGTCGAGGACAGCGCTACACGCCTGAAACACTTGAGGCCGTAGTCCCAGAGTCGCTAGAGGTCGTTGAGTGCGCCTTCTATCAGGAGATGACCATCGACGACTCGCTCCGAGTCGTCCTCCGGCCAAAACCGAGCACCTGAGATGCATAGATTGCTCGCCATGCGGAGGTGTCGCTGACTGGCCGGTCAGCTCTCGCCGGGTGAGGATGGGGGCGGTCCACCGGGGCCACCACCTGGGCCGCCAGGCCCGAGGATCTGATGGAATTTCCACTCGATGGCCTTTTCGTTGACGGTGGTGACGAGCTTGGCCGGGTTCTTCTCGCCGACACGGGGTACGAGGTAGACGTCGGGGTCGGGGTGGGTGTCGGCGATCATGGCGGCGATGTCATCGCGTGTTTCGTCGTCGAACCCGGCGCCGAGAATGACGAGGTTGAAGTCCTGGGCGGCGAGGTTGGTTGCGACGTCGGCTTTGGAAGCGCAGCTGACGATGTCGCGGCCGTAGTTGACGATGAGCTCGTCGCGCAGGATGTCCATAATCTCGGCGATTCGGCCGACGAGCAGGATCTTGGGTTCCAATGTGAGTCCTATCTCTGGGTGTTTACTGGTGATGTCATGGGGACGAGAATGGTGGTGGTATCGGACAGGGTGTCACTCTATAGGACAATCTGTCCTATCGCAAGATGAAGCGTAAGATAAGGTCGATACCCGATGACCGATGAACAACCAAAAGCCCCGCCCCTCCGGGAGGACCCCCGGCCGGCTCAAACCCGAGACCTCGTCCTCCACGCGGCCAGGATGATCGTCGCCTCCGAAGGTCAAACAGCCGTGACCCCCACCCGCCTGGTCGAGGTGTCAGGCGTCGCCCGCTCCACCATCTACCGGCACTGGCCAGATGCTGCCGCCATCATCGCGGATGCCACGAACATCGAGCGTCAAGACGCGATGCTGCACAGGACCGGCGACCTGGTCACCGATCTCCGCACCTATCTCGGTCAGCTTCGAGACATCCTCGAATCACCGGCTGGAACCATCATCGTGGCCCAAGCCGATATCGCCGAACGAGACAAACAGGCGGCAGAGACACTCGCCGGCAATGGTCGCCACCGCAACACGCTCATCCACAACTTGCTTGACGACCCCCGAAGCGACTTCGACACCGCCCACGCTCAACTCGTCGGGCCGTTATTCATGCAACGCTATTTCATCCGCAAACCCATCACCGACGCCCTCATCAACGCTGTCATCGACACCTATTTGACCGCTCGTCCCGACCAATAAACGGATGACCTCATGATGTGAGAGGCGCCCGGTCTGGCATATCGAGCACGTGGTTCGGTTGTGGTGTCGGCGTCAGAATTTGCCGGTGTTGACCCAGGTTTCGCGAGGTTGGATCTCTTCGGCGACGTCCCAGTGTTCGACGATCCGACCTGAGTCGAGACGGAAGAGGTCGATGACGGCCATGTTCGTTCCGGCAACGTCTACCTCCGACAAGGCGGCGACGAAGTTCCCGGATCCGATCAGCTTATGGACTTCGCGGTAGTCGATGGTGCGCCCCTCGATGCCGAGACCCTCCAAGAATGTTTCTAGGCCGTTGATGCCGTCTGCGATATGGGGACTGTGCTGGATGAAGGTCTCTTCCGAGACGTACCTGCCGATGTTGGCGTGATTGCCGTGGTGAAGGACGTCGTTGATGAATGCAGCGACGAGGGTTTTGTTTTGGGCGGTCTTGTCGAGGTCAACGATCTCTGTCGGTCCATCGATGGGGGTGTGACCAGACGGCGTGTGGTCGGCGAGCTCGGTGATGATGTCCCAGTGTTCGATGAGTTTGGCGTCGTCGTCAGTGTCGAAGATGTCGGCGGTCACGTAGTGGTACTCGCCGTTGTTGAGGGTTTGCAGGACGTGGAGGAACACGTAGGGGCCGTCCTCGAAGGACCGGAGGATCTCAATGTCGCGGATGGGGTTGCGTTGGACGAAGTCGGCGAAGAACTCAATGAAGCCTGCTTTGCCGTCTCTCACCGGTGTTGAGTGTTGGGTGTAGCGCTGCCCGGCGTAGGTGTTGATGGCTTGTTCATAGTTGCCGTCGCGGATTGCTTCGAGGTAGAGGTTCTTGACGTTGTCGAGTCGTTGCCCCACAGTTTTCCCTTCCTGAACCCAGGGCCGTTTCCTGGTTTGTGTCGTTGCTGCATGATGCCTGCAGGTCGTGCTCTGGTCGAGGTCCTAAGGTGACTGTCTGTGGTTGATAGTGGACAGGACGAGATCGCCAAGGTTGGGTTCGCTGGTCAAGGACACGCAGCGGCGCACTTGCCTGAGGCTGCCTGTGAGGTGGAACGCAAATGATCGGCACGAGGACGATCCCGATCCAGGAGTGCGGTGCGTAGTCGGGTCCCGCTCGTGTGACGAACTCGGCCAGGAAGCCAATCAGCAGCGCTACATCGATCAGGATCTTGAACCACTTCCGGCGGGCCCAGCCGGCGATCGCGGTGCTGATTGTGGGGATTGATGTCGTCGTCGTGATCGTTTCCTGCGCCATCAGCGACCGTAGCCGCAGCCGGCTCCTGTTCTAGCGCTGAGTCGCTCGGGCCCCGCTTCCGCGTCAGTGGCAGTGGCAGTGGCAGTGGCAGTGGCAGTGGCAGTGGCAGTGGCAGTGGCAGTGGCAGTGGCAGTGGACATAGTGTCTAGTATGATAGACGATATGGCCATATCACCGGTTGTGGAAGCGGAGCGACTACGGAAGGCGTTCGGCGAGCTGGTGGCGGTGAAAGATGCCACGTTTTCGATTGGGGAGGGTCGGGTTCTCGGGTTGTTGGGTCCCAACGGTGCGGGGAAGACCACGGCGCTGAAGATGTTGACCACATTGTTCACGATCGATGGCGGTTCCGCGAGGGTTGCGGGTTTCGACGTTTCCTCTCGGCCTGAGGAGGTTCGAAAGGTGATCGGTCTGGCTGGTCAGGCGGCAGCGGTTGACGAGAAGCTGACAGCTCGGGAGAACCTGGAGTTGTTCGCCCGTCTCTACAAGATCGGGAGGCGGGAGCGTCGGCAGCGGATCGGTGAACTTGTTGACCGGTTCGATATGAGCGAGTTCGCTGACCGGTCGGTCTCGACCTATTCGGGTGGTCAACGACGGAGACTCGATATCGTCGCTGCCCTGGTGGCCGAGCCACGGGCGTTGTTCCTTGACGAGCCAACAACTGGTCTGGACCCTCGGAGCCGGTCCGAGGTGTGGGAAGCAGTTCGGGCTCTGGCGTCGGAAGGGACGGCGATCCTGTTGACCACCCAGTACCTCGACGAGGCCGACCAACTGGCTGACGAGATCGTCGTCATCGACCACGGGCAGACCATTGCGACCGGCAGTCCCCAGTCATTGAAGAAGGAGGTCGGTCGTGATGTGCTTGAGGTTCACGTTGCCACCACTGTCGACCGGGTGGCGGCCGGCAAGGTGGTCGAACGTTTCGACGCTACGACCCCGAACGACCTGCAGATCGACATTCCAATCGGTGGGGGAGCGCCAGAGTCGCTGGACCTGCTTCGACGACTTGGTGACGCCGAGGTGTCCATCACCGACTTTCAGCTCCGTCGCCCAACCCTCGACGACGTGTTCCTAACCCTCACCGGAGCTCGCCCGACCCCACCTGGAGGCAACGACTGATGACCGCAACCTCGCTGCAAACCAGCCGAACACCAACCACGGCCAACCGACTGGTCAATCGAATCGGATGGGCGGCACAAGACACGACCACAATGCTGTGGCGAGACACCATCCGCACCACCCGGCAGCCAGAGATGCTGGTGTTCGCCGTCGTGATGGGTGCGTTCTTCCTGGTCCTGTTCAACTATGTGTTCGGTGGTTCCATCGGGGCCGGAACCGGGGTCGACTATCTGCAGTTTCTCGTCCCAGGTGTGTTTGTCATCACCGCTCTTCAGGGTGCCCAACAAACCAGTATGGGTTTCGCTGCCGACCTCGCCGAGGGCGTGACCGATCGATTTCGTTCACTGCCAATGAGTCAGGTAGCAGTCATCGCAGGGCGAACACTGGCTGACGCGGCCCGTAACCTCGTCGGCCTCGTGCTTGTCGCTGCGTTGGCTCTGATTATGGGCTACCGGTTCGCTTCGCTCGGCGGTGCCGTAGCCGCCATCGCATTGACCACCGCTATCGGGTTTGCGTTCTCCTGGCTCGGAGCTGCCATCGCGGCCAAGGTCCGCCAACCCGACATGGTCGGCATGCTGTCGATGTTCTGGCTCTTCCCCCTCATGCTGGCCAGCACCGCTTTCGCCCCCGCTGATTCCATGCCTGGATGGCTGCAACCCTTCGCCAGCTACCAACCCATCTCCGTCGCCGCCGACGCTGTTCGAGGACTCTGCAACGGCACCAGCACCGCCGGCGCCATCCTTATGGCTCTCGGGTGGACCGTCGCGCTTCTCTCCATATTCGGGCCGCTCTCGGTACGGATCTACCGAACCATTCCATGAACCACCCAGAACCTTCGACCACCGAACGAATCATCATGACGACCCTCACCCTGATCGCCGAGCGGGGCCTCGGGGCAATAACCATGATCGAGATCGCCCGCAGTGCCGGTGTGGCCCGCCAGACCCTCTACAACCACTACCCGGACGTCGACAGCATCGTGGCTGACGCCATTTCCCGACACAACCACGAAAGCATCAACCAGCTACGAGCCGCGGTGGCTGTTGTTGACACACCAACGGCTCAGATCGAACAACTGGTCAGACACGTGGCCCAGATCAGCACCAACCAGGGCCACACGATCGACTCCGACTACGGTCTCGGCCCCGGACACCGGGCCGCACTCGACGACTACAACCAAGCACTCGACGACCTGATAGGCGGCATTATCGCCAGCGGCCGACAGTCCAGCGAGTTCCGACCCGACCTCGACACCGAACACGACTCCACCCTCGTCCGATTCCAACTAGCCGGGATCTCAAACCTCGTGAACGCCAACCCTGGCAACGCACCATCGATCACACGAACAGGAACCCGAACCATCCTCGCAACGCTCAAGCGCCACGAACCAGATCTGAACCCCTGATTTTTGCAGAAGGAGAACTAATTGTGACCTGGGCCATCGCGACGAGGATGCTGCCAGGAAGCTCTGGGACCTCAGCGCAACACTCGCCGGACTCTCCGGGTGAACATCTGCACATGTCACCACGCAGTGAGAAGCTGGTTGCTGTTCCGCTGGAATTCATAGTCGACGGTTGTGACCTTGGTGTCGATACCGAGATCGGCCAATCGAGATCGCACAAGTGGGAGGTGGCGCGACGGGAAACTGCCCAACTCCGACAGGGGGAACACACGTACCTCTTTTGAAACCCGGCACAACTCGACCAGCGACTCCACATGAAACTCGGTCGATAGATGTTCTCCATAGAGGAACAGGAAGTGAGAGCACAACGCAAGGTCGAAACTACGATCGTCGAACGACAGGGCAGGGAGTTCCTCGGGCCGGTAACGGCCTTCGGCCCGGCCCTGGTCGTAGTCGCCGAGGAACCCGTTCATTGCCGCCCGTCGTTTGTGGGCGAGGTCTTCCAGGTCTTCTACTCCTTGTCCCCACGTGAAGTCCGAGGCGTTGGTCGCTGTTTGGTCGATCATGTCATCGAAGACCGCCTCGACCCGTGACTGGATGTCATCTGCGGAGAAGGCGTAGATGGGGTCGATCGACACCACGTCGAAACCTGCGGTTGTGGCCTCGGCGTTGAAGCTGGCTGGTCCATCGCCGCAACCGAGAATCCGGCCACGAAAGTCGTCGTCGGTGAGGCCGAACATGGCTTGGTACTCATCGAACCGTCGCCCCCAGGGGACCACCGATGCAAGCTGGAAAGACATCGGTGCAGCGTAGACCATCGCCTCTTGAGCGATGTTCGGATTACCAGTCGAGGTCGGCTCAGTCGTCGCCGGCCGGTCGGGTGAGGATCGCCACATAGTTCTTCGGGTAACCGCGCTCCACGGCTTTGTGGCGCAACTCGAGGCGGTGGAAACAGACCGAGAGCCCGGCGAACACCGCTCGCAGCAGCACCATCACGGGCGTCAGGGCAACGCCGGTGAGCCCGCCGCCCAGCGTGGCCGGGGTCGAGGGGAGGTAGCGGGCCATCCGGTTGAGCTGGTAGCCCACCGTCCCGAAGAAACCCTCGAGCCAATCGAGCCGCTCGATCTCGAAGCCACCCTGCTCGAACAGGTGGCGGACGCCGAAGCGCGTGTAACGATAGAAGTCGTAGGGCTGCTCATGTTCCTCGAAGAAGAGCGGGCCCGTATAGATCATTCGCCCGCCGGGTTTGAGCACCCGGTGCAGCTCCGCCACAACGGCGCTCGGCGAAGGGAGGTGTTCCATCACCTGGTTGAAGATCACTGCGTCGAACCGCTGATCGTCTACAGGGATCGATGCGAGGTCGCACACATAGGTGGTGGGGACATAGGTCTTGTCCACCTGATGAAAGTCGGCCGATTCGTAGCGCGTGTGGGCGAACAACTCCCGATAGGGCGCGTCGCCGGCACCGGCGTCGAGTACCACAGCTGCGCTGGGTAGGGAGGCGGCGAAGAGGGCGTTTTCATCGCTGAGTCGAGACCGCGAGGAGTTGAACGCCAACACCGAGCGCAGGGGAGCCAACATCTCGCTCCAGTCGGACCATCATCGCAGAATGTGAGCCATGGGGAGCGCTTCGCCATGTGCCCATCGCCCAGAGCTGACATCCCACCGGTTGTCTCGGACTGCCTCCGCAGCCTGTCGGTAGTCAGCGGCAGTTCGCCGCAGTTCGTCCTCGATGTTCTTCACGTCGGCTCCTCGATTCCCAGGCGGGCCGCCAGTTTCTCAGCAGGGATCACGTCAAGCTCGACTCCGTCGATGAGATCGACCAGCCGGACCATCGCTCGAGCGGCGACAGCTCGTCTCCGGACAGCGGATACCGACCGGTTGATCACGACACGTCTGACCCACGTTCCCGGATTGTCCAGACCACCGACCCGTTCCCAGTTTCGATAAGCCGCCAGGAACGCATCCTGCACGATGTCCTCGGCCGCCAAAGCGCTCCCGGACGCTGCGTAGGCCAAAGCAATCATCGCTCGACGCTCGCGAACGAAGAACTCGTTGAACGACTCGCGACCGGCCACAACGGTCGGACCGGCCTGAGGGCCAGCACGACTAGATGACGACCTCAACACTTTTGGCACACCTAGCACTCGTCTCAACAGGACGAAAGTGTTACACGAATCGATTGAACGTCTGTTTCAACCCGGTCCCGGTTGAGTGTCTCGACCTAGCCCCTGGCTGGGGAAGCTGCTCTGCTACTCGCTCAAGTTCTGCTTCTTGACATGGACGATGATCTCGTCGAACTTCATGGTCAGGTCGTGGCGATCGAGCAGATCTCTGATGAGTGATTCGGTTTCGGCTCGGTAGTCGTTGTGCTGCGAGGCGGCATAGACCGCTTGAATCTGCTCAGGCTCGCCTTCGATGGTGTCCTTCATCCGTGCTTTGGCTGACCGTGAGAGGTTGAGATACTCGACCTTCACGGTTCTTGTACCGGCTGCCGTGATCTGGGCGAAGAGGTCGTCGATGAGCTCTGGTTTGAGCTGCATATGGGGAAGGAATGGGCCGACGAATGCGTAGGTGGGGATTGCTGCTTCGTTGAGGGTCCGCAATGTTCGAACTCGTACGCTCGCTGATGGGGCGTGGGCTTCGAGGGCGCTGGTGAGCGCATCGTCTGTAGCGGTGACACTGATGCCGACCTCGGGGTGAGCGAGCTGTTTGAGCAGTTCGAGGTCTTCGGTGACCATTGGAGACTTTGTCAGAATGCCGACCCGACCCTGGTAGTCGTTGTCGACAAACGCCTGCAAGATGCCTCGGGTCAGGCGGTACCTGCGTTCTACACCTTGATAGGGGTCGGTGACGGTGCTGATGGCGACTCTTGGGTTGGGATCTTTCTTGGCCAGCCGAGCGATTTCGGTACCGGCGAGCTCGACCGCGTTGGTTTTGACTTGGACGTAGTTCCCCCACTCGGTTGTTGGCTCGCCGACGAATCGACCCATGAAGCTGGCGTAGCAGTAGCTGCAAGCGAACTGGCAGCCGGTGTAGGGGTTGATCGCGAATTCAGCGCTGGGGACCTTGCTTGGGACAAGGATCGACTTCGCCGTTGTCTCGGTGAATCTCACGATTTCATTGTCCCCGTGTGCGGCGGTCAAGCCCAGGTCGAACACGGTCACACGGTGGTCAGAAACAGACGAGTATTATCAGTGTGTCTGTTTTTGACTAGGCTTGGTCTGCTTCGCGATGGCAATGTCCGGGCTGCGGTCGAGGCCCACACGGGAACCTTCACGTGACATACGCGTCGTTCGGGCGATCGTCGACGGCGAAGCTCGTTTGGTAACCACCCGACACGGCAAATGGCCACACGCCGGTCGAGTCTTCGACATCTTCCGAGTCGAAGCAGGAAGGATCGTCGAGCATTGGAACAACATGGAACCCATTCCAGAAGGCCCGCAGCCGAAAGCAGAAAGTTCTGACCCCACCAAGACCAGGACTCGAAAGGTGAGCGAGGCAAGGCCCGAACGCCAAGCGCTGCACAACCGTGGATTCGATCCAGCCGTTTCCGGTGCCCCGCTCGAGATATCCACTCTCTCAGCGATGCGTGTTCGTTCAGGCGACGAGATCTTCGAACGTCTCGGGCGTGTGTTCTTCCATGTGGTGATCATCTGCACCGCCGGGGACGGCCTCCACGAGGTCGACTTCGTTCCCGCAATCCTCGAACCAGGCCGGGTTGTCCACGTGCAACCCGGTCAGGTCCACCGGTGGCGTTTCGCCCGTGACTACGAAGCGACCTGTGTGCTGTTCGAGAAGACACCAGACGTGTTGATGGCCGACGGCTGGCCGAACGGGCCGCGAACCTTCAGTATCGATCGTGCCGACTGGATGCACGTCGAACGCATCATCGAGATCGCTCACCACGAACTTGGCGCGCACCGTCAGTCGCCACAAAGTGAACGGGCCCTTGACGCGGTCTTGCAGCTGTTGATCGTCGCTCTCGGCCTGGATCTCGGGCACAGTCCAGACCTCTCACACCTGCCGTTGCCCTATACGCGGCTAGTCGACCAACTCGAAACCGATCAAACCTGGTCACGGTCCGTCAACGACCGCGCCCACCGACTCGGCTACTCCCAACGCACGCTCACGCGCGCCTGCAACGCCGCGATCGGGAAGACCGCCAAACAGATTGTCGATGAACGCATCGCATTCGAAGCCTGCCGACTCATGGTCGAGGACCACCGAACCATCGACGCAATCTCACGCGAACTTGCCTTCTCCGAGGCAAGCAACTTCACCAAGTTCTTCCAGCGCGTCACCGGAGAAACCCCAGAAAGCTGGAGAAACCTCCACGACCTCTGACCCCACGACCTCTGACCCCACGACAATCATGCAAAGCCGTTCCAGGATCGTGTCGGATGCCTATTGACAAATTGATTTGTCAATACGAGGATAGGCCCATGCTCGACGTCGAGGTCATCGATGAGCCAGCCACCGCGCTGGCGATCTTGGATCCCGTCCGGGCCAGGGTGCTGGCTGCTCTGTCCGAGCCGGGCTCGGCAACGAAGGTGGCCAATGCAATCGGTCAGCCGAGGCAGAAGATCAATTACCACCTCCGGGCGCTCGAGCAGCTTGGCTTGCTTCGGTTGGTCGAGGAGCGGCCCCGCCGTGGGCTCACCGAGCGAATCCTGGTGGCATCGGCCCGGTCGTACGTGCTGTCGCCAGCCGTATTGGGGGAAAATGCAGCCGATCCGACCCGAACCGATCGGTTGTCAGCTCGCTACTTGATCGCACTGGCCGCTCGTATGGTCCGAGAGGTTGCCGACCTGGTCCGGGCCGCCGACATGGCGAACAAGTCGATTGCCACGTTGGCCATCGACACCGAGATTCGATTCTCATCAGCAGCCGACAGAAGCCGCTTCACTGAAGAGCTGACCGCCGCCATCACCTCAATCGCCGGCCGGTATCACAACGAGTCGGCCAAAGGAGGGCGATGGCACCGACTGATCGTCGCAGCCCATCCCCGGCCGATCCCGAGAACAACCCGCCCCACGGAGGTTTGATCGTGTCCGAAGAATCCCGCTCAATCGAGCTCGAAGTTGAGGTTCCCGGCTCCGTCGAGGAGGTGTGGCGGGCCATCGCGACCGGCCCCGGGATCTCATCGTGGTACGTGCCACATGTTGTCGAGGAGTCCGAGGGGGGAGCGGCGACGGCGTCGTTCGGACCCGGACCAGAGATGAAGATTCAGGGACGGGTCGCAGCCTGGGAGCCGCCCCGCCGTGTGGTCTTCGACGGCGGTGAGGGAGTCGATGGCCTCGCTTTCGAATGGCTGGTCGAAGCCCGTGATGGTGGCACCTGCGTCGTCCGGCTGGTCAATTCCGGTTTCGGCTCCGGCGATGACTGGGATGCCCAGTACGACGGGATGACCGAGGGATGGCGTATGTTCTTGGCCAACCTGAAGCTGCACCTGAAGCACTTTCCGGGCCAGACGGCAACCCCCGGTCTGTGCTCCGGGGC
The DNA here is from genome assembly GCA_035593235.1 of Phascolosoma agassizii. Classification (NCBI taxonomy): domain Eukaryota; kingdom Metazoa; phylum Annelida; class Sipuncula; order Phascolosomatiformes; family Phascolosomatidae; genus Phascolosoma; species Phascolosoma agassizii. The sequence continues at coordinate 216,779 of JAVJHY010000023.1, forward strand.
GTGGGCCGGGCCTCGAGACGGTGCCTGGAAGCTTATGACCGAGGGGCTTGGCATACCGTTGGTTCCCGCAGTCGGTCAACGAGTGGAGACGAAGGCCGCCGACATCCCGATGCTGGCCGGATCAGTTGTCGCAGTGACCCCCCATCGGATCACCCTTCTCGTCGACCAGCCGGCGCCGGGCACGGCGTTTCTGGCCGTCGAGGGCCAGGGTGACCAGGTGGAGGTCTCGGTCTGGACCTACCTCTACGGACCGGACGGAGCGGCCGCCACCGAGCGGGACGAACCCCGGTGGCGAGCATGGCTGGCCCAGGCCAAATAGGCCGTGCGGTTGTGATTACATGGCTCGATGACAGATAGGTTCCTTCTCTCGCCAAGGCTTCGACCAGGAGATCGGGTACGGCTTGTATCACCGGCCAGCTATCCCGATCGGGCTTCTGTCGACGATTACTTGGAGGTTCTCGACGACTGGGGTCTTCGGGGTGAGGTCGCAGCTCATGCGTTCGACGAGTGGGGCTACATGGCCGGCTCCGATGCAGACCGTCTCGAAGACCTCAACGAAGCGTTCCGGGATCCGGAGGTCCGGGCCATTGTCACAACCAGAGGCGGCGCCGGGGCCTACCGGATCGCCGACCAGATCGACTTCGCCGCCGTTCGCTCCGATCCCAAACCACTCATTGGGTTCAGCGACATCACCTACCTCCACCTGTCTCTGCTTGGGCGTTGCCAGCTCGGAGGGATCCACGGATGTCTCGTCGGGTCGCGAGCTCAGGCCTCCGTGCGCCAGCTGCTGATGTCCACAGACTCGATCACGTTGCGACGTGTTCCGGGCGCCGTGTCAGCCGATGTCGAGATCCCAGGCAGTGCACGAGGTCGCCTGATCGGCGGGAATCTGGCATCGGTGGCCACCTCGATCGGGGTTCGGATGCCTTCGATGGCTGGGGCCATTCTCTTCCTTGAAGACCAGCGGGTCGTTGGTTTGGGGACGATTGATCGCCAGCTCACGCAGCTCATCAGTTCTGGAGTGCTCGATGGAATCGCCGGTGTTGCCCTCGGGTCCTTCGAGGGGTTCCGAGATTTCACTGATCGAGGATGGAGTCTTGCCGATGTCTTTGCCGACCGTTTTGGCCGGCTCGGTGTGCCGGTGCTCGGGGGCCTCGACGCCGGTCACGATCTCAAGGGATCGAACGGAACTCCTGACCAGACGGCACTTCCCCTCGGCTCGCTTGCAACTCTCGACGTCGGCAAGGGAACACTGACCCTGGATCCGGTCGTCTGCTAGCACTGGTTGCGGAGGCCTCACGCAGGGCGGGTGCGTTACTCCTGGTTTCCGTAGAGGACGCGCAGGTTGTAGTAGTCGGTTTCGTCGGGGTCGAAGATGTCGGTGTAGGTGTCGCCGTTCATCAGCACCCTTTCAGTCTGGCGATGACGAAGCCCCACAGCGTGTCCCATCTCGTGGATCGTCACGTTGAGCTTGGCGCCGTCGCCAAGTTTGTCAAGTTCCTCGTAGAACAGATCGATGTGGCCGCCGACGGTGAAGTCCTGTTCCTCGACGCTGTCGAAGTTGCCGTCAGCGTCATCCCCCGACGTAATACCAACCGTCACGCAGTTAGCGTCGTCGGGGCAGCTGTCAACGATGCGCACGTCTAGGCACGGACTGAGACTCCAAGCGGCCGCACCTTCATCCAGGAAGCCTCGGTACTCCTGGCTCGCGCTTCCGGATTCAAAAAAGATCACAACCTTGTTGGCACCCTTGCGTTCCCAGGGAACCTGATGGTCGCTCATATCCTGATCCTTGAGCTCGCCTCCACCCTGCGGAGGAGAACAGGCAGACTCTGCGGTTGTTTCAACGGCTTGAGTAGCATCCGTGGCCGGCCGGTCCGTGGCGGGAGCATCGATTGTGACGCCTTGTGGTGACCCGGTGTCGATGTCGGTGTTTGAGGAGCCGGAGCAGCCCGATGCGATGATGGCGCAGGCGGCGATGATCACTGCAGGCCGCTGAAGGTTGACGATCATACAAAACCTTCTCACGAAGTTGGGTCAGAGGTGAGAAGCCCACCGAAGCGTGGTTCTCCGCTCATCAGCATCGGGCCTCTGCCTTGTCGGACCCTAAGGCGCATACCACGAGATGTCCTCGTCGGAGAACCTTCTGGCGACCGCTGGCGATGCGAACAAGCCCTCAGCAGCTGGGAGCCTCCATCGGCGACATCGTTCACGGCTATGTGGACTTCACCCTCCGGGCCGACCGGGAGCGGCACGCGATATTTGCTGTCAGACCTGTGGGTTTGGATGAGTTCGGCCGCGTTGAGCGCCCGGAGCCCTCAACTTGCCAGGTGCTAGATCCCGACAGCACAACCGTCGGCCCGGGGTTCGGAGCCTGCGGCATAAACACCGTCATCGGAGCGCTGGATGATCTGGCCCCGACCGAATCCCATGCGGCTTCGTTCAACGACGACCCGATGGCCGCGTGCTTCTAGCCCGGCTATGACCTCGGGCGGTGTTTGTGCCTCGACTGCCACGCTCCAGTCGCGCTCGACTCTCCAGCGGGGAGCATCGAGTGCGGCCTGGGGATTGAGTCCATAGTCGACCATGCCGTTGACCACCTGGAGATGTCCCTGGGGTTGCATCTCGCCACCCATCACCCCGAATGGTCCGATGGCCTTGGTGCCGCCGTCGCTGGTGAGGAAGCCGGGGATGATGGTGTGCCTGGGACGCTTGCCGGGAGCCGCTTCGTTGGGGTGGCCCTCATCGAGCACGAACCCGGCCGAGCGATTCTGCAGAGAGATCCCATGCGAAGGGACGACAACTCCGCTGCCGAAGCCCATGTAGTTCGACTGGATGAAGCTGATCATCATGCCGTCGCGGTCGGTGGCGCAAAGGTAGACCGTGCCGCCCCGAACCGGTTCGCCCGGCTCCGGGCTGCCTGCAGTCTCGGTGATGAGCTTGGCCCGCTCCGCCAAGTAGGCCGGGTCGATCATGCCGCCGACGGGAACGTCACTGTGGGCCATGTCTGCGGTGTAGGCGTCACTATCGGCAAAGGCCAGCTTCATGGCTTCGATCTGGTAGTGCCAGGCGTTTGCGCTGATCTGCGGGTGAGAGATTGCCTCGGTGTTCGCCGTCATGCCGAGGGCCATCAACGCGGCGATGCCCTGCCCGTTCGGCGGGATCTCCCAAACCTCACGGTCGCCGTAGGCCACCCCGATCGGATCGACCCATTCGGCATGATGGTCTGCGAGATCGTCGCCCGTCATCAAACCTCCGGTTGCAGCTGCGTAGGAGGAGATGGCCTCGGCGACCTCCCCCTCGTAGAAGTCGCGAAGTCCCCGCTCGGCCAGGCAGCGCAGGCCACGGGCATGTCCAGGGCTTGTCCACACCTCGCCGGTTCTGGGGGCACGCCCCTTGGGGGCGAACACGGTTGCCCAGTCGGCCAACTCGGCCAATCCCTGGTTTGGAAAGAAATCGAACGCGGCGTCCCACTGACGCGAAACAACCGGGGCAATCGGGTGGCCGTTCTCGGCGTAGTCGATCGCTGGCGCCAGTAGCCGCTCGATCGGGAGGCGACCGTACCGCTCGTGCAGCACGGCCCAGCTGTCGACGGCACCGGGAACCGACACCGGGGACCAGCCTCGCGCCGGCATCGAGGAGTGTCCTGCCCCCCGCAAGGCCTCGGCCGAGGCCGCCATGGGCCAGCGGCCTGAACCGTTGAGGCCATTGAGCGTTGAGCCGTCCCACACGAGGGCGAAGGCGTCGCTGCCGAGGCCGTTGGAGCACGGCTCAACCACGGTGAGGGCGGCCGCGGTGGCGATGGCAGCATCGACCGCGCTCCCGCCATCGGCCAAAACACCAAGACCGGCCTGGGCCGCCAACGGTTGGCTGGTTGCCACGACCCCGCCGGTGGCGAGCACGGCCGATCGGCTCGAAGGATGGGGGTAGCTGCGCAGTGACCCGGGATCGTGTTCCATGCCGCGACTCTACGACCCCGCCTCCCCCCGCTACCAGCGCCGAACCGAGGGCCTACGAGCGATCGAGCCGTCTGCCGTAGCGGATGTCACGTATCTTCGAGGCCTCATCGATTCTCTCGATGACGAACCCGACGGCCGTTCCGTCGGGCAGGAGGCATAGCCATGAGTCACGTCATGATGAGGACTTCGGCGCTCGAGCGAACGCCGCTCCGACTGCAAACAATCCGATCGAGATCATCTCGAACCGGCGCTCCGAATGGAGGCTGGGCGCAACTGGCAAAGAACCTGCGGGCGATCGTGCGAACGCTGCTCGGCGTGGCACTGGCTCTTGGTGGCTTGGCCATAACCGGGGGCAGCTTTGGCCTGTTCGCCTTCATCGGCATCCCGCTCATGGCCGTCGGCCTTGGAATGATTACCTGCGAATGAACCGAGCAGCCTTGTTCCGGGTTTACCAGCCGATGGCTCTGCCCGGTCTGCGGGGATCGGCGGCACCCCATCGCACTCCGGTATTGGTGTCGAGCATCACAGCGCAGATCGCCGACGCTCCCGGGTTCAACGCTGGTGCGGTCTTGACCAGATGGCCCCAGTCGTGGAGCTGCGCCCGTATCGACTCGTCGATGCGATTCTCAATGTCGAGCCGGCCAGGCTTGGCCCGATGCGGTTCGAAGCTCGATGGTTGGCTGTGGGTGATCACTCGAGGAGCCTCGACCGCTTCTTGGAGACTCATACCGAAGACCCGCACGTTGAGCACGAACTGCAGCATGGCCTGACATTGCGAGTCGCCGCCCGGCGTGCCGAACGGCATCAGTAGATCCGGCCCAACGGCCATGGCCGGATTGGGCGTGAGGCGGGGCCGCTTGCCAGGGGCGATGGCTGAGGGGTGGCCGGGGATGGCGAACGACTGCGACCCTCGCCCCGACATGGCGAAGCCGAGGCCTGGCACCATCGGTACCGCATAGGTGGAATCGCTCGGCGTAGCCGAGAAGGCGTTGCCGTGGCGATCAACAACGGCCACATACGACGTGTCGGGTTCGAGCCCAGTTGCCGGGCTGGCACCGGCCACCCTCGTGCCAGGTTCTGTATTGCCCGGCGCCGAGTGCGAACTGTTCACCAGGCCGGGCGGTGGAAGTTCGGGCCAGGCCTCTCGCTCGCGTATCAGGGAGCGCCGCTCGGCGTTGTAGCGATCGGACAGCAACTTGGTGAGGGGCACGTCGACGAAACGGGGGTCGCCGTAGTGGGCCTCGCGATCGGCAAAGGCCAGCTTCATGGCTTCGGTCACCACATGGAGATACTCGGCCGAGTTGTGGTTCAGCGCGGCCAGGTCGATCCCGTCGAGTAGCGCCAGCATCTGCAGCAAGGCCGGCCCCTGGCACCAAGGTCCGCAGGCGTAGACGTCGAGTCCGTCGAACGATCGTCGCTCAGGAGCCTCGACCGCACTGCGGAACTGAGCCAGGTCTTGCCGATCCAGGAGTCCACCCTGCTCGGCTTGGAAGGCAACCATGGCCGCCGCAAGATCGCCGATATAGAAGGCATCGCGAGCCGCTTGCAGTCCGGCGAGCCGATCGCCGGCTGCGGCCGCCTCCGAGTCGACCATGTGTTGGATCGAGTCGGCCAGGTCGGACTGGACCATGAGGCTGCCGACCTCCGGGGGCTTTCCATCGGGGAGGAAGAGGGCTGCGTTGGTTGCCCATTCAGCGTAGGCATCGGCATTGGCCTCAACCGTCTGTCGAAGATGGTGATGCACCGTGAAGCCCTCGCGGGCGAAGCGGATGGCGGCTTCGGCCACTTGAGCGAAGGTCATGGTTCCGTGGCGGGCCAGAGCTTGGATCCAGGCGTCGGGTGCGGCAGGCACGACCGTGCGCAGCACACCGCGGGGAATGGTGCCACCGTGTTCGTTGACGAAGCGGTCGAGCGTGGTTGCTCGGGGCCAGACGCCCAGTCCGCTGATCGTGATCACCTCGCCGTTGTTGGCCATGCGGATCATGATCGGGGCAACGCCTGCGAACTGAACGATGTCTGGCTGCACAACACCAAGCGCAAGCCCGGCTGCGACGCCGGCGTCGATAGCGTTGCCACCTGCTTCGAGGATCTCGAATCCGGCCTGCGCGGCCAGGTAATGGCCGGCCGAGATCATATGACGAGATCCGGTGACTTCGGGTTGGTAGGCCATAGCCAAAACTAGGTTGCCGCCAGAAGCCCCGTCACGATGAGGTTGATTGGGGCACAGCGAATCCCGCACCTAACGGATCGAGGAGGATCGTCAGGCTGGCGGCCTGGTGATCGCCTCGCTGCGAAGGCCTCGCACAAATCGCATCCCGGCGTAGAACGCGATCGCCGCGAAGGCGAGCGCAAACGCTGCAACGGTCGCAATCAAAAGGCCGGTGATGCCGTCGGCAACGAGCAACCCGACCCCGAACGACGCCAGACCGACAACGGCCGCGGCGGCCGACGGGACACGATCCTCGGTCCCGGTTGCCACGGCGACAAACCCGCCAAGCCCACCGATGGCCGCACCGATGATCGAGCCAAGGGCCGAGCCGAATACAAGGATGAGCAGGGCAGAGACGAACGCACCGATGCTCTCGAGGTCGCCAAAGGCCAGCACGATGAGACCCAAGCAGGCCACCGCCAGAGCCACGACGACCGCACAGGCGGCACCGGCCATCGCTCCGAGGGCGGCGCCCCAGCCAACACCGGTCGCCGGACTGGGCGACCCGGTGGTAGGTCCCGGGTTCACGTGTCGATGTCCAACATCGGCCTCCCTGGGCCGTCCGAGGTCTGGGACGGCTGAACGGGACACGACAACTTCAGCAGATTAGCGTTACGTGGACGGCCGAGAGGAACACGATGCAAGGTAAAGCCCCAGAAACGGATTTTGAGCCTCCCGCCTCGAGGCTCCACCATCATGCCTATGTCGTTGGCGACATGGAGCGGACTCGACAGTTCTACGAGGACACGCTCGGCTTCCCACTCGTCGCAACATGGTGTGAGGTGGAGAGCGTTCGCGGCAAGGAGCGGGTCTACTGCCACACCTTCTTCGAGTTGGCCGACCATTCGGCTCTGGCCTTTTTCCAATTCGCCGACCCGGACGACCAACGGGAGATGGCGCTCAACTCGGCGAAGTCGCTTAACCACGTCGCCCTCGCAACCGACAGCGCCGGACAGGACAACGTGCGAAAACGGCTTGACGATGCCGACATCGATCATCGCACCATCGACCACGGTTACTGCGTCTCGTTGTACGTCGTCGATCCCGATGGTTTGAGCGTCGAGTTCACGGCTGACGCTCCCAACGTTGACGAGATAAACCGGTGGCAACGGACCGAGGCTCGCGCCTCACTCGGCCGGTGGCTCGCAGGCGACCACGAGCCGAACAACGATGTGCGGGGCACAAACCAAGGATGAGATCGGCAGGGGCGGCGTGAACGTCAACCCCGCCAGCGATCGAGATCAACACGATCCGCCAGCTGGGCGAACACCTGCAGACGAGGGCCCTCAACCTCGCGGCTGATGTGACCCTGGCCGGTGAGGTCGTCCGCCAACAGAACCTCACCTGGGCCGAATCGCCGGCTGGAGCCGTCGCCGACCTCAATCTCGGTGACCCCGCGCAGGTGGATGGCGAATTGGCGGCGGGGGGCAACGTGGTAGTCCCACACCTCGGGGCCTGCCTTGGTTGTGTCCCGAAAGAAGATCGAATCGATCGGGATGGCCGTCGACATCGCCCCAACGTCGGAGACGGTGAGTGGAAGGTCGAGCTCTTCGAAATGGGTATTGTCGTCGTCGCCGGTATAGAGCCTCGTCACCAACACGATGTCACCGAACCGATTCAGCTGGCGACCGGATCGACCCGCTCGCCTTTGGCGTTCGCCGGTGCGTGCAGAATGTCCTCGGGGCCGAAGTCGGCCGTCCAGGCTGCAAACTCGAGCAGCACGCCGTCCGGATCGCGGAAGTAGACCGAACGCACAAAGACGCCATCATGCATCTCCGCAGCAACCGTCCGCTTGCTGTTGTCGTGGTTCAGCACGGGGCTGACTTCGACTCCCTTGGCCTTCAGCTTCTCGATGTAGGCGTCGAAGTTGTCGGCCGGTACATCGAACGCAAGGTGGTTCATCGAGCCGTGCGCCGAACTGATGTCGCCCCCACCCGGCATCTCACCGGCCGATGCGATACCGGGTGCGCGCCCCGGCGCACCGGGGAACCAGAAGAACGCAACCGAATCGCCGTTGCCACAGTCGAAGAAAAAGTGTTGACCACCACCCGGAATCTCGAGCGTTTTGATCAGTGGCATGCCGAGCACGTTGGTGTAGAAATCGACCGTGCGCTCCATATCGCTACAGACGAGGGCGACGTGGTTGACGCCCCCCAGTGCAAAGTCGGGGTTCCGGGCTTTTCCGTTGTGACCCATGGTGTGCCTTTCCGCAGCAACCTGCTCGCTCAAGTCCTTACCTCTACAGTACGCCCATGACTCGGACAACGCAGATTCCTCGCAATGATGCGCCACCATCGGTGCTCCCGATCTACGACAGACTCTTTGGGGACCGTGATCCGGTGGCGGAGCCAGGCACTGCGACCGGAACGCCCGGGAACTGGTGGACCGTGTTTGCGCAGACACCGGACCTGATGGACCACATGGTGGCGGGCTTCGGCCTCTTCAGCGATCCAGGTCGGGCGCTGCCGGCCAACCTGCGTGAGCTCGCCCTGACCCGCACCGGCTTTGTGGCGTCGAGCCAGTTTGTCTTCAGCCAGCATTGCAAAGCGGCCCGTCGAGTCGGCGTGAGCGACGAACAGCTCGAAGCCATCCCGGCGTGGCCGACGAGTTCGCTGTTCTCGGTCGCAGAACGGGCGGTCCTGGCCTACACCGATGAGTTGGCGCTGGCCGACGGTCGGGTCCAGGATGCAACCTTCGCCGCCTTGAGCGAGCACCTCGGCGAAGTCGAGATCATCGAACTGACCTATGCGATCGGAAGTTACAAATTGCACGCCTTGATGTGTCGGGCCCTGCGTCTCGAGTACGACGATGTCGACGAGCGGATCGTCGAGATCGCCGCGCCGGCAGACGGTGACACCGACGTGATGGGCACCATCAGCATGAAGGAGTAGAACAGTGGTTGGGATCGATCGAGAATTTGTTGGCTTGGCCTCGCCGGTCATCGGACGGGCGGGAGCGGGGGGTCATCCCTGCCAAGGCATCTGGCACACGCCGGCCGGCGTGAGGCCGACCATCGGGTTCATCGCCACCCACTACAACGTCGACTTCTCCGAGCACTACCTCGCCGACTACATGGCGGCCAGAGGGTTTGGTTTCCTCGGCTGGAACACCCGCTTTCGGGGCAACGAACGGTATTTCCTCCTCGACCATGCGGTGGCCGAGATCGGCGTCGGGGTCCGTTGGATGAAAGAAGTGGCTGGGGTCGAAACGGTCGTGATCATCGGAAACTCCGGCGGCGGCTCGCTCATGGGGGCCTATCAGTCGCAGGCGGTAACGCCGAACATCATGCCCGCCCCCGACATGCCAGCCCTCGACGCCATCGATGATCTGACGCCAGGCGATCTCTACATCTTTCTCTCGGCCCATCCCGGCCGACCCGAGATCTTCGCCAACTGGTTGGACGGCTCGGTGATCGACGAAAACGATCCAACCACTACCGATCCGCCGCTCGACATCTACAACCTGGAGAACGGCCCGCCATACCCACCGGAGTTCATCGAGCGCTATCGCATGGCCCAGGTCGCTCGATCAAATCGGATCAGCGCGTGGGCGCGCAACGAGTTGGATCGATGCAGGGATGCCGGACTCCGCGACCGACTTTTCGTTGTCCACGGGGTGTGGGCTGATCCACGATTCGTCGATCCAGCGATCGACCCGAACGACCGCCCACCAAACAGTTGCTACCTTGGCGACCCGGCAAAGGCCAACAAGGGGATCTACGGCGTTGGCCTTGTCAGCTCACTCCGGGCGTGGCTCTCAATGTGGAGCCTCGAAGACTCCCAATGCCAGGCCGGGCCGCACCTTGCCAACCTGACGGTTCCGACACTGTTGATCGAGGCGACGGCCGACAGTGGCGTGTTCCCATCGGATGGCGAAGCAATACTCGGTGGTGTTGCCGCCGGTGACAAGACCAGGATGGCCCTCGAAGGCGACCACTACTTCCTCCAACCCGAGGGTGCCCGAGATCGGGTTGCCGACACGATCGCCGAGTGGGTGTCGGCCCGCGCCGAGCAACGGTAGAGGTCTCGGGCTATGACGTCTTCGATCGACATTGGTCGTTTCGGGAACCAGATGCCTCCGGTCGACGTCAGAAAGTCATGAACTGGAATCCGACTCTCCGCTTGATCCGTTACCCGGCGGTGTTCCTGGTAACGGTGCTTCTCCTCGTCGCCTGCGGCGGCGATGAGGACCTCACCGAAACAAGCGCCCCCGGGGCCGACTCATCGACCACTACCCAAACCGCCGACACCTCGACCAGCACAACTGCCCCTGCCCCTGAGCCTTCGCCGTCGACGACCGCCGAATCAGCGGCGGGCGACGGCACCGTCACCGTTCGGCTCCAGGGGGTCGACGGTTACTTCATCGAGGGCTTCGAGATCGGACTACGTTTCGAGACAGCGGCCAAGGACGTGATCGGGGCAACGTTGTGGAGCGACTTCGTCACTTCCACCGGAGCCGAGGGCATAGACGCCTACTACAACAGTGTTTTGGAACAGACGGTTCCCGCAGGCACGATCACGATCTTGGCGACGGCCAACATCGGCGTGGGACCGGGCCCCGTCATTCCCGATCCCAATGGGCCTCTCGAGTGTCGGCTAACCGTGGAGGTCCCACCGGGCGGGCAGGTCGATGTTGAGGTCGGCTTCGACGCAAGCAACTGTCTTCGTCAGCTCTGAGCCGCGGCCACGATTTCGGTAACGGCGCTCGGTTGGTCCCAATCGATGAGATGGCCGGCGTCGGCCACGGTGTGGGTGGCGATCACGTTCGGCAGCGCAGCCGACCAGCGGTCGAGATAGCCGACGGGGGCAATGGCGTCATCGGCGCCCCAGACCACGGTGGCCGGTGTCGTTATGCGATGGATCCGGTTGATCAGATTGTGATCGGGGATCGGCCACACCAGCGAGGCCGCCGAGGTCCGGGTCTGATAGCGGGCAACCCCGTACTCGATCAGTTCATCGCCTGCCATGCCCTCCGGGTCGTCAAAAAAGATGCCGGTGATCGTTGGATCCTTGGTCAGAAGCCTGCGCTGGACCGAGAGGGTGGTGGCGTAGGCGTCGGCGATTGGTTCGTCGTCGTCCCACAGTCCGAGTGGGGCAAGCAGGATCAGCTGCGAAAAAGCGTCGGGGCGGATTGCCGCCAGTTCGAGGGCGACCATGGCACCAACCGATGAGGCGACCAACGGGCCACCGGCCAGACCGGTGGCGTCGATGATGGCGGAGAGATGAAACACCCAGTCGTGGATGTTTCGGGTCGCCTCGCTCGGCGAGGAACCAGTGAACCCGGGTAGGCAGGGAGCTGTGAGGGCCAGGCCGGCTGCCGCAGCCGCTCCAAGGATGGGAGCGCCCGGTGGGGTTCCGATCATGCCGTGTAGGTAGCCGACCGGCGTGCCCGAACCTGCACGCTGAACCATGATCTCGCCGCTGCCGACGGCCAGCCGCTCCATCGTTGAGCCGGTCTTTGCATCGGCTGTTTCCACAGTGTTCGTCACTTGCTTGTGCCGATGGTCGACTCCGAAAGATCGCGCAGCTGACGGTCCTCAGTAGCCATGGGCTTCGGCCACCACCGGTCCTCCCACTCATCTTCGAAGAGGTTCCGGAGCTCGGGAAGAACCTTCTCACCAATGAGCTTCGTGTTGTACTTGACGAGGTCCTTCGACATGTTGCCGAAGTGGGCCAGGGCCATGAGGTGCCCGACGTTCATGTTGGTACACAACTCGTGGATCTGTTCGGTGACCTGCGTTGGGTCGCCGAGGATGACGTAACCCTTCTCGACCATCTGCTCGAAGCTCATCTGATTGGCTCCGGCACTCGTTGGCCCCTTCGGCTCTTTGGAGTCGCTCTTCGTCTGCTTCTTGGCTGCGGCCGTGGCCTCAGCCCGAGCAGTTGCCTCCCGGGCCGCCCGCTCGACCATGCCCTCGACGCCGGATCGAACGGTGTTCGGCGTCTTGTAGCCGGGAGGATCGGCATAGCCGGCATAGACGTGGAGGCAGGTGTTGAAGAAGTACTCGGCCGGTTCGCGATACAGCTCCCAGGCCTCGGCCTCGGTGTCGGCACAGGCGATGAATTGGGCGAAGCCGCCCTGAAACGGGTTCGGCTCCTTGCCGAGTTCCTTCACCCGATCCCAGAAACCGTTCATGGTCTTCAGTCCGGCCCTGTAGCCGAAGTAGGACAAGTAGCAGTACACGAGGTCGTTCTCGGCACACCAGTCCCAGGTGTCGACGCTGCCGCCACCGGGGATCCAGATCGGGGGATGCGGTTTCTGGACGGGGCGGGGCCACACATTCACATAGCGAAGCTTGTTGTAGTTGCCGTTGAAGCTGAAGACCTCGTTGCTGGTCCACGCCTTGGTGATGAGTTCGACGCCTTCGTGATAGCGCTCCCGGACCGTCGACGGGTTCTGCCCGTAGGCGAAAATGGTGTCCATCGGCGAGCCGACGGGGAAGCCGGCAACCATGCGTCCTCCCGTGATGCCGTCGAGCATCGCCAGCTCCTCGGCTACCCGCAGCGGTGGGTTGTAGAGCGCAACCGAGTCGCCGAGCACGATGATCGTCGCATCGGGACATGACCGGCTAAGCGATGCGGCGATGATGTTTGGGCTTGGCATGAGGCCATAGCCGTTTGAGTGATGCTCGTTGACGCCGATGGCGTCGAAGCCGACCGATGCTGCGTACTCCAACTCGTCGATGTAGTCGTTGTAGGCCCGATGCCCGACTTCGGGGTCGTAGAGACCAGGATCGATGTCGACCCAGACCGAGCGATGAGCTTCGGGGAAGTCATCCGGCAGCTCCGGATATGGCATCAGGTGAAAGAACGCGGTCTTCATGGCAACTCCTCCTCGGGGTCCCGCAGGACGCTGTTCAACGCTAGTCAACGTGGTTGCCAGGGGCCGAAACGGGGTGACCAACGACACGGGGATCAGGGCGTTCTTCGCCCGCGGAATGCTGTTCAATTAGGTAAGTCATGTCACGTCTTTCGACCTCCCTCAGCAGCGCTGCGTCACCGTTGCTAGTAGTCCTACGTCGCTCACTTTCGAGCGGCTGGGTCCTTACACGCCACGGCGCTCTCATCACCGCCCGCTCGATGCAAAAGAAGTCAACCCATGGTGTGCTCCGGGCCCGCTCGACGGCCGAACGGTTGGCGTTGGTGATGACCGGCTCGACCCTGATCGGTCTCGGCGTTTCACTCTTCATACACGCTCGGCTTGGGCTGCCTCCCTACGACGTTCTGCTTTCGGCCATCGTCGACCGCACCGGGTTGACCCACGGCCAGGCCGGTTGGGCCTTTTCGGGTGGGCTCTTGGCGCTCGTTACCGTTCTCGGCCGTCGACCGTCGTGGTACGGCATTGTGTTCGTCCTGGCCAACGGCGCCAGCGTTGACGGTTGGACCACGCTGCTCGTTGATCCGGCCGGAATGGGCCCCAGGTTGCTGTTCGTCGCTCTTGGCATAGCGGCCATTTCCGGAGGCGTGGCCGTGGTTGCCCATTCAAGCTCAACCGGCGGGCCCTACGAGTTGCTAACCCTGGCCGCCGCCGACATGGGCCTCAACCGGACGGTGTTTCGCTCAGTGCTCGAATTCTCCACGGTTGCCCTCGGCGTTGCTCTTGGTGGAGCGCTCGGTCTTGGCACACTGGCTTTTGTGGTTGCGATCGGTCCCGCCATTTCCTTCGGCGCCCAGGCACTGGCCGACCGGCGAGATGGGCGCCACCAGCGCCTGCAGTCACTGCCTGGCCGCTGATGCTATCTATCGCGAGTTCCATAGCCTGGGAAGGCTTGCCCTGGCGTTTGCAGTGCTCGCCGTCGTGTTGATGCCAGCCGGCTCGCTGATCACTCAGCCCCGTTGAGCGGCGGCTTCGACTAGACCACAGAGCTCGAACCTCAGACAGGGCTCCATCGGGTCAGCGATGCGAGCGGAGTCCCCGAGGCCTGAGCCGCGATCACGAGTCGCTGGATCGTCGTACGACCACCGGAGCGCGCCCGACCAGGCCATCCCGGCAAATCTGCCACCAGTGCCATATCGACGCGGATATTGCCGTCGCCAGCGCTGGGGAGCGACACTCCGACGACGGTGGAGTTGACGACGAAGTTTTCGGGTGCGGTACCAACCCATCCGATCAGCGCGAGAACTCCATCAGCTTCTGCGTCGGACGCAGTGGCAAAACGTCGGATCGTCGATGTGGCCACGCCAACGTCCTGCGAGATCTCGGCCCATGTGAGGCCACGGTCTGAGCGAGCCTGCTCTATCGAGCGGCTCAGCTGACTCAGGTCGAAGGGTCCTTGCGTAGATCGCACGTTCCAAAGCGTAGATCGGCCCCAACCCCGACCACCGTCAACTCGATCGAACCGGTCCAAGGAAGGCCAGGGATTGGTTGTTGTGCCGATACGGGTCGATGGGCCGCCTTCGAATCGAGAGTGGCGAGCGCCAGCGCGCGTATTAGTGTCGAGATCATGGCACTTGCAGGAGAAGTAACCGACCTCAGCCGGGTTCGTACCGAGACCGTTCAGTTGGGCGAAATCGACGTCTACATCGCTCATCCGACCGCCGATGGACCCCATCCCGCGATCGTTGTTCTGGAGGAGGCGTTCGGCAGGGTCGAACACATCGAAGACCTCTGTCGCCGATTCGCCAACGCCGGCTTCGTTGCCGGGTCGCCGGAGCTGTATGCCAGGACCGGGGCTCCCGGGCACGACTTCGACGTGGTGCTCCCCGCCATGTTCGGCCTGCCGGACAGCCAGATCGTTGGTGACGTGGAAGCCGTGGCCGACCATCTCCGCGGTCTCGACAACACCAATGACAAGGTCGCCATCGCAGGTTTCTGCATGGGTGGGCGGGCCACGATCCTGTCGGCGTTCGCCAGCTCGAAGCTCGACGCCGCCATTCCCTGCTGGGGCGGCTTCATCAATCGGGCCACCTTCAACGACGACACCACCGAGTCCCGACCGGTACCCCCGGCCGACATGGCCGAGAACCTCTCGTGTCCGATGTTCCTTGTCGGCGGTGCCGACGACGAGAACCCAGCCCCGGCCGAGCTGCAAGGCGTTCACGACAGGCTGGCTGCGGCAGGCAAGGATGTGCAGATCAAGATCTACGAAGGGGCCGGGCACGCTTTCCTGGCCGACTATCGAGAGTCCTACAACGAGGAGCGGTCGCACGAACTGTGGGACGACATGCTCGCCTTCCTACAGGCCAAGCTGTAGCCGAACGGGCATCCCTACCGCGACTCAGCCCTCGGTTGGGGCGGCCAGGGCCACGTCGTTTGCGGCGGCCCAGCTACCGATGTCGCGCTTTGAGATGGCGGCCGCCATCAGATCAGGGAAGAGGTCGGGGGTGCAGGCAAAGGCCGGGATACCCAGTTCGGCCAACGCTGCCGCGTTGCCGGCATCGAACGAGGGCGCCCCGCTATCGGAGAGTGCCAGGAGAGCGATCACCTGGACGCCGGCCGCCGTCATGGCCGCCATGCGTTCCAACATCGCCTCGCGGACCCCTCCCTCATAAAGATCGCTGATGAGGACCACGATCGACTCGGCGGGTCTCGTTATCAAGGTCTGGCAATACGACAACGCTCCGTTGATGTCGGTGCCGCCGCCCAACTGGACGCCGAACAACACGTCGACAGGGTCATCCATCTCATCGGTCAGGTCGACCACGGCGGTGTCGAAGACGACCAGTCGGGTCTCGACCGCACGCAGTGATGCCATGACCGCTCCGAACACACTCGAATAAACCACCGACTCGGCCATCGAGCCGCTTTGGTCGATGCAGAGGATCACGTCGCGAAGGACCTGTGTGTTCTTGCGCCCATAGCCGATCAAGGTCTCCGGGACGACCGTGCGGTACTCGGGTTGGTAGTGGCGGAG
Source organism: Phascolosoma agassizii (assembly GCA_035593235.1). NCBI lineage: Eukaryota > Metazoa > Annelida > Sipuncula > Phascolosomatiformes > Phascolosomatidae > Phascolosoma > Phascolosoma agassizii. Next base: position 232,800 of record JAVJHY010000023.1, read on the forward strand.
GTTGGCGGCGATGGTGCTCGGCCAGTCGATGTCCGCCAGTTTCGGTCGCCGGTTCTTCGAGGCGCGATCGAGCGCTCCGGTGATGGCTTGGCGTGTCGGGGCGGCCAGGCGCTCCTCTAGTTCTTTCACCACCGCTCGAACGACGCTGCGAGCGCTCTCCCGACTTTGTTCGGGGATGGCCCGGTTCAACGAGATCAGGGTCGAAACCAGGTGGATGTCCGGCTGAACGGCATCGAGCATCTCGGGCTCCAACAACAGTTCCCGCAGACCGAGCCTGGTGATGGCGTCGCGCTGCATCACCTGCACGACGCTGGCCGGAAAATAGGTGCGGATGTCGCCGAGCCATCGAGCGACGCGGGGAGCTGAAGCGCCGAGCCCCGCCTGGCGCTGCGACCCTTCATCCTGCTCGTAGAGCTGGCTGAGGGTGTTGTCGATGCCGACGTCGGCCCCGTCGATGATGACGCCGGTGCCATCGGCTTCGTCGCCGCCGAGGATGAGCCGCCACCGTCGCATCACGTCGTCTGCGTCGCGGTTGTGGTTGGAAGTGGTCTCGGGGGCGTTGGTCATCGGGCGTCCTTCTGCGATCGTGAAGGGGGCGCACCGGCTGGAACGGCCTCTCGACGCGGCCCAAGAATCAGATGGAGCACCGGCCGGACCCTGGCAGCCCGGCCCGGATCGATCGGTCGGTGAACACGACCTCCGGCCCTGCTCGATCCGGTATGTATCGCCTTGACGTGCTCACCGATTATGCGTCGTTCGGGTTTGGTGAAGGCGGCGAAGCTTCGACGGAGAAGCGGGACGAGGGCGTCGAACTGGTCGTCGCCAACCGCGCCGATCCAGTCGTCGATCACGGCCAACACCTCCTCGTCGTGGATCAACAACAGGGCGTCACCACTGAGGAAACCTTCGAGGTAGCCGGCGCCTTGAATCGGATCGGCAGCCGCAGACAGGGCACGCGAGAGCCGTGTGCGCACCTCGTCTACATCGATGCGGTCGGCGTCGAGCAGCGAGCGCAGGCCACGGCCGGCCAGCAGGCCGTGAACGGAGTGGTGATCGATCATCACAAGCAGTGCGTCCTCCCACATCGCCTGGAGCCCGGCGTCGTCGAGGGTGCCCAATCCCCGCTGAACCGAGTCGAGCCGATCGCGAATTTCGCCAACGGCATCGTCGTCGACGTTGCTGCAGGCCCCGGGCAGTCCGATGGCGATCCGAGCGAGCAGCCCGTCGATCACCGCCTGAACCGAAGCGGTGTCGGCTCGCCGGACGTTCCCATAGCGACGGACCCGAGCCAGCGGCTCGACCGTGCCCATCAGGGCCGCGGTGTCGTGATGACGGGCCGTACGCTCGGCCAGGAGATCCATCAGTTCGGCGAGCGCTTCGGGTAGGTCGGCTAGTAGGCATGCCTCGATCTGTTCGGTGAGCCGGCCTAGATCGTTGCCCTCCTTGGCATGTTGGATAGCGGTCGCCGAGGCCGCGGTCTCGATGGTTGTGCCGGCACCGCTGGCCTCGATGACAGCCACTGCGTACTCCGGTTGCCAATTCAACTTCCACTGTTCCTTGAACGTGCCGGTGGTTCGGCCCGTTCGATCGGGGACGGCCCACCAGATGCCGAGAAGCACCAACCGGTGAAACAGCGTTGATCGTTCGAGATGCGACGCCTGCCGCAGATCGAGCTTCACATCAGTGTCGGCGGCTGTCGGCTTGAGGCGCAGCCGTTTCTGAAGCCGGGCCAGGTCTTCGGCCAGTGGCACCATGGGAGTGTTTGGCGGAACCTCTCCAAGCTCGGTGCCGACCAGAAGCTCCTTGGCGATCAGGTCGAGCGGCAGGTCCGAGCCGCCGGCAAGTACGGCACGAGCCGCGTCGTGTAGTTCGCTCAAACCAGCGATCGGGCGCTCTCTTACCGCGGCCAATGTCTCAGCCAGACGGACGGCTTCGATCACCGATGCCGATGAGGCATCGAGTTGCTCGCCTCTGAGTAGTCGGGCGATCTTGACCATCCACCGAACCGAGACCTCGGTCCCGTGGCGGGTTGAGGGATCGCCAGAAGTATCGACGATCTTGTCGCTGGCTTGCGACTGGGCGAAGAGATGCTGATACCAACCCGGCGACTGGATGCCTGCGCCGTAGCCGGACGATCGGGCCAGGCGACCAGACGTCCACGGGACCCAGGTGGCGGCGACCTTTACCTTTGGCAGGCCCTTGAGCAGGGCGTTGTCGTCCTTCTGGGACGGCAGCTTGCCCGAAGCGAATCCCTCGGCAACGAGACCGGGAACATGCCAGGCTCCACATATGAAGGCGACCGAGCGAGGCTCGGGTTCGGTGGTGGCCACCGTCTTGAGCATCTTGCGCAGGATCTTTCGCATGGCGGCTTCGCGTACGGTGTTCTCAACGTCGGGTGTTGCCCCGGCATCGACGGCGGCCCGGTCGTCCTCGCGCAGCGGGATCATGGCTTCTCGCACGGCGTCGAAGATCGCGGCGCCGTGGTAGCGGTGCTCGATGGCATCTTCCCACCAGCGCTCGGCATCGTCGTGCCCTGCCGCATCGGCCAGCGCTCCGATCGGGTCGTTGCGTACCAGCGATCGGGGGTCGACCTCGGGCGCCTGCTCTGCTGGCTGTGGTTCGGGTTTTGCAGGTTCGGGTTTGGCAGGTTCGGGCGAGTCAGGGTTTGGCGAAGCTCGGAGAACGAGAGAGTGGGTGGCCGCCAGGTCGGCGAAACCCACTGGCACTCCTGCGTCGTTTGCCCACCGCAAGGCCACCCATTCGGGCGAAAAGGATGCGAAGGGGTAGAAGGCAGCGAGCTTGGGGTTGTCGGGGGCGTAGACGAGCGCCGCCACCGGTGGTTGCATGGCCTGGTCGGCGGTGAGGGCAGCCACGCTGTCGAGCTCCGGGGGACCCTCGATCAGAACCGCGTCGGGTCGCAGTTCGTCGAGCGCCTCCTTGACGGCTCGGGCCGATCCGGGGCCGTGATGCCGGATTCCCAAGATGTGGGCGATGGGCGCCTGCTTGGCCGATGATGTCGACACGAGGGGCTAGAGCTCCCGGCAGGCCCGGTAGAGGTCGGCCCATTCACGCCGTTCCTTGACGACGGTTTCGAGGTACTCCTGCCATACGAGGCGGTCCTGGACCGGGTCCTTGATGATCGCCCCTTGAAGTCCGGCTGCGACATCGGCAGCCTGCAGGGTGCCGTCGCCAAAGTGGGCGGCCAGCGCCATGCCGCTGGTCACCACCGAGATGGCCTCTGCCGTGCTCAAGGTTGACGACGGCGACTTGAGCGCCGTCTGATTGTCGTTCGTTACTCCTGAGCGGAGCTCTCGGAAGACCGTCACCACTCGGCGGATCTCGTCGATGGCGCTCAGTTCAGCCGGCAACTCAAGGGCCGTGCCGAGATCGGCCACCCGTCGCCGAACGATCTCGACCTCTTCGTCGGCATCGTCGGGTAGTGGCAGAACCACAACGTTGAAGCGGCGCTTCAACGCTGCGGAGAGATCGTTGACGCCTTTGTCGCGATCGTTGGCCGTGGCGATGATGTTGAAGCCTTTGGTGGCCTGGACCTCCCCGTTGAGTTCGGGAATCGGAAGCGTCTTTTCCGATAGCACGGTGATCAGGGCATCCTGCACGTCGGCCGGTACTCGAGTGAGTTCCTCGACCCTGGCGATCGCCCCGGCCTTCATCGCCCGCATGATCGGACTCTGGACCAGGGCATCGGTGCTTGGACCGTCGGCCAGGAGCTTGGCGTAGTTCCAGCCATAGCGGATGGCCTCTTCGCCGGTGCCGGCCGTTCCCTGTACCAGCAGGGTCGAGTCGCCAGAGATGGCAGCAGCGAGGTGTTCGCTCACCCAGGTCTTGGCGGTGCCGGGAACACCCATTAGCAGTAGGGCCCGATCGGTGGCGAGTGTGGCGATCGCCACCTCGATGATGCGCTTCTTGCCGAAGTACTTTGGGCTGATCTCGGTGCCGTCGTCGAGAGTGCCGCCGAGGAGATAGGTCGAGACGGCCCATGGTGAGAGCAGCCACCGCGGAGGTCGGGGTTTGTCGTCGACACGGGCCAGGGCTGCCAACTCATCGCCGAACGCGTTCTCGGCGTGAGCTCGCAGAACGTCGGTCTGCGGATCGGGGGTTCGGTTTTCTGTGGACTTGGTGTCGGTCATGTCAGGCTCCGGTCGGGGGTCGGGCTTTGGGAGGTGGGGGAGGAGGCGTCGTGGTCTCGAACTCCGCCTCGATCGACTGGCGAAGGGTGAGGGTGTGGTGGAGCACCCCGAGGAGATGGCTCGCTTTTGAGCTGGACGTGAGCTCTGAGATGCGGGGCAGGGTGGAATAGCTGAGACCCATCCCGAGTAGGGGGCGGATCGAACCGAGGCGGCGCTGCTCGGTCTCGCCGGAGGCCAGCAATTCGAGCACGGCGCTCGACACCTCCGGGCTCCATGGCATGGGGCAATGCCGCAACGCGTCTGCTGGAAGGGTCTTGGCGCCGCTGGTTCGTAGTAACGCCATGGTCAGCTGATCAGCGGTGGCAGCATCGACCGATGCCAACAGCTCACCGCGACCGGTTCTTTTGAACAGGGCGACGCACCACTCAGCGTCACCTTGGCCGGCGGCGGCCGGTCCAAGGGCGATGAGGTGCTCGCGCTCATCGATCCTGGCGACGATGGTTGCGGGATCCCAACCAAGCGTGTCGGTCCACCAGTGGAGGGGAACCGTGCCCATGATCCGTTGCAACATCCACGACTTGGGTGCTCGCTGGCCTGGCCGTGGGGTCAACCCGTCTCGGGCTGCTCCGTCGTCGAGCTTGTCTGGGAGGTCGATGACCAGCTTGTTTTTGCGGAGACCCTCGACACGAACCAGCGGGGCCAGCCTGGCCATCATGCGGGCTGATCGACGTGATTGCGGTAGCCGATCGAGTAGCGAGACAGCGACCGCTCGCACCAACTTCGATCGGTCGTCGAGTGCGGCTTCGAGAAACGGCTCGTCGTTTGGCCCGAGGTGGCGCGTGAGCTGACTGAGTAGTTCGGTCCGCACGTCGGCCTTGTCGCTCGACCAGGTGGCCTCCAGCAGGTCGAGGGCCCGTGCCGGGTCGAGGGCTCTGGCCCTGCTCAGCGCCGCACAACGCTCGGCTGCGGAACCAACGTTCCATCGGCGTTCGATCTCGTCCCAATCGTTGCTCGGAGCGGTCGCCCTGGCCCAGGCCCAGGGCTCGACCCGGTCGACCAACCAACGGCCCCGTTCGCCAAAGGCACCGACGGCGGCCGGGCGGAGCGAGGAGGTCTTCGTTGCCGCGTCGAGGAGCGACGGCAGTTGGCTGTGAGGGATTCGTTGTCCCGCGGTGGCACAGCACCGTAGCCAATGATCCAACAGCAGCTCGGGAGCGGTCACGGTTACTCCCTTGACCAGGAGCAACTCAAGTATCTGTACAGCCTTAGGGGAGCAGACCACCGCGGTGTCGGCCGGGGCGGGGAGGGGCTTGGGGCCAGGGCACCTCAGCGCCGTAGCTCCGGCCCGAGCCTCGGTGGCCGCGGCGGCTGCCACCGCCAGGAGGTGGGTCGACTCTTGGGCTGCTATCTCGGGATCGACACCGATCCTCTGGCCATCGATCAGGGGCACGGTTCGTTTGGAGGTGCCGACCAGCGCCACTGCAACCAGCTCATCCCAGGTGCTACTCACAGCGCTACCAGGTTGTCTTCGCCTCGCACGGCGGCCACGTGGACCAACTCATCGAACAACTCGCCGAAGATCTCGGTTGGGGCACCGCCCGTCACGGCCAGGAGCCGACGGGTGTCGGTGGTCGGGGCGAGCGGGAAGCCTGCGCCCTCACGATCGCAGACCCATAGCCGGCCCTCGGCATCGAAGCTGGAGACCACGACGTCGGCAAGCGTAATGGCGTGGCGTCGGCGCCATGGGTTGGCCGCGACCTCTTCGGCCACCTGTTCCAGGGTGGCCGTGATGCTCCTCGCTCCGGGAAGTGAGGGCTCCATCCCGATAACCCGTGGCTCGTTTGCGAAGATTGCCCTGGCCGGTGGGGCACCGGGGTAGACAGCCAATGAGGCTTCGACGATCGATCCAACCAGGTGGGCGGTACGGAGCACGCCTCCGGCGGCGGCGAAGTCAAGGATCAGGTTCGTGCTGTCATCCGCGAGATTTCGCAGCCAGGTACGTTGTGACTGCACACGATCGTTTTCCGCGGCGACAACGCCGAGTACCTGCCATCGGCCCGGTCTCAAATCGCCGGCCATGATCTCATCGCTCTGACGGCCCCAGCCGAGCACGGTCCGTAGGTCGGCCAGAAGGGTTTCAGGTAGCTCATCCCGGCGCTTCCAGGCCTGGATGGCGAGATACCACCGACCGATCTCCGCCAACAGATGATCGGGCCAATCGTGACGGGCGTGAATATCGCCACCGATCTGGCGGACCTCGTCGGCCAGCGCCGGGAGTTGGCCGTCGACCAGCCTGGCGGCGGCATCGTTCCAGAAGGCATAGGGCTGGTGGCGGGCGGCGGCTAGACCCTGGCGGACGAGATCGAGGAGCCAGCGCTCGAAGTCTTCCAGAGCGCCGTCCATCTTGGCCATGCGCTCGGCCTGGCGGCGGGCGGCCGCCTCGGTATCGATCGGCTTGGATGCCTTGGCCGTCTTCTTGGCTGCCTTGGTCGCTGCCCTGTCGGCTCGACCCAATGCCCATTCGGCTGCGAAGTCGGCCACCAGATCTACGTCGTCAACAGAGCCGTCGTTGCGGGCCCACAGCATGAGCAACGCCAGGCCGTGTTTGCAGGGGAACTTCCGGCTTGGGCAGGAACATTTGAAGGCAGGAGCGTCGAGATCGCATACCACCTGGTATGCCTTTTTGCCGCTTCCCTGGCACTTGCCCCAAACCAGCGATGCAGTGGATCCGGTATCGGACCAGGGGCCGGGTTTGGCCAATCCGACAGCCGCCTTGCGCGACCGATCATCCGGTGCATGCCCCTGCACCTGCTCAACCGACCATCTTGCCACGGCTGCACATTATCGATCTGGAGTGACAATGTCGGCCCGCCCGCACCCCTCGGCCGGCAGGGGCCACCGAGGCTCTCCACCAAAGGGCGCCGCTCGGTCTGGCCGGGGTGGCTTGGTCGGTTGTTATGGGCGAACGAATCTCATTCTCGCCATGCGAGGTATGGATGTGATCCACCCGATCACCCTCGAAGGCATCACCGAACTGCGTGTGGTCGGACTCCGGTTGTTGATGGCCGGGCCGGGTCAGCCAACCGATTCGACGATGGCTTCGATCATGGCATCGAGGTCGTAGGCAGGGGCCCAACCCCACTCGTCGCGGGCGGCCCGGTCGTCGAGTCGGATCTTGTTGACGAGCGGAGAACTCCCCTCGTCCTTAAAGGTGATCTCGGCGTTCGGCAGATGCTGTTTGACGGCCTCGGCCATTTCGCCGGCGGTCGGGGTTGGGCGGGGACCGTCGACGAGGTAGTTGATCGACTTGATCGCCTCCAACGGGGCCGCCGCCAACTCGACAGCGGCCCGGGCTGCGTCCTTGTAGTAGAGGAGAGCGATGACGGCATCGGGATGGGTCCACACCTCGAAGGGTTTGCCAAGCGCCGACTGCTCGATCATCCAACTCGTGTATTGGGCCACACTCCACGTGGTCACCCCCGGCCCGACGATTGCGGGATAGCGCAGGCTCCGGAAGTCCATGCCGTATTTGTGGCGGTAGTAGGCGCCGAGGTTTTCGCCGAGCACCTTGGTCACCCCGTATGCCGAGTTCGGACGTTGCAGCGAGAGGTCATCAATCGGGCCGGCTTCCAGGTCGCGGCCGTAGGTGCCGATGCTTGAGGCGAAGATCAGTTGTTCGGTTCCAGCCTGGCGGGCCGCCTCGATCACCTTAATGAAGCCGACGGCGTTGGCCTGCAGGAGGGTTTGGGGGTCCTTCTCCCCTGGTCCGGTGAGGATGGCGCCGAAGTGAAAGAACCGGGTCGGCCTGACGGTGCCGATCACCTGATCGATCTCATCGAGGTCTGAAAGGTCGAGATGGTGGAGCTCCACCTGGTCGGCGAGATCGCTGAGCCGGCCAAGCTCGCTTGAGCGTTGGGCGACGTGAATCGGACCGTCGCCGGCCTCGATGAGCATGCGTGCGATTTCGGCGCCGATGAACCCGGTTCCTCCGGTGATGAGTGTCGTCATGGCCCCACTCTTGCAGGCCCTCGCATCGCGCACATCAATCACCGCTCGCCATCTACGGCCGAGCGCCGCCAGGTTCTTGGTCGTCCCAGCCGGTAATGCAGCTCAGTCGAACAGATCCGGGTCGGTTTCGGTCAGCTCGTCCCACATGGGTTGGAACGACAGCCAGCCGAACTCGGCCGAACCGAGTCCGCGGCCGAGGCCACGGGCCATCTCGTCTGGCCATCTCTGCGGCTTACCTGCTCCCGCCGTCGCTGCCTCAACCAGGAGCTGGACTTCGCAGGCCCGGTCCATGGAGAGGAACCACCACGCTGCCTCGTCGATGGTCGACCCGGTGGTGAAGATTCCGTGTCCGCTCTGGATGGCCACCCTGTTTTGGCCGAAGGCGGCGGCGAACTCGTCGGCCTGGGCCGGATCCCTGGCCACCCGGGGCTCGGTGATGATCGCCTGTTGCTCGAAGAAGATGGCCGTGTCCTGGGTGATGGGCGCGATCTCACGCTCGAAGGCCGACCAGGCAGATCCATACGTCGAGTGGGCATGGCAAACAGCAACCACGTCGGGCCGAGCGCGGTGGACGGCGGCGTGGAGCAGAACCCCGACCGGATTGACCGGACGGTCACCATGGAGAAGGTTTCCCGTGTGGTCGATCTGAACCAGGTCGGACACCTTCATCCGGCGGAACGAGACGCCCATGGGGTTGGCCCAGAGACGGTCTCCGTGCTCGGGATCGCGCACGGTCACGTGGCCGAGTAGGCCCTCGGAGAACCCCGCCTTACCGAACACCCGGCAGACGCCGGCCAGCCGTTGCAGCCGATGCTCACGTTCCTCGGCGATGGTGTCGAAGACGGGAGCGGTCTTGGTAATGAAACCGCTGACCGGTTTGGTGTCGGTCATAAAAACCTCGTTCGGGGTTGGCTGGTGCTCGTCGGGATCGGCCTCGATCGGGCTGTGGCCACGGTCCCAGATGTTCGGCCTGCAGCGTTGAGTGCCCAATCAGCCTGTGGCAGATGGGCAGCCCCATGCAAGGCGAACCGTCGATGCGATCGCTAGGTTATGCGGGTTGGCCGGAGCGCCCAGGCACCGATGGCGCTGAGCAGGCGAAATGAGGAATAGGGGGAGGCGGTTCACGACAATGGCGAAGATCACAGCCACACTGATCGCCTTCGTGGTGTTGGTCGTGTCTTGCTCGTCGACGTCGACCGCCGACGAGACCTTGTCGAGTGCTTCGGCCACCGCTTCATCCGTCGTAAACAACGCGGAGCGCTCGGCTGGGCCGACCACCGCCGCCCCCCGATCGACGCCCGCCACCGAAGCGGTCGACTACTTCACGACGGTCGTCCCCGGCCAGGCTCTACCGACGGGGGAGATGTGTTCTCAGCTGGTGCGTGCCACGCCGGAGAACGTTCCCGAGAACGCCCCATACAACAACACCATCGGGGTGAGGGTCAGCGGCCAGACGTATCTGAGTCGCCAACTCGAAGCGGAACACCTGGAGCAACGCATCGACGGAAACTTCACCGGCACCACCGACGAAGTGATCCAGTGGGCGGCCTGCAAATGGGGCTTTGACGAAGACCTGGTGCGGGCGCAGGTCTATACCGAGTCGCGGTGGTTCGCAGGATGGCTTGGAGATTGCGGCGAGAACGCGCAGCCCGAGACCGGTGGGGCCGACGGTTGCTCGTCGACCGGCCTGTTGCAGGTAAGAGCGGCCCAACTGCCCTCGGCCTTCCATCCCGGCACCTGGCCCCACGCCTGGGAGAGCGCGGCTTTCAATCTCGACTACTCGTTGGCGGTGTTGAGAGCATGCTTCGAGGGACTCGAACCGTGGCTTGTCGATTTCGCCCCCAACGGCGACGAGTACGGGCCCGGCGATCATCTCGGTTGCGTCGGACGCTGGTTCTCGGGCGAATGGCGTGATCAGGGTGCCCTCGACTACCTGCAAATTGTCGATGAAAACCTCAGAGGCCGGTTCTGGGAATCGTCGTATGTCGGCTGCCCCGACTGGGAGGCAACCTTCTATTGCTCCGGACTCGACCGCTAACAGCCAGATGGTCCCAGAATGATCAATTTGCCTGTAGTACCTTGCTGTTTGAAGTTGACGAAGCCGGTCACAACAACGGTTCGAAGTCCGGTCCGGACACCAAGCCCGGGAGGCGGTCGGCTGAGATGGAGAGAGGCAACGCCACGAGGCTCCTGGTTGTGCATCGGGGCCTGCTGAGCCAGCGTGACGAAGTGGCCGACCTTTGCGAGACGGTGGCTGGTGCGGTTGAAGCGGGCATCCCATCCAACCTCGAACTTGAGGTAAGCGACCTTCGCTACCGTTATCGGGCCACCGTGCAGGGGGGCGTCTTCGAGCCGGTACCGGTCGGTCGTTTGCTACCGGCCCTGATCTCCGGCCGCTACGACATTGCATTGATCCACGAGCCGGTTCCCCTGATGCATCTTCTGCTCGCCGTGGTCCTTCGTGCCAGAGGCACGACCGTCGTGCATCAACCGATAAACATGATCAGCCGTGCCTATTGTCTGAGTACCTGGTTCGCTCCCCGCTCGTGGTTGTTTCGCCGGGTACGACCGACCCTGGTTTGGCTGACAACGCTCGCATGGAGGCTGATCGCAAACGGCTTCCTTTGTGTCTCCTCCCAGGAGATAGACGACTCAAACCTGCAGGTCGAGCGGTGCCGAATCGTGCGGTGGCCCCGACCACCAACCGGGTTGGCAGCAGCGACCTACGAAGTGAGCGATGTTGATTCGCCCGGCCGCACCCCTGGTTCTGCAGCCGATGCACCGATTGCGTTTGTCAACCGTTTCGACTGGTATCGAAAAGGCTTCGATCGGTTGTGCACCTGGTTGGAAGATCACGGCGACGATCTTCCCCGTCCGGCCGTTCTACTCCTGGCCCCCGAACCGCCGGAGGTGCCGGCCCGCCTGAAACGTCTCGTCGACACCGGGTTGATCGAATGGAACACGACGGCCACTGGCCGATCGCTCCACGGCGAACTGATGCGGTGCCGGGCGCTGTTGTTGCTCAGCCGCTACGACGGGCAGAGTCGGGTGCTTCGCGAGGCGAGCCTGGCCGGTATCCCGACCATCTCGACCCTCGACAGCCACTTCGCAGAGATCGTGTCGTCTTTGGGCTGTGGCTTTGTGGTCGACGGCGACAACCCGAGTGAACTGCATCGAGCTTTTTGTTTGGTCTCGGAGCAGGACTGCTCAATCGAGGCCGCCCGCAAACTCTTCGACCGGGCGTCGATCGGAGCCGAGACCATCGATGCGCTCCTAGCCCTGCACGCCACACAAAATCTGGGTACCTCCGAGGCCGATCGCAGGATCGCGTGATGCACACACTGGTTCGTCGGACCGTACCCGTGGTCGGCTTGGCCTCTGCTTCGGCGTTGGCCCGGCTGCGACGTCGGTGGTGGGCCTCGGTGATCATCGACGACCTCCTCGGAGCGCCCGGCGGTCCAACGTCGGCCGCGCTGGCCGTGAACAAAACAGGAGTGGTCGTTGGCGCAGCCAGCGGCCGCGGATTCTGTTGGAATCGGGGACGTACGACATGGCTGACCGAGCTCGGCGTCGGTAGCCGAGCCGCCTCGATAGACGGAGCGGGCGTGATGGCGGGAGCCTGCTTTCTCGAAGACGACGATCTTCACCCGATGCGGTGGGCTCCCGACGGCACAACGAACCCGCTTCCGGTCCCGGCCGCGGGATGGATCGGCGCCGCCACCGGTCTGAACGGGCCGATCACGGTCGGTTGGTGTGCACACCCCGGCCGCCCGACGTTCCGAACACCGACGTTCCGAACACCGACGTTCCGAACACCGTGGGTCTGGGATGCCGACGGTGGACACGCCCTGGCGGTCGGGGGAGCCCGCGCCGGCGAAGCGGCAGCCGTTAACGGCTCGGGCATGGTCGTTGGCTGGACCAAAGAGGTCGACTCGACGACCGCAAACGTCTGGCCAAATCCGACCGCCGATCCGCTCTCGCTTCCCGATCTGGGGGGCGGCCACAGCCGGGCGCTGGCGTGCAACGACCTCGGAGAGATCGTTGGTTTCGCCACCTCGCCGGCTGGCGACGACCGGGCCTGCCTGTGGCAGCGGTCAGGGGCCCCGCCTCAGGTACTACCGACCTTGGCAGGCGCCGGAGCCAGGGCCCTTGGCATCAGTGGTGCTGGTTTGATCGTCGGCTGGTCGCGAAACGCAGGTGGTTTCCCCCACGCCTGCGTGTGGGAAGCCCAGATCGCGTCCGGAGGCGCAGACGCCCACGGCCGTCGCTACGCGGTACATGATCTTGGCACCCTCGGTGGTCAAACGAGTGAGGCGATGGGCATCAATGATCTCGGCACCGTCGTCGGACTCGCGTCGCGCGGTCGGGGTGCGGTTAGTATGCCGATCCGTCCCGGTGGTTGGAGCTGGGAGGATCGGGCCTTCCACACCGTGCTTGATGCTCACCGCCCGAACGTTCCTAGGCAGACAATGGCATGACCTTCAACTCGATCGAGTTCGTCGTCTTCTTCGTCATCGTGCTTGCCGTCTACTGGCGGTTGCCATGGCGAGCCCAGAACCGCTTTCTGTTAGCGGCGAGCTACCTGTTCTACGGGTGGTGGGACTGGCGGTTCCTCGGGCTGCTTCTCCTCAGCACCGCGGTGGACTTTGTTGTCGGCCGATTCCTCGGCGCTAGCGAGAGCGAGAGCGGCCGCCGCAAAGCATTGACCGCAAGCCTGGCCACCAATCTCGCAATCCTCGGCTTCTTCAAATACTTCGGGTTCTTCTCGGACTCGCTGGTTGAGACCCTCAACACCATGGGCCTGGAGGTTCTGGCCCCGACCGTGAACGTGGTCCTGCCGATCGGAATCAGCTTCTACACCTTCCAGTCGATGAGCTACACGTTCGACGTCTACCGTCGACGGCTTGAACCCGTAGACAACTTCTTCGACTTCGCGCTGTATGTCAGCTACTTCCCTCAACTCGTCGCCGGACCCATCGAGCGGGCGACCAGGCTGATGCCGCAGATCCTCGCACCCCGGCGGCCGCCGTCGAGCGATCGGGTCTTCAGCGGCTTGGCCCTCATCGCTATCGGCCTCACAAAGAAGGTGGTGATCGCGGATGTGGCAGCGGGGCTGGTGGCCGATCGGTTCGGAGCGGCCGACACGGCCGGTGGTTTGGAACTCCTGGTTGCCCTTTACGCCTTCGCCCTCCAGATTTACGGTGATTTTTCGGGCTACAGCGACATTGCCCGAGGGGCCTCCCGCCTGCTTGGTATCGAGCTGATCGTGAACTTCGAGCAGCCGTACCTTTCGACCTCGATCACCGACTTCTGGCGACGGTGGCACATCTCGCTGAGCAACTGGCTGCGTGACTACCTCTACATTCCCCTCGGTGGGAATCGGCGGGGGCCGCGGCGAACGACGATCAACCTGATGCTTACGATGTTGCTTGGTGGGCTTTGGCACGGCGCGGCGTGGACGTTCGTTGTTTGGGGTGCCCTCCACGGCGGCTACCTGGTCGTCGAGCGTCGGTTGAACGTCGAGACCGTCCGTCCTATCGCTTCCATTGGTGGACTGGCCCACCTGGCGTTGACCTTTCATCTGGTGTGTCTGTCCTGGATCTTCTTCCGGGCCGACGGGTTCGCCCAGGCCTGGGACGTTCTTGTCGGCATCGCCACGATGCGGGGTGGCCCAATCCCCTTCGCGGCAATTGGCAACGTTCTCATCCCGACGCTGGCCCTGACCCTCCTGCTCGACCTCGCTCAGCGACGCTTCCGCGACGAGGTCGGTATCGGTCGGTTCCATCCGGCCTTGCAGGGTGCCTTCTACTCGGGTGCCCTCGTTCTTGTGCTGTTGAACAGCGGGAGTGCCCCGGTCCCCTTCGTCTACTTCCAGTTCTGAGGTTCGGTCTTGGACGCCTCGACATCGATCACCAATCGCCGCAGCCGAGTACTTTTTCTCGGCGCGGCGTTGCTCATCCTCCTCGGTTTCGAATTGGGCGCTCGCTTCCTCGGGCCGAATACCAGCCAGCTCTACCTCAACCTCGACGCCCATCGTGAAAACCTGGAAGTGCTGGAGCCGAGCTGGCTCCTGGTCGGCGACTCGTCGGTCGGAGCCGCTATCGACGCCGCGGTGTTCGACACGACGACGGGTGAGGTGAGCTACAACCTGTGGCAGCCGACGGCTTCGATGCAGGTTATTGAACGGCTTATCTTTGACTTCGGCCTTCGCCAGAGCGACCCCAGCGTCGTGCTGATCGGGGTGACGGGACGAATGTTCAACGGGGCAAGATCGGATCAGGCACTGGCCGACCATATCAATATCGAATCGTCACTCCCGTGGGAGCGGGTTGCCGCGCCAACAGCCGCTACCGACATCGAAGGCTTGGCCGGTGGCTACTCCGCCCTGGTCCGCCACCGCGCCGCGCTCCGTCGACCAAGCGACTGGTACCGGGCTGCCACTGCCTATCAGCCGGTCAACATGGACGGGCAAGGTCATCTAACCTTCGACGAGTCGTTGTCGGTGGCCGAGATCCGACCCGATCATCGCGATGCCGAGCGCGAGGCCCTAGTCGGGTATGTTCCCGGCGATGTCGAATTCGACGCGTTGACGAGCACGATCGAGCGGCTCAACGACCTGGGTGTTTCGGTCTACGTGGTGGTGCTGCCGGTATACGAGGAGGTCTACAACACCTATTACCCGAGGGCCGATGCCGACGCTGTCGCCTACCGGGATCGATTGACGACACAGTTGGAAGGTCTGCCTGCGATCGTGGTCGACATGGCCGACTTTGGCCAGGATCCGTCGATGTTCTCCGACGAGAATCATTTGCGGCCGGAGGCTTCCGAACGGTTCTCGGCTGAGCTGGGGGAACGCATCGCCGACGGTTGAGGCGGCGGCGGGCTCACCGGGTTAGGAGTGCGTCGGCTATGCGGTGCGAGGCCTTGCCGTCTCCATAGAGATTTCGGGTTTCGCCTGCTCGCTTGTGCACGGCATCGTCGTTGATGAGGGCCGTCGCCCGCTCGACGATGCGATCGGGATCGGTGCCGACCAGCTCCGTGACCCCTGCCGCCACCGCTTCCGGCCGCTCGGTGACCTCACGCATCACGAGTACGGGTTTGGCCAGTGCCGTCGCCTCTTCCTGGATGCCACCGGAGTCGGTGATGATAAAGGAGACAGCCGTCATCACCCGAACGAAGCTCAGATAGTCGAGTGGCTCGATGAGCTCGATGGTCTCAAGGTGGCCGAGGTGCTCAAGAACCGGTCCCCGCACCTGAGGGTTCAAATGCACGGGGTACAAGATGCGATGGTCGGGGTGGGCTGCAGCCAGCCGAGCAAGCGCGGTACAGATCTGCGCGAAACCCTCTCCGAAGCTTTCCCGACGGTGGCCGGTCACCAAGATCGTTGGATGGGCCAGAACCGCAAGCAACCCGTCGGGTAGTTCGGCTTCGGTATCGGCCAAAACGCCGTGCAGTGCATCGACAACCGTGTTCCCCGTGACCAGCAAATCGGCCTCATCGACACCATCGTCAATGAGTGCTCGGGCCGCATGCTCGGTCGGTGCGAAGTGAAGATCGGCGAAGCAGCTGATCATGCGTCGATTTGCTTCTTCGGGAAAGGGGGCTTGGCGTTGCCAGGTCCGCAAACCGGCCTCGATGTGACCAACCTTGATCCCGTGATGAAATCCGGCGAGGCCGGCGGCAAAGGCCGTCGAGGTGTCACCCTGAACGAGCACCCACTCGGGCTCCACCTCCCGCAGCACACCACCGACCCCGGAGACGACGCCGGCCACGATGTCGTCGAGGGTCTGGCCAGGGGTCATGAGATCCAGGTCGTAGTCGGTCTCGATGCCGAAGGCCTGCAACACCTGATCCTGCATCTGACGATGTTGGGCCGTTGCGCAGACGGTCAGGTCGAACTGTTCCGGCCTTGCCCGCAGTTCCTGAATGACCGGTGCCATCTTGATGGCCTCGGGCCGAGTCCCGAACACCGCTACAACTCGTCGGCCCGTCATGCACCGGCCCCGACGCAGTCGATGAACCGATCGACGAAGAAGTCGCGAACGCTCGTATCAACGATGACGTCGATGTCGGGCGGTGGCCGTTTGCTGAAGTGAATGCGGTCGACCTCGTCGGGATGGCGGACGAGACTGATCCGGCCCTCGGCGGCCAGGCGTTCGTCGACCGCGCCGGGCACGCCAGTGAAGATGGAATGGGAGGGAACACGAAGTGCGGCCGCCTCCCTCACCATCGTTCCGCCGCCACTGATCACCACATCGGCGATGGCCACCAGGTCGAGGCCCTTCACCGGGAAGGGCAAGGGGTGGACGTTTGGTCGTTCAAGGTAGTGATCGTAGAGTTCCTCACCGTCGCGGCTCAGGAGCAGGCAGTGCACATCCTCGTTTGCACAGGCCCGATCCAGCACTTCGAAACAGATCTTCTCACCGGTCGGGTCGTGATAGTGGGCCGAGGTCGCCGGTGGTCGTAGCACGAGGAGAATGGCGTCATCATCGATGCCGAGTTCGGTTCGTAGCCCTGGCTTCGGTTGGTGCAGGGTGGTGTAGACCTCCTCCTTCAAACCCGTGTAGCGCACGATGTTGTCTTGCGGGCTGCCCCGGCTGAGCAGATAGTCGACCGACACCTCGCTTGGAACGAAGATCCAATCACAGAACCGGTTGAGCGCGTTGATGCTCACGTGCTCGTAGTCGAAGACGGTGGCGTTTGGCTTGCGCATGCCAGCACAGGCGACGGCAAGCGGTCGTGACCCGAATCCGACAGCCAGATCTATGCGCCTCCCAGCAGCCCAACGGGCCAGCCCCGCGCTTCTGGCCAGCCCGTAGGCGGCCTTGGCCCATCCTCTCGATCCGCCATGGCGCCCGATCGGGGGTCCCCCGATGCTGTACAGCTCGGCCAGTTCTGGCACCGAGGAGAACGGTCGGGTCGTCGTCAAGGCTTCGTGGCCAAGGCGCCTCAGCTCGGTGATGATCGGCTCGAAGAAGAGCACGTCTGGCGCGTTCTCCAGATCGAACCAGAAACGGTGCTGTCGACTCATGATCCCGACCCCCTGGCAACGACCCGTATTGTGCGGACCAGGATCGACACGTCGGTCCACAACGAACAGGTCTCGGCGTAACGAATATCCAGATCGAGGGCATCGCGCATGTGAAGGCTGTTGCGTCCCGCCACCTGCCAGAGGCCGGTCATCCCTGGCACGCATGCGGCCCGAACCCGATGACCGAGCGTGTACTCGGTCACTTCGTAGGAAAGGGACGGTCGGGGCCCGACGAGCGACATGTCGCCCTTAAGAACATTGAGGAGCTGCGGCAGCTCATCAAGGCTGGTCCGCCGTAGGACCTTGCCGAACGGGGTGACACGGTCGTCGTCGACGATCTTGAAGGTTTTACTCCCGTCGCCGTTGCCATCACTTGGGATCTCGTTGCGCAGCATGGCCTGCACATAGGCACGGTGTTCGGCCTCGTCGTTGTCGAGATGCATCGTCCGGAACTTCAAGATGATGAACGGTTGCTCGGCGAAACCGACCCGGGTCTGGCGAAACAGCGCAGGCCCCTGGCTCGTGACCTTGATGGTGATGGCAATGGCGACGAACAATGGGGACAAGAGGATGAGGAGCGTTGAACTCACGGCGAGATCGAGCATGCGCTTGGCGCTCGAGGTGAGATACGAGTAACGGAACCAGCCGACTTCGCCTACCGGCGGGAAGGTAAGTACCCCAGAGCGACTTGGCGCTCGGACGGGGGCCGCAGCGGCAACAAGCGACATCGCCAACATGGGATAGAACACGTCGGCGAAACCCCGCAGAGTAATGTGGGGATCGACCGTGGTCAGTACGGCAACGAAACAGGTCGCAGCCAAACCGGCGCCGCCCGTGGCCGCCAGCCATGGGTCGTTGGCCTTGGCCGCTTGGCGAAATCGCCGGAACGCGATGACCATCAGAAGCACGAATGCGCTCAACAGCACCAGACCGCCGGCCCAAAGGAGCCACAGCACACCGCTCTCGATAAACGTTTCACCGTTGAGAACCAGCGGGGTGTCGATGCTGGTGTCTGGCCGGACACCGAGCGCCCAGTTGAAATCGCGGAGCAGTTCGGGCAGTACCAGATCCTCGACGTTCGAGATCCGGACCTGCCAGCTTGTAGGGAGGTTGGCGCTGTTGTTGAAACCTTGGAGCCGAAGGGCGATGACGGGCCACACGGCGGCGATGGCGATCGAGGCGAGCAGGGGTAGCCCGAGGAGGGTGCGTGGTCTGCCGGCCACAACCACAACCACGACCACGGTGATCAAGGTGGCCACGAAGCCTGAGAACTGCCCCGAGCCAAGACCGCCGACCGCGAAGACCAGCGCAGCCAGGCCAAACCATCTCGCCCGCTGCAACGCCATCGGATTGTCGTTGCCGAGCTCAAGGTGACGGAAGAACAACATCAGGGCGAGGCCGAGGTGTAGCGCCATCAAGTCACCGAGCGCTCCGGAGTTCCCGATCGTCCCGGCTCCTCGGCCGACGAAGGCGCTCGCCGGACCGTCGACCCACGGGTCGAGGATGGTGGCGATGCCTGGAAGCTGCATCGACTGGGCGATCGCCAGGCCCGCCACCGGAACACTGGCGGCGATCGACACCGTCAAGCACCGACGCACATCCATCGCGGAGCGAACCGCAAACCGAAACACCAGATAGAGGAGCCCGAACTTCACGAAGACCACGGTGTGTACGGCATCGTCCAAGCTGATTGGCAGGCCACGCCCATAGCGGACCAGGAGGGGGATGACGGTCGCGGCGAGGACAAGCAAACCGATCGACCAGTCGAGCGATGACGCACCGCCGGCCGCCAGGCTCACCCGTTCCGAGCGCGACCACCGATACATGACGTGAACGGCCAGGGCGGCGGCGATGGCGAAGAGCAACGCCTCGTTGAGGCGGAGGAACGGAATGACGGCGCCGCGCCCGAGTCCGACAACGAAGGGCGAGACCGCGAGCAGCGTCAGAGGCCCGGTCACCGGCCGCCAAAGGATGAGCCCGAACAGCACCAGACCGGCAACGGCTCCTGGTACCACGGCGCCGACGCCGGCAGTCGTCGATCCTGCAGCTGCCGCCACTGCCAGAGCCACCGCTCCAAGAGCAACGACGCCGAGTGCCCGCACCGAACCGGAGGGTCGGTGGATCGACCTCCGTACCGACTCCTCATTTTGAAGTGGCTTGATCGGGTCTGGGTCGGGTTCGGGGCCCGTGTCTGACTCGGCGCGGGGTTTGGCGGTGCGGGGTTTGGCGGCGCGGCGATCCGTGATCCTTTGACGAAGCGATGAGAGTTCGCTTCTAGCCATGCCGACCACATCGATACGGGGCCCGCCGTGTAAACGGATTTCGAAGGCGATGATGATGGGTACAGCGACTACCAGTGCAACTGCGATGGCGGTGGCGGCCATGAGCCGGTTCGGGCCAAGCGCTCCTGCGATGACGAATGTGGTTGTGCCGCAGGCAATCACGATGGCAAGACCAGCCGGGATGTGGGAACCGACCACCCGTCCCAGCCCCTGCTGGCCGGCCATGACCTTGCCTGCCAGGTAGCCGGCTCCGCAGATGTCGGCCCACGCCATGGCCACGCCTATAGCGGCCAGAAGGTGCCAACCGGGACGGGGTTGCGTCAGCGGTTCGGCCGCGAACGTGTAGGCCGACAGAACCACCAGGGTCGAGCCAACCGCGGTCCGAAGGAACATCGCCTGTAGCGGCAACGTGGCGTTGGTCTTGGCATAAGACGCGCTTGTGCTGAGGATGAAGATCGACTCGGCGGGAATAGCGAGGGCGGTGGTGGCGACCGCTGCGGTCAGCAGCACCACGGCTGCTTGACTTCCCCCGCTGCCCCACAGCGCCATCAGAGCGATCGGTCGGGCCAGGGCGAACATGAGGGCGGCGGCAGGCACCACAAGAAGGAGCATCACGCCGAGCGAACGCAGGTAGCGCGTGGCGAACCCGGCTGCGTCGCTTCGCAGCCGTGAAAGAACCGGCATCGCCGTGGTGGTGATCGGAGATGCGCCCAGGGCAACCGGGAGGTTGAAGAAGTTGAGGGCGATCAGAAAGGCTGATTGGCCGCCCGTGACCAGGCCTGCGGCAACCAGGAACACGCCGAGCCTGCTGACATTAAGTGCGGTATAGAGCGCCGAGGGCAAGGCGAGGCGAACGAGCTCTTGGACCTCGGGGTCCCGCCAACCCGCCCGAGGGGTGATCACCACACCACACCGGGCCGCCCCGACCCATTGGAGCGACGCGTGAAGCAGCACCGCGGCGGTCGTGCCGAGTCCGAGGAAGATGACGTGACCGGTTTCGACGCCGGCGATCGATTCGATGCCGGTCCCGAACAGCCCGGCCCACAGTCCGAGTACCGCCAAGATCACAATGTTTTCGACAAGTGGGGCGGCGGCGGCCAGAGCGAATCGCCCCGATGCGTGCTGTACCGACGCACCGGTTGCAGCGGTGGCGTAGAGCATCACCTGGGGCATGAGGAGTGCAACCAGCGGTAACCCGAGGCGTAGGAGGTCGGCTTGCGCGATGGGGTCCTCGACCCCCAGTGTCAACAAGCGCACAACCAGCGAGCCTGCGAGGATGACTACGATCATCAGCACAAGCCCGGCGGCGGCCACCAGCGTCAGGAAGCCGCCGGCCAAACGACGCATCGAGGCGGTATCGCCTGCGTCGAGGTGACGTACGAGCGGTGGAACAAGCAGAGCTGTAACCAGTGAGCCAGTCAGGAGCTCGTGGGCATAGTTCGGCAACAAGTTGATCGACTGGTACAGGTCCGTGAATCGGTTCACGCCCAGAACTGCGGCGATCGTCACCACCCGGGCGAAGCCCGTCAGGCGGCTGAGCAGCGTGAGTAAGGCCACCACCGTCGTGTCGCGTGCGGCGCTTGCCTCACCCTTGACGGGAACCGCCGTTGTCATGGGCCGGATTCAGGAGGAAATCGTCTGCGGAGGCGAAGTTGTGACCACACGAAGAGATAGGTGGCGGAGAGCACCAATCCGACCGCCAGACCGAGGGCGAGACTCACCATCGGCTTGGGGGACACCGGGTCGGGAGTGATGAAACCGTCGCCGAGCCGGGTGATTGACACCTGGGTGCCCTCCGGATCGAGCTGGGCCAGAAGCAGCGCATGGGTGTTGATGTCCCGGATGATCTCGTCGTAACGAGCGCCCGCGGCAGCAACATCGCGATCGAGTTCCGCGGCCAGTTGAGCTCGCCTCGTATTGGAAAGAGTCTCCAGTACCGCGCGTTCCTTCTCCTCCTCGGCCCCCTCGATCGTTTCACGGGCATCGTCGCGCTGGCGCCGAAGCTCCTCGATGGTTGCGTTGATTTCTGCCCGCTCGGCGTCGTCGGGGTCATCCTCAACGACGACGGCGAGGAACTCCTCAACCCACAGGCCAACGAGCAGGAGTGTGTCATCGCGGTTGACACTCCTCACCTTGAAGCGAAGCACGCTGCTGTTCGATCCGCTTGCCGACTCCACCTGTTCAACCGAGGAGCTGTCGATCAGGTTCTGGGTGTCGATCTGTGCCGCCGTCGCAACCATTTCTCGCAGGGCCCGTTGCTCGGCAACGATCATGGCGTTGGCAATGATCGTGTCGGTTTCGCCGAAGTTGGCCCGATCGATCTGGTAGAGAACGTCGAGCTCGGCCTCGTAGATCGGGATCTTGCCCTTGGCCTGTTGGTAGGCGGTGTAGGCAGGTACGGCCAGGAGGGCCGCGGCCATCAACAGCACGAGCGAATGTAGGACCCGGCGATGCCTGGCCCGGTTGACGATCCTGAGTAGCGGCGAGGGCACCCGGCCCTGACGTCGCTCGGCGGTGAGTTCGGCTATCAGCTCGGCGGTGTTCTCGTCTGTGTTCTCGTCGGCCTCGACAGTCAGGCGCGCCGCGTCCGCGTCGAGTGTTTCCTTGTCGACCGTTTCTGACGGTTCGGACTCTGGTCGTTCCGAGCCATCCCCATTGACTGGTGACGACAGGGTTTTGTCCACGCTTCCACCCTCCCGCTTGCAACGCCGCCGCTCGTAACGGAGCGAACGTGGCAGATGCTACATCGATGACTATCCCAAAAGGGTGACCGACAAGCAGCTAGGTTTCTTGCGTCGGTCTCGGCGATTTCTGTCGGAGGCCGAGGCGACCCGATATCAGAAAGCTAGGGGGCGGGTGTGCACATAGGTGTCGTTGGTGGCGGCTATTGGGGATCAAAGCATCTTCGTGTTTTCTCGGCAATGAGTGGCGTCGAGAATGTGACCCTTATCGAGCAAAACGAAGATCGATGTCGTGAGCTTGGGGCATCCTTTCCCGGCGTCCGCACAGTCACGTCGTTCGAGGATGTCCTGCCCCAGCTCGATGGCGCCGTGATCGCCACCAGGAGTAGGAGCCACCTACAGCTCGGTCTTCAGGCGTTGAGAACCGGGATTCACACGCTCGTCGAGAAGCCGATGGCGATGAGTCTTGAGGAGGCCAACTCCCTATGCCAGGAGGCCGATCGGCAGAACCTCGTATTGATGGTTGGACATACCTTTGAGTTCAATCCTGCGGTGGTGGAGTTGCGGCAGCGAATCGTAGACGGCGAGCTTGGCGACATTCATTACATACGATCGCTTCGCCTGAACCTCGGCCTTTATCAGGGCGATGTCAACGTCATCTGGGACCTTGCACCTCACGACGTTTCGATAGTCAACTACCTCCTCGACGACGTTCCGTCAACGGTTACGGCCTGGGGTCACCATTCGGTCAGCGACGAGTTCGAGGACGTCGGGATGCTCCGTCTGAAGTATCACCGGGCCGAGGTCGACGCCTACGTGCACGTCTCCTGGCTCGACCCGTCGAAGGTACGGGAGGTCACCGTGGTCGGGAGCAAGAAGATGGCTGTCTACGACGACCTCAAGAGTGAGGAGCCGCTACGGATCTACGACCGCGGGGTCACCCAGAGGCACGCCAACCTCCATGAAGCCCCGATGTCGTACCGCTACGGCGACGTGACCAGCCCGTTCATTCACTTCGAGGAGCCATTGGCCATCGAAGACGCTCACTTCGTCGATGCCATCAGATCGGGGAAGGCATCGAAGGCGACGGGTGCCTCCGGTCGTCTCGTCGTTGCCGTCCTCGAGGCCGCCGAGCGCTCACTGATCGACGGGTCACCTGTCGACCTGGATCATCTGTTGGCCGAAGGCTCGGTCCGGCCTGCCACCAACGGCCACGGAATCGGTGCGCTTTCGTGACGTCGCAGCCACTCGTTCCCTTTCTTGACCTTCCGGCCTGCCACGTCGAACTCCGGCACGAACTCGACGAGGTCTGGGCCGCCACCGTTTCGAGCGCAGGTTTTATCGCCGGTAGCTATGTCGAGCGATTCGAACTGGCATGGGCCGAGTTCTGCGGTGTCGACGAGGTCATAGGGGTGGCAAACGGGACCGATGCCATCGAACTTGTCCTGCGGGCCCTCGACATCGGCCCCGGCCATGAGGTGATCATCCCCGCCAATACCTTCATCGCCACCGCCGAGGCTGCAGCAGCCTGCGGAGCGACCCCGGTCTTTGTCGATGTCGACGCCGACACGCTGCTCGTTGGCGCCGACAACATCGCTCCGACCATCACCTCGCGAACAAAGGCGGTCATACCCGTTCACCTCTACGGCCAGCCGTGCGACATGGACGCCATCGGCGACCTCGCACGATCCCACGGGCTCGCCGTCATCGAGGATGCGGCCCAGGCCCACGGTGCACGTTGGCGAGGCCGACCGGCCGGATCTTTGGGCACCGCCGCCTGTTTCAGCTTCTATCCCGGCAAGAACCTTGGGGCCTTCGGCGACGCAGGCGCAGTCGCCACCAACGACCGAGACTTGGCAGCAGCCGTTCGGTCTCTGGCAAACCACGGCCGGGTCGACGGGCCGATCGAACCTCCTTGGCTCGGCCGAAACAGTCGTCTCGATGCGCTGCAGGCCGGTGTGCTGCTGGTCAAGCTTGGGTATCTGGAACGATGGAACGAACGAAGACGGACCGCTCGTGAGCGCTTCGTTTCCAATCTCTCCGACACCCTGGCCTTGCCGCTTGTCGAGCACACCAACGCCAGGGGGGTGCAACATCTCAACGTTGTGCAGGTGCCCGATCGTGACGACGTCCTGAAACGACTGACGGCTCGGGGGATCGAGGCTCGGGTCCACTACCCAGAACCCTGTCACCTACATCGTGCGTTCGACTCACAACCGTCGCTTCCCGTGGTGGAGACGGCGGCGACGCGGATTCTGTCGCTGCCCATGCATCCGAAGATCGACGATTCACAGATTGACTTTGTCTGCGACGTACTAATGTCGATCCTGATCGATCTAGGCCATGGGGGGAACCCATGACGATGGTGTACGGCACCGTTGAGGCCGGAGAAGGTCTCGTGATCGACGAAGGGGTTCAGCTTGGCTACCTCTCAGGACGAGGAGCCAACGATCGTCTTGTCCTTGGGGCCGGTGCCGTCGTGCGGACCGGGTCGGTCCTCTACGCGGGCACAACGATCGGTGATCGGTTGGCGACGGGGCACAACGTTGTCATCCGGGAAGATTGTCGGCTGGGTAGTGACGTCTCGGTGTGGTCGAACTCGATCGTCGACTATGGCTGTGTCATCGAAGACGATGTGAAGATTCACAGCAATTGCTATGTCGCGCAGTTTACGGCAATCGGGCGGGGGGCGTTCTTGGCCCCTGGGGTGTCGATCGCCAACGATCTTTATCCCGGCGATGCCGAATCGGCGGCCGTGATGGCGGGACCCATCATCGAGGCCGGCGCCCAGATCGGGGTCGGGGTTACGCTGCTGCCCTACGTGAGGATCGGGGCCGGCGCCATCGTGGGTGCCGGGTCGGTGGTCAGCCGCGAT
Organism: Phascolosoma agassizii; assembly: GCA_035593235.1. Taxonomy (NCBI): domain Eukaryota; kingdom Metazoa; phylum Annelida; class Sipuncula; order Phascolosomatiformes; family Phascolosomatidae; genus Phascolosoma; species Phascolosoma agassizii. The sequence continues at coordinate 257,825 of JAVJHY010000023.1, forward strand.
ATTCCAGCCGGCATGGTTGCCTTCGGCAATCCGGCCATGGTTCGACGGGCCGTCGACGACCTTCCTCCGATCGATCGCAGGATTCCCCGCGATCATCCGCTTCTGAACCACCCTCAACTCTGAGCGGAGATGCCGTTGGGTCTGACCGGGGGCTCAGCAGTCGAGCTCGGCCAGTATCTCGGCCCGGTCGCCGTCGAGGGCCGGTGGTCCGCGACGAATGGGAGGGCGTTGGCCGTCGAAGGCGAGTGGCGACCCGAAGGTGTGGGTCTCGTTGCCATTGCCAAGGGTCAGCGGTTCGATCCAACCTTGATCGATCACCTGCTCGTCGGCCAGGGCGGCCGAGTAGGTGTTGATCGGGCCGGAGGGCACGCCGTGCTCGGCGAAGACGGCCAGCCAATGATCGGCCGGCTTGGTTGTGAACACCGCTTCGAGGATGACCTTGAGGGCGGCTTGGTTTGTGGCCCGGTCGATGGTCGAACCAAAACGCGGATCGTCGAGTAGATGGGGGAGTTCGACGATCCCACACACGAGCCGCCACAGGTTGTCGTTTCCCGCAGCGAGGACAAAATAGTCGTCGGCCGAGGCAAACGCCTCGTAGGGGGCGTTGCGAGGGTGAGCGGAACCAAGTCGTCGGGGGTCGTTGCCGGTGCCGAAGAACTCGCTCGTCTGGAGGGCTGCAATGGCAAGACTGACACCCTGCATTGGCACGTCGATCCGCCCTCCGGAGCCCCCGCCATTCACTCTGGCCAATAGCGAGGAGATGGAAAACGCCCCATACAGGCCAGCGGCAAAGTCGGAGACCGGCACACCACATTTGGCCGGAGGTCCTTCGGGGTCGCCGGTCACGCTCATAATTCCCGAGATCGCCTGGATGGTCACGTCGAAACCACCCTGTTGCGAGCGTGGACCCTCCTGACCGAAGGCCGACATCGAGCAGTAGACGAGATCGTCGCGGCCAGCCGCCAACTCCTCGTAGCCGAGCCCGAGCCGGTCCATGACGCCCGGGCGGTTGTTCTCTATCACGACCTGGGCTCCGGCTACGAGCCGCCTGGCGATGGTGCGGTCGTCGTCTTCCTTCAGGTTGAGGGCGATCGAGCGCTTGTTTCGGTTTAGCGAGGCGAAGTTCTCGCTGAACCCGTCGTTGAGGGGCGGCCAGCTCCGAAGCGTGTCGCCGTTTGCCGACTCAACCTTGATCACATCGGCACCCAGATCGGCCAGCAACGAGCCGCAGAACGGGCCGGCCGCCACGTTGCAGAATTCGATGACCCGGATCCCCTCCAGCGGCTGGGGACCGCCCGATCCAGCTGAATCAGCCATGATATGTTCCTCGCTTGTCGCGTCGGCGTGGCGTCTCATCCCTGTTAGCGCCACAGCACGTAGAGAGCAACCAATGGTGTAGGTCCTGCGATGGCCGAATGAAGATCGTTCGGGTTGTTGTATACCGTTCGACCCGGGCCCAATGGCTGGAAGTGATCATGACCACCGAAGCGCCAGTCGGCCTCTCCCGAGATCGTTAGGTAGAGCTCCTGGGGAGAATGGTTGTGCAGGGGGTACTGCTTGCCGGGCCCGACGTACATGATCCCGACCATCACCTCGCCAAAATCCCGAACCTGGTTGAGTGGGGAGAGGGCGAAGTCGACCCCTCCGTCGTTGGCCCGCTTGGTCGGTGTCCACGGTAAAAGGGGTGCCAGCTCCGCGAACGACTGGCCGAGCGTCTCGTCATCAACCAGATCGATCGTCTCGTTGAGAACGGGTAGCCACCCAGCCTCGAACGGACGCGGTGTCGACTGTTCAAGGGCGTGTTTCAGCGCTCCGGCTCCTTGAACACTTTTGGGCTCGATCGCAATGCTGGTGAGGGCGTCCGAACATCGGGTGAGGAAATCGATGGCCCGTTGTTCGGTGACGTCTGAAGCAGTGGCGCTCATGACTCCATGTTTGCAAACCGCAGCCCACGATTCGAACCCAGTTGCCAGAGGCCTTGTGAAGGTCTGAGCGGCTAGCTCTTGGCCGCTGCTGTCTTCGTCATCGATTCGATCACATGACTGAAGAGCTTCAGCAGCACCTGCTTGACCGAATCCCGATCTCGGGCATCACAGGCCATGAACGGGATGTGCTCCGAGACGTTCAACGCGTAGCGAACGGTCTCGATCGGGGGATTGTGGTCAGGATCGAACTCGTTGAGGGCAACGACGAAGGGCATGTCACGCTTCTCGAAGTAGTCGACGGCGTGGTAACAGTCGTCGAGACGTCGGGTGTCGACCAAAACGACTGACCCGACGGCTCCGTCGATGAGGTCGTCCCACATGAAGCCGAACCGGTCCTGGCCCGGGGTACCGAACAGGTAGAGGACGAGGCCCTCGTCGATGCCGATTCGTCCAAAGTCCATGGCCACTGTGGTGGTGACCTTGTTCTCGACCAGCGAAGTGTCGTCGATGCCGATGCTTGTGTCGGTGATGGCGGCTTCGGTTCGCAGCGGCTTGATGTCGCTGATGCTGCCGACGAAGGTGGTCTTTCCGACGCCGAAGCCACCGGCGACGATGAGCTTGACCGACGTTGGCGCAGCCTCCAACGAGAGCTCTCTACTAGAGGGCGAGGATGCCATCGATCAGTCTCCTTACGAGGCGGACGTCGTCCACCGAAGCGGTTTCATGCACTTGCACGAGATCGAGGTCTGACATGTCGCTGATCAGAACGAGAACGACCCCGAGAGGAAGTTCGAGCAAAGCCGAGACTTCGGCCACCGACAGCATCGATGAAAGCAGGTCCCAGATTCGCCGCTGTACCGATTCGAGGCGTTCCAGTCGTTCGGGCGCCAGGTCGTTTCTGCTGACCAACGATTCCATAACGATGCCACTCTTGGCCTTTGTCCGACCACGGGTCAGCATGAAGGGCCGGACGACGTGTTCGTCCAGGTCGTCGTCGTCTTCATCATCGTGGCGTCGTTTGTTCATGCCACGGACAAGGGGTTCTTGAGCTCGGCGACGAGGGCAGGAGTCAGCGCAGCACCGGCCCGCTTGCACAACAGGGTCATCTCGTAGGCGATCTGGCCTATCTCACAGTCTCGTTCGGCGATCACGCCGAGGGTCGAGCCGTCGCCGATGGCGGTGACGAACTGGTAGCCCCCGGTCATCTCGACGATCACCTGCTCGACCTCATCGAAGTCGTAGCAGGCTGCCGCTCCAGTGGTGAGGCTGATCAATCCGCTCGTGATGGCGGCGAACTGTTCGACGTTTTCACGCTGTCGGCCCGCCGAGGCGGCCAGCAACAGCCCGTCTGACGAAACAGCGACGGCTTCGCGGACGCCGTCGGTCCGCTCGACGAACTGTTTCAGCAACCAGTTGAAGTTCTCTGCTTCCTTGCTGACGGTCATGTTTGTATGCTCCTTGATCAGGTGGTCCGGCGGCGTTACCGCCCCAGTGGACGGAGTGGTTGCTATTTCTTGTCCGCCGGGTCGGACTCAGCGGCCTGCTTCGCCTTCTGGAAGCTGCTCCACTGATTTCGGTTTGCGCTAGCCGTTTCCTCGACGTCATGCTCGCTGTCGTCGACGACAGTGGCGACACCGACCTGACTCGACGGGGCTTGGTTCGATGGTTCGTCGCTGGACGGCCCGTCATCAGCAGTCGCTTGACGACGGGTGAACCCGAACTTGGCCAGGTCGTCAGTGCTCGGAGAATCATCGGCCGGCGTGGCGGCGTCGGCCTGCTTCGCCTCATTGGTGGTTGAGCGGCGCTGAGGGAAGTCCTTGCCCTCGACGTTGACGGAGATGTTGGCTGATCTGACGTCGTCGAGTCCTTGACGGTTCTCGACCTGGTCGTCGTCATTGTCGTCATTCAACCTGCGGCTCGCCGGCTCGTCGGCCGGCTCTTCGGCCAGCTCTTCGGTTACGGTGCCTACGGCCTGCTCATCAGCATCGATTTTGTCGGCATCCGCGGTTTCGGCGTCGTCAGACTCGTCATGGTGGACGGTCGGCTCATTGTCGGCGTGATTGGCCCGTTCCTTCTTGGCCGCTTCGATCGTGGCCAGGGCTTCCTCAGCCTCCTTGAGCTGAGCGAGTGCCTCAGCCTCTGCGTTCGCCAACTCAGGATCGGCCTTGGCTGCAGACTCGTCGCCGCTGGTTGTCTCGTCGCTTTCGGATGGAGACTCCATCAGCGAACTTGGCAGTTCGATCTCGGCGATCGTGCCGCCGGATTCCGCCAACCTCAGCGACACCTTGATGTCGTGGCGCTGGGAAAGACGAGCGACCACGAACAGGCCGAGGTACTGGGCCGGCACCCGAGACAGTTCGTGAGTCTCGGTCAGACGGCCGTTTGCAGCCTCCAGCTCGTTGGCCGGCATGCCGAGACCCTCGTCGGACACGCTCACCGTGTAGCCACTCTCGGACTTTTGGCCCGACACGGTGACGGTGGAGTCCGGCGGTGAGAAATCGAGGGCGTTCTCGATCAGCTCGGCCATGATGTGGGCTACGTCGGCTACGGCACTGCCGAGCAGATGACCGTTGGCGAGCCGGCTCATGTCGACCCGGTGGTACTCCTCGACCTCGGCCAAGGCCGACTGCACGGTGTCATCAACAGAGACCGGCGCCGACCAGCGACGAGGCGCCCGCTCGCCGGCCAAGACCAGGAGGCTTTCGGCGTTGCGCCGCATCCGGGTGGCCAGGTGGTCGAGCTTGAAGAGGGACTCGAGTGTGTCGGGATCGGTCTCGCCTCTTTCAAGCTCGTCGATGAAGCGGAGCTGACGCTTGAGGAGGGAGTTGTTTCGTCGACCGAGGTTGACGAACATCTCTGAGGTGTTGCGACGGTTGGCCGCCTGCTCAGCCGCGAGTTCAAGCGCGGTTCCCTGGACCGAGTTGAACGAATTGGCGAGTCGTTCGAGCTCGTCACCGGTGTCGAGTTCTAGTTGACGCACACCGACCGAATCGAGGCTGGCGCCTTCTTCGTCGATCTTCCTCACCGCCCACGGGAGCTCCCTGGTTGCGGCATTGGAGGCGGCGGTCGTGAGTTCCTGGATCGGGCCAACGATGCTTCGGGACAGCAGGCGGGACATGCCGTAGGCGGCAGCCAGTCCAAGCAGAACGAGCAGGATGATGGCGGACCTGAGGTCGGAACCCGATGACTCGATCTCGGACTCGAGGTCTTCCAACCCTCGCAGTGGTGCGAATGCGGCATCGGCTTCCTGATCGGCCACGACGACCCAGTCGAAGCCCTCGAAGCCGTCAAACCTGTCCGAGAAGAACTGGGGGTCAGTGGTTCGGGTATAGCCCGATACGAACTCTTCGGTGATGTTCGAACCGCCACCGGCTGCCGCCAGTGCTGCTTGGAGCCCCGGTGCGCCCGCGGCGGCGTCGAGTTCGCTGTTCATCATGCGGGCGATGTCGTGCCCGGTTGTTGTCTCGGCCAGTAGCTGGCCGTCGGCCAAGGCCACGGTGTAGTTGACGGTGTCGGACGAGCGGGCGGTTGCGATGTCCTGCACGAATGAGATGCTCAGCGCCGCCCTCATCACGCCGAGGCGGCGTTTGGTAGCCAGGTTGTCGATGCGTACCGCGATGTCGACGGAGAACTCACCGGCCGACTCGTCGAACTCGACGTCGCTGACCGAGAGTCGGTTTTCCCAGGCGTCCTGCCACCAGTCTTCGTCGCTCTGCACGAAGTCGCTGGTACGAGTTGTCCATGCCGCGTTGTAGCCGTGGATGTCGGTGAAGAGAACCTCGCGGAACTCGGGCTTACGAGTCAGCTCCTCGAGTAGGTGCTCCCGGGCATCGTTGGCCACGCCGGTGCTCACCCGAGTCGCGAACTCTTCTTCGAGATCCTCGACCTGGCGACCAACGAGTCCGTTCTCGATCGAGAACTGTTCGGCCTTGAACACGTCGGTGGTGATGATGGGGTCTCGGACCCAGTCGTTCACATCGGCGATCCGCTCGGCCAGGATGAGGTTTATCTCACGGGCGATCGAGGTGGCTTGGTCCTCGCTGGTGGCGGCGATGCTTTCGTCGGCGAGTACCTGGCGGCTCTCGTCGACCTCGGCCGAAGCGCTGCTGCTGAGCCGGTTCACACCGATAAAAACAACGGTGGAAAGTACGACGAGTGGTATCAGCGCCACTGCCACGGTTCGTAGGAGGATCTTGGAGCTGATCGATCGAAAGCCGCCAACCCCTGACACTTCTTTGATACCCATTGATGCTTTCCCTCTGGCCGCGCACCGGGCAGAAGCCCAGAAACTCGATACAGGGTAAGATCGGCGTAAGGTCAGGCACCCGAATAGGGCTTTTGGGCTATTGGGAAGGAAAGTCCGCGGCGGTCTCAAGGGATCAACGCAACACCAAAGCGAACCGTACCTCGAATCGCACCCCAGTTCGTGTTCGCCCGCCGCCCGATTCGCCGGTGATATGCCCGTGAAAGTGCAGCGCACGGCTTGGGCCGAAGTGTGGCGCACCGGTCTTCATGCAGAGCGACAGTGTGTGTGCCGATATCGAGTGCCCTCCAACGGCACCTATGTGGGACACGCCTTCGCCTCGGGACTACCGTGGGGCTGATGGCTGAGCGAGGGGGCTCGATGGAGCGGTCGGCAACGCGCGCAGACGGCGGTGCGGTGACTTGGGAGCCTCCGGGACGGGGGCGCTGGCGTTTGGACGCAGACCATGCTGAGAGGCCGGTGCGCCGCGCGGGTTGGGACATCTATTCGGGGATGGAGCAGGCGACCGTTGTGGCGTACGGGTCGTTGGGATTGGCGACTCGGTGCATGCGCATCGTGTTCGTGAACGGGTGGCCATATGTCCAGGTCGAGATGGTGGATGATGCCGTCGAGTTGGCCAGGCGCGAACGCCACGCCCGAGCCGCCGTCGAGGACGGCTTGTGGCGCGAGGTCGTGGACGAGTGGTTCGACGTCGGCCGCAATGAGTTCATCGATCGTTGTCTCGCTGTACAGCGGATGCTCGACGGGGCCGAGTCGAACCTTGGCGGCATTGCTGAGGTCTTGGCAGCGGCTGGTGCGCTCGCGATCGAGGGCCCAGCGAAGCACTTCACGTTGACGCCGGGCTACCTCGGGGCGGGACTGTTCCTCGAAGGACACGAGTCCGGCGAGCACCGCGAGCGGGCATTGTCAGCGCTGGCGGGGGCGTCACCAGGTACTCGTGAACCTACAGAACTCGCCGGTGTCGTCGCCGATGCCCTCGGCAATGGGGCCCAGGGAGTTGAATCGGTCGCCGACATCAGGGAGCACTCGCCCGCCGCGGCACAGGCCCTGGATCGGTACCTTGAACGGTTCGGTTCCCGCAGTCTCGATGGGTTCCCCGACACTCCGATTCTGCTTGAGAGGCCAGACCTGGTCATTCGCTCGATCCGAGCCGCTCACCGGCATCGCTCTGCGTTGCCGACTGGACGCAACGATGTGCCGGGGGATGTGCAGCGCTCCTACGGATTGCGCGATGACAACGTCGGCATCACGTGCAACTGGACCGCTGGCCTCTTACATCGAGCGATCGGCGACGCTGGCCGAGCGCTCCACCAGGAAGGTTTGCTCGACGACGCGACCTATGCCTTTCACGCCTCGGTTGCCGACCTCGTCGATGCATGCGAGCAACGCACTGCCGGACTGAACTCGATCGCTGCGGAGGCCGCGAAGGCACACGACCTTGCCCGGTCCAGCACACCGCCACCCGTGCTCGATGGGGAACGGATCATGCGCACCAAGCCCGACCTTCCGACCTACGTCGCACGTGCAAGCTCAGCGTTGATGACCTACAGCGAGCCGCTCCCGCTCCCGCGGGCGCCCGACGCCGGGCTCAGCGGCATCGGGGTGGGAAGTGCAAGGGTTCAGGGCAGAGCCATCGTTGCCCACGAATCAGTCGAGGCAAGCGAGCGGCTCGAACCTGGCTGCATCCTGGTCACGAGCGTCATCGACTCGGCCTTCAACGTCCTTCTCACCCAAGTGGCTGGTCTCGTCACCGAGCACGGCGGCGGGATGTCACACGCAGCACTGATGGCCAGGGAACTGGGAATCACCGCGATCATCGGCGTCCCCGCCGCGATCTCGCAGGTGCCCGACGGCGCCCTGATCGAGCTCGACCCGGTCGAGGGTCTCCTCCGGATCATCGACGCAGATCCGCTACACGATGTGGTAGACGCAGACTGAAAACCACCACATCATCGCACGTACTAACTAACCAACGCTGATTCCTTCTGTTCGAGCGAGCACTGCTTTAGTCTCTACTCGGAGCGGCCGGTCGGGGGTGACCTCCAAGATGATCGTTTCTCCGCTTGTGGCCGTAGCGAAGTGCCCGGTGCCTTCGAGCACCCAGCCGAGCTTGGTGCCAAGAACAGCGGCCACGACTTTCTCGTGGGTTTGCTCAAGCGTTAGAGCTAATGATTCGTCGAAGGCAAGCACTTCGGCCTGAGCGAACAGAACGACTCGGTCATCGTCGATAGAAAAGACCGATACGTCTCCGCCGTTGCGACCGATGTGCATCTCACCCGTGCCTGTCGCTAAGTGTGCTTTCAGCTTCCCGGCGTTTGCGATCTGTCCGGCGCGTTCAGCCTCGGCGCCTTTTCGGCTCTTGGCCTTGCCGTCTGTGCCCGCGTCTCGGCTGCCGCTGTCGCTGTCGGTTTTGGTGCTGTCGTGGTCGGCACTGAGAACTATGGCTCCTGATTCTGCGAGGATTTGGTTCCTGCGCACCCGAATGGGTCTGTCCGGTTCAACCGTCGCCCGCAAGATGTGCGAGGCGGCGTTGGAGAATGTTGATGTCCTGTCCGTCTTGTTGAGCATGATGCCTGTTTTGGTTTGTGGTCGAGGGGTCGTTGGCCTCGTCGTTCGGGTTGGGCCACTGAAACTGTTCTCGGGTCGCCGTCAACTGCGGCCTCAGACGCCGCCTTTTTGGGCGTCAGCGCTCACGCTGTTCAGCCGAGGAGACATGTCTCGCGCATCGACTCTTCGCCTTGGGGCCTAAGGCTGGCCAGAGAACGCGGTGTGGGCGGCCCCAAATGCGGCCACCCTGTTGCCGTTCGCTAATTGCTGACAGGGGTCAGCGGGCCGTTCATGTTCAGAAACGTCAAGTCCGGCATCGTGATGTTCGTCCATACCCGTTGGTTTTCGAAGTCCTGTAGATGCGTGACGGTTGTACCGCCGTTGAAGGGTTCGGTCCATGTAACCATGTAGACATTTGGCCGAATTTCTACGCGGGTAATGTCGACGTCTCTTCGGATTTCGTCTGGTAGTTGATTTCCGTCGTCATCAATCTGAGTGAACGACATCGCTGTTTCGGAATGGAAGTCGAGTTTGAATTGGTAGGGGCTGCCAAAGTCGGCCTTGAAGCTGTGTCCAATTACTTCTGTTTTCATGAGATCGCCGTTCTGTGTTGAGGGCTGACGGGTCGGGATGCACCCGACCGGACTGCGTCTGCGCCTGGCTGGATGTTCTCCTGTCCGTGTCCCATCATCGCCAGCCGCGCTGCATCTCAAAAGGTGCAACTGGGTCAACAATTGGTGCGAATGAGACAATCAGCTGTCAGCGAGATCGTTCCCGTTCATGGCGGAGTTCCTCGCGAAAGCCGCTCGGGAGCTGACCGGTGTGGCGGCTAAAGAACTTCGCGAAGTTGGTTGATTCGCTGAAACCCAGCTGGGCAGCGACTGCAGCGGCGGGTTCGTTGGTGTGTGCCAGCAGGCGTTTGGCCTCCAGGATGAGGCGGTCATCGAGGAGCGCTTTAGCTGAGCGTCCGGCGACCTCTTGGCAAGCTCTATTCACTGTCCGTTGAGAGAACCCAATATCGGCCACGTAGTCACGCACATTGCGACTTCGCGTCACATCATCCTCGACTGCGGCCCGGAACGCTATGTAGGCATCGGGAAGCCGGGCTCGGTCGTGTTCGGGGTCGGCGTGATCAAACAATGCCAACAGCGCTCTGAAAAGGACAGTCATGAGTCGCACCGAAGACGCGGCACCGACAAATCGGTTCTGCTCCCTTCTCAGCGCGGCGATGAGAGACTCAGCGGTCGCTAGCGAGTCCGCTCCGAGGTCGCGACCGGCGGCGTCGCCGGGGAACCAAACCTCCCCGAGCGCGGTGGTGCTGCGGGCCAGAACCACGGTCGCCTCGAAGTCTGAGGTCGTGTCCCATAGCTGCACCTGTCCGGGCATGACCTGGATGAGTCGACCAGAGCAAACAGCGATGGACTCGAAATCGATGCGGTGGGAGCCGGTTCCAGATTGGCCCAATAGCACCAAGTAGAATGATGGGCGCTGCGGCAGCGCAAAATGGGCCAAACCACCACGCTCGATCAGCTCAGACCGATCGACGACCTCGACTGGCAGATCCCCATGCGGATAACCAGCGAACGCGACTTCCTCAAGCCCGTCATGTCCAACACGATGATCTGCCACCCGGAGTTCCTCCGATTCTGCAATCGCTGAGCTTGGGGCCGGTTGTCCAGTTTCCACCAATTCTTGGCGTGGTCAGACCTTTCGACGTGTCGCCTTGCTGGCCAGGATGTTTGGCAGACAGCACAACCGGCATCTCAAGCTGGGATGTCGACAGTACAGAACCAAGATCCGCGAGAGGACACCAACAATGACGCTCATTGCCAGCAATGACGACCTGAAGCAGAAGACGCTCGATCTACTCAAGTCCATCCAGACCGCCGAGTCCAACCCGATCGCCAACATCAACCCTGACAAGTATGTGCAACACAACCTGTCAGCGCCGGACGGCATCGACGGTTTCCCACGACTGCCAGCGGGATCAGCGAGAGTTGACACCGCGCGCGTGTTCCGTGATGGCGATTTCGTCTTCGCTCACACCGACTACGACTTCTATGGCCCCAAGATCGGCATCGACCTCTTCCGCTTCGAAGACGGCCTCATCGTTGAGCATTGGGACAACCTCCAAGAGACAGCAGCCGAGCCGAACCCCTCAGGTCACACCATGATCGACGGCCCCACCGAAGCAGTCGACTTGGACAAGACCGAGGCGAACAAGGCCATCGCGTTGGACTTCGTCGAGAAGATCCTGGTCGCTGGCGACATGGATGCGCTCCCGGGCTTCTTTGACGGCCACACCTACATCCAACACAACCCAGCAGTGGCCGACGGGCTCATTGGCCTTCAAGCAGCACTGCAGACGTTCGCAGAGCAAGGCGTCAACATGGACTACGACGCAGTTCACGGAGTGATTGGAGAAGGCAACTTCGTCCTGGTAGTCAGCGAAGGCAACTTCGCCGGAGCCGCATCGTCGTTCTATGACCTGTTCCGCATCGACAACGGCAAGATCGCCGAGCATTGGGATGTCATCGAAACCATCGCTGACGAATCGGACTGGGCCAACCAGAACGGCAAGTTCGGCGACCTCGCAACTCTCAGCGGCCAACGCTGAACTTCCGATGACCTCCAAGGAGAAAGTCACATGACGAATGACCTACAACCAGCGATTTATCTCCCCCACGGGGGCGGACCTTGGCCGTACATGGACGACCCAGACGGCAACTATGCGCCAATCCGAGACTTCCTGACTGAGCTACCAGCAACTCTGCCCCGTCGACCGGACGCAATTCTCGTCGTCACCGCCCATTGGGAAGCCAACGAGTTCACCTTCGCCTCTGGGCCTCAGCCTGGCCTGATCTACGACTACGGCGGCTTCCCGCCTCACACCTATGAAGTCACCTACCCCGCTCCCGGTGAACCAGAAGTGGCAACCCGGGCCGCTCAACTAGCAACCGCCAGAGGGATCGAAACCGTTCTCGACCCGAACCACGGCTGGGATCATGGCGTCTTCGTGCCACTCGCAGTGAGCTGGCCCAACGCCGACGTACCTGTCGTTGCGGTGTCCCTCAAATCCGGACTCGACCCTGCCGAGCATCTCGCCTTCGGCGCAGCGCTCGAATCTCTCCGGTCCGAGAACGTCGTGATCATCGGCTCAGGCCTAAACATCCACGACCTCAGCTTCCGCATCACACCAGCACAAGCCACCGAGTTCGACGACTGGCTCGAAGACACCATGCAACAACCCACCGGGATTCGAGCGCGCCGGCTCATTCAGTGGGCCGAAGCTCCGCATGCGACCCGAGCCCACCCACGCGAAGAACACCTACTACCGCTCATGACCATCACCGCGGCCGGAGGCGACTCGCAGCCCACTCGCAGCCACCGCAACACCATGTTCGGACTCCCAGCTGCGGCCTACACCTTCACGTAAGCGGCACCCCAAAGGTCGACACCTACGCTCGCACTCGCCCGCCTGCCCCCTTGCCACACACGGGTCGCGAGTCATATTCCCGTCACCAGACCACCGTCGACGCACTGCATATCCGGCGGATTGTTTGGGGTTGTGTGCTTGCCAGGTGGGCGCATATTCACGGCTCGGGTCAACTGGTCTGAACCTTCGCGACCGCAGCTCGGTCGAGGTCGTAGAAGTCGCTTGATCGTGGGAACCACTTGCGCAGCAGGCCGTTGGTGTTCTCGTTGCTGCCGCGTTGCCACGGGCTGTGCGGGTTGCACACGACACGTACACGTCGACCCCGGTCGATGCCGACAACTCGGCGTGCGATCGCGCGGAACGACTCATTGAGGGCCAGACCCCGTGAGATCTCCTCGCGTTCGGTCACCGACAGCGGTTTCTCCGATCAAGGCTTCGGTGCCAGCGGTCGACGTCCGTGGTGTTTGTTGACGTAGTCGCGCACGGTGGTGAGGCGCCGCCCAAGCACCTTCCCGATTGATGCGTAGGATTCGCCGGCCTCGACGAGGGCCCAGATTTGTTCGTGGTCGTCGGCAGTCCGCTATTTTATTCGGGCCACATGAAGCACGGCATCGCCCCGGTTGACCAGGGGATGCTGGGTGTGGCCGATCACGATGCCGGATGCTTGGGCTGTCATCCGGCTCAGCCGTTTTCCGAAGGGATCGCGGATGGTCGCCACCAACTCCCCCTGCTCGACGTGATCGCCGAGCTCGGGTTTGAGGTGAAGAATGCCGCTGCGGCCAGCCCGGCTCCACTTCGTCGCTCGGGAGAACTGTGTAGCCAACGGTGGTTCTGGTTCGGTACTGACGATTCCGAGATGGTTGAGGACTCGTGAGATTCCGGCACTGCCGGCGGCAATGGCCATGCGGTCGAAGCGCAACGCCTCGCCCGCCTCGTAGAGGAGCACGGTGGCACCAGCGTCGGTACCGGCCTGGCGGAGCGAGCCGTCGCGGGTTCTGGCGTGGATGGTGACCGGAGCTGCGAACAGCCGGGCCAGCTCCAGGGTCGCGGGATCGTCGAGATCGGCCCGTACCTGAGGCAGGTTCACCCGATGATTCGAGCCGGTGTGAAGATCTATACCCACCGAGCACCGGCCAACGATCTCCGACATCATCAGGCTGGCGATTCTGGCGGCCAGTGAGCCCCGTTTTGATCCGGGAAACGAACGGTTGAGATCGCGACGGTCGGGGAGGTATCGATCGCTGTTGTTGAAACCGTGGACGTTGACGATCGGTACGGCGATAACGGTGCCGGCCATCGAACGGGTGTCGAGCGTGTCGAGAACGCGACGGATGATCTCAACGCCGCCAAGCTCGTCGCCGTGGATGGCGGCGTTGACCCACATAGTCGGCCCTTCGTTCCGGCCGTGGAGCACGATGACGGGCAGGGTGACCGGCGTGCCGGACATGAGGCTGGCGATCGGAATCTCTAGCTGGATCTTGCGGCCGGCGGGAACCAGATGTCCGGCGATCTCGAACGGCGCCCTTTTGCCCGTGCTCATTCGTCGCTGTCGGACCGGTGGGTCTCAGCGCTGGCGACGTCGTGCCCCTCGGCAACGCCGCCCCTATTGTCATTGTTTATGCCATCCTCGTCGACCTCCTCGGGAATCGGCTCGTCGGGGAGCGGCTGGATCTCGGGACGAGCTCGTCTGCGACGCCGGGCGGGCACCAGGTTCCTCATGGCGTCAAGACGGCCGAAACAGAGGAGACGATCGTCGACTTCGAGGCTCTGGCCGTCTCTTGGGTTTGGGATGACCATGGTGTCGCGATTGAGGGTCAGCACCGTGATGTCAGCCTCGCGCAAGGCTCCAACGGTGGCGCCACCGGCCAGCAGTTCGGCACCGTCATGGATCGCCAATTCGGCGACGCCGTAGCTGGCCGAAACCGTCAGACGCTGACGAACATCGAGTTCGGGGAAGGCCACCTGGTTCGCGATGTAGTCGATGACCACGCCCGCGATGTCGAGGTCGGTGGCGGTCTCGATGCCTTCGAGCCCCGGCGAAGAATTGACCTCCATGACCAGGGGCCCCTCTTCGCTCTCGAGCATGTCGACGCCGGCAACCCGCAGGCCCATGATCTGGGCGGCTTGCACCGCGACCCGTTCGTACTCCTCGCTCAGTTCGATCTGCTCGGTCGAGCCGCCGCGGTGAACGTTCGAGCGGAACTCCCCCTCCTGGGCGGTGCGACGCATGGCGGCGACCACTCGGTCGCCAACCACGAACGCACGGACATCACGCCCCCTGCTCTCGGCGATGAAGCGCTGGATCAGCACATTTTGACGGGTGCTCTGCAGGGTCTCGATCACGGCTTCGGCCACCTTGTTGTCGGGAGCCAGGATCACGCCGATGCCCTGCGTGCCTTCCAGAAGTTTGATCACGACGGGAGCACCGCCCACCCGATCGATGGCTGGCAACACGTCGGCTCGATCGCGAACAAATGTGGTGCCCGGGATACCGACATCGTGGCGGGACAAGATCTGGATCGCCCGAAGCTTGTCCCGAGAGTTTGCGATGCCATTGGAGGTGTTTGGGGTGTACACATCCATCTGCTCGAACTGACGGACGACCGACAGGCCGAAGAAGGTGATCGACGCCCCGATTCGCGGGATCACGGCGTCGTAGTCCGAGAGCGGCTTGCCCCGGTACTGCAGGTCCGGCTCCTCCGAGGCGAGATCGATTCCGAATCGCAGTGTGTCGAGAACACGAGCCGTGTGACCACGCTCAAGTGCCGCCGCCTTCAACCGTTGGGTGCTGTAGGCCCTCGGGGCGCGTGACAAGATGCCGAGCTTCATACCGGATCTCCCTGGCGATAGGACCTACCGGGATCGACGAGGAATCGCCTTCGAACCGCAGCCCGGCCCAACAGCATGCGAAAACCCATTTCGTCCCGAGAGGTCAGCGTGATCTCAACGCTAAACCTTCTACCACCAAGAACAACCGGCGTTTGGATGACGGGACGACGCTCGCGATGGCCCGAAGACGATCGCACCTCCCTGAAGTCGACAACGGGGATGTCGACGGTCGACCTCACCTCCGATGAGCGCTGGGAGGGATGAACTTCGAAGTGGGCAACGGTCAGTCCATCGTCCGACTCCCACAACCTCAGGCCGAAGGCGTGCAACGACGACGTCCGGGCTCCGGTGTCAACCTTTGCCTTGAGTGGGTCGGGGCACAGCTCGGGAAGGCAGACCCACTCCCGCCATCCAACGACCGGCAGAACCTTTGCCTTCTTCGACATCGCCACAGTGTGTCAGATTTCGGCGGATCGACTACTCCCGCACTCCTCACTCTTGGCCAAGCCTTGAGGTGTGAGATCAGATGCTCAGGTAAGGGCGATCTTCTGCCGAACCCTTGGTGGTGAGGCGTCGTACGGTTCGCATAGTTCCATGTCGGATCGAAGATCTCAGCGTTGGCGACATCATCAACCGTGATCCCGAGGGGCTTCGAGGCTGGTTTAAGGTCGCCCATATCTCGACGCTGTTCAACGGCGAGATCCAGTTGGCCGACGAGTCGCAAAACGAATCCATCTCGGGTGGGCTGTTCGACGTTGTTGGAGTCCAGCTGATCGAAGAAGTCGAACTGGACAAAAAAACCGGCTTCGTCTGTAGTCCCGAGCCGATACAGCTCGCGGCGCCGATCCAGCCGGTCCCCAACCAGCCGTCGCCGGTACCCATCGATGCCCCGATCACTACCGAGCAGGTCGTCGAGGGTCTTGATGTCGGGAGTAGGGCCGAGCCAACCTCGGAGGCGCCGACACCCGATCCGGCAACGCCGGATGTTAAACCTGAGTCTGCGCCCGTGATCCCCGAACCGGAGTCTGTAGAACCGGAGTCTGTACAACCGGATCCCGCCGGGCTCAACTTCCGTTCCGGTTCCGAGGTCGATCTCTCCAAGGTCGCGACCGCGCTCGATGGACTCGATGTTGGTGCCGAGACCTATGCGTTGTCCTTCGAGCCGGAACCGACGGCGGTCGCCCCCTTGTCGGCACCGGGCGGCGATCCGCAGTCGGCGGCACGTCGTTCCACCGACCCTGCTTCGGTCAGTTGGGAGAGACGATCCCCGGACCTCCCGCCGGTTCCGATGCCGGAAGGAGCGGTTCCCGTCTACGGCGACACCCTGCCGGACTCACCCAGCTATCTCAACCCGGTGGTCGTTCGAGAGCCGGGAGCGGCGCCGCTCCCCAAGCGTCGTAGCGGCCGCCGCGCCTAGTCGCCATACCAGTCGATCCCGCCCTTGCCGGCCTTCCGTTGAATCTCGCTCTGGGCCATCGTCAGCTTGGCCAGCTGGTTCATATGCACCTCGTCCGGGCCATCGGCGATACGCATCAAGCGACCCATCACGTACATATCGGCGATCGGCGTGTCGCCGCTGACACCCTTGCCGCCAAAGATCTGCATTGCCCGTTCTGCAACATCGTGGGCCAGCTTCGGCCCAACGATCTTCACCATCGAGATGTAATCGCGGGCTCCTTTGGCTCCCGCCCGGTCCATCTCGGACGCGGCTTTTAGTACCAGTAGCCGGGCCTGCTCGATGTTGCACCGGGCCCGAGCGATGTCCTGGCGGACCGAGGAGTTCTCGCTGATCTTGCGGCCGAAGGGCTCACGCTCGTCGGCTCGGGCACACATCAGATCGAGCATGCGCTGGGCCATCCCGACATTGGTCATGGCGTACTGGAATCGCCCAGGCCCTAGACGACCCTGTGCGATGGTGAAGCCCTGCCCCTCGCCAAGGATGATGTTGTCGACCGGCACCCGAACGTTGGTGTAGCGGAGCTCACCGTGGCCGGCCGGTGAGTGGTAGTTGCCGAACACCTCGACGGCTCGCACCACTTCCAGTCCCTCGGCATCCCGAGGAACAAGCACCATTGAGTGTTGCTGATGACGGGGCGCATCGGGGTTGGTCACTCCCATCGTCACCAGGACCTTGTTATGGGGGTGCATGATGTTGCTGCTCCACCACTTGCGGCCGTTCAAGACGTACTCGTCGCCGTCTCGCTCGATCTTCAATTGCATGGTTGTGGCGTCGGAGCTTGCGACCTGGGGCTCGGTCATGGCGTAGGTTGAGCGGATCTCGCCGGCCAAGAGAGGTGTCAGCCACATGTCCTGTTGTTCTCGGCTGCCGAACTTGGCCAGGACTTCCATATTCCCTCGATCGGGGGCGGAGCAGTTGAAGACCTCGAACGACCAGGGCAGGCGGCCCATGATCTCGGCCAGGGGCGCGAACTCAAGGTTGGTCAAACCAGGGCTGAGCTCGCCGTATTCGGCTGGTAGGAACCAGTTCCAGATGCCAGCCGCTCTGGCCTTTACCTTGAGTTCCTCAACCACCGGTGGCTGTTTCCAGAGGTTGGCGGAGTCCATGACGAAGTCGTGATGCTCGCGTTCGCGGGGATACACGTGTTCGTCCATGAACCCCTCGAGTAGTTCGATATGGTCCTTGACCTTTTGGTTGTACTCGAAGTCCATCCGTCTGGCATAGCGCGCGAACAAGCGCGTCGGCAATCGGTGCTGCGTTCCCGCCGGGTGAATCGGAGACCAACCATCGGATCGGATAATGTCTTTGAATCGTGTCGGAGGAAGCGCAGGAAGTGGCCGGCCAACCACCTGGTCGTCCGCACCTTGTCATCGTTGGGCTCATGGGCGTTGGCAAGAGCACGACAGGATCGGCCCTGGCCACAAAGCTCGGCCTTCGGCACATGGATTCCGACGCTGATATCGAGCGGCTCACGGGCTCGACGGGGGCTGAGTTTGCCGCTGAGCATGGTGTTCCCCTGCTCCACGAGCTGGAGGCGGCCGTGCTGATCGGTGCACTGGGAAGCGAGGTGCCATCGGTGATCTCCGCCGCCTCCTCCACGGTCGAAAACCGCGCCGTAAGGTCGGTCTTGCCGGGCCGGGCCCGAGTCATTCGGCTGCGCCTCTCGGCTGCCGAAACGATCGCCCGTCAGGCGACCGGCGCTCACCGTCGACCGATGACGATCGAGGAATTGAACGCACTCGCCGAACGGCGGGAGCCGTACTTCGCTGAGCTGGCCGACCTGACTCTCGATGGACGGTGCTCGACGGCCGAACTGGTTTCGGTGGTCATGGCCGAGCTGGCCTAGACGATTGGTTCCAGGTGGGCAGGCCGGATCACCAGTTCGGTGGTTGCGGCCCCCCGGGAGCTGGCGGAGCCTGACCCGGCGCCGGTGGCGTTTGTCCGCCGGCCACAATCGTGGCCTGGCCCGGTGACGCGGCTGGCGGCGCCCACGATTCGGGCCCCGTGGCCGGCACGGTCGCATGGACCGGGGGCGTCGGGTCGAGTGGTGTGATGATCTTCGTGCGCTTCCGGCGAGCGAAGAAGGCAATGGCCGTTACCAGGAGGCTAAGGAGAATCAGAACCCCAAGCCCGACCAGCACAGTTCGCCACAAGCCGCCTGCGAGGTCGCTTTCACGGTCGAGCAGGGATGTTCGCACGGCTTCCAGATCTCCGACCGAGCCGGCCTGTGCCCAACTATCACCAAAGGCTAGTTCTGGGTCGGTCGCACGGTCAGGGTCGGTTCCGATGATGCGCTCGCGCTCAGCCACCACCTCGCCCGCCGTGATCAGGAGCGTGCCGGCCTGCTCGAACTCCCAGTTCGTCATGGCGGTTCGGATACCGACCGGAACAACACCGTCAGCCATCGACTCAAGGTTTTCGTACTCGGCGAGTGTGGCTGTTCGTCCTGCTAGCTGGGCTATCTGCTGCTCATCGAGTACGTGTTCCTCGAAGACGGGAACCACCTGGGTCGACCCGAGGCGCCTTTGCGCCAGGTCGACGAAGCGTCGCCAATCGGTATCGATGGTCGCCGTTGTTTCTGCCGCTTCGGTTCCGACGTATGCGGTCTCTCCTGCCCTCGCCATCGCCACCAGTTGACCGAGGCTGTCGTAGCCGATTTCGTTCGAGACTTGTTGCATGACCCAGTAGGCGCCGTCCTGATCGAGTTCACCAGGCCCGCTTGGTGGTCGGGCGGTTGGCGCGGATCCACCGGTTTCTTGGAGCACGGCCGCCGCGAAGTCGTTGGCCAACCCGTTGCGAATCGTCTGATCGGTAAACGGTCCATCATCGAGCCAGGCCTTGGCCAAGGTGGCGGCGAGCCCCTGCCTGCTGTAGTCGCGGGGGAGCGTGATCGGCTCGTCGAACGGCCCGACTACGCCCCAAGGCCCGAAGCTTCGGTTTGAGCCCTGGCGGAATGTCAGACCCGAGCTTGGGCCGGGGGATTGCAACAGCGCTGCCAATTCGCTGCTGGCCTCGTCGGCGAACGTGCCGACCTCGTCGCCCCAGGCTGTGTCGTCCGGCGGATAGACGATGTTGAGGGAACCAGCCTCAAGCGGCACCTCGGTACTGCTGAGGCCGGCTTCGTTGAAGCCGAACCAGTCGGTGAAAATTACCTCGGTGAACTCTCCGGTGTCTTCGTTGTCGGTGAAGGTGAACTGCTGGCGCCCAGCCGTGACAGCCGAACTGAACACGAGGTTGGTTGGCGGGTCGACCTCGAACGATGCCGGGATCGAAACTGTGAGGTCAATTTCCTCGAAGTTGCAGCAGATGAGGATCTCGAGGTCGAACGAGGCCTCGTTGATCCGACGAAGGCCCTCACCCGGTGCATAGGTGGGGAGGCTGTAGGTCACATCGATGACCCTGGTCTGGCCAAAGTTGAGGTTACGCCGGTAGTTGGCGTCGATGATGTTGATGCCAGAGATCGTTTCGGCAACCTCCCATTCGAGCGGCTGACCTTCGACCTCGATCGAGATGCCTTCGGCATCGGCCGGGATCCAGACGTTGTGGCCGGTCCAGAAGAAGGTGGTGATGGTGTCACCACTCCTCTGGCTTCCCTTCACGTTTGACACCGTGATCTGCTCAACGACGTCGACCCGGCCCTGATCGGGTTCGATCGTGTAGGTGCCGAGAAGTCGGACTACTCGCTGGTCGGCGGCGGCGTCGGTCTGAGCACCTGCTGCGGCACCGGTGGCGACGATCGCCGCCAACACGATGAAGGCTGCGAACAACCCTCGAAGCCTCTGTGTGCCGACAAGACCCTTCATATCCACTCCCTCTACAAGGCGTTGGGCGTCGCGAAACAACACTTGCCGTGCCGTAGCCCCACTGCCCATTCGCCCCAATGCCATTTGCCCTTTACTACGACAGTAGGGGGATATTCGGTTCGATACTTGTCACCCTTTGTGAGGGTTCAGGGCCAGCGCATGGTCCTAGGATTGGCGTCTCCCCAGTTCTGGAGGTGGCCGGATGTATCGAGCTATGCAGGAGGCGAGCGGTGCTTGGCGTGGCTCCGCACCATGGCGGATTCTTGTGGCCGCACTGGCCGTTGGTTTGGCGTCTACGGCCTGCGGCGCGGCCGAGGATCTGATCGATGAGCAGACCGGGGGCACCCTTCCCGACATCTCAACGCCGGAACTCACCGCACCCGACTTCACGGTCCCCGACTTCACAATCCCTGATCTGAATGCTCCCGACTTCACCGTGCCGGACATCGTCGCTCCAGACATCGACGTGATCATCGACATCATCGAGGCCCCGGAGTTTCCTGTCATTCGATTCCCCGAGGCGATTCGTATTGAGGTGCCGGAGATCACCAGCCCCGACGTCGAGGTGGCCGAGACGGCCGACGAGACCATCTACACCATTTCCGGTCAGGTCTTGTTCGACTTCGATCGTGCCGATCTGCGGCCCGAAGCAATCGACGCCCTGACCGAGATCGCGGTGGCCATCCAGAATCGCGACTTCAAGGGCACGATCGAAGTAGCGGGTCACACCGACTCGGTCGGGACGGCTGATTACAACCAGGACCTGTCGGTACGTCGGGCAGCCGGCGTCGCCCTCTGGTTCAGGGAGCGGGTGTCGGCTGATCAGGACATCCAGGCCGTTGGCTATGGTGAATCGCAGCCCGTTGCCCGCAACACCCTCGACGACGGAACCGACGATCCCACCGGTCAGGCCCAGAATCGTCGAGTCGAGATCATCGTCAACCGCTGACGCCCTCGGCTCACCGAACAACGAGTCCGACTAGCGTTGTCCGACGAGGCGAGGAGGCCCCGTGAACGACGACAGCAGTAGGTACTGGAAGCAGTCTCGGGTTGAGCTGAGAGCGGCCGGGTTCGAGCCCGATCGAGTAGCCGAGACCAATGCGGTTGTGACGATCGCCAGCGCACACACCAACGCCCACCGGTGCAACAACCGGGTCGCCCGCATCACCGAACTGCTCGTCGACCATGTAGCCGAACGTGGAGGCCAGGGTTTGGTTGTTGGTGCTCCTGTGGTGTCGGACGCTCTCACCCAGGGAACCCCGACGGCCGGCTACAGCCTCGTCTCGCGAGATGTCGTTGCCGACTGTTTCGAGATCGGCCACTACGCCCATCACGGCGAGGCCATGATCGTGGTCTCCGGCTGTGACAAGACCGGAGCGGCCGCCATGATGCCGCTGGCCCGGACCAATGCCTTCGGGCTCGTGCTATATCCCGGTACCAGCTCTCCGGGCAAGGTTTCGTTCGAACCGTACGCGGCCAAGGGTACGAACCTGACGATCCTCGACTACGCCGAAGGCAGGGCAGCCGAGGAGGCTGGTCGGATCTCCTCATCGCAGCTGCTGGAGCTTGAGCAGAACGTCATGCCTGGCAGCGGTACCTGCGGGGCGATGTTTACAGCGAACACCATGAGTACCCTCGCTGAGGCCATTGGGATGATGCTTCCCCGGGGGGCCTCCCACCCGGCCGACTATGACGCCGCCAGCGATATCCACGACGACGTGCTGGCCCAGGCCGAGGCGTCGGTCGACGCTCTGTTCGCCTTGATCGAGGCCGGCATTCGCCCGCTAGACATCATGACCGAGCAGGCCTTCGAGAACGCCATCACAACCCTCTACGCCATGGGCGGTTCGACCAACCTCTTCCTTCATATACTCGCTCTGGCCCGAGAGGCCCAGGTGCCGATCACGATCGAACGGATCCAGCAGGTGGGGGAGCGGATCCCGTTGATCGCCAACCTTCAACCACAGGGCCCCTACGCCATGACAACCTTGCACGCCATTGGGGGCGTGCCGATCGTAATGAAGGAACTACTCCGGCACGATCTGCTTCACGGCGAGGTGATGACGGTTACCGGTCGCACGATGGCGGAGAACCTTGCCGACGTGCCGACGCTCGATGAGCTGGCGAACCAGGACGTGGTGCACGGCGTCGACGACCCGATCGCACCGCCCAACAATCACATCAGCGTGCTCAACGGGAATCTGGCACCCGAGAGCTGCTGCTCAAGCTGTCAGGCAAGACGCTTGAAGACGGCGAGTTTCGAGGAACGGCCAGAGTGTTCGAATCCGAACGCGAGGCCATGGAAGCCATCCGGGCCGGTTCGATCGTGCCCGGCACCGTTGTCGTGGTCCGCAACGTCGGCCCCGTCGGCGGTCCCGGCATGCCAGAGATGGTGATGCTCACGATCCAGCTCCAGGGGCGCGGTCTCGGCAAGGACGTCGCCTTGATCACCGACGGCCGGTTCTCCGGCGTCTCCCACGGAATCCTCATCGGCCACATCTCGCCCGAGGCGGCGCGGGGCGGCCCGATCGCCGCCATCGTCGACGGCGACACCATCGTCATCGACCCCGGGGGACGCACCCTCCAGCTCGACCTGCCAGACGAAGAGATTGCCCTTCGCATGGCCGACTGGACCGCCCCCGACCTCTCGGATCGGGTCCGACCTGGTTCGGTCAGAGACAAGTACATGCGCCTGGTCTCCTCGGCCCACCACGGCTGCGTGCTGTAGCGGGTCGCCCTAGGGCTTCAGCCAGACCGATACGTGCGCTGGAGAATCGCCGGTGAACGTCGACTGCTGCCAGTCGGCCCATCTGCTCTCCAGCCCGATCTCCGTCGATGAAGTAGTGGTGGGAAATCGAGATCTGGTTGACGCGATCGATGTACTCCTCGAAGCCGAGATGGTTTGGTGAGACGTCGAAGGGACGGATCGACTCCCCCGCGGGGGCGATGGAGTTGGGGAACTCCGGTCTCGATGACAAAACGACCACCGGAAGCAAGGTGTGCTGCCGCGTTGCAAAAACAGTCGACTTGTTGTTGCTGCGTGCGCAGGTTTCCAATCGTGTTGAACGCCAGGTACACCACGGCAGCGTCGGTGCAGACCTGCGTCGTTGTCATGTCGCCAACCGTTAGGGAAATGCGTTCGGCGCCTTCCTTCTTCTGCAACTCGCCAAGCATTGCTTCGGAGAAGTCGATTCCGTGAACCGGAGACACCGTCTCGTTAGCGGTAGTGCAAGGCGGCCCGTGCCGACCGCAAATTCGACGGCCGGCTGAACTGCCTCCGGGGTGAATTGGTCTGCATGGGCCTGGTCATAGACCGCAGCGATCGCTGGCGCGAGGTGGGCCGGCGCGAATGCTCATTCTTGAAGATGGTTGCTGAGTTCGTTGGCGATGGTCAACGCATCTGTGTCGTTGCGACGGGTGGCGGCGTGCCACGTGAGCGGCAATCCGTTTGGACCACAAGAGACCGCGCTCAGACGACCCGATCGGAGCACCGGTTCGAGCGCCCAACGGCTGAGGATCGAAATGCCGGCGCTGGCCGCAACCAACTCGGTGATGGCGCTCGTTTGACGGACCACCTTCACGATCTGCGGATAGCTGCGGGCGGGGCGGATGAACCGGTCGTATTCGAAGCCAGGAGTCGGTTTGGCGTTGTAGGTGAAGTAGGTCTCGTTGGCCAGATCGGTGGCTTCGATCGTCTGGCGCTTGGCCAATCGGTGATCGGGACTGGTCACCAGGACAAGCTCGTCCTCGAACAGCCGGACGCGGGCACGGTCTATGCTCGCACCGACCTTGAGGCCGACCTTGCATCCGCTATACGTGTCGCCTCTGTCGGTAGTGAACGGGTCTTCGAGTACGCCGATCCGATCGCCGGACTTGTGGCAACCGTGCTTCCGTCGGATGGGTGCTACCCCTGGCACTACGACACCAATGAGTTCGTGGTGACCGTGATGATTCAGAAGCCGGAGGCCGGTGGCCGGTTCGACTATGTCAAGGATCTTCGCCGTCCTGGCGATGAGAACCTGACGGGGCTCAGCGGTGTACTCGACGGAAGCGACCGTGGCTCGATCCGCAGCACCAACAATCAACCCGGCGACCTGCAACTCTTTCTCGGCCGCTATTCGCTGCATCGGGTCACGGCGGTCGAGGGTCGGGTGTCTCGCCATGTATTGGTGCTGTCGTACGCCGATCGGCCCGGTGTGATCGGTCCGCTCGACCGAACCCGAAACGTCTACGGGAGGGTGACGGAGGCCCATCTGGTCGCCGCCGAAGCCCGCGAGGACGGGAACGACGGGTTGATCCTGTGAGCTCGGTGGTTCCCTCTCCGTCGGTCGAGCGGACCGCAGCCGTAGATGATGAGCTCGAAGCGGGTCGGCTGGAAAGACTTCGGGAGGCGATCGCAGCCGCCGACTGCCATGCCGGGCTGTTCTATGACCCGATCAATATTCGTTATGCGACCGGCACCTCGAACATGCAGGTCTATTCGCTGCACAATCCCTGCCGCTATGTGTTCGTGCCCGTCGAAGGCGATGTGGTGCTCTTTGAGTTCAAGGGGTGCGAGCACCTGTCGGTCGGGCACGGCGGCGTTCGCGAGGTCCGGCCTGCTATCTCCTGGTATGACTTCGTGACGGGTGATCGGACCAGCCACTTTGCTCATCGATGGGCCGACGAGATCTCCACGCTGCTCGGCAAAGGACCGCACGACCTGGCCGTAGATCGCCTCGACCCGATCGGGCTTGAGGCCCTGCAGCGTCATGGGGTCCGGGTACACGACGGCCAGCGGGTGGCCAATCGGGCCAGGATGATCAAGACCGATGCCGAGATTTTGGCCGTCCGATGTGCCGTGAGCGCGTGCGACGACGCCATCGACCAGATGCACAGCAGGCTCCGACCAGGAATAAGCGAGGTCGAGCTGTGGGCAGAACTCCATCGTGCAAACATCTCCAGCGGTGGCGAGTGGCTTGAGACCCGCTTGCTCACGTCCGGCACGCGGACCAATCCCTGGTATCAGGAGTGCTCGGCCAAGGTGATCGTTGACGGCGACCTCGTGGCCTTCGACACCGATCTGATCGGCATCGCCGGCTACTCGGTCGACGTCTCACGAACCTGGCTATGTGGCGATCGGCCAACCGCAGCTCAGGAACGGCTCCACGCGGCGGCAGGTGAACAGCTTGCAAACAACATGGCTTTGTTTCGGCCTGGCGCGTCGTTCGCCGAGATTTCGCATCGTGCCCACCTCCCACCACCGGAAATTCACTCGGTGACCAACGCCGCGGTAGCCCATGGGATCGGGCTCTGCAACGAGTACCCGCTCATTCTCAACCGTGATCATTTTGATGAGAACGGCTACGACGGTGAGGTTCGGGAAGGCATGGCGCTGTGTGTCGAGGCGCTGGCCGCACCTCCCGGTGGTGACGAGGCCGTGAAGCTGGAAGAGCAGATCTTGATCACCGCCGACGGTTACGAGCAGCTGAGCAGACAGCCGCTCGGGCTCATCCATATATCTAGTTCTAGTTGTAAATAAGGGCTAGCATCGCGGGATGGACATCTCCGACGAGATGCAGCATCAGGCCAAAGCTCTGGCCGACCCGAGTCGCTTCCGGCTGTTTCGACACATCGCAACGGTCGACGGTCCGGTGGGCGTGGCCGAGCTGACCGAATTGATGGGGTTCAATCACAACGCCATTCGCCAACACCTTGCCGTACTGGTCGCTGCCGGGTTGGTTGCCGAGACCACGGAACGCCGGACTGTCCGGGGCCGTCCCCGCAAGCAGTACACACCACGTTCCGATGCGCTCTCCGCCTTCCGTTCCGTCACCGGCTCCTATGAACGGCTAGCCGAGCTTCTGCTCGACGTCGCAACGTCGGGCGATGGGCCCTACGACGTCGGCTACCGCGCCGGGCTCGACGAAGCCAGATCATTGAGTGATTCGATCGAGCCGGTCGACCAGCTCATGCGGCTGCTCGCTGCCGACGGATTCGAGCCTATTCGTACCGACGACGATGCCGTGGTGCTGGCGCATTGTCCGTTTGCCGATGTCGCATCCAAGAACCCGGGCATCGTTTGTGCCCTGCACCGAGGACTGATCGATGGGCATCTTCGGGCCAACGACGACGAACTAGACGGCGAACTGAGCCCAAACGACCCGCACCAGGCCGGCTGCGAGATTCTGATTCGAGGCCCGATCACCGACCGGTGATCACTCGCCCTCGGTCGATTGGTGCGGGCCAACGGCCAGATGGGTTCGGTCGCCGAGGAGCTGGCTGCTGTGCACTCTGGCCACGTTGTCGGCCAGAGCATGGGCCTTGTCGGCGTTTGGTCCGAACCATCCGAGTTCGAGCGTCTCGTGAAACAGGTCGAGCCATCGGCGGAAGTGGGCAGGCGTGAAGGGCGAACGTTCATGGATGAGGGAGTGTTGGTGGAAAGGGTTGCCCGAATAGCCCGCTAGGTCGAGCAGCGCCCGACACCAGAACCGTGTCAGCTTCTCAAGATGCTCCGGCCAATCGACCTTTGCCACGTCGTTAAAAACCGGACCGAGCAGGTCGTCCTGGGCAACGTCGCCGTAGAACCGGCGGACAAGTTCTGCCACCTCGTCTGGGGTATCGAGATCGCCCGACGGCGGAGGGTGAATGGTGTTGGTGCCCGTGTCGGATCTCCTCGCTCAGGGATGGTCGTAGAACTGGACTGCAAAGGTGGCATCGTCGGACGGTTTGATCCGGTGCGCTCGGCCGGGCACGATCACCACCGAAGACTGCGCGGTGGCCGTGGCGTCCCACGGCGGCTCCTCTTCGTGGAAGGCAACCGTTCCGGTTGTGACGACGAGGGTGGCCCACGCGTTTGTCCGATGGTCGGACAGGAGGGCGGCAGGCACGCTGTCGGCCGTGAAGGTCCTGGTCGTGCGGCCCTCAATGGCCGAGTCGGGCAATGAGCGGCGATCGCAGGGCTTGCAGTCGGCGCCTGAGCCGATCGTTCGGGGTTCCGACGGGATCTCGTGGCCGCAACTCAACAACACACGCCCCGCTGGGGCGTGTTCAGGAGCATTGCCGGCAACGGTCCGGTTCATGGCCTTGTCCCTTCCCTGGATAGATCCGTGTTCATATTATTTATACCTTATGATGTAATTAATTCGGATGCAATGAATGGAGGAGCAGGCGAGGATGGCCGCTACGAGCCAAGTCTCCGAGACCGTCGTCGCCTCCCCCGTTGTCGATTGTGTCGACCCCGCCATAGTCGCCGAATTCTGGCGTGCCATGCTCGGCGGCGAGGTTGTCTCCTTCAAGAAGTTCGGGTGGTTGCTCGCCGGGCGCCGGGCGTCACGTTCGACTTCGTCCGGGTTGGCGAGGTCAAGCAGGGAAAGAACCGCTGGTATCTCGACGATGTTGAGGGCGAGTCAAGCGTTTCAGCGACCTCCGCTAACTCGGAGTACCTGTCCGGTGATCCACGAAGCGGCGGGAGATGCCAGGTAGACCACCGCTGCCCCAATGTCCCGTTCGGTCCCCAAACGCCCGAGCGGGATGCGCATCTGTTTGTCGATCAACTCCTTGCGGTCACCCTCATAGCCGGTGCTCTCGATGAAGTTCGGCGTCGGCACCGGTCCTGGCGACACCGCGTTGACCCGGATCTTGGGAGCCAACTCCACCGACAGCGTCTCGGTCAGTGAGTTCACCGCAGCCTTGGCCGCACCATAGGGACCGTTCTTCACTTGAGGCCCCGAGGCCGCTCCCGATGAGATATTCACGATCGACCCGCCGTCGCTCATCTGCCCGGCGGCGGCCACGCTCCCGTCCCACACCGAGGTGAGGTTCAGGTTGATTTGGGCTTGCCATTGAGACTGGTCGGTTCGGGTCAGATAGCGGGCCGTGGCGTCGGGTAGGCCCCCGGCGTTGTTGACCCAGAGGTCGAGTCCACCGAACTGATCGACCGCGGCTGCGGCCAACGCGGCCTGGGCGCCCGATTCGGTGACATCGGCAAGATGGGCGATGGCGCGGCCCCCTGCTCCCTCGATCTCGGCCACCACCTCGTCGAGGTCGGCCTGAGTCCGCGAGCTGACAATCACTTCGGCGCCAGCCTCGGCCAGGCAGACTGCGATGCCCCGACCAATGCCCTTACCCCCTCCGGTCACGACGGCCCGCCGGCCTTGAAGTGCGAACGCTTCGAGGATTCCCATGGCCGTACCGTAGGCACTGCACCCGAACCGGAGCGAGTGTCGGAGCGAGTGTCGGTGCGACCTGTCGCTGCTCCTACCCCCAGAGCTATCGTCTCGGCATGCACAAGCCGGAGCTCGAATTCCAAATTCCTGAAGGTGCGTGGCAGCCGGCCGGCGGCCCGGTCGAGGGGATCTGGGAGCAGATCTTGTCCGCCAGTTCCGACTCGCCCGACTACACCCGGATCCTACGTTTCGAACCGGGAACAGATAGCACCGAGAATGGCGCGTTGACCCATGAGTTTTGGGAGGAGGTCTACATCGTCGCCGGTGATCTGACCGACCTTCGCCTTGGCAAAACCTTCACGGCCGGGATGTACGCATGCCGCCCACCAGGCATGCCCCACGGGCCGTGGGTCTCGACCGAAGGGGTGCTGATGGTCGAGTTCCGTCACAGTTTCCCACCAGGGGCTGAAGGAACGTGATCCGGTCAGCTGAGTCATATCGGGACGGGCTGGCCGATGGGCGCCACGTCTTTTTGGATGGCGCCGAGATCGACGTTTCGACTCATCCCGACTTTGCCGGGATCGTGGCAACCATGGCCGATCTGATCGAGGTCTCCAGCGGTGAAAGGTTTCGTAACTGCAACCCGGTCTCCGGAGCCGACGTGGCCTGGTGGTGGACAACGCCCCGCTGTTTCGACGACTTGGCGGCCCGGCGCCGGGCCAGCGAACTACTGGCCGAGGAGACGTGCGGTTTTGTGGGACGGGGGCCGGATCACGTTGCCTCGTTCTTCGCCGGCTTTGTCGGCCGACCCGACGTGTTTGGTTCGCAGGCCTCGGCTGTACAGGCATTTTGGCGACACGCTTCGTCAACTGACGCCTACCTCAGCTACGTGATCATCCCTCCCTCGGTCGATCGGGCTCGGGTCGCCGCCGGGGGCGAGGCGTCGCAGGTTCGTGTTGTCGGTGAGTCGAGCGACGGAGCCGTGGTCAGCGGCGCCCAGATTCTTGGCACCGGCTCAGCCGTTTCCGATTGGCTGTTCGTTTCCTGTATCCCTCCGTTGGGACCGGGTAGGGAAGACCATGCACTGTCGTTTGTGGTCCCGATGGCGGCCGACGGCCTAAGGATCCATTGCCGCAAACCGTATTCAGCAGCGAGCTCGGTCTTCGATGCTCCGTTCTCAAGCAGATTCGACGAGACCGATGGTGTCGTGATCTTCGACGAGGTGGTGGTTCCCTGGGAACACGTCTTTGTCTGCCGCGACATTGAGGCGACCGCAGCGCAGTTCCATGCCACGGCGGCACATACGCTCGGCAATCTCCAGGCCCAGATCCGGTTGATGGTCAAGCTCCGATTCCTCGTCGGCCTGGCCAGCCGAATCGTCGAGGTCTCCGGAGCTTCCACGTCTGCTGGTGCCCTCGACGCCCTGGCCGAGCTGGCCTCGTTGGCCGGCACGGTCGAGGCCCATGTGCTGGCGGCCGAACACGGCGCCATGCTCGACGACGCCGGGGTGATGGTTCCGGACAAACGATTCCTCTACAGCGCCATGGCTCGCCAGGCCGAGTTGTATCCACGGGCGCTACATCTCCTGCGTGAACTGACCAGTTCTCAGGCCATCGATCTGCCGTCGTCGGTCACCGCCCTCGACCATCCAGACCTGATCGCTCACGCTTCGTCTCCGGGGGTGGAGGCCGACGAGCGAGTAAAGCTGTACCGATTGGCGTGGGACGTGGTCGGCAGCGAGTTCGCAGGACGCCACCACCAGTACGAGATGTTCTATGCGGGCGCCCCGGCGGTTGCCAAGGCTCACACTCGACGGACCTGGCGGCTCGAAGAGGCCGAGGCCCTGCTCGATCGGGCGCTCTCGCAGTGGGATCGCACCACCCCGCTGCCCGCCGACCAAGCCTCTGGTGCGGCTGCATATCGAGGCGACGAGGGCGATGACACCGGCGTTGGAGAAGCGCGCCGATGATCGAACTGGTTGTCGACGGCACGACCCGCCGGATCGAACCCGAGGTTCTCGTCGTGGTTGGGTACACGGGAGCCGACGAGGCGGCCGTCAAGCACCACATCGACGAGTTGGCGGCCGAAGGTGTCGCCCCGCCCCCTCAGGTGCCCATGTACTGGGCCATGGCTCCGTCGTCGCTCAGCCAACAGCCGGAGATCGGGGTCCCGAGCCGAGGGACGAGCGGCGAGATCGAACTTGCGCTGGTGGTGACAGGCGACGGGGTCCTACTCACGGCCGCGTCTGACCACACCTGTCGGGAGGCCGAAGCCATAGACATTCGGCTGTCGAAGCTGGTCTGTCCGACCCCTCTGGCCGCCTCCGCCTGGCGTTGGGCCGACGTTGCCGACCGATGGACCGAGCTTGAGCTGGCCTCGACGATCGATGTCGACGGCGGATCGCAGAGCTACCAGTCGGCAACGGCCGGTGGCAACCGAGCACCGTTCGAACTGATGGAACGAATCCCCTGGGCCGGCGAGCGGCCCCAGTCGTTTGTGGTGCTCTGTGGCACCGTCGCCGCCATCGGC
This sequence comes from Phascolosoma agassizii, assembly GCA_035593235.1. NCBI lineage: Eukaryota > Metazoa > Annelida > Sipuncula > Phascolosomatiformes > Phascolosomatidae > Phascolosoma > Phascolosoma agassizii. Next base: position 288,764 of record JAVJHY010000023.1, read on the forward strand.
GGGATTCGGCCTGCCGACGGTTTCCACGGATCGATCACCGACCCTCACTCCGGCGCACGGATCAACCTCGACTACGAGGTCCGGCCGGTGGCCGCACTCGCAATCTGAGCCTGGGATCCTTGGCCGATGCTCGATCTCCATCTGCATGTGTGGCCCCATCAGCCCGGCACCCAAACACCGACACTCGACCAACTGGCTGACTATTGTCGGCGGGCCGAAGGTTTGGGGATCACCCAGATCGCGATCACAGAACACTCGCATCGATTCGATCGTGTCCTCGATGAGGTGATTCCCTATTGGCGGCGCCCAACGGTCGGGCCGGTCGCTGATGCCACCAATCATGTATTGCACATCGAGGGTGGGGCCGACCTCGACGCCTATGTTGCTGCCCTGCAGGAGGGTCAGGAAGCCGGACTGCCGTTGCTGATCGGCTTGGAGGTCGACTACCTGCCGGGCGCGATGACGGCGATGACGAACGTGCTCGACGATTACCCGTTTGATGTATTGCTCGGGTCGGTGCACTGGCTCGACGAGTGGCTCTTCGACGCCTACGACAACGAAGCCTTCGCCAAGCGCTGGGACGATCGTGACACCGACGAGGTATTCGCCCAGTACGTCGATTCGGTGCTCGAGTTGGTCGAGAGCGGGGCTGTCGACGTGTTGGCTCATCTCGACGTGATCAAGGTCGCCGGTCATCGAGCCCCCCGGATGGCTGATCACGAACGGCGGCTGGCCGACGGGTTGTCCAGGGCCGACACCGTCATCGAGTTCTCCTCGGCCGGGCTTCGCAAGCCGGTGGCCGAGACCTACCCGAGTCCGTCTCTGCTCGATCGCCTGATCGGCTTCGGTCTTGGGCTGACGACCGCATCCGATGGCCACACGCCCGAACAGATCGGTGTCGGCTTCGATCGGCTCACGAGCGAACTCGACAGACGCGGTGTTGACGAGCTCGTCACCTTCGAACGTCGGAGTCCGTTTCGGTACTCTCGATCGAGTCTTCGGTGAGGAAGCGATGGTCCGATCGTCTCGATCGGCTCGGGGTCCTGCCGGTTGCGAATAGCATGAGTTCGTTGGAGCAGTGGACACGAGTTCGCAAAGCAATGAACTGTCGAACCGTCAAGACAGAACGCCAGAGGATGCCATGCAGTTCTTTGATGGCCGGGAGGTAGCCGAGGGGCTGCCGTGGCCGGCCTTGATCGAAGCGATCGAAGTGACCATGGTTGCCGATGGGGCCGAGGCCCCCGAGCGGACGCTTAACCAGGTCGCGGTACCGGGCGGCGATGATGCGTCGTTGTTGTTGAAGGCCGGTTGGGTGATCGGCGACGTGATCGCCGTCAAAGCGGTCACCTTCTTCCCGGACAACGGTTCGCTGGGTCTTCCAACGGTGAACGCCGGGGTACTTTTGTTTGACGGCAAGAACGGCACGCTGCTCGGGGCTTGCGATGGAAACGAACTAACCACCCGCCGGACCGCTGCAGCCTCGGCGGTCGCGGCCAAACGATTGGCCCGAGCAGACGCCGCTCGCCTGTTGGTGGTGGGCACGGGGGCACTGGCCCCGATGGTTGCCCAGGCCCACGCCGCGGTGCGGGCCTATGACGTCATCGAGGTTTGGGGTCGCGATGTAATCAAGGCCGACGCCGTGGTGGCGTTGCTCCGCGGCCTCGGGGTAGCGGCGGTGGCCGTTGCCGATCTCGACGCCGCCGTACCCGAAGCCCACACCATCACCTGCGTCACCGGTTCGAGCGAACCGTTGGTCAAGGGGGCCTTGCTGCAGCCGGGCACTCACGTCGACCTGATCGGTTCCTTCACACCTCAGATGCGCGAAGCCGACGACGACGTGATCCGACGAGCACAGGTCTGGGTCGATACCCGCGCCGACGGTCTGCTCGCCGGAGACCTGGCCCAACCATTGGCGTCGGGTCTCCTTGACCTCGATCAGATCCAAGGCGAGCTGGTCGATCTCATCGACGGTTCCTGTCCTCGCCGCGAAGACGATCAGCAGATCACCGTGTTCAAATCGGCAGGCACCGCTCTCGAAGATCTGGCGGCCGCCAAGCTGATCTTCGGTTAGCGGTTGATTTAGCGGTCGAGGGCGATCTTGAGGATGACCCGCTCGGACTGTTCGGGTCAAGCTCCGGCATTGCCGATCGCTTCTGACAGTGGTCGATCAAGCGGTCCGTCGAGCACACGAGCCGCAACCGTATCCGGAGAGAAGCCGTGGCCAAGTCCGTTGCTATACGCGACGAACTTGGCAACGACCTGATCGTCGCTCAGGGGATGACCGGCGTCACCGATGACCTGGTCGACACGCACAGGCTTGCTAGGTACAGGGTCTCCGTGGCCCGAGGTTGTGCTGATGTGCAGAGTGGCGTAGCGCTGGTCCGGTGAGGGGGCGGGGCCGCCCCGCAGTTCGATGAGTTGTTCGAGCCGGCGGGTTTCGGGATCGGTGAGGGCCGCGTCGGTGTAGGCCGCGGGGCCGAGATCACCGGCGACGAGCATCCTGGCGACCCCGTAGGTCAGGCTGAATTGCGCGGCGATGGCGGTTCGCGGCGCCCGGTTTCCGCAGTAGACGAGGGCTTCGGGGTAGACGTCGAGAGCGATCGATTCGATGGCCCTGGTCGGACCGCCGGTTTCGCGCCATTGGTTGGCGGCCCGAGCTCCGTAGTGAACGTGGCGTACAGCGGCGTATGGCTTGAGATAGCCCTGGGCTATGAGCCACTCGCCGGGCGGTGCGATAGCCGCCACCAGGGCGGGGTCGGGACCGAGAGCCAACGCTTCAAAAGCCTCCAGGGCACCTGTCGGCGTTGTGACACCGGCCTCGACGGCGATCGCCATGCTGATCGCCCGCCTTGCCGCGTCGCCCACATAGCTGTTGCGCACCGTCGCCCCCTGGGCGACGGGTAGATACAGGCTCATCGGCGTCTGGCAGGCTGCGGCCTCGATCGCAGCCATCACCAGTTCAGGTGAATGCCCGAGAACCGAGCCGGCAGCGGCGACCGCCCCGAACGTGCCCCATGTCCCGTCGACATGCATTCCCGGTCGAATCCGGAGTCGTTCGCCGAGGCGGCCCGCTATCTCGTAGCCACGAACGATGGCACTCAGCGCTTCGCCGAGCGTTCCGTGGCGAGCGAGGGTGAGGGTTAGCGCGGGACCGAAGGCGTGGAGTCCTGGTCGCCCATGAGCTCGGGCCAGACCTTCGCAGGCTTCGTCCCAGGTGGCGGCCATGGCGCACCAGTAGGCGGCCGCCGGGGCGGTTAACCGTTCGGCCATGCCAGGCACCGTCACCGGTCCCGCCTCCATCGCCGCCAGTGAGGAGGCGAGGACTTGTAGCTCCGGTTTCTGGCCGCCCCCGATCATGCAGCCAAGCGTGTCGAGAAGCAGGCGCCGGGTCGACTGCTCAACTTCGGCGTCGATCCGGTCGAGAACCGGTTCGTCGAAGAGCCATTCGACCACCCGCTCGATGCTGGGTGTCAGTGGATCGGGTGTCAGTGGATTGGTTTGCGGGGTCTGGTCGCTGGTCATGCGGTGTAGCCGCCGTCGATCAGGAGATCGGAGCCGGTGAGGAAGGCCGCCTCTTCCGATGCCAGGTAGGCGGCGGCCGTCGCCACCTCGTCGGCCTGGCCAAGCCTGCCAGCCGGGTAGCGGTCAGCCAGCGCGCCCGACGCCGCCTCCAGGCTCCCGTAGCGGTCTTCGAGGCGGGCGGTCAGCACCGCACCGGGTGACAGGCTTGCCACCCTGATGCCATCGGGGCCATGGTCGATGGCCATGGACCGGGCCAGCGAAATCAGGGCTGCCTTGGTTGCTCCGTATACGGCCCGCTGAGGTGCTCCGACGTGTCCAAGCTGTGAAGCCATGTGAATGATGACACCCGACTGTTGTTCGGTCATGATCGGGATTGCTTCCCGGCTCATGAGGAACGCCCCCGTCAGGTTGACGGCAAGCGCAGTGTGCCACTCGTCGAGCGGGAGGCTGTCGATGGTATGGCTCGGGGTTCTGGCCGCGGCGTTGTTGACCAGGATGTCGAGGCGCCCAAACCGGTGGGTAGCCGCTTCAACCGTGGCGGCTGCGCTCTCGGTTGAGGTGACGTCGCAAGTCACGGCCAGCACACCCGAATCGTCGTTGGATGAGGCCGCGGCCGCCGCTACCTGCACCGCGTCGGCGTCGATGTCGGCCAGCACGACGCTGGCGCCCTCGCGATGAAACCGACGACTGACGGCAAGCCCGATGCCGCCGGCCGCTCCGGTCACGAGGGCAACCTTGCCCTCAAGCCGACGAGCGTGGTCGGTCACCGGGGGAGCGTGCCGGGGCAGGGAGGAGGCAAATGGTCAGGCATCGGTTTGGGCGGAGCGCCTGGCGCGCACGATCTCGGTCTGCTCGGCCCGTGAGGCGTTCCATCGCGCCATGGCGTCGCGGTGAGCTTCGAGCCCGGCGATCGGATCGCCGGGGTCTGGCGCTGGTTCGTCGTCGAAATGGTTGTAGGTGTCGGTGCCTCGCACCAGCATGGCGCTGAGCCGGGTCTGGCTCGAGCACGACACGTGGGTTGGCACATAGCTGATGCCGAGACCGATGCGGCGGTCGTTGCCGGTGTTTGGTTTGGAGTTGTGGATCAGGCACGTGTGGTGGAGCGAAAAGTGCCCGGCCGGCACGTTCAGATCGACCCTTGGCTCATCGTCGCCCACCTCGATGATCTGGCCGGTTCGCAGCATGTTCGGTGTTCCCAGCTCGGTCCGTATCGGGCGTTCTTCCGACGCCAGATGTGAACCAGGAACCGCTTCGACGCAGCCCGTCTCCGAGGTGCTGTCGGAAAGGGCGACCCATGCCGTGATGTGTTCCAGCGGCGAAAGTCCGAAGTATGTGGAGTCCTGATGCCAAGACACGAAGGCATTGGAGTTGGCATCCTTGACCCAGATCGTGAAATGCAGCAGCCGGATGTTCGGGCCGATGATGTCCTCCACTGCATCGAGCACGGTTTGGTTGGTTGCAATCTCGTAGGCCCAACGTTGATGGAGGTATGGGCGGAACTGATAGATCCCGGTCGCACTGCCACCACAGGCGTATTCAAAGGCCTGCAGGTGCGAGCGGTAGCGGGCAACCTCTTCGACGTTGAGGCAGGGAACGGGTGTCCAGTAGCCCTTGGCCCGATAGTGCTCGACCGCCTCCTGAGACAACACTTGTGGCATTGGGGAACGCTAGCTCCAGGCCGGAAGAGAGTTCCACCGAAGACCTCAAACCGCTCGGAGTTGTCAGCCGACGTTCTCGGTCCAGGTCGAACCGTCCCACCAGCGCCACGTGGCCTGTTTGCGGGGATCGGGGTACCAACCTGCCGCCTGCGTACCGGCTTGGCGAGGTTGCGACGGGGCCTGAGGCTTGGCGGCCGCTTGAGCTGGAGCGTGGTCGGAAAGGTGGTCGGTCCGGCTGCCCATGGCAGGCACGACCCCCTGTGCGGCGGTCGGAGCGGGCACGAGCTTCGGGATGGCCCGATCGAGAGTGGCAAAGGCCGCAAGCAGGCCTACCGCGCTCAGTCCAAACCCGGCGATGGCGAAGAGGTCGATCAGTTGTCTCGGGAGTTCGAAGCTCACGGGGATGACGATGAGCGTCCAAGCCAGAAACGCCAGCGCCACCAGGATCCACCAGGGTTGCTCGAACCTGCGCTTGATCGAGAGCGCAATCCACAATCCGACGGCTAGCAGCGCGGCGGCGAGGTCAAAATATCTGATGTTCCAGAAACGATCGAAGATGACATCACTGGAACTCAGATCACCCAGGCTGATTAGCAGACCCGAGATGATGCCGGCCACCAACAGGAGTAGGCCGACGGCAGCCAAAAAACGTACGACCGGGTTCTTGAGCAGCTTGTCGACGGATTCGGGAAGGATCATTTATGGCCCCTTGGTTGTGGAATATGGCTTGGCTGCGGTTGCCCTCGGCTCTCGCTGGATGGGCGATTTGGGGACCCTAGTCGCGTCACCCGTCCAGCTCGCCAAGCCACCGCTCTCCGTGAATATTGCGTTTTTGTGACGGGGCCCGGGTTGGTTAGTGACATTTACCCAAGCTTGGTGCAGGATGTCGGTCGGCTGTTCGGACCCCTCAAGCTGGGGACGCGAGAGCTTTCATGGGGCCAGAGCATGGAGTGGGTGGGCTGAGCCTTATGACGCGACGCGTTGGCGGAACGAAGCTGCGGACCTGGATGGTTCGCGTGTTGGCACTGGCGATCGTGCCAATTGTGATCGGGTTGGCGGCACGCACGTCATCGGCTCAGGACGGCGCAACGGCGCCTCCGGATCCCGCGCAGCGGACCCTTGGTGAGACGCCTCATGAGCGAATCGGCGAGATGCCCGATTCAGGAGCGGCCGCCGACGGAGCGGTTCGTTGGCAGATCGACGCCCTTGGCCAGAGCTTCGATCTTGAGCTTCAGCCAAACACCGGCCTGGTAGCGGAACTCCCGGCCGACAAGCTCGCTGGTTACTCGGTCATGCGGGGTGCTCTTGTTGGCAACGACGCATCGTGGGCCCGACTGAGTGAGACGCCAAACGGATTAACCGGGGCCATCTTCGACGGTGAGCAGATGTTCATTGTGGAGCCCGCCTCCAACTTCGCCGATCTCGGCGCCGACGCTGCAGCCTCAAACGTGGTCTACCGGGCCTCCGACATTCCGGCCGAGCCGTTGACCTGTGACATCACCGGAGAGGAGTACCAAGTCGATGATGTGTCGACTGGCCACTTGAACGAGCTGATCGAAGGCGCCGGGGTTCCCAGGGTTGCCGCAGACGCGACCCTTCGAGTCCTGGTGGTCGAGGATCAGGACTGGACCGGCGACACCGTCGCCATTTTCAACACGGTCGACGGCATCTATGACAGCGAGGTCGGCCTCAATCTGAGGATCGCCAGCACCGAGAGCGCCACGTTCAACTACGGCGACAACGACCCACTCCAGCTCTTCCGTAGCTACATGGGCGATCGAACCAATGGCGTTGGCATTGGTCACCTGATGGCCGGCGGGCGGCAGTTCCCCGGCAATATCGTTGGCAAGGCCTACATCAATGCGTTGTGCTCCAGCTACGGAGTCGGGGTCAGCGTGCAGCTCGGCTTCAACTCGATGATCACTCTGGTTGCTCACGAGATCGGCCACAACGCGGCCGCCGATCACGACACCTCGGCCGGCTGCCCGTCCGGATTCATCATGGCCCCCTCGGTCAACGGGTCACGCCAGTTCTCCGACTGCTCGAAGAGCTCGATCGGTGAGGCCATCGATCGGGCCGGTTGCCTGCTTTCGGGTGAGCCCCCCCCACCGCCCCCACCCCCACCACCGCCCCCGCCGTCGACGGTCAACGGCACGGTGGTCGATACCGCAGGTAACGGCGTTGGTGATGTGGTTGTCGACCTGTTCGCCGATGCCGGCGGCGGTGAACGTGGTCAGTGGATTGGCGATGTCCGAACCGACGCAAACGGGAACTACAGCTTCAAGGTCGACAGCGGATGCTATGTGGTGACTTTCATAGCCCCCGACGGGACCCGATTCGCAGAAGGGGGACGCTGGCTCAACGGTGCCGGATGTGCTCAGAACGGAGGTAGTACCACGATCAACGCCACCTTGATCGGTGTCGGTGGCGGCGACGGTTCGGTGAGCGGAAACGTCAGCCGAAGTGGCAGTCCGGTCTCCCGAGTGGTGGTCGACCTGTTCTCGGCCCAGGCCGACGGAAGCCGTGGTGGCTGGTTGGGCGATGTCGTCACCGACAGCAGTGGTGACTACACGATTGCGGCCGCTCCCGGCTGCTACGTGCTGACGTTCATCGCCCCCGACGGTCACACCTTCACCAACGGGTCTAAGTGGTTCCAGGCCCAGGTGTGTCTGGAGGCCGGTCAAAACGTGACAGGCATCAACGCCGCATTGAACTGACAACACTGACAACACGCTCCGGCCATGCCCCGAGCCGAGGTCACATCGACCGAGGCTCCGGGCGGCCCTAGCCTTGCGCCCATGAATGGACGCAACGGTTCAGGTTTGGTGGCGTGATGCGGGGCCTTGAGGGGAAACGGGCGCTGGTGACCGGGGCCGGCCGTCATCGAGGAATCGGGCGGTCGATCGCCATACGCCTGGCCGAGGAGGGAGCCGACGTTGTGGTAGCCGGCTATCCCCGCGATCCGAGCGGCTTTCCCGACCATGAGCAGGCGATTGCATGGCTCGGTGTTGCCTCCCTGGCCGAGGAGATCACGACGCTCGGCCGCAGAGCCGTCGCCATCGAGGGCGACGTGTCCGACCCAGACGACGTGGCCCGGATGGTCGGGGCCGTCGTCGACGGTCTCGGCGGCATCGACATCCTTGTGAACAATGCGGCGCTGCCGTCCGATGCCGGGGTGGCACCGATCCTCGACATGGACGAGGCGTTGTGGTTCCGGACCGTCGACGTGAACCTCAATGGGCTTTATCTCGTGACCCGTGATGCCGGCCGAAGGATGCGGGAGCAAGGGAGTGGTGGCGCGATCGTCAACATCTCGTCGTTGGCGGGGCGCATGGGGTTGCCGGCCTACGGTGCTTACACGGCAACCAAGTGGGCCATGATCGGGATGACCCAGCAACTGGCGCTGGAACTGGCAGGCGACCGGATCCGGGTCAACTGTGTGTGCCCCGGCTCCACCGACACCGACATGATGGACGGAACCTTCCGTCGTTCAGCCGAGGCCGCCGGCCGCGAGTTCGACGTCTGGAAGCAGCGCACAGCGGCGTCGGTGCCTTGGGGCCGACAGGGCTCACCGGAGGAACAGGCAGCGGCGGTTGCGTTCCTTGCCAGCGACGACGCCGGTTACATCACCGGTCAGACGCTCAACGTCGACGGCGGCCTACGGATGGACTGATCGCTGCATCACCCGGCGGAGGCACCGCGGCGCGCCATAGGACTCGCCCGAGGAGCACCGGTCGTCTAGACAAGCGATGGGAATCGACAATAGGGGGATGAGCAACATGGCCGACATGGAACTGAGTGGGAAGGTTGCCCTGATCACAGGTGGCGGCAAGCCCAAGGGCCAGGGAGCGGCCGAGGGTCGCCTCTTCGCCGCGAAAGGGGCAACCGTGGTGCTGGCCGACGTGCTCGGCGATCAGGGTGAGCAGACCGCAGGTGAGATCGAGGGCGCTGAGTACGCCCATCTCGATGTCACAAGTGAGAGTGAGTGGGATTCGGTGGTTGCCGACATCATGTCTCGCCACGGCCGCCTCGACGTCCTTGTCAACAACGCAGGCATCGCTCGGATGGGCCGCCTTGTCAACGCCACCGTTGAGGATTGGGACATGACGATGGCGGTCAACCAGACCGGCGTGTTCCTGGGGATGCGAGCCGCGGGTCGGGCCATGATCGAAGCAGGCAACGGAGGCTCCATCGTTAACATCAGCTCGGTGGCAGGCATGGAAGGCATGTTTGGTTCGATGGCCTACAGCGCGACCAAATGGGCGGTGCGGGGCATGACAAAGGTGGCAGCCAAGGAACTCGGCAAGCACCAGATCCGGGTCAACTCAATCCATCCTGGCTTCATCGACACCGACATGCTGGCCCAGGGCAACTTTGACGATGATCAGCGCAAGCGGATGGCTCGCTCATCGCCGTTGGGCCGCATCGGCACCCCTGAAGACATCGCGAACACGGCGCTGCATCTGGCTACAGACGGCTCGAGCTGGGTCACCGGCCAGGAGTTCGTTGTCGACGGAGGGTACTTCGGCTGAACGGTTCACAGCCGCCGTTCGATGATCTACCTGTCTCACCTCTTGGGAAGTAACTCGTCGCTGCTTCTAAGATCATCGCAATGCTCGGCGTTTGGTTTTTGATCCTATTTTTACTTGTCGTCGGGATTGTTTTTATTGCGTACACGCGGCTGTCGGGAGGAGTCAAACAAAACGTCGGACTCGGCTACTGGGTGGACTCACATGTTGTGGTTCGGGAGGATGCACGCCATCGCATTTCGCTCAGCTACATCGATCTCGCTGAGGGGAAGACGCGCGAAATCGCCGATGCGATAAAAACTCGGGTGCATCTGTCGAATACTGGGACGCGGCTGATTCTGGGCGCTGAGGTCCAGAACGGGCCTATCAAGTTCGACTTCCCCGGCTCGCGACTTCTTGGCGACGAGTCCTCGATCATCCCCAATTCCCCGGACAACAAGCGAATCGTCCCCGATGCCGGTTTTTCGGGTGGCTCCCTCACGATCGAGTTTCATCACCTTGAAGCCGGCGAGTGGGTCGAGGTCGACTTCCTTCACGAAACGAATAGCGGCCAGCCTCGTCATCCGCCGGCGGGGATTGTTCCTGGCATGGCCAGCGGTGAGATACAGATGCTGCCATTCGGCCAACGAGGTGCCGGTGGCTCGACCGACACGGGGTCGTTGCCGTCAGGTGCCTTTCAGAGTCTGTTCGTTGCCTTGGTCGTGGCGGTGTTGTTGTTGTTCTTCTTTTTGGGTATCGCCCGAGGATGTGCTCCGTCGACGCCGGTCGTCGAGCTGGGTCCCTCGACCCCGGCCGGGCATCTTCAGCAATACGTGATGACGTTTCACGGGCCGATGGAACCAGCCATCGCACTAGAGGCTGGAGAGCAAGCGCGGCGTCAGCCTGAACCATTTGTTGCGAGGATCTTCAAACTCCAGGAAAGGGGCGACGTTCTGCCCGTAGAACTCAACTTGCCGGTTGGCTGGTATGTGGTGTTCTACCGCGAGGTCACTACCAACAGGTCTGGTAGAAACAGGTGTTCCGAAGTGCTTGAGATCGTCGAGCCCGACACCACCTATGACCTGCACTTCTTTAGCGGTCCGGATCCTTGCGGGGGTACGGTCGACCTCGTGATTAGGGGTTAAGAGCACAGATCGGCGAGGCGATCGAAGCCACCTGAACGCACAGCAGGCAGCGCAACCACTCGGAACCCGAGCCTGTTTGAGCTGAAGTCTGGCAGTTGGCCGGATCGTTGAGTGGGGCGGGTCGAGATGCCGCGGACGACCCGTTTTAGTCCACTTTTGGGTCCGGTCGGATTGACCCGTTGCTCCGCCCGATGATGCACAGGATCGAACCAGTCGGCACACCACTCCCCGAATCCGGCTGCTTTGATCGTGGCTAGTGTCGCCGCATACTCCCACTCGGCTTCGGTTGGCAGCCGAGCACCGCTCCACCGGGCGAACTCGACGGCATCGAACCAGGACACCTGGGAAACGGGGTGGAGTTCGCTTCGGTCAAGGTCGGATCTCCGACCCCGCCACGACGCAGCAGCGACCTGGCTGACCACCCCGTCGGTGACTATGAAGCCGCTCCCTTCCTCTTCGGCCGTGGAGCGATAGCCCTCGTCCTCGACGAAGGCGCGGAACTGCGCCGCCGTGATCAATGGCGACAACCACGTCGAGCCAATGGTGACCTGTCTCGAGGGGCCCTCGTCCGAAAGAATGCCAGCGCCCGCGCCCATCTCGAAGCGGCCCGTCGGGAGTTCGATCCAACTCAACGGCAGATGAACATGTGAGTACCTCGTTCCGTCGAACGGTGTCTTGGGTCGGCGAACCAAACGCCCGATCTGCTCACGCTGATAACCCGTTCGTCGCCGACGATAACGTCGCAGTCATGGCCGGCAACGCCGAGGCGCCCCTCGCCCCCCGGCGATCAGGGATCAGAGGAGATCACCACTGACATGTCGAATCGATTGGTTTCGGAGTCGAGCCCCTACCTCAAACAGCACGCCGACAATCCGGTCGACTGGTATCCGTGGGGGCCGGAGGCGCTCGCCGCCGCGGCTGAGCGCGACCAACCGATTCTGTTGTCGGTCGGGTACTCGGCCTGTCACTGGTGCCACGTGATGGCCCACGAGTCGTTCGAAGACGTTGCCATCGCTACCAAGATGAACGATTCGTTCGTCAACGTGAAGGTCGATCGTGAGGAACGCCCGGATATCGACGCGCTCTACATGGAGGCAGTGCAAGCTATGACCGGTCACGGGGGCTGGCCAATGACCGTGTTCATGACGCCGAACGGTGAGCCCTTCTTCTCCGGCACCTACTTCCCGCCGAAACCCCGTCAAGGCATGCCAGGCTTCAACGATCTACTCGACGCCATTTCCGAAGCCTGGGGCAACGAGCGGGAGGCCATCACCGACCAAGCCGCGACGGTCACAAACGCACTCCGCCGTCACGCCGAGATGTCAGCAGTGCCGGAGCTGCCCGATCACCGGTTGGTGGCCCAGGCGTGTGAGACGCTGATTCGATCCCATGATCCGGTCAACGGCGGGTTCGGCACCGCTCCGAAGTTTCCGCCGCCGCTGTCGCTCGACGTGCTGCTCCGGCACCATGTCGCAACCGGGGATGCCGAGGCGTTGCGGGTGAGCGAGCTGACCCTCGACCACATGGCGGCCGGTGGCCTGTACGACCATCTGGGCGGCGGGTTCGCTCGCTACTCGGTCGACGAGCATTGGGCCGTGCCCCACTTCGAGAAGATGTTGTACGACAACGCGTTGCTGATCCCGGCGTACCTCCATGGTTGGCAGCTGACCGGTAACGACCGCCACCTCCAGGTGGTGGGGGAGACGATCGGCTATGTGATGCGTGACCTGCGGTTGGAGGGTGGTGGGTTCGCCTCGGCCGAGGATGCCGATAGCGAGGGTGAGGAAGGCCGGTTCTACGCCTGGACCGAGGCCGAACTGGTGGGGGCCCTCGACGATGACGAGTTGGCGTTAGCCCGGGAGTGGTACGGGGTCTCGGCGACAGGCAATTTTGAGGGGTCAAACGTTTTGCATCGGCCGGTGGTTGGCGACCTCGCCAGACCGGAAGAAGTGGAGGCGGTACGGGCGAAGCTCTTCGAGCTCCGATCAGGCCGTGTTCGGCCTGGCCTTGACGACAAGGTGCTTACCGAATGGAACGCTCTCATGATCTCAGCCCTGGCCGAGGCGGGAGCGGCTGCGGCGGAGCCGGAATGGGTTGCGGCCGCGGAGCGAGCGATGGCCTTTCTCGAAACCGAGCTGTGTCTCGATGGCCGCTGGTACCGGAGCTGGCAGCGGGTGGGCGGAAGACGCCACCTTGCCTATGCCGCCGACTACGCCGCTCTGGCCGATGCCTACACCCGGCTTGGCGAGGCCACCGGTCAACGCCGCTGGCACGAGGCCGCCTTGTCGACCAGCGAGTCGATGCTCGACCTGTTCTGGGATCGGGATGGTGAGGGAGGTGTGCTCACCGTCGGCCGCGATGGCGAGCAGCTCCTTGTCGACCGCAAGGACTTCTTCGACAGCCCGGTCCCGTCGGCCAATGCAAACGCCGCCTTCGCGCTAGGGCGGGTATCGGCCATCTGGGACCGTCCTGATTTGGCCGAGCGGAGCGAAGAGATTCTCCGGCTGGTCGGAGCGGCCATGGCGACCCAACCCCAAGCCAACGGTCGGCTACTCGCCGCCTTCGATCTTTTGGTCGGCGGCCTGAGTGAGATCGTGGTTGGCGGTGATCGTCCGGACCTGTTGGCCGAAGTCCGCAGTCGCTACCTGCCGAGTTCGGTCGTTGTCCACGGCGAGCGTTTCGAAGGCTCGATCTGGGCCGACCGAGACGACGGCCGGGCCTATGTCTGCCGCAACTACACCTGCGGCCTCCCGGCCGTTGACCCGACGTCACTCGGTGCCCAGCTCGACGCCATGGGGCCGCGGCGGCCAACAGATAAAGTCTGACGAAACGCCGAGCATGAACACCGCCGTCGCTGGTCACGAAGCCTGATTGGCCGATAGCCAGGCTGGCCTGCGCCGGCCGGACGTTTGGTCCGGCCAGCAGGAGGCTTCTCTCGGCCTGGCCGATTTACATCATGCCGCCCATGCCACCCATGCCACCCATGCCGCCCATGTCTGGCATGCCACCCATCCCGGCGTCGCCGCCGGAGTCCGGCTTGTCGGAGATGATCACTTCGGTCGTTAGCACCAAAGCTGCAATGGAGGCCGCGTTTTGAAGTGCGGCCCGTGTGACCTTTGCCGGGTCTGTGATGCCCGCCGCCATGAGGTCTTCGATGACCCCGGTGGCTGCGTTGAGACCCAAGTTGCCTGTCGCCTCTTCTACCTTGGCCACCATCACCGCCGCTTCGAGTCCGGCGTTCGAGGCGATCAGTCTGGCAGGTGCCTGGAGCGCCCGATAGACCGATTCGGCCCCGGTTCGCTCGTCACCTTCAAGTTTCTTGGCCATGTTGGCAACCTTGGGTCGTGCTCTGAGGAGAGCCAGTCCACCGCCGGGGACCACGCCCTCTTCGAGGGCGGCCCTGGTGGCTGACAGAGCATCTTCGATGCGATGCTTCTTCTCTTTCAGCTCGACCTCGGTCGCTGCGCCCACTTTGATTACCGCTACGCCGCCAGCCAGCTTCGCCAGGCGTTCCTGAAGCTTCTCACTGTCCCAGTCCGAGTCGGTGTTTTCGATCTCGGCCTTGATCTGGGCGACTCGGCCGGTGACCTCGTCCTTGTCGCCACCGCCTTCGATGATCGTTGTGTTGTCCTTGGTGATCAGCACCTTGCGAGCTGTGCCGAGCATGTCGAGGGTTACGGCGTCGAGCTTGAGGCCTATGTCCTCGGATATGACCTGTCCACCGGTGAGAATTGCTAGATCCTGCAACATTGCCTTGCGGCGTTCACCGAAGCCGGGGGCCTTGACCGCCACTGTGGCCAAGGTGCCGCGGATCTTGTTGACCACCAGGGTGGCCAGTGCTTCGCCCTCGATGTCCTCAGCGATGATCACCAGCGACTTGCCCGTCTGCATGACCTTTTCGAGTGCGGGGACCAGGTCCTGCACCGAGCTGATCTTGCCCTGGGTGAACAGGATGTAGGGATCGTCGAGCGACGCTTCCTGGTTCTCGGGGTCGGTCACGAAGTAGGGGGAGATGTAGCCCTTGTCGAATTGCATGCCTTCGGTGAATTCAAGTTCGAGGCCGAAGGTGTTTGACTCCTCAACAGTAACGACACCGTCCTTGCCGACCTGGTCGATGGCGTCAGCGAGAACCTGACCGACGGACTCATCAGCGGCTGAGATCGAGGCGACCTGAGCGATCTCACTCTTGTCCTCGATCTCCTTGGACGAGGTGGCGATGAATTTGACGGCCTCCGCGACCGCAGCTTCGATGCCTCGTTTGAGGCTGAGCGGGTTGGCTCCTGCGGCCACGTTTCGTAGGCCTTCTTTGATCAGGGCTTGGGCCAGCACGGTAGCGGTTGTGGTGCCGTCGCCTGCGACGTCATTGGTCTTGGTCGCAACTTCCTTGATCAGCTGGGCGCCCAGGTTCTCAAACGGATCGGACAGCTCGATCTCACGAGCGATCGATACCCCATCATTGGTGATGGTCGGAGCACCAAAACTCTTGTCCAAAACGACGTTGCGGCCTTTCGGACCGAGGGTGACCTTGACCGTGTCGGCTAGTTGATCTACGCCGGATTCGAGGGCCCGTCGTGCCTGTTCATCAAACTTCAGTTCTTTTGCCATGTTGGTATCAGCTCAGCTCACTATTGCGAGAATGTCGCGTGCGGGCAGGATGAGGAGGTCGTCGCCGTCGATGGTGATTTCGGTGCCTCCGTATTTGGCGTAGACGACAACGTCGCCGACCTTGATATCCATGGGGCTGAGCGCTCCGGTGTCGCTTCTGCGGCCTGCCCCTACGGCGAGGACGTCGCCACGTTGCGGTTTCTCCATAGCGGTGTCCGGGATAACAATGCCGCTGGCCGTTTCGGCCTCAGGGTTGTGTGCTTTGAGGACGATCCGGTCCTCCAGGGGCTGTAGTTTCATGGTTTGTACGCCTCCATGGTGTTAGCACTCTCGGCATGAGAGTGCTAACTGGAACCCTACGGCAGCAGTGGTGCGCATCCTCATCAGAAGAAAATCGTGTGGGAATGCAACCGAAGGGGGAGCGGACCGGGCGCGCTCATTGGCGCCGACGCCGAGCATAGAATCGCGCCGTGCCCGACTGGACCTACCTGCCGCTTCGCAACGTCTCGATCGGTGTGTTCGGGAGTGAGCAGAAATCGCGCCAACGGGCCATGGGGTTCATCCGAACGGTGGCGCGCTTTCCCGGAGGCGGAACGATCATCCGCGGCTTCGACTACACCCACGATCACGATGCGGCCGAGGTTTCGACCGAGAGCGGCAGCTATCCCTCGCCGATCGGCGTGATCGTAAGCGAGCCGGGCGATGCTTCCGACACCGTGTTCCGATCGATGGGCTACGGCTTTGCGGTCGCTGCCGATTTGCTTCCAGACGGTGCGGTGATCTCGAAATCGACCACCGTCGCAGGTCTCGTGAGCGAACTCGATGCGGGCGCGACGCTCCTCGTCGCCAACGATGCGGTGATCGCGCAAGGTCCCGAGACAGCTCAGCGTGTCAACGAAGCACTCGCTGGACGAGAACACCGGGGCAGCGAACCAGAACCAGTGCAGTGGCTCTCGCCCTGGAGATGGCCGGCGTGGGTCTGGGCGTTCTGGCTTGGTGTCGCCATGATCGTTGCAGGAATCGGGGCATCGATCATCGCGCTTGGCCCGGTGCTGCTTGCCTACGACGAAGAGTTCCTCGGAGCATCGCTCGCCGATCTAGACGCCCTGAATCCTCAGCTTGTCTCCTTCCTTCAACACGATCGCATCACGATGGCCGGCTGCATGATGGCCATTGGTTTCAACGACCTGGGTTTTGCCTTCGCCATGCGCCGCGGGTGGCGCTGGGCCCGCGGGGGTTTTGCGGTCGCAGGAGCGGTTGGCTTTCCAACGTTTTTCTTGTTCCTTAGCTACCGCTTCTTCGACCCCTTGCATTGCGCTGTTGCTGTCGGCTTCTTCCCGCTCTATCTCGGCGGTGTGTACGGGCGGAAGGCGAAGCAGACGTGGCAGCTGCCAGTCGAGGTCGATCAAGCGGTCCGCCGCCGTGCCATTACCGGTCAGTGGATGATGGTCGTGATTGCCGTCGGGGTGTTCTTGTCGGGGTTCATCATAATGATGGTGGGGCTGCGCGATGTCTTGATCCCGTCCGATGCCGTCTTCCTCGGTGACTCCCAGGAGGAGTTCGCTACCGCGCTCGACGGGCGCCTCCTCCGGTTCATCGCTCATGACAGAGCCGGCTTCGGCGGCACCCTCGCATCACTCGGCGCCGGGCTGATCACCACGGCCGCCTGGGGGTGGAAGGCGGGAGCGCGGGTGACCTGGTGGATGTTGCTGGCGGCGTCGAGCGTCGGCCTCGGAGCAGCACTCGCCGTACACGTGGCCGTCGGCTACACCGACTTCGTTCATCTTGTGCCCGTCTACGCCGGGATGGCCTGGATGGTCGGCGTACTCGGCTTCTCCCGGCGGTGGTTCTTCGAAGAGCTGGCGGCGTATTGAACTCGTCAGCGTATTGAGCCAGCCGGGCGATCAGGAGCGATGGCCGACGAGGAGGGTGGTCATCTCGTCGACGACGGGGGATGCCGCTTCCACCTCAAATCCACGGTCCGAGAGCATCGTCGACAGGTCGTCGACCGAGCGTGAACGATGGCGGGGCACAAACACGGCGTGCTGGAGGGACCACGCAGCAGCGTAGGTGCCGCTGCCGACCATGAAGTCGTGGATGGCGATCCAGCCCATGTCGCGGTCGGCCAAGGCGTCGAGCAGTGGCTCGTGGGTGTCGCCAGGGATCGAGGAGAAGAGGTAGCTGAGGACTGTTCCGTCGTATTGCACGTTGTCCGTGTCTGTCGGCCAGGTAGCAGGATCGAGTGCACTGCCGGCAATGAACGAGACGCGCTCGTCGACCGGGGGTGCCGAGTCGACGACCACGTCGAGGTCCACGACATCAACGTCGACATCATGGTGCTTGGCGATTGACCGGGCGATGGCTCCCCAACCTCCACCCAGGTCGAGGACTCGGTCTTCGGACTCCGGCAGCGATGTGGCGATTGCCTTGGCCGGCCCGAGCGAGCCCGCATATTGCGACTGCTGGTAGCTCTCGGCCTCATCGGAGTCGGCGAACCAGCCCGTGTAGCCGGCTCGCTGGTCCGGGTCGGTCAATACGTCGGCGAGTACGTTCTCGCCGGTCTGGCCAAGCGTCAGCCTGGGCGTCATCTGCTGGAGGACCTGACCGCCGAGGTAGTCGGCGTAGGAGTTGTCGCCGGCCAGCAGTCGCTCCATCGAGCTGTGGAGCTGCCAGATACCTTCGTTCTGCTCGACGAGGCCTTCCTCGGCAAGGACGTGCAGCCATGTGTCGACGAGACCTGGGTCGGGGTAGGTGTTGGTCAGCTCTTCGGCCGTGGCTGGCAGCCGATCGAACAGCCTTTGTTCGCAGGCCGTGAGCAGTGCCCACGATGCGATGTAGCCATACCCGGTGGCATTGATCTTTCGTGCAGCTGTGGTCAGGTCCATGCTTCGACCATCGCGGCTGTGGTCTCTGTCGTCAAAGCAGGGGTAGCTCGACCCGTACGGTGGTGCCCCCGGCCGGCGGGCTGGTGGCCGAGATCGTTCCGCCGTGTTGTTCGACGAGGTGACGGGCGATGGCCAACCCCAAGCCGGTGCCCCCGTCATGGCCTTTGTAGAAGCGATCGAACACCTTGTCGATCTCGATAGCACCGATCCCGACGCCTGTATCGCACACCTCGATGACCACGGTGTCGTCGATGCCGCGACCGATCAGCTCGATGCGTCCGGACGGCGGAGTGAACTTGACCGCGTTGTCGAGCAGGGCGTCGAAGACTTGAGTGAGATGGTCGCTGTTGCCGGAGACCACGACGTTCGCGATGGGGTCGAGGCCGGTGCAGTCGATCACGTCGGCCAGGAACTCGCGTTGGATCCGGGTCGACTCCTGCCCCTCGTGGTGCTTGTCGGCCAGACTTGCCAGCATGGAGTCGACCGATCCGGCCAACGCTCCGATCTCGTCATCCCGGTAACGGCCGACGATCCTGGCCTCGTGATCACCGGCATCGGCGACCCGGCGGGTCTCGACGTCGAGCGCTTCAAGCGGCCGGAGAGCTCGACCGAGCGAGATCGACACCGCTAGTCCACTGACCAGCAGCGTGACAGCCGTGGCCGGTACGAGCACGGCCAGCCGAAGCGCGGGAGGGCCTGTCAGGATTTCTCGCAACGAAGAGTGTGCCTCTGCCCCAGCTGGTGGGATGGGTCGTGCCCTACCTTGAGCTGTTCGGCGGGATTCTGCTGATCCTTGGACTGGCCACCCGGTTGACGGCCATCGTGTTCGCCGTCTACCTCGCACTGGCGGCTCTCGTCGTCACTCGTTCAAACGGACTCGTCGGACCCCGCGGTGGTGGAGTTGGCTACGAACGTGCAGACGATCTCGCGTCAGTCTGACACCGACTTCGGTGGTTTGCTTTGAGCGTTCTTCACTCTGATTCGTTCGCCGTCGAGTTCGGTCCCGTTCAAGTTTCGCACGGCCGCCTTCGCATCCCCGACCTTCGGCATTTCGATAAACCCGAATCCCTTGGACAGCCCCGTTTCGGCATCGAGGACGATCGTGCACGACTGGACGGGCCCGAAAGCCTCGAACAGATCCTTGAGGTCGGTCTCTGTCGTTGATCGGTCGAGGTTGCGGACGAGAAGTCTCATCGCGTCGAGTTTGCCACCGATTAGGCGGCTGCAGTCGTTGGGGTGATAGGTCCCGAACAGTTGGCGTTCACTCGGAACGGACTACGTCTTGGCGTGCTAGTTGCTCGATTCCGGGCATGGCGAGTAGCCCTGTGGTGCCGACCCGCTCGTCAAAAAGCAGTTGGAGTTCGGTGGCTCCGAGACTTTCCTCGCTTGCCGAAACGACCACGAGGCTGAAGTCTTCGCCTGCTTCGTCGTCGGAACCGATGAAGACCTCCGTCCAGATTGCGACTCCGTCGGCGCTGACGAACGTGCGGAGCGGGTAGTGGCGGTCGCTGGGGGTCACGACGACGAGCCAGATCGGCGTCTCCCGATTTTCCCAGCCCGAGACCGTCGCGCGGAGCGTGTTGCCTGTCCGTTCCACCGGCGTTGTCCCGTCGGGCTCGATGATCTCGACGACGAGGGCATCCTCGACCTCCTGTGCTGGTTCTTCTGGATCCACCTCGTCGGAGTCGGCGATTTCGGTCTGGGTGGTCTGCCCGGGTTGGCCTCCGGCCTCCAAACCGGCCGAGGTCGATTGGGTCTCGCTGTTGGCCACCCCCGCCTGGTCGGGGTCGTCGCCGGTGCAGCCGGCGCCGATCAGGGCACAGGCGATCAAGATCATCACGATTCGAGCCATGCCGACCTCCTCATGACGGGACGGGAGCTGGACCTAGGGCTAGGCCGGTCGAAGGCTAGTCGCAGCGAATGAGGCGTTCGAGTCTGGCGGCACGACGGGGGTGAGTTGGCGGCTCCTCGGGTCGTCAGGGCTCAAGCACGACCCAACCGCGACGCTGCAGCTCGGCGGCAAGGTCTTCGGTCGACACATCTTCAAGGGCCGCCTCCGACGGTGAGCGCTTTGCCGATGAGGAGCGCTTTGCCGGTGACGAGCTGGCCGTCGATTTCCGTGGGGCGATTTTCGATTGGGGAGCAGTTGCTCGGGTCGAGGCTGCAGGCCCGGAGTCGGTGGGGGGTCCGTCACCGTACAGCTCGGACTGCAACTGTTCGATGAACGCATCGGCTTCATCCCGGGTGAACTTGCCACCAGCTTGACGCTGGGTGAATCCCATCGGACCTCGGGCGTCGCGAAAATCACTGTGGCCGGCAGCTTCCAGCAACTCAAGAAGCTCGTTGAGTTGCTTTCCCATCGCCGGTGGACCAGAAGATTGACCAAAGGCCATGCCGCAGTCTCCCACACCTTGCATGGTCGAGCCGCGTACCGACAGCTCACGCAGCGACCCAGCGGCCAGCACGGCTCAAGACTATTCGGGGTTCTCGGACTCCTGATCTTTGATCGCATCCTCACGCTTGGCCAGCTCCGCTTCCTTCTCCATCAGCTTGCGTTCCCGGATCGCAAAAGATTCGCTGTCACCGACCGAGGCTGGCCGTGACGGCTCAACACCTGGCCTTGACCAATCTTGGGTGTCCTCGGCGCCAAGCGGTCGGCGTTCAGAACGGTGCGGGTTGTATTCGTAACGAACTTGCCCCCCGGGCGCCGCCGAAGCGCCCTCCGGTCGACCTAGCAGAAGCCAAGCGACCGCCCCGATGGTAGGGATGATCAAGACCAGGAAGACCCATGTGCTTTTCTGCATGTTTCTGATCAACAACGAGTCGGTCATGATCACGTCAAAGAGCGCCCACAGCCAAAAGATCAGGAGCAACCCACTCGCCAAGCCCGGCACTACCAAAAACCTCAACATAACGCCCACACCGTAGACGCCCAGGCCCTTCCCGTCTCGGCTGCTGTAGTGAGCAAACGTCGCAACACCCCAGGCCGGACGACCCAACACGCAGCGCCGCTGAACCCGAACCGATCCGAAGCACTACCAATCGGGCGAACCTTGGGCTGGCAATCGCCTCAAGGCCCACCTGACTCCCTAGCTGGGTAACGAGGTGGAGGGTGGGCTGTGATCGGCGCCGGCTTCTTTGTGGCCAGCCGATCTAGGTTGCACGGCGTAGAGCTTCGACTGCCGAGGCCACCGTCCGTCTATGTCGATTTGTTGAGCTGACGGTCCACCTGGAATCCGCCGGTCGATCAGGCCAGTACTGAACTTCCGCGTCCACTCCCTTGGAACGAAGGCTCTCCACAATCGAGTTGGACTCATCGGGTTCAAGCTGGGGCAAGGACATTGTGAACTTGCCTCGCCGCCAAACCAGGCGATCGAGACCAAGCGCCCCAACCCATCCAACCGCCGCTCCTGCCAAGACCAGAAGCGCCAGGGGCAATGCTATGAACCGTGAAAGCAGTGCACCGACAGCCGCACCCGGTGTGAGCACCGCAGCCCACCCGGCAGCATTCAGCTCGGACGAGCGAAATCCGCCCTTCCGCACCCGCCTCGAAGAGTGACGCTGGGAACGCCCGCCCACGTAGCTAAACCATCCGGGTTCCTGGCCCACTAGACCATCCTCGCACTTCCAAGCTGTCGTTTCCGATCGCTCAGACCACCCGATCAGCCTGGTCTGTGGCTGGTGCGGACTGATCCGTCAGCGAGTGCTTGTAGAAATGACTTATGAGTTCAGATTTCTTGGAACGCCTAGTGCCTCTGGACCAGTCGAACTGGCTTTCCGCTGCTCAGGTTCGCGTGACGGACGAACAGCTTCCGATGGTCGCACATCATCAACCCGTGGCGCTGGAGGTCTTGGCAAAGGCATACATCCAGCTGGGAGACCAGTCCTGGCAACCACTTGGCTTTGTCGGCGCCGACGGATCAATTGTTGCTGTGCTCGCACTTACTCATTCCGACAAGGTTGCGGAGGTCCGGAACTTCGCGGTGGACTTCCGGCACCAAAGAGGCGGCATCGGCACGAAGGTGATGCGTGCCGTGATCGATTGGTGTCGTCAAGCCGGTGCTTCAACGGTCCAGCTCACCTTCCACCCCGACAACGAAGCTGCAGCTGGCCTCTATCACAAGGCCGGCCTGCGTCCGACGGGCGAGACTCGTGGGATCGAACCCGTCTGGAGCTTCGACCTAGACCGTGACACCGATTTCGAGTAGCAGCGCTAATCAGTCGGGCGCCAACCCGGCTCAGCGGCGGTGAGCGCTGGCGTTGGGGACTCGACGATCTTGCTGATCGCGGCTGCGACGGCCAGAGTCGTTCGGTCGTGGAGGTGCGGGCCAACAATCTGGATGCCGACCGGCAGCCCGGACTTCGTGGTGCCGACGGGTACGACGGTGGACGGCAGGAGGCACGCTCCCGCTGGTGCCATCCATGCGAGAAGGTCGCGGTAGGGCCGGCTCTGTCCACCCACGCTGACGATACGTTCGGCTGAGGGCTGATGATGGTCGTGAAGTATCGCTGGGCAGACCATCACTGGCATCAGAATGGCGTCCCAGGTGTCGAAGAACTGATGCCATCGAAGTCGCATCTGTTGGCGCGCTTCGTTTGCTCTCAACCAATCGCCGTGGCGCACGGCCCTGCGATGCCGTTGCACCGTCAACGGATCGCTGCCAGACAAGCCGGCCCACTCGTCCAGCTCAGCGGTCTGGTTCCCCGCCCCGAGAATGGCCTGCAGGAGTGTGTCAAACAACGTGAACATCTCCTCCAGACTCGTCTCCGGCCTAGCGTCGCGATCAACAACGAAGCCATGGTCATCAAGATCAGTAGCCACCGCCTCAAGCAACCCGATCGTCTCGGGCTCGACCGAAGCAGCGGGATCGTCGAACCAGGCCGCTAGCCGAATCGGCCTATCCGGGGCTGGCGGCAAGGAGAGCTGCCAGGCATCCCTCGCGAACAGATCAGGGCCGGTGATCAGCTGGAGCACCGCCGCCACGTCCTCAACCGACCGGGCCATCGGCCCAGCCACAAAGAGGTCGGGAACGCTCAAGGACCCAGGAGGGCCAGGGATGTGGCCCTGGGCTGGGACAATGCCATGGCTCGGCTTGTGTCCCACGACACCACAGGCGTGCGCCGGTATCCGGATCGACCCACCGATATCGCTGCCCACTTCGAGGGGAGTGAACCCGCATGCCAGCGCCGCTGCGGCACCGCCCGAGGAACCTCCCGGGGTCCGGGCCAGGTCATAGGGGGTTGTTGGTCACCCCGAAGACCTCGTTGTAGGTCTGCATGTCCCCGGCAAACATCGGGAGATTGGTCTTGCCGTACACGATGCAGCCGGCCCTGCGCAACGCAGCCACCGGCGCCGCATCCGCCTCCGGCACGTAGTCCGCCAACATTGGCGCCCCCGACGTCGTCCGCATCCCGGCCGTCGAAAACGAGTCCTTGACCGTGATCGGGACCCCATGCAGCGGGCCAAGCTCATCACCCCTCGCCCTTGCGTCATCGGCCCGGTCGGCCTCAGCCCGGGCCCGCTCAGCGTCGATGGTCACCACAGCGTTGATCGGCCCGTTCAACCTCTCGACCCGATCCAACAGATGATCGAGAACCTCCCGGCTGGCGACCTCGCCTTCACGGAGCGCGGCCGCCAACTCCAGCGCCGAACGTTCATGCAACTCTCTCACACCATCACCCCGCAACGGCCATCAAAACCCAACACCAAACGACCTCCAACTCGAACGAGCCATTACACACCAGATACCTGGGGATCGGACCTCCGCTAGCCTTGATTTGATTCTGTACCGGTGCCTGAAGGCGACGGCTCGAACCCAGTCTCGCTGCTCACTCGTAACTCAGGCTCTCCGGGTAGTGGCTCTGGCCTGGCTGAACACCACGGTGCCGTCCTGAGTTTCGGCCTGCACAATGACTGCGTCGCCATCGTCGTGCCACATCTTGGTGATGATCCGGTCGCCCGGCCAGACCTGATCGGCGAACCGGCCTCGAAGGGAACCAAATCGATCTACTTGGCCGTCACAGAGGCCGGCCAGTACTGCCCGTCCGACGAATCCATAGGTGCACAATCCGTGTAGAAACGGACCCTTGAACCCGGCGGCCACGGCGAAGTCTGGATCGATGTGCATGGGGTTGGTGTCACCGGACAGCCGATAGATAGCCCCTTGTTCTGGTCTGGTGTCGTAGTCGACGATGGCGTCGGGCTGACGGGCGGGTGGTGCGTTCACACCTTTGCTCGATGGCCCTCGCTCGCCACCGAAGCCACCGGCGCCGATGAAGAACAGTGACGAGTAGACCGTGAACAAGGGCCCGTCGCCGTCAGAGGCAACGCCTTCGACCCCGAGAACGGCCGCGTTCCCCTTGTCCCAGACCTCGAGGATGCGTCCGGTCAATTCGAGATCGCCTTTCGGCGGCATGGCCCGATGCTGTATGACACCTTGTTCACCATGTAGCAGTCGAGTGAAGTCGAGTTTCACGGCTTGGCCCAGGCCCCGGAGGACTGCCATGCCCGGTATGACGGCATAGGTGGGCAGCACCGTTGGACCCCGCCCTTCGTAGACGAAGTCCAGATCGTTCTCCGGTCGAGCACCCACACCTAGGGCGTAGATCACGCAGTCTCGTCTGTCCCAGGAGAAGGTGCTGGACTCGAACTCGGTCCCGACTAGCGACGCGGACAGGTCAGCGGTGCTCATGGATCGATCCTCCATCAGGCGGGTAGTCCTGGTCAAGACAGAAACTCATACTTGTCTCATCTCGGCCAATTCGAAGCGATGAGTGCCGGCAGCAGGAACAATCTCAGGTAGTCCTCAAGGTCGGTTCCTTGGCGACGGGCCACGCCGGGGATCATGATCAGTGAGGCGACTACACGCAGCGTCCATTCCGCGGCGTCGCGTGGGTCGAGTTCTGGTCGGATGGCGCCCACCCGTTGCCACTCCTCGAGGTACGGGCACAAGAACGAGACCGTGCGTGCGAACAACATGTCGAACGCGCCGGAGGGTGGGGTGCCTCGGCCTGGATCCTGGCTTTGGCCGAATAGTAAGGCCAGAGTGTCGTCTCGGCGGGCGGCTTGTATAACTCTGGTGCAGAACTCGAGAAGGGCATCCGAGGCGTCAGCGAGGCTGTCCAGCCGCGCGCCGAGCCGGGAGAGATAGCGGTCGATGTCACGCCCGGCGACGCCGAGAAGTACACCGTCGCGGCCATCGAAGTAGCGATACAGCGTGGCGCGGGACATGCCGGCGGTCTCGGCGATGTCTTCCATGGTTGTATCTGCAGCGCCAAATCGGCGGAGGCATTCTTCGGCTGCATCCAGGATCCGGAGGTGCACCGCCGATCGGGAAGCGGCCGGTTCGTCGACGGAATGAGCGCTTGGCATGAGACGTAGTCTAATCTGTGTCTCGCCCATCCTTTGAAAGGGATTGATGGCGGAGAGGATGAGATGACACTCACAGCGCTCGAGTTCCTGGGCGGGCAACACCTCGGCGAGGGCAATTGGCGGTTCGATCTCGGCCGCGAGCTGCACGGCGCATTCGGCGGTGCATTCGGCGGTGTTCTGGCTGCCGTCTCGATTCTCGCCGGGCAGGAGCGAGCCAAGGGCCGTTCTCCCTCCGCGCTCGACTGCCGTTTCCTGCGCGGTCTTCCCGCCGGACCCGCCCGGGTGCGCACGGAATTGGTCGCCGAGGGCCGCACCATCACCTGCGTCTCCGTGGACATCGTCGGCAGCGATGACCGCCTCGCCACCAGAGCCACCGTGAGCTACGTAAACGCTGGCGGCCTAGAACCTCTCGATAGCGGCGGATCCCCCATCCGGACGCAGCCCGACGCAACTGCACACGCGGAGGGGAAGCCTTGGAGGGAGCCAAAGGGTGTGGAGATTCCCATCCTCGCAACGTTCGACCCTCGGGGTGTGGGTTGGGGCGACCTCGGCATCGCAACTTCGGTCAAGGTGCCCTGGGACGACCCACCGGCTGCCGCTGCAAGCGCCTGCCTCGCAGCAGACATCTGTGTTGGGCCGCCCGTGGACCTCGCCCTCACCGATGGTTGGGTTCCCCATCCCAACCCTGATCTCACTCTCCGATTCGCAGCCCCCACTAGTGGGCCGACCATGATCGGCCACGGCCGCCTCGAGAACATCAGCGCTGGCCTAGCCACCGTTCGAGTCGAGGTCTGGGGAGGCGGGAATCTCGCTGCCGTCGGCGCTGCCTCATCACTTCTCCTCCGCCGGACTCCAGCCTGACGGGGATCGCGAATAGACCTGGGTACTCGCCCTCGCCCTCGGCACCGCCACCGCCGACGAATGTGGCGAGTCGATCCAGTCCGACGAGCCGGCAGGCAGGTGACACAATCATCTGATAGTGTCTCAAGTGGCGACGTAGACGGGGCCCTTCCTCAACAGACGATGACATGACCAGCCCGGGCAACCAGCGCGAGCCGATCCTTCACCGAGTAACCGCATCAACGATCACAGGAGCCCTGATATGCCGTCAACAACCGCAGCGTCACTGGTCCTCAATGGGCCTCGATCGCCTGAGCATCGAACCTTGCCATGACGCGATTCAGCAAAGCCATGGTCCTCACGGAACCGCGCGAACTCACCGCGCATCAATTCGAACTGCCCGAGGTGACGGACTCGACAGGGCTGCTCCGAGTCGAGGCGTGTGGCCTGTGCGGCACCGATCACGAGCTCTACACCGGACACCTGCCTGCGCCCGGCCCTATTGTTCCAGGCCACGAGACCATTGGTGTCATCGAAGAGATCGGGGCCGACGCAGCCTCGAAGTGGGGGGTAGCGGTCGGCGACCGCGTGGCCCTCGAGTGCTTCCAGTCCTGCGGAGAGTGCGATCCATGCAGAGCTGGCATATATCGGCGCTGCATCCGTCACGGAACGGGCTCGCTGTACGGCCTAACGCCCACCTCAGTATCCCCTGGCCTCTGGGGTGGCTACGCCGAGTACCACTACCTCTCCGCTGATTCGATGTTGCTGCCCGTGCCAAACTCGCTGACTCCCGTGGAAGCCACGATGTTCAACCCCGTCGGTGCCGGCATCCGTTGGGGTGCCGATCTTCCCGAGGTTGGCCCCGGCGACATCGTCGCCGTTCTAGGCCCAGGGATCCGAGGCCTCGCCGCGATCGCCGCGGCTAAGGAGGCAGGTGCCGAACGGATCATGGTGACGGGCTTCGGTGACCGGGACCATCCACGGCTCGAAGCAGCGCTCACGTTCGGGGCCGACATCGCCGTCGACGTCGCCGTCGACGACCCGGTTCGAGCAGCGCGCGATCTCAGCGATGGTGAGGGCGCATCCGTCATTGTGGACGTCACCGCCAACGCTCCGACAGCACTGGGCCAAGGAGTGCGCATGGCCGCCAAAGGCGGCCGTCTAGTGCTGGCCGGCGTTCGGAACTCCGACGAAACACCAGGATTTCGACCCGATGCCGTGATCTTCAAGGAACTGACCATCATCGGCGCACTAGGAGTCGACGCGCCCGTCTACCGGCGCGCGCTCGACCTCCTCGCAAGCGACCGCTATCCCTTCCGTGAACTGCCCCGTGAGGTCGTCAACATCGAGAACGCCGCCGACATCTTGGCGTCGATGGCCGGTGAGTCCGATTCGGTCCCACCCGTCCACGCCGTACTCGCCCCCTAACTGTAGGAGCGTTCCCAATGGTCCCTAGGTGAAATGTGGTGGAGCTGAGGGGAATCGAACCCCTGACATCCTGCTTGCAAAGCAGGTGCTCTAGCCAACTGAGCTACAGCCCCGAGGCACACCAGGTTAGCGGTTTCCTGGCCGCGCGGTTGGCCCTGCCGACTACTCAGTCCACCACCATCTCCACTAGGTCTCGTCAGCCATTGAGCCAATAGCGGAGGTAGGCAGGGACCTCGCGGGCGAGGCCGTACACATCCCTCAGTTCGAAGTAGTCGGCATGGGTGGTTGTCACCGATTCGATTCCCGCTTGTTCGAGCGCCAGTTGGCTGCGAGGCACATGGAAGAACTGGGTGGACACGATCGCTGAGCGCCAGCCGCGCTCTTTCATGATGGCTGCTGCGTTGGAGGCCGTGGCCCTAGTGGTGACACCGGTGGGGTCGATCACGATTCTGTCGGCATCGACCCCGGCCTCCACCAGATATTCGGCCATCACCTCGGCCTCGCTGTAGCCGGACGCTCCGATCCCGCCGCTGACCAGGATGTGGTCGGCGAGCCCGTCGGCGTGGACCTCGGCCGCGGCGTCAAGACGGGCCGCCAGGCGCGGTGTCGGGGTGCGGTCTGCCTTGACCTCGTTGCCGAGCACGACGACCACGTCGCTCTTGGCTGCCGAGTCGGTCAGCCCGTCAGCGGCGATCAGCACCACCGCAAGAAGGAACACCAATAATGTCGTCGCAGCGATGGCTGACACGAGGCGTTTGACTCGATATTTGAGAAGTCGGCTCATGCCAACACCGACCTTAAACCGCCGATCGCCGGGCCTGGCGTCGCCGAGCCGAGCGGACCCCTCAGACCGAGCCGACCACGACTTCGCCGTGACGTAGGCCCAGCACCGGTCGCTGCAACACGCTGAGATCATCACGGGGATCAGAGTCGAAGAACAACACGTCGGCATGGGCGCCTTGCTCGAAGCTGTGGGTCGAGCCGAGATAGTCGTAGGCGGCTGTAGTGGTGGCGTGGACCACGGCCTCGGCCGACAACCCATAGTCGGCCAACCTCATGGCCTCGATGGCCACCCCTCCGTGGGGCACCTCGATGTCGGTGCCTGCCAGCACTGCAACCCCGGCTTCGGGTGCAGCCGACAACACTTCGCGAACGTTGTCGAGGCCCTGAGCGAACAGCTTTCCGCCACTCGACTCCGCTCCGAGCATGTCTCTGATTCCCTCCATGGCCGCCACGGTCGGAACCCATGCTCCACCCCGGGCGCCAAGGGCCACCAGGTCGTCGGGGGTGAGGAACAGCCCGTGCTCGATGCTGTCGATCCCGGCTGCCACCGCCATCGAGCTGGTGTCTGGGGCGGCGGCGTGAATCGCCACCCGACACGATGCCATGTGTGCCACCTCGACGGCCTGGAACATGGCGGCCTCGCTGAAGTTGGTGAGCGCACCGACACCCTTGCGGGGCCAGTCGCCGACCAGCTTCACCCAACTTACTCGACCGATGGTCGCCTTCTGCACCGCCTCAACAAGGTCATGTTCCTCCACCTCGACGGCAAACCCATCGAAGTAGCCGCCGGGGTTGGCGATCATCCGCCCCGCCATGTGCAGTTCGGGCCGCTTCGTCGGTGGCTCGTCGAGTACCCGCAACGTCACGTTGGAACTGTGACCCTTATCGGCAACGAGGAACACACCGCCCTCAAGCTGAGCCCAGGCGTTGAGCTTGGTCCGCTCCACAATCGACTCGTCGCTTTTGTCTTCGTCTCCATTGCCGCCGCCGAGGTGGGCGTGGCAGTCGGCCAGGCCGGGCACGGCCCACCAGCCGCCAGACTCAACCACCTGATCGACGGGCTCGTCGGCCGATCGAAGGTGGCCGTCGATCACGGTCACTTCACGGCTCACGCCGTCGAGGGTGCGGATGGTCAAGCCGAGACGCATCGCCTCAACCTAGTGGCCCCGACCCGCCGACTGTCCATCTCAGAATCGCCCGCTCGGACCAGGCCTTTCGGCTTGGCTGTCCACCTGGCGGGAGCCAACGGAGCGTTGGCCCTACGGGGCGATGACCATGGTGCCGACGTCGAGATCGGTGATGATCTCGACGGTCGAGCCTGACCGCACCCCGATCTCCACCGGCACGAATTCGGTTGCCTCCCCAGTTCCACCGACCTCAGGATCGACGACCTCGACGACGTAGTCGCCGCTGTCGAGCCGGATCAGTGCGTTGGCTCGCACCGTGGTAGCTCCGTCGGCGATCGCTTCGACCCACGAAACCGTGAGCGGGATGGCGTCGCCGTCGGGTAGCGAGACTTCCTCTGAATCATCGAGCGAGATCTCGGCCGCCGCTTCCCAGGAGCCGTCGCCGCTCGGCGCCAGCTCCACCACCACAGCCGTCACCGTTGAACGGTCGGGCAGCCTGGCAGACACCTCCATACCGACCTCGATCGTGTCGAGCAACTCGCCGGCCACCGGAAAGACCAGCTCCCGTTCGGCCGATGCCACCTCCAGCAACGCCCCCTGGCCCGACGAACCCACAACGCCGTCGATCGTGGCCACTGTCGATTCCGACGGAACAAAGACCACCGAACCGAACGCCACGGAGCCGGTCACGTCGAGGCCAAGGTCCTCCTGCCAGCGCTTCACCACGTCGGAGGTGAAGTCGGTGAACGTGTCGTCGACCGTCAAGGCGCCATCGGGATCGTAGCCAAGAGCGACCAAGTTGGACTCCAGTTGGGTTACATCCTCGCCAACATCGTCGACCGACATTGTCCGCCAGGCCGGCACATCACCGATGAGGGCAACCGTCGGAACCCCGTCGATCTCGTAGAGCACCGACGACCCGTCGACTACTTCGCCAGGGGGTGCAATTGCCGTCAACGTGGCGCCAGCACCGTTGCCGCCAACAACCGACACCTCACGTTGCTCGGTGAAGCGCAATTCGCCATCGGCTTCATGAGTGATCGACAGATCGGCCATCACGATCTCGGCCTGTTCACGAAGGGCCGGCTCGGCCATCTCCGATTCAGGCTCTGGAAGGAGGGCCGCCGGATCGAACACCATCGCCGATCCGGCGACCACAGCTGCCACCCCGGCAACAACAACCCATCGCATCATCTTCGAACCTCCTGTGGCCTCAGCCACGCTCACTTCAGCCACGCTCATGCCGCCCTCAGTGCTTCGGTTGGCGCCAGACGAGCGGCCCGCATCGCTGGATACAGGCCGGCCACCGCTCCGATTACGAGCGCCGAGGCGAACCCGCCGATCATGGCTTCGGGCGGGACCACGATGGCCCAGCCCTGCGATCCGGCGTATGCCGCGGTAACGCCGACACCGAGTAAGACGCCTGCCATGCCGCCCAAGGCCGACAGCAGCAGTGCCTCGGTGAGGAACTGGCGGCGGATATGGGCTCTGGTTCCGCCAAGGGCTCGACGAAGCCCGATCTCGTTGCGACGTTCGATCACCGCGATCACCATGACGTTGGCGATCCCGACCCCGCCAACCAGCAGTGAAACCGCACCAAGCCCAAGAAACAAGTTGGTAAAGGCGGCATCGGTTGCATCCTGCGCTTCCAGCAGTTCCGAGGGTCGCGAGATCGATACCTCGTCAGGACTCTGCGGATCAACGGTCGAGCTGAGCACCGAGCGAACATCGTCGATCAGGTCGGCGTCGGTTCGCAGGTAGATGGCTGATGGGTTCAGCTCACTTTCAAACAGCGATTCGGCGATCGACTTGCCGATGAGGGCGCCACGATCAAGGTCGGCGGCTAGTGGAAACGGTTCCAATACCCCGACGATGGTGAACCATTCGCCCCCGATCGAGACCATCTGGCCCTGGTCGACCTCCTCAACACCCAAGCGCTCGGCCGCCACCGAGCCGAGTACCACCGTGGGGGCCGCCGCCGTTGCCTCGGTCAGCCAGGTTCCGGCTGCCACTTCACCATTCAGCGCCGTGAGCAGGTCGAGATCAGCCGCCATGGCCGTGATCCCGCCGGTCTCGTTTTCGTTTACCAGATCGTTCTTCAGTACTGGTTGGTCGAGCTCAACCACATCGGCAACCCGTTCAACGGGCCCGATCCGGGATACCTTGCCGACTGCTTCTGCCGGTAGCACGCCGTCGCCCCCACCGAAGCCACCTGACGGTGTCACCGTCAACAGGTTGGTTCCCAGCGCGGCGATCTGGGCTCGCAGATCGGCACGACTCGACTCCGAGATGCCGAGCACGCCGACCATGGCCGCGATGCCGATCATGATCCCAAGGGCCGAAAGAGCGGTCCGCATCTTGCGGGTCCGCAATCCCGAACTGCCAACGGCAAGCACATCGCCAAACCGAAGTCGTGAGTTCTGAAGCTTCTTGTCTGATGCGGTGCCCGATGCAGCGCCTGGTGGAGCGATCGCCGTCATGATCTTGCTCCTGAGCCGACCCGGTGACCGTTCGACGATGCGTAGGAGCCAGAATCATGCTCGACCTTGCCGTCGCGTACTGCGATCTGGCGGGGCATGGCCTCAGCCACATCGGTGTCATGGGTGATGACAACGATCGTCGAGCCGGCCGCGCTCAGCTCGCCTATGAGATCGAGGATCGCATCGCTGGACCGGGTGTCGAGGTTTCCCGTCGGTTCATCGGCCAGAATGATCGCCGGCCGGTTCACGATGGCCCTGGCAAAGGCCACTCGCTGCCTTTCACCGCCCGACAGCTGATTCGGCAGGTGGTCGAGCCGTTGGCTGAGCCCCACCGAAAACAGCGCCTCGGCCGCCCGGTACCGGCGCTCCGTCGGAGCCACACCCGAGTACAGGAGCCCATTGGCCACGTTGTCCAACGCGCTCATGCCATCGATGAGAAAGAACTGTTGGAACACGAAGCCGATCAGTTGGGCCCGGACAGCCGAGAGTCGACGGTCGCCGAACGACGAAACCTCCCGCCCATCGATCATGACCTTTCCCTCGCTCGGTAGGTCGAGCGTTCCCATCACGTGCAGCATGGTCGACTTGCCAGAGCCCGACGGACCAACGATGGCCGCAAGCTCGCCGTGCTCGACCTGCAGCGAAACACCGTCAAGTGCCCGCACCGGAGGGGAGCCGTCGTACTGCTTCACAACGTCGATCAATTCCAGGGCGGCGGTCACTTCGGCACCACCACTTCGTCGCCGGGGCTGAGATCGCCATCGACCACCTCCACGACACCGTCGTCGAAGCTGCCGAGCTCGACCCCCACGAGCGCTGTCGAGCCGTCGGCGGCGACTCTCTCGACCGCGAAGCCGCCCTCGGCAAGCGAAACGAGGGCTCGGGTTGGAACAACCGTCGCTCCCTCGATCGCCTCACCGATGCTGAGCACGGTGACAGGACCCTCGATCAAGGTCTCGGTTGCCGAAGCAACCACCGCGATCGTGATCTCAACGGTCGGGGTGCCTTCAGGCTCTGTGGCGCGGATCACCGCGCTGATATTGGCGATTTGGCCGTCGACCACCGACTCGTCTGCCATCTCGATCGCCACCGCCTGCCCAAGTTCGAATTCGTCAGCGTCGCCGACCTCGACCACTAGAACAACCGATAGCTCGGATGTGGAGGTGGCTAGGACCGGCCCGCCGTCGGCTACCGATTCTCCCTCGGCCACCATCCAGGCATCGACGGCCCGTCCGCTCGGCATGGCCAGGTAGTAGCCAGGCTCACTGCGACCCGTCACCGGCAGGACGGCCGAGCTCTGCCATCGTTCCACGGCGGCCCCGGTTGCCTCGGTGATCGTCCCGTCGACCGTCATCTCGCCGTCAGGGTCGTAGCCCTCGGCCGCCAGTGCCTCCTCCAATTCGAGGGCGGTGTAGGTGGCGCTAAGCAGGATGTCGGACACGGCGTCGGTCTCGATCAGGGCCACAACCGGAACCTCGTCGACGGTATAGAGGATGGCGCCGTGTTCGATCGTCTCGCCGATCGGCGCCAGGTCCGTGATCACGCCATCTATCGAGGCGACCACGTCGGTCACCGCCCGTTGGGGCGCCACGGAGGCCAGCCTGGCCGTGGCAGCCGTGCCGAGCGGGGTTGTCGAGATCACCGACGACGGACCGGCCACGATCGCCACGCTAGCGATGTCGACCTCGCCAGTGAGCTCCACCCCGAGGTCCTCCTGCCAGCGTTCAACCATCAGGGCGGTGTTTGCGGTGAATTCGGTATCGATGTCGACGGTCTGGTCCGGGTCGTAGCCAAGGGCGGCCAGGTTGGTCTCCAGCTGCAAGACGTCTGGGCCGTCGTCGCCGGTGGCAAGATCTCGCCACATCGGCGTGTCGCCGTAGAGAACCACCACCGGTTGACCATCGACCTCGGCCAACACGTCGCCCCGTTCAACGACGGTGCCGGTCGGGATCACCGAAGTGACCGTGCCCCCGGCGCCCCCGACGTCGACCTCCTGGCCATAGCCGAGCGTGCCGGACCACTCGATCTCCTCAAGCAGGTCCCGCTGCTCGACAGCCACCGTGGTTAGCTCGACCACCTCGGCCTCCGCTGTCTCGGCTCGGTCCTGACGTTCGACGTAGGTGCTGATGCCCCAGGTGGCGGCGGCACCGATTGTTGCCCCGACGACCAATACGGGCCAGCGGCGACGATTGGAAGTGCGGTTGGCCTTGGTCAGTGCGGCCACCACGTCGGCATTGAGTCCTGGCTTGGTTGCCGCAAGCGCGGTCGCTGTGCCAACCGATGATGTGGGAGCCGATGATGTGGGAGCCGATGATGAGGAGTGCACGGGTGGGGTCTCTTGCTTTGAAGTCGTGTTTGACATGGCGGCCTAATTGCCCTGTGCTGTGGTGTCGCCACCGCCGGGCTGACCGACCCCGGCGTTGGTGAAGGCCTCTTCGATGATCGGGGCGCAACCGTCGATGGCGGCCATCACGTCGGGGTCTTCGTAGTCGAGCCCGAGCTGATCGGCGAAGCGGGCACTGCGGTTGCCGAAGCCCTGCTGACGTTGACCGCCCCCGCCACCGGCGTCGTCGCCACCCTGGCCATTGCCTTGCCCGGCGCCTTGGCCTGCGCCGGGTGCGCCGCCGAGTGTCAGGTCGCCGACGTCGTAACCGGCGTCGCGCACACAGTCGGAGAAGGCCAGGAGCCCGTCCTGAACATCAGGCGAGTCGAGAGCAGCCCCGCGGCCCCCAAAGGCGGTGTCGCCAAGTAGGGAGTTGCAGGCTTCGATCGCTTCTTGGAATCCTTCGGCGTTGCGGTCGACGGTCTGGAAGGCCTCTTGCAGCTCGATGTTGCCCTCAGCATCGACCGAGAGGTCTGGGAAGTCGATGCCCTCGGCTCGCATACAGGCCGAGAACGCGAGGGCGGCGTCGTCGGGGTCGGCCAACGGCGCTGCCGTGCCGGCCTCGACGTCGGCATTCGCAGTCGACTCAAGGGTTGCGATCTCGGTGGCGGCGCCGGCTTCACCACTGCTACACGAAGCGGTAACAAGAGCGAAGGCGGCGAGCATGGCTGCGGATCCGGACAGACGACGGGGTACGGGTTTGGTCCTCATAAGGAGGTACTCTCCCGCCCCCATGTGATGAGTGGGTTAGAGGACTGTCAGGCTTTCGCAGAGTGAGTCGGCCCTCAGTCTCCGATGGCGAAGAAGTCGCCAGAACGGCTTCCGATGAAGATCTGGCCATTCCATACCGCAGGCGTCGATTCGAGGCAGCCTCCGAGCTCCACCGCCCATCGCTCGATCGGGACCGTCGTGCCATCGCCCAGGTCGAAGGCGTGAAGGAAACCACCACAATCGGCCTGGATCAGCATGTCATCGACAACCACAGGCGAACTCCACAGCGGACCCTCCAAGGCCAACCGCCAGCGGTCATCCCCCGACATCCGATCTAGTCCCATCAGTTCGCCCTCGTTTGTGGCAACGATCAACAAGTCTCCGTGCAACGCCGGTGTGGCCCACACCCCGGAGCCGGGCCCGGCCCGAGACTGCCGACTCCACACAAGCGGATCATCGGGCTTGGTCGGATCGAGCTTCAGGATCTGCCCGAGCTCCCGACTGCGAACGTTGAGCCGTTGATATTGCGAGACCACATACAACATGCCATCGCCGTCGACAACGATCGTGGCATCGGTGTCATCGCCGGTCCAGTACCGCAGCACCTGGGTTGGGCTCTCGCCGTCGGCCAAGCCGGCGATGTTCCAACCTTGCACGAGGCCGCCCGAGTTTGTGAAGTAGACCGTGTCGCCGCTGATGGCTACCGAGTTCTCGATCGAGGCCTCCAGATCGCCGATTGCCCGCAGTAGAGCGCCGTCCCATGAGGCCGCCGAGAACACCACCTCGGGGTCGACGCGAACCGTGCCGTCTTCGTTGTAGCCACGGTTGATGCGGATGATGTAGAACCTGCCGTTCTCGCCACCCAGGAAAAGGTGGTCGTCGATCACTAGAGCCGAGCCGTCCCAGTCGTTGTTCCACAGCGTCGGCCCGTCGGTCTCCGACGAAAGCTTCCACAACGTGGTCGGCTGGTCGCCGTCGAGCGAAGCAATGTGGAAGTAGTTGTCACGGCTGCCGGTGTAGAGAAGGGGAAAGCCGTCGGGATCGATGGTGACCGAGCCCTTGATGATGTCGCCGGTCTGATAGGGAGCCATTGAGATGAGTCCAGACTCGGGATTGAGGAAGTTGACGTTTCGGTTGTAGGCCCCAAAAGCCAAGGTCCAGGCGCCCGTGGCCGGCAGCCGGAACACGGCGGGCTGACCAGTCCAACCGCTGCCGCACCATTCCTTGGCTTGACCCGCAACCGGAGAGTTCGAACAACCAACCTGATACGACCACTGGATGTGGGGATTGGTTGGCACAGGTCCCTGGCCGTGGTAGCTCCGAGTGGGATTGCCACGGAAGGTGAGCAGGCCATCGGTAGCCCCAAGATCGGTCCAGGGTCGACCCGAAGACGCGGGGTCGACCCAGACTCCGGGATCGGGAACAAAGGGCCAATCGATGTTGATGGCGTCGACCGAGGTGCCGACGGCGGTTCGGGGGCCCTCCGAAAAGCCGAGATCGCCGAATGCGCTTTCAGCGACGGCTGCTTCGTCGTCATCGGGACCGCTGCCGTTGCTGATCACCTCGTCGGCGGTGAAGTCTGGGTCGGCGGCCGAACTGCCGAGTGAGGAGCCGGCAGGATCGTCGTCTGCTGCCGCTTTGTTGGCGGTGTCGTTGGTAGCTTCGATTGTGCTGTCGGTGGTTTCGGCTACACGATCCGTGGTGGGGCTGGCAGGCTCGGTCTCGGCAACCGGTGCCGGCTCGGGAGCCGAAGCGGGAGCGGCCGAGGTCTCGACGTTGTCGGGATCCGCAGTCAACAGGTCGTCGAAGTGCAGCTTGAGCCTGATGGCGCCACTGACTGCTATGACACAAAAAATGCCTGGAACGAGCCAGATTGGCACGTATTTCCGAAGCCGCACCGGCCAAGTCTGCCCCGATAAGGCCCTGGTAGCACGGTATAGGGCCATCTCGGCCCTGCCGTGGGACCAGTGGGAGACGATAGCTTGGGGCCCTTCGTGCCTGACCTTGCCTTCTCGGGACCCCTCGCCATCTTCGACCTGGATCGAACCCTGCACGCCGGTTCCGGCCTCGGCGTGTTGTCTCGTCATGCCTTTCGCAGCCGCCTGATCGGCCCCGAACGTATGGCCCGGTCGCTCGTGCACGACCTTGTTTTTCGCAAGGGTGCATCGACAGACGGTCACATCAACTCGATCGCTGAACTGGCGCTCGACATGGGCCGGGGCACCACGTTGACCCAGCTCGAACCAGTTCTGGCCAAGACCTCGTCCGAGATCGCTGATTCGGTTCGCCCAGCCATGATGGGGGTGCTTGACCTGCACCGTCAGGCCGGCCACTACACCGTGCTGCTTTCGGCAAGCCCGCATCGCCTCGTGCAGCGCATTGCCGGCCTGCTCGGCTTCGATACCGGCATTGGCACCGTGATCGAAGACGTCGACGAGACCCTCACCGGCCGGATTATTCCGCCCATGTGCTACGGCGAGGGCAAGCTGACCCGCCTGGAGGCCGTCATCGGGTGGAGCGGGGGTCCGCTCCCGGCAGCCTCAAGCCCTCAGACCTACGCCTACGCCGATTCGTTGTCCGACCTCCCACTGCTCGAAGCCGTCGAGGTGCCCTTCGTGGTCGCACCAGACAAACGGCTTCGCCAGGTTGCAGGCGATCGAAGCTGGCCGATCCTCGAGGTCTAGGCCGGCCCCCGGCCTGGCGGGCCGTCAATGTTGCTACAGACCGCCCTCGGCAACCAGGCGTTCGAGCGTGATGTCTGGGTGGTCGGCGATCACACGATCCATCCAGTATTTGCTTTCGAACAATGCCATCTGGGTGCCGTCCTCTTTCGACAGCACATCGACGCCCTGCATCGAACGCAGCCGGGCGCTGCTCTCAAGATCTGTCTTGCGGGCGATCGAGTAGCTGGTGGCTGTTAATTCCGCCGCCGCCCCGAATTCGTTTTCAAGACGGTAGCTCGCCACCTCGAACTGCATCGGCCCGACCGCGGCCAGTACCGGGGCCTGCTCGCCGAGGTCTTGGTCGCGCAGGACCTGGATGGCCCCCTCCTCGTCGAGTTGGGCGATTCCCTTCCGGAACTGCTTGAACTTCGACACGTCTTTTACCCGAGCTCGCATGAAGTGCTCAGGAGCAAAGGCCGGCAGCTCGGGGAAGCGGGCTGGTTCGTCGGCGTAGATGGCGTCGCCGACCCGAAGCTCGTTGGCGTTGACCAGGCCGAGCACATCGCCCGGGTAGGCCTCTTCAACCGTCTCACGGTCCTGGCCGAACATCGTCTGGGCGTACTTCGTCGAGAACTGGCGCTCGGTGCGGCTGCCGATGGCGATCATGCCCCGTTCGAATCGACCTGAGCAGACCCGCACGAAGGCCAGACGGTCTCGGTGGGCCTTGTCCATCCCGGCTTGAACCTTGAAGACCATCCCCGAGAACGGAGCGTCGAGGGCTCGGCGGGTGCCGTCGGCCAGTAGTCGGGGCGCAGGGGAGGGGACCATGTCGACAACCCCGTCGAGAAGGAACCGCACGCCGAAGTTGGTGAGCGCCGAGCCGAAGAAGACCGGGGTTGATTCGCCGGCCAGGAACGTTTTCTGATCGGCCACTCGGCCGACCAACGACAACAATTCGGCTTCCTCGTGGGCGGTGTCCCACCATTCGCCTTCGGTGGCGGCCGCAGTGTCGTTGTCGACCTCCTCCTCGGGGGCCATGGTTGCTCCCCGGGCCGTGCGCTCGAACTTGGTGTATACGCCGGTGCCCTGATGGATGACGCCACGAAAGTCGCCAGGGATGCCGACGGGCCAGGTAACCGGGGTCGGCTCGACGACGAGTGTCTCCTCGATCTCATCGAGTAGTTCGAGCGGCGCTCTGCCGGGACGATCCCACTTGTTGATGAAGGTGAGGAACGGGATCTCCCGTTCACGGCAGACCTCGAACAACTTGAGGGTCTGCGGCTCGATGCCCTTGGCCGCGTCTAGCACCATGATGGCTGCGTCGGCTGCGGCCAGTACTCGGTAGGTGTCTTCGGAGAAGTCGCGGTGACCGGGGGTGTCGAGCAGGTTCATCACGCAGTCGCGATAGTCGAACTGCAGCACCGTCGAGGTGATCGAGATCCCACGCTGTTGCTCGAGATCCATCCAGTCGGAGGTGGCCGACCGACGACCCTGCCTGGCCTTGACCGTTCCTGCCTCCTTGCCAAGTGCCCCGCCATAGAGAAGGAACTTCTCGGTGAGGGTGGTCTTGCCCGCGTCGGGGTGCGAGATGATGGCAAAGGTTCGCCGGCGTGCTGCCTCGGTGCGGGGGTCTTTCACCAATCAAACGCTAGCGGCGCCGAAGCTTTCCCGGTGCCGCATCTTCGCCGAGGAGCTGCGACAAAACGGTGCGACAATCGCTCCATGAGCCAGAGCACGGCATCCACTCAGGTACGAGGCACCTGCCATCACGACTGTCCCGATAGCTGTGGCTGGGTGGCCACGGTGACCGACGGGATCGCGGTAAAGCTTCGTGGTAACCCCGACCATCCGTTTTCCCAGGGCGAACTTTGCCCAAAGGTCAACCGTTTTCTCGATCGTGTCTACAGCGACGAGCGCCTGCTCCATCCCCTGATCCGGTCGGGGGTCAAAGGCGACGGCAACTATCGCCAGGCGACATGGGATGAGGCATTGGCCCTTGTTGCTGAACGCTGGCACAAGATCATCGACACCGACGGCGGCCAGGCGATCGCCCCCTGGTCGGATGCCGGCACGCAGGGACTGCTGCAACAGAGTTCGCTCGATCGCCGATTGTTCGCCCGCATGGGGGCCACTCGCCAGACCGGCTCGCTCTGTGGAGCTACCACCGCCTGGGGCACGTTCGCCACCTACGGAACCCCCGATGGCGGCGATCCTCTCGCCGTCCGCCACTCGAAGCTCATCATCCTGTGGGGCACAAACACCCTCGTGACCAACCGTCATCTGTGGCCCCATATTTCCGAGGCCCGAGCCAACGGGGCCGAGCTGGTGGTCATCGATCCGTTCAGAACGATCACGGCCGAGCGGGCAGACTGGTTCATCCGCCCCCGTCCCGGCACCGACATTGCCATGATGCTTGCCGTCATGCACGTGCTCATCCGCGACGACCTGATCGACCGGCCGTACCTCGACGCCCACACCAACGGCTTCGACGAACTGGCGGCCAACGTTGCCGATGCCACCCCGGCCTGGGCGGCAACCGAGTGCGACGTACCCGTCGAGGAGATCGAGCGCCTGGCCGTTGCATACGGCACAGCCAAGCCTGCCTTCATCCGCACCCTCATCGGCCCCGAGCACCACACAAACGGTGGCATGTTCTACCGGACTATGAGCTGTCTCCCGCTGCTAACCGGATCCTGGAAGCAGCTCGGAGGCGGTATGGCCCGCAGCGTGCACTCGGTGAGCAATGCCAGCATCGATTTCGCCTCGTTTGACGCCCCCGATCTGTCTGCCGGCGTACCCCGCCGTGACTACAACATGAACCATCTCGGTCGCATCCTCACCGACCCCGATCTCGATCCTCCGATCAAGAGCCTCGTGGTTTGGAACGGCAACCCGCTTACCAGCGTGCCGGGGGCGGCCCTGACCAGGGCAGGCCTCGAACGTGAAGATCTGTTCACCGTGGTCAGCGAACAGTTCATGACCGACACCGCCCGATATGCCGATGTGATCTTTCCCGCCACCACACAACTGGAACAGCGGGATGTGGTCACATCGTGGGGGCACCTGTGGATCGGCTGGAACGAGGCCGCCATCGAACCGCTCGGCGAGTCGGTACCGAACACCGAGCTGTGGCGCCGTTTGGCCGGAGCGATGGGCTACGACGAGCCTGCTCTGTTCGCCACCGACGACGAACTGCTTGCCGAGGCCACTAAAGCGGTCGATCTCGAAGCGATGAAGCGCAAAGGCTGGATCCGGGCCAACGTCGAGGATGACTACCAGCCATACGCCGAGGGTGGCTTCGGTTTCCCAGACGGCAAGGCCCAGTTCGTCAGCGACATGCTGGGCGCCCAGGGGCTCGATGCCCTGCCCACCTACCACCGGCCTCCTGAGTCGCCGGGCGGCAGCAATGCCTACCCCCTTTCGCTGCATACGCCCAAGCAGCACACCAGCTTCCTCAACACGTCGTACTCGTCACTCCCAGGCCACCGCGATCGCGAGGCTGGCCCCTTCGTCGACATCGATCCCGGAGACGCCGCCGCCCGTGGCATCGCCGATGGGGATCGGGTTCATGTTTTTAACGACCGGGCCGAACTTCGGGTTGCGGCTCGCATCAGTGATCGTGTTCGACCGGGCATGGTTTCAGTGCCGTTCGGTTGGTGGGCCGACGCCTTCGACGGTGCAGGCAGTGTCAACGATCTGACCAATGACGAACTCACCGACTTCGGTGGCGGCGTTGCCTACGGCGACACGCTCGTGGAGGTCGCCCGGCGCTAGCCGCTCCTGGGCCGATCCCAACGGGGGCGTTATGGCACCTACCGTGTCAGCGGGGTCTAAGGCGGGGTTGGCGCGATGAAGCTTGATGGGTTGGTAGTGCAACGGCGGTTTGGCAAGAACCGTTTGGCGTTATCGCTGGCCGCATGTCTGGCGCTTGGCGCCTGTGGCAGCCAGGCCGATTTATCTGAAGCCGCCGCGATCGTGCCAACGTCGACGGCGTCATCGGTCGTTCCGTCTCAAGCTCCGAAGAGATCGCAGCCTGAGGAGACCGAAGCAACCCAAGCTGAAGCGACAGAGACCGAAGCAACCCAAGCTGAAGCGACAGAGCCCGAAGTGACCCAAGCCGAAGCAACGCAGCCTCAAGCAACGCAGCCTCAAGCAACGCAGCCCGAGCCGACCGTTGCCCCGGAAACGCAGCCTGGACCGACCGAGTCGCAGTCCGGTTTCGGTACCAACGATCGGCTGGCCGGGTTTCGCTGGCCGGCCGAAGGCACGATGGGGCTCGGCTATGAGTACATCGTCCATCCCGTATACGAGACAAAACGGCTACACGCGGGTCAGGACATACGCGGGCCAGCCGGCACGCCCATCGTGGCGGCCAAGGCGGGGATGGTCGAGTTCGCGGGAGAACGGGGAGGCTACGGAAACGCAGTCGTGATCGATCATGGCGACGGGGTCAAAACCCTTTACGCCCACCAAAGCGTCATTGTGGTTGGCGTAGGCGACACCATCGATGCCGGTCAGCAGCTCGGCGAGATCGGAAGTTCCGGCACCGCTACGGGCACCGTGTTGTTCTTCCAGGTTCAGGTCGACGAAGGAACCATCGACCCGCTCACTGTGTTGCCAGCAAGAAGCTGACTAGACGGTCTCGGTATCGGTCTCGGCCGAGTCGAGGTTGATGATGCCCATACGTACTGCGCTCAGAACCGCATGAGTGAGCGACTGTGCGTCGAGCTTGCGATAGATGGCGTTCAGGTGGTTGTGCACGGTCTTGGTTGTGATCCCGAGGTATCGACCAGCCTGCTTGGTGCTCATCCCGTCAGCGATGGCCTGCAGGATCTCGATCTGTCGGTCGGAGAGCAGATCCTGGTTGTCCTGCGCCTCTTGAGCGGTGGTGAGCATCGCTCCGGCTACCGCCGGTGAGAGCACGGTGTCGCCCTCGGCGACCCGTAGCACGGTGTCACGAACCTCGGTGAATGAGGTTCCCTTGCTCAGATAGGCGCTGGCTCCGGCCGCGATGGCGTCGCGGGTCTTGTCGATGTCGTCGTGCATGGTCAGCACGGCAACCTTCGTGCCCGGGACCTCTTCCCTGATCCGACGGGTCGCCTCGATGCCATCCATGACCGGCATCGAAAGGTCCATTAGGACCACCTGGGGTTGCAGCGCCCGGGCCAACGAAACAGCTTCCTCGCCGTTCGAAGCCTCGCCAACAACTTCGTCGCCGGCTGCTTCGAACGACTTCTTGAGTCCCTCGCGCAGCAAGGCGTGGTCGTCGGCAAGCAGAATTTTGATCATGGTTTCTTCACCTGTTCGGATGTTTGCGTGGTTTGCACCGTAATTACTGTGCCCCGGCCTGGCTCACTGGAGATGTCAAGCATGGCCCCTACTGAGGCAGCTCGCTCCCTCATCCCGACCAGACCATAGGCCGAGCCGCGTATTCCCTTGGCAGGATCGAAACCCCGACCATCGTCCTGTATAACAAGTTCCCCGCGTCCATCGGCGATGGTCCATGCTATGTGAACCTTCGCGGCAGATGAGTGTTTTTCGATGTTGACGAGTCCTTCCTGCGCCATTCGCAGTAGCTCGTTTTCAACGATTGCCGGTAGTCGTTCGTCGGATTCGGGCAGGACCAGGTCGACATCGGCCGAGCTCCGTTTGCGGAAACGCTCCACCACCTCGCCAAGGACGACCGTTAGCGGGCGGTCTGGAGTGACCGCGGCCCGTAGCTCGATGAGGGTGTCGCGAAACTCACTGATCGCGCCTTGAACCTCGCCGTGAAGCTCCTTGAGGTCGGCTGAAGGTTGATCGCGTTCGTTGTTGATGCGTTCCAATTCAAGCGCGATGTAGGTCAGGTACTGGCCAAGCCGGTCGTGGAGATCGCGTGCAATCCTCGACCGTTCCTCGGCCGCCGCCAGCGAACGAAGTCGGCGGAACGAGCGGGCGTTTGCCAGAGTGAGGGCCAGCACGTCCGACATGCCTCGAAGCAGCTCGGCGTCGCTACCCCCGTATTCACCTGGCTCGGCGTGCTCGATGGCCACCAGACCGATGTCGACGTTGCTGACCATCAAGCGGGTGTAGAGCCCGCTGCCAACACGATCATGGTTCGTCGACAGATCTTCGACAAGCAGAAGCTCCTGAGCCTCAGCCGCAACGTTGAGGGGCGAGGGAAGCCCGGCCGTGGCGACCTGGGGCGGGACGTCGAAGCCGTCCTGGTGTTGGGGTGACCAGGTGCCGTCCTCGTAGGAGAGGATTGCGATCCGGCTTGCGGTGAAGGTTTCGGTCAGCTGATCGCGGGTGGCCTGCAACACGTCGTTCAGGTCGAGCGACGAGGGAAGGGTTCGGGCAAGCCCGGTAAGCAGTTCGAGCAGCTGGTTGGTTTCGGCCAGACGGTTGCGCTGGTCGAGCAGAGTTCGTCGCCTGGCCTCGATATCGGCGAGCCGGTTTAGAGCGATTCCCGGCAGCACGGCAGCCGAAGCCAGGGCGGTTACCGCCAGCGGCCCTGGATAGGGGATTGGATCATTCACCCCGTCGCCGATTCCCAGCACGATCGTTGTGAACAGCGAGAGCCCGACGGCAAGCAGGGCACACAGCACACCGATCGACACGCCCCACCCGAAGCCGGCAACGGCCACGGTCACGAACAGTGAGCCGACGAAGGGCCCGTCGAGCCCGTCGCTGAGTCCGATGGCGATCGATAGGGCAGCAACGTCGCCCATCGCCTTCAGCAGTGGCATGAGCCCTGGCTCGCCGAACTTGATGGGGGTGATCGTCCGCCACGAGGTGATAAAAATGGCGACGGCCAGGGTTGCCACGACGGCCAACACGCCGTCGGCGGCCCGGTCTGCGGCCCAGGCCAGTCCAAT
Organism: Phascolosoma agassizii; assembly: GCA_035593235.1. NCBI lineage: Eukaryota > Metazoa > Annelida > Sipuncula > Phascolosomatiformes > Phascolosomatidae > Phascolosoma > Phascolosoma agassizii. Next base: position 333,731 of record JAVJHY010000023.1, read on the forward strand.
TACCGCGGTGCCCCATCGCAGCGCGGCCAGGACCGCAGTCAATGAAGTACTGGCGCCGGCGCTGAAGCTCGCGGCCTTGGTTGGATCAGGCAGGCTGTTTGTCCACAGCTCCCGCGCTTTAGCGAGCGCGCTAATGGGAGCTTCGTCCGCCTCCGGCAGCGGGGCCGGGCCTGTTTGTCGGCTGTTGCTCACCATGGCTCTCTCCCCATCGGCAGGGCGAAGGCGAGGTTCAGGTGCCCACAGGACCTGAGACTAGTGCCGAACATCGGTCCCCGACATGCCGACGGGCCGTCAGCTGCTGCGGGCAGCGACGTAGTCGGCCAGGCATCTTAGTGCCGTTTGTGAGTCGTCACCAAAGGGTAGGTCGGGTACCACAGACACGGCTTCGGTCACCAGGTTGCCGATACGAGAGATGATGTCGTCGATAGCATCGGTCGCCCGGAAGACTTCGACGATGGCGGCGACGTCGTCGGCGCTGAGGCCCCGGCGACCTATCCCGTCGAGCAGTCGTTTCTGGGGTCCGTCGGCCCGGCTGAAGGCCAGGGCCGCCAACTCTGTCGGCTTTCCCTCTCGGAGATCGTCGCCGACCGGCTTGCCGATCTGGGCTTCCTCACCAAGAACCCCAAGCAGATCGTCCTTGAGTTGGAAGGCTCGACCGAGCGGGCGGCCGTAGCGTTCGAGCAGGGTAAGCAGCTCTTCGTCAGCCCCGCCATCGATGCTGGCACCTAGCTGAAGCGGCCGAACGATGGTGTAGAGCGCCGACTTGAACGTCGACACCTGATGGGCGGTCTCCTGATCGAGGTCACCGGCTGCGGCCGAACGAAGATCGAGGTACTGGCCGAGATTGAGTTCGATTCGTAGCTCGTCCCATATCCGGCGCCCGTCCGGCCCCACCTGTGCCATCAGTTGATCGGCGTAGGCGTGCGATAGGTCACCGACGAGGATGGCGACACCTTCACCGAAGCGCCGCGGTTCACCCAGCCAACCCTCGTCATCGAGCCGTCTTGCCTGGTTCATGTGCACGGTTGGGCGACCTCGGCGGGTGGCCGAGTCATCCATGATGTCGTCGTGGATGAGGGCGAATGATTGCAGCAGTTCGAACGCCGCTCCGACCTCGATTACGACAGACTCGTCGACTCGTCTGATAGCGCCGCCGACAGGCCCTGAACCGTTATCCGGCTGCTCGCCGTTGCGTCGACCGTGCCAAGCCCAGTAGCAGAAAGCGGCTCTTAGCCGTTTGCCGCCGCTGCTGAGCATCAGCGACAGTTCGTCGATCGCTTCGGCCAGACGAGGATCAACCTTGGTCCAATGCGCGCTCTGCTCGACGAACAGCTGGTCGAGACGCTCGTCGACTCGTCCGGCAACGGAGGAGAGTTGGGGTGGAGGGGGAGAGGTCATCGCCGTCGTAGGTCTAGTCGGCCCGGGCATCCGGAGAGTGAGGATCTGCTGACTGGGGATCTTCGTCGAGTAGATCGTCGACAACGGCTTCCACATCCGACTTGACCACGCCAAGCCTCTGCCTACAGAAGCGAACCAACACTGCTCCACGGGCGACGCGGTCGGCCAGGACGTCCACGTCGACTGTCGTCGACTCGAGCTGATCGAGGATGTCATCGAGTTCCTCGAGCGCTTCGGCGTAGGAGAGGTCGAGATCGAGGCTCGAATCAGTCATCGCCTGGTCAGTCATCGGGCACATTGTCGCCGGTGTCGGTCGATTTCGCTCCATCGGCCGACCGGACGGTGCTCGAGATGGCACCGCCGGCCGTGGTGGTGGTGATCGTGGATCCGCTTTTGGCATCGGTCGGGCCCCTGACCAACGACCCGTCGGCGGCGTGGGTGATCGACCAGCCTCGGGCCAGTACTTCTGCCGGATCCAGGGCCTTGAGCCGTACCGCAGCTTGGCTGAGGGTGGCTTCGCAACGTTCGAGTGCACGTTCGCCGTGATGTCGCAAGGCTGTGGTTTTGGCATCGAGCAGGTTCCGCTTGGCTGTGGCAGCTGAACTTGCGGCCACCAGAAGACGGTGGCCGCTGGTCGTGATGTGTCCGGATGCGATGTCGAGCCTGTTCGTTGCCAGTGTTATGAGTCGTGAGGCGGCCTGTTCGACCTCGAAGTCGAACGATTCGACCGTGTCGACAAGCAGGGCTGCTGCCGCGGTTGGCGTTTTGGCCGACGTGTTCGCAACCTCGTCGGCCACCGACCGGTCGATTTCGTGCCCGACGCCGACCACCACCGGCCGGGGGCAGGTTGCGATGGCTCTTGCTACCTTCTCGTGGTCGAAGGCAGCGAGATCGGTCCTGGCCCCGCCACCCCGGATGACGACCACCACGTCGAGCGCTGAACGGCCGGCCCGTTCGATCCCGTCGACCAGGCTGACCACGGCGTCGAGGCCCTGAACCCTGGCGTCGAACAACGTCACCTCGAAGCGGTAGCCGCTGGTGGCCAGTTCGTGCATAAAGTCGGCATGAGCAGCGCTGCGTTCGCTTGTCACCAACCCGACCCGCAGCGGCAGTGCAGGCAGCGCGAGTGCTCCATTGGCGTTGAGGAGTCCTTCGGTGACCAGCTTGTCGAGTAGCACCTGGCGGGCCAGCGCCATCTGGCCAACCGTGTAGGCGGGGTCGATGAGGCTCATCACCAGCTGGATCCGGCCCTGGGGTGGGTAGTAGACCACCTGGCCCCGGATCCGGATTTCCACTCCGTCGCGCATACGGATATTGCCGGTCCGTCGCAAGATGGCATTGACCCGGCTCTTACTCTTGGCGAAGAGGGCAACCGGTATCACCGCGTCGGGGGCGGCGCCAAGGCTGTCGTCGGCGTCGATCAAGTTGAAGTAGACGTGCCCGTTCTGGGGTCGTTTCAGATCGGAGATCGCCCCGGTGACCCAGACCTCGTCGGGGAAGGTGTCTTCGACCACGGCCCGAACCGTCCGGCACAGTTCCCCAACCGTGTAGGTCTCCGTCACTGCGTCCACGGTATCGGGGTGGCGATTGGCTAGTCTGTCGCCGGGTTCCTCGAGTGAGGCCGGCGGGCTAAGCCAGGGAAGCGAAACGGGTGACAGACCGCAATATGGCGCCGGTAGCAGGTGAGGCGATTCTTGATGCCTTCGCTCCCGAGTCGCTCGTTCCTGAGGGGTTCAGGCCCCGAGCCGTTCTCGACGGCCCCGAGAGCATCGATTTTGTGGTGTCCCAGGAGAGCGTTGTCGACGGTGTCGTTGTCACGGTCACCGACCCCTCGACGGGATCGGCCCACATCCTCTACGCGAACTCCGGGTTGGCGGCCATGGTCGGCATCCCCGATAGCGAGCTCGTCGGCCGACCGCTTCTGGCGCTGCTCGGCACCGACTCCCGCCTGGCCGCCCTCGGCTCGATCGATGCCCGTCTGGCTGCTGGCGATCAGGTCGAGATCTCGATGGTGCTTCGGCACCGAACCGGACAGCCGGTGGCTGCCCACACCACCCATATCTCGATTCCCAGCTCGCAATACCGCCTGATCCTCTTCAGAGATCTTTCCCGGCGGTCGTCCGAGCAGCTTCTCTCCGATCAGGCTTCGGTGGTCGAGTCGCTGGCCCGTGGTCAGGATCTCGGATCCCTCTGTCATCAGGTCGCAACCCACGTTGAGGAGATGCTCGAGGGGTCGGGTCGATGCTGGATAGGGGTCACCGATCTTCGCGATCGGCTTGAGGCAGTTGTCACCGCCGGACAGGATCTCGACGTCGTCGGTCGGGCTCTTCGCTTGATCATGGGTACTGGCGATCCCACGAGTGCCCGCTGTGTTCTCGTCGAGAACCTGCCAGCCGATCTGGCCGCCCCCCTACGTCACTCCGAGATCTATGCACTCTGGGCTTTTCCCGCCCTCGACAGCGCCGGTGCCCAGCGAGGGGCGGTCGTCGTCGCCCACCAAACCGAAGACATCCCGACCGATCAGGAGATTCGATTCCTGGACCACCTTTCGCACGTGGTTGCAGCCGGGATTGAGCGGACGGCCGCCGAGGCAATGCTGTCGCATCATACGCTTCACGATCCGCTGACCAGGCTTCCCAATCGGGCCCTGATCGTCGATCGTCTCGAACAGGCCCTTGTTCGTCTCGACCGTGAACCGTCGTCGCTTTCGGTTCTATTGGTCGACATCGACCATTTCAAGTCGCTCAACGACACCTGGGGACCTGAAGTCGGCGACCGAGTCCTGCTTGAGGTGGCTGGTCGGCTACTCGGCTCGGTTCGCCTCGGTGACACCGTTGGGCGGATATCCAGTGACCAGTTCCTTATGATCTGCGTGGCCGATGCCGACTTTGATGCCTCCATCGTCGCTCGGCGGGTGATCCGCTCGATGCGCGATCCGATCCGTCTCCCGAGCAGTGAGGAACTGCGCATCTCGGCCTCGGTCGGGGTGGTGGCGGTTGAAGATGTTGCCCAGTCGCCGACCAGCGTTATCGGAAATGCCGAGTCGGCGCTCGCCAATGCTGTCGAGACCGGTCGCAGCCGCTACGCACTATTCGACCAGGATCTCCAACAGGAGGCGCTCGCTCGCCACGAGGTTGAGCAGGCGCTGCACGGGGCGATCAAGGCCGGCGAGCTGGTGTTGCACTATCAACCCGTCTGCGAGGTGCGCACCGGTCGAATGATCGGAGCCGAGGCCCTCGTGCGGTGGGATCGCCCCGGCCACGGTCTGCTCGGTCCTGGTGACTTCATCGACATCGCCGAAGACACGGGGCTGATCATTCCCCTCGGAGCCTGGGTGATCGAAGAGGCGGCCAGAGCCCTGGCCAGCTGGCCCAAGGCGTCGAACGGTCGCTGGCCGGTTGTGACGGTCAACCTGTCGGCACGCCAACTGGCCGACGAGTCGCTTGTCCCGATGGTGACCCAGACGCTGCGCCACAATAATCTGCCGCCTGCCCGCATGGGCTTTGAGGTGACTGAGTCGATGCAGGTCGACGACTTCGAGGCCGCGGTTGACACCCTCGATGCCCTCTCCGGATTGGGTTGCCGGATCGCCATCGACGACTTTGGAATCGGCTACGCCACCCTCGACTATCTCCGTCGTTTTTCGATGGCCGACGTGATCAAGGTCGATCGGTCGTTTGTTGCCGGACTCGGCCACTCCAGGGAGGACACAGCGATCGTCAGCGCCTCGATGGCCCTCGCATCGTCGTTGGGGATGCAGGTCGTGGCCGAAGGGGTGGAAAACGCGGCCCAACTGGAGCAGCTGTCCCAGTTGGGCTGCCACTATGCGCAGGGATATGCCCTGAGCGCTCCCGTGCCGCTCGAGAATGTGCTGCGGCTGTGGGGCACCAGCGTGCTGGTGCCGGGCGCTCAGTAAGTCGGGCTAGCTGTTTGCCTTGTGGCGCTGGAACCTCGTAATGCGCTCCTCGCCGATTCGCTCCCGCTTGGCGGTATCGGTAACGCCAAGACCATCGGCCGGCGAAAGGCAGCGAACACCAAGCTTGCCCTCATGAAGGTTCTTGTGAACCTGGTAGGTGGCGGTGCCAACATCCTCCAGGGCGTAGGTGTCGGAAAGCGTCGGCTGGATGGCGCCGCGGTCGATTAGCCGGTTCATCAGCCAGGCCTCGCCGTAGTTGGCGAAGTGGCTCGACACGATCTGCTTCAGCTTCATCCAGAGATGACGGTTGTCGTACTCGATCATGTAGCCGGAGGTGGCGGCGCAGGTCACGATGATGCCGCCTCTCTTTGCTGCGAAAACCGAAGCCCCCATCGTCTGGCGACCGGGGTGCTCGAACACGATGTCGGGGTCTTCGCCGACAAGATCACGAATGCGCTTGCCGAAGCGTCGCCACTCAGCCTCGTTCTGGGTGTTTGGGTCGGACCAGAACTGGTAGTCCTCGGCCCGGCGGTCGATGACGGCCTCACACCCCATCTCTTTGAGCAGTTGCGCCTTCTCCGGTGATGAGACGACCCCAACGGGGATGCCGCCTCCGTTGAGCACCAACTGGACGGCATAGCTGCCTAGACCACCGGTGGCCCCCCAGATCAGCACGATGTCGCCCTGCTTCATGGTGGCGGCGTTGTTGCTGACCAGCATGCGATAGCTGGTAGATGCACAGAGGGCGTTGACCGACGACTCTTCCCAAGTGAGATGGGTCGGCTTTGGCATGAGCTGGTTGGCTTTCACCACGGCGAGATCGGCCAGACCGCCAAAGTTGGTCTCGAAACCCCAGATCCGCTGGTTAGCGGCCTTCATTGAGTCGTTGTGGGCCGATGGGTCCTGGCTGTCGACGTAGTTGCAATGGAGCGTCACGCGGTCGCCGACGTTCCAGTTGCGTACGGCCGAGCCGACGCCGATCACAACACCGGACCCGTCGGAGCCGATCACGTGGTGATCGAGGGCGTGGCGGGCACCCCAGCTGCTCTCCTTGCCGAGCCGGTCAAGGAAGCCGAAGGTGGGTAGTGGCTCGAAAATCGAAGTCCAGACCGTGTTGAAGTTGATCGAGCTGGCCATCACGGCCACGTAGGCCTCGTCGGGAGCGAGTTCTGGCGTTTGGACGTCGCCGATCTTGATCGAGTCCTGTGGATTCTTGTCTCCGGACTCCATACCTTCGAACATGTTGGCGTCGGAGCGGAGGACGTGGGCAGCCCGATATGACTCCGGGATAACCAGGTTCGAGAGCTCTTCACCTGAGGCTTCCGCCTCAATTGCACTGAGAAAGTCCTGCATGAGGTTCGAAGGTACCAGCTGGTAGCTAGGTCAAACGAAGCAGCGCTCTTTCCCTCGATGGTGGTAGTCACCTAGGATTGCGCCGCGGTCAGCCGCTATTCTGAGTAGTAACCATTGACGGGTTGAGCAACACGATTCGTAGGTGGGCGGGCATGATGAACAATGGTCGAGGCCGTGAAGCGGCCGTACGTAGGAGTTCCAGTGGGATTGACCCCTGAAGAAATCGAGCGGCGGGAATTCGCCTCCACCCTGCGGGGCTATGACCGGGACGAGGTTCGCAACTTTCTGAAGAAGGTTGGGGAAACCGTCCGGGAGCTCCAGGAAGAGGTGACGGCGGTCGAGCACCGTGCTCACGAGCAGCAACCCCAAACGTTGGCTGCAGAACCGGCCAGCACCGAGATCGAGGCCGATCGCTTTGGCGCCATCGGCGAGCGGGTTGCCGAGCTTCTCCGGGTCGGTCACGATTCAGCAGCAGAGCTGCGAGCCAACGCCGAGGCAGAATCCGAGGAGCTTCTCGGCAATTCGCGCAATGAAGCCGAGCGGATGACTACGGAGGCGGAAGCCACGCTGCTTTCGGCCCGTACCCAATCCGACACCATGGTCGGCGACGCCAGGGCTGAGGCTGAGAATCTGCTTGTGGAGTCCCGTCTCGAAGCCGAGACATTGCTGACCACTGCCGAGTCTGAGGCCGACTCTGTTCGCACAACAGCCGATGCCGAGGTCGAGCATCTGCGGACCACGGCCGGCGCTGAGTCGGAAAAGCTGATGGCGGACGCCGAGGCTGAGGCGAACGAGCTTCGCCAGCGGGCAAACAACATCCTCTCCGACAGTCAGACCCGAGCCGACGAGCTGTGGGCTTCGGCTGAGGCAGAAGCGTTCAAGCTTCGTGAAGACGGTCGCCTTGAGGCCGAACAGATTCGCGAGACCGCCATCTCCGACGCCACCAACCATCGTGAGACGGCCGAACGAGAGGTAACCCTTCTCCGCGAGACTGTCGACGCCGAGGTCGAAGATCTGCGCAGCGGGACGGAGCTGGAGATCAACTCCCTCAAGGAGACCACCTCGCAGGAGTGTGAACGTCTCCGATCCGAAGCTTCCAGCGACGCCGAGGCAATGCGTTCTGAGGCTGACCACATCCTGGCCGACCACAAGGCCCAGGCCGCCGATGCCCTTTCGGCTGCAAACGCCGAAGCCCAGCAGATCAACGAAGACGCACACGCCGAGGGTGAACGCATCCGGGCCGAGGGGGTGGCTCTTGCCGATCAGATGCGGACCGAAGCCGACACGTTCGTTGTGGCCAAGGAGCAGGAAGGCAAGGAGCTCTACTCCGTCAAGCAGCAGGAGGCTCACGACTACGTCGCTCTGCGGCATCAGGAAGCCGACGACTATGTGGCCGCCCGTCAGGGTGAGGTCTACAAGAACGCCGCCGAGGCGGAAGCCGAACGGGATCGGGCACTGGCCGGCATCGCCGACGCCAGGGAGCAGGTCAAGGAACTACTTGAGCAGGCTCGGGCCCAGAGTGAGTTCATTCGCCAGGAGGCTGAAGAGGTCATCCGCTCCAAGGTGCGGGCAAACATCGACCAGGCCGAGCGCCGTATCGCTCGGCTCCGTATTACCGAGCAGGCTTCACGAGAGCGGATCATGGCCGCCCAGAGCGAGCTACAGAGCGCCATCACTCGTCTCGACAGCGAGCCGGTGCAGGAGCTTGGTGACGGAACCGACGATCTGGTCATTGCCGAGGCTGAGCAGCGTGTGCTGGAGGCCGGTAACGCCGAGTTGCGGGCGCCGTCAGCCCTGGTTGATGAGCACGAGGTAATCGATCTTGAGGTAGAGCCTCAGCCTGTCGGTTCCATGGCAGGCGGGGTCTCCGCAGCAGCTCCCGCCGAGGAAATGCCCGGCGACATCAGCGATGTTTTGTCTGAGCCGGCCATCGAGCCGCAGGATGAGGACGCTCTCTCCCGACTGGTGCGTGAAGCCATGCAGCGGGCTGTGGAGAGTGCCAAAGGCAGCGAGCAGGGCTGAGATCGGGCGCTGAGGGCACCGACCAAGTCTCAGTACCTCGCCAAAGGCGATCCCACAACTATGTTGCAGCTCCATGTCGAAACAGTTCGACCATGGTTGTGGGTAGGAAGCTGACACTGGCAGGCCTCACGAGCACTGGTTTCTCACCAAAAGTCGAAAAAATCTGGATTTATCCCTTGTCACTGGATCGTTACCGTTGTAACCTTATGGCAACATCGTTACGACGTTCCAGTGGCCGGTTTACCCATACCGCCCGCGCCACGGTCACTGGGGCGTCGTAGCGGGGTAACGTCCGGGTCGGCGACTCCTCTCCCCGCCGACCCGGTCGTCGCGTTCAGAGAAACCTCTGCCCGCTCGACTAGCCCGAACTGTTGGCCAATGACGCCCGACGGATCGGGCCTTTCGACTTTTAGGGTGCGGTCAGGTTCCGCCAACGTCGTGGCGACCCTCGATGGCCCGCCCAAGCGTCAGCTCGTCGGCATACTCGAGATCGCCGCCAACCGGGAGCCCGGAGGCCAGTCGGCTCACCTTCACCTCGAACGGTCCAAGGACCTTGCTTGCGATGAAGGCGGCTGTGGTCTCGCCTTCAAGGTTCGGGTTGGTGCACAGAATCACTTCGGTGATGTCTTCCGACGCCACCCGTAGGGCCAGCTCCCTGATTTTCAGGCTCTCAGGTCCGATGCCCTCCAGCGGATTGATGGCCCCGAGCAGCACGTGGTATCGGCCCCTGAAGGCCCCAGTCTTCTCAAGCGCTGCGATGTCCTTCGGCTCCTCGACAACGCACAGCACCGACTGGTCTCGGTCAGGGTCGATGCAGATCTGACATTCGGAGCCTTCGGCAACGTTGAAACAACGCTCGCAGAACGAGACGTTGTCCTTCATGGCGATGACGGCGTCGGCCAGACGCTTGGCATCGACCCGATCCGTCTTCAAGAGGTGGAAGGCGATCCGTTGGGCCGATTTCGGTCCGATGCCGGGTAGTCGGCCGAGCTCGTCGATCAGCACTTCAACCGGTTTGGCGTACGCGCTCATCCCTCGCCGAGTAGGCCGCCGAGACCACCCATGTCTGGCAGTTGCATGTCGCCCATGGCTGCGTTCTGCATCTCGGCGATCTGGGCCGTGACGTCGTGGAGGGCGGCCAGCACCAACTCCTCAAGCATCTCGACGTCGTCGGGATCGACGGCATCAGCTGCGATGGTCACACGACGAAACTCGCCGCCACCGGTCGCCTCGACGGTGACCTTGCCGCCACCGGCCGAGCCGGTTAGCGAGGTTGAGGCCTGTTGCTCCTGGGCGGCCGCCATCTGCTCCTGCATAGCCTGGGCTTGCTGCATCAGGTTGTTGAGGTCGAATCCACCATCATTGGTCATCAGCTTGCTCTCCTGGTCGGTTCGGCTATTCCGCCGGCGCGTCGATGACTTTCGACCCGGGGAACGCCTTGGTGATGCGGTCGACGCCTCGGGACGATTGATCGTCGGCGTCAACCAGCTCGGTAACGGGCCCGATCTCCGCTTCCTCAGCGGCGCTGTCGACCGGCGCGGGCTTGGGTTTCGACTCAAGCTTGGCCGGATCGATCGGGGTCATCGGGGCTTCATCGATCACAACGTCGATCACAACGGCCTGACCGAAGTGCTCGGAGAGCGCCGTCTCGACGTCGCCCTTCACGTCGTCGCACCGGTCGCGGTGAATCTGGTTCGGAACGCCGAAGCGAACCGTCGAACCGTCGACGGTGAGTAGACGGCCGCCCTTGAACCGTGCCCGTACTTTCTGGCTGAGGTCTTCAAGCCGAATCGACAGGGCGCCGCTGACCGCATCGAGCGACAGGGGCTCACCGGTTGCCACCGGCGGTGCCGGGGCTGCCTCCGAGGTGGGGGCCTCAGCCACCGGTGCCTCGTCAGGCGTCGGCTGAGGTCGGCGGGACGGGGGCTCTGTTGCCTGGGATCGGGGTGCCTGGGATCGGGGTGCCTGGGATCGGGGTGCCTGACCCGGCGTGCGGCGTGATCGGGGCGAACGCGGTGAACGAGCTGGTCGATCGCCGGCAGCTGGTGCCGTCGATTCCTCGGGCGGAGAGGCGGCCGCCTGTGGCGATGCCTGTATAGCTGCCTGTGTAGCTGCCGGTAGGGGAGCGGGGTGATCGGCCGGAGCGCCGGCCTCAAGGGCCGCCAGCCTGGCCTCCAGAGACTCGATGTGGGCCTGTAGATCGCTCGGGTCTCCGGCTGCGGCCCGGGTTAGGCGAAGCAGCGTGACCTCGAGGGGGACCCGGGGGTCGGGGGCTTGGCGCATCTCAACCAGCGTTTGCCCGATCGCTTCGAGCGAGCGGGTAAGGGTGGCTGGGCCAAGCAACGCAGCCAACGACTCGCTGGTGGTACGGGCCTGGTCGTTCAAGTGGGCCAGCGGGGCATCCATCGAGGCCAGGAAGGCGTTGCGGAGCAGGTCGAGCGTGTCTTCGCCGATGGTCCGGGGCTCCCGGCCGAGTTCGAGACCTTGCTGGATGGTTGCGATGGCCTTGGCCGAATCGCGCTCGCCAATGGCCTTGGCCAGCGCTTCGGCGATATCGGTTCCGGCCGGAACGCCGCCGGCGGCAGCAACGAGATCGAGCGCCGACAGGGTGTCGCGGGCTGAGCCGCCGCCTTGGCGGAGCACGTAGTCGATTGCTTCTTCGTCGACGTCGAGGTCGGCATCGGCGATGACCGAACGCACGTGCTCGGCAAGAACGTCGGCAGGTAAGAGGTGAAATTCGAAGTGCTGGGTTCGGCTCCGAATGGTCGGAACCACCTTCTGGGGCTCCGTGGTGGCCAGCACGAACACCACATGATCCGGCGGCTCCTCCAGGGTCTTCAGCAAGGCGTTTTCCGCGCCAGAGCTGAGCATGTGAACCTCATCCAGGATGTAGACCTTTGTCCGGCCCGGCGAACCGAGCTGAACCTTGGAGATGAGGTCTCGGATGTCGTCGACCTTGTTGTGGCTGGCGGCGTCGAGTTCGTGGAGATCGAACGACTTGCCACCCTCGATTGCCAAACAGCTCTCACAGGTCGAGCACGGCTCCCCGTCGGTCAGGTTCTCGCAGTTCAGGGCCTTGGCCAGGACTCGGGCAGTCGAGGTTTTGCCGGTGCCGCGAGGCCCGCTGAACAAGTAGGCGTGGCCCTGACGGCCCTCGGCCACCGCAGACTGGAGGGCGTTGGTTACATGCGGTTGGCCGAGTACCTCGGCGAATTTCTGGGACCGGTAACGCCGGTAGAGCGACTGATAGGCCACCTGTTGAGCCTACCCGGCCGACTCCCTGGCTATCGGCACGAACTCTCGACGAGTCTGGTACAACGACTCATAGCAATTTCCGAACCCGACATCGCTATCGGGATCGACGGCGGGGATTCGGCCGATGCCGACGTGATCTCCCGCCTGGCCGATCGCGGCGTCAACGGTGGGATCGATCCAGCAGGACCATCACCTTCCTCAACTTGCTCACTTTCATCGACAACCCCACGACGACGACCACCGTCGCTACCAGCCCGACGACCGGCTCACCAACGTCGGTGTTTGGCATTTTAAGGGCGCAACCAGATCCTGGGCTGTCCAGAACTTCTGCTCGACGCGATAGCGTTTCTCGGCGTGGGTCGGCTGCGCTTCTATTTCGGGACGATGGGGTCTGGCAAGAGCACCCAGGCTCTTCAGATCCATCACAATCTTTCGACCCGCGGCCTTCGGGGGCTCCTTCTCACGCAACTTGACCGTTCAGGCGGGACGGTGTCGTCACGGCTCGGGGTCAGTGCCGACGCCTTCCAGGTTGGGCCCGCGATCGATTTGGCGGCTGAGATCCGACGCCAGATGCTCGATGGCGGTCCAATGCAATACCTGGTTTGTGACGAGGCGCAGTTCTACGAGCCTGCCCAGGCCGAGCAGCTGGCCGAGCTGGTCGACAGCGACGGACTCGACGTCTACGCCTTCGGTCTGCTTACGAGCTTCCAGGGCATCTTGTTTCCTGGCACGGCCCGCTTTCTTGAGCTGGCCGATGTTCGCCAGGAGGTTCAGGTCGAGGCGCGCTGCTGGTGCGGCGAGCCTGCCACCCACAATGCCCGTCTCGTCGGTGGCGTCCAGGTCATCAGCGGTGAGTTGAAGATGGTCGGCGACACCGACAAGGGCGACGAGAACCAGGCCAAGCTGCTGCTCGACGGTGACGCCACCGAGATCTCCTATGAGTTGCTGTGTCGGCGACATTGGCATGAAGGAGCTGAGGCGGGAGCCTCGATCGACCTCCGGGCAACATCGATCGAGACGGGTTGAGCACGGCATCCGCGAACGGTGTTGTCGAGACGGCTCGGTATCGATGGTGGCTCCTTGGTGCCCTTTGCGGTCTGTATGTCGGCTTCGGCCTGGTCTCGACTTCGCTGGCGCCCCTGGTTGGCGTCATTTCCGACGATCTGGGGTTGAGCCGAGCGCAGATGGGAACGATCCTCGGCGCGTGGCAGCTCATGTATCTGGGATGGGCAGTGCCCGCCGGTCGCCTGCTCGGTCGGATCGGAATGCGTTGGGGGCTGCTGCTCGGCATCGGCCTCATCGTGGTCTCGGGGGTGGCTCGGGCTGCGGCAACCGGCTGGGTGTCGCTGTTCGCTGCGGTTGCCGTATTCGGTTTCGGCGGTCCGCTCATATCGATCGGCACCCCGGCGTTGGTGAGCGCGTGGTTCACCGGCGATCAACGGGGCCCGGCCACCGGCATCGCCGTCTCGGGACCCGTGATTGGGTCGGTGCTCTCGCTACTCCTGACGAACTCAGTGCTGATGCCACTGACAGGCGACCGCTGGCGGGTCGTTGTACTGATCCACACCGCAGCAGCCGCGACGGCCGGCGTCGTCTGGTTGGTGGTCACCGCTCATCCTCCGGCCCAGCGGGCACGACCTTGGCACGGTGGCACCGGACCGGTTGCCGGGTCCCGCCAGTTACTGCGAGTGCCGATCATGCGACTCATGCTGGCGCTGGCGGTCGGCACGTTTTTTGTGAATCACGCGCTTCGAAATTGGCTACCCGAGATGCTCCGGGACTCTGGTTTGAGCGCGGCTGAAGCGGGGGTCTGGGCGGCTCTGCCGAGTCTCCTCGGGCTGGTCGGGGGAGTGGTTGTGCCCCGTTTGGCAATCGCCAAACGACGTCGGGCGATCCTGGCCTCGTGCTACGGGGTGATGGCGCTGGGGGCAGTGACTCTCCTCGGCGACTTTTCGACGTTGGCGGTGGTCGGTCTCGTCGGCATTGGCATGGTGCGCTCAGCCGTCGGGCCGGTGGCAATGCTGTTTCTGATGGATTCGCCGAGGATCGGGCCGACCAACATGGCTCCGGCTGGCGGCCTCTACTTCACCGCTGGTGAGGTTGGCGGGGTGACTGGACCGCTGACGGTCGGCCTCCTGGCCACGGGAGGCACGTTCGCATCGGCCCAGCTACTGCTGGCCGTCGTGGCCGGATCGATGGCCTTGCTGGTCGCCGTCGGATTCAGAGGCCGAGAGTAAGCGTGGACGGCGAAAGCAACCGAGTCCGTCCTGTTCTCGCAAGTGGCGGCCAGGCGACCTGCGGCACACTGAGGGTTCCGCTGAGAGCTGCTGCCTTCCGGCCCTGACTCGGTTCACGAGCCGCAGTTGCACAGGGCCCGACCACCACCTGCCAAAACAGGAACTGGACTTCGGTTGCTTTGCTATATCCTACCCTCCTCGGAACAGTCTTCGGACCGGTCCGGGAAAGAAGGAGGAGTGCGAGAGCGGCCGAATCGGCACGCTTGGAAAGCGTGTGAACCGCAAGGTTCCGTGGGTTCGAATCCCACCTCCTCCGCTCAGTGTTCGGGCTGGTCAGGGCGTTGCGGGTTGGCGTTGTCGGATTGCGGTGCCAAGCCCGTCGGCCGGTAGGTGATAGCCACGATGTGGCTGTCACCTGTGGCTGTCACCGGTGTCTTGACAGTCGACATTATTGTGGGCCTTGGGATTCTGATGTCGATGACGATGAGGTCGACGTCCCGTTCGACGAGAAGAAGTGAGATCCGGAGCAGAGCAGTGTTGGCCGAGAACACGCGGGTTCCGTCGCCGCGGTCGGGCAAGAGGGACCATGCAGCTTCTGCTTCGGCTGCGGCTTGGTGGAGCAGGCGGTATGCCTCGCCAAGGTCAGGACCGTCCAGCGGGCCATGATCCGAGTTGGTATAACCAGGGTTGAAGATCTGCCGGACGACTTTCGCCGAGAGGTCGAGGACATGCTGGCCCGGCACGGCTCCCTCCCGCATGCCACCTAGCTCAGCAATGGCCTGATAATAGCTCCCGTTGTCAATCCCTGATCAGATTCGGTCGGCCGATGAGCTAGGCCTGACGAGAACCGCATCGGCCCCTGGCCGAACCGGAAGTCGGATCGGACCCCTGGTGACGATCGATCGCTTCCACTCGACTTTGTCCATGTCGACGGTGTAGTTGCCAAAGGCCTCGACGAAGGCCCGCATTGCAACCTTGGTCTCCATGCGGGCCAGAGCGTGACCGAGGCAGTGATGTGTCCCGTGGCCGAACGAAACGGGTTGTGGGTCCTTTCGGTCGAGGCGGAGTACGTTCGGGTCGTCGTAGAAGTTGGGGTCTCGATTGGCGGCCCCGAACAAGACGATGATGTTCGCGCCCTTCTTGATCAATTGGCCGTCCATCTCTAAGTCGGCGCCAGCCGTTCGGGGAACGGCCTGCGCTGGGCTGTCCCACCTGAGCAACTCCTCGACGGCGTTGTCCCACAGCTCAGGCTTGTTCCGGATCAGCTCTCGCTGGTCGGGATGGTTGCCGAGGGCGATGATCGAGTTGCCGAGCAACCCGCTCGTCGTTTCGTGACCCGCGAACATTAGGGCCCCGGCCATGGCAACCAGTTCGTCGTCGTTCAACCGATCACCGCCCTCCTCGACGGCTGCCAACTCGGTGATCAGATCGTCCCGTGGCTCGGCCCGCCGCTCGGCGGCCAACTCGAGGAAATAGGAGCGCATGTCGGCGATTGCTTCGCTGCATAGAACCGGGTCAAATCCTGAGAAGATATTGCCGATCAACGAGATCTGGTCGGAGACCTTGGCCGCCCAGTCCCATCGATCTTCGGGGAGACCCAGCAGCTCGCAGATCACGTTGATCGGCAGGGGGGCAGTGAAGGAACCGAACACGTCGACCGGTTTGCGGTCGGGACCGGAGGTGGCCAACATGTCGGCCACCAGCGACTCGGCAAGGCGGCCGACGGCGGCTTCAATCCGCGAGATCTGTCGGGGGGAGAAGGCCCGCAGAACCAATCTGCGGAGTCGCGTGTGGTCGGGCGGGTCGACTAACAGCAGCAGATGGTTCACGAACGAGCGGGCTTCTGGTCCGAGCTTGGTATAAGGACGGGTGGCGAGCATCGTCTCCCGCTGCGGAGTGATGATCATATGCGACGACGACAGCACCTCCTTTAACTCTTCGTGGCCGGTGACAATCCATTGTCGGTACATGCGACGGTATGTGATAGCCCCGTCGACCCGCATGCGGTCATAGATCGGGTACGGATACTCGTACCGATCGTCGCCAAACTCGTTGCCCCACTTGTCGAACTGGAACAACTTGTCGGCGAGTTTCGGCCGATTGAGGATCGCTCGGATCATCGGGATAAGCATCGTTTCGACGCGCATGGTCGTTCCTCTCTCGTCACCTGTATCACGTCGCGATCAAGGCTCTTGCTGAAGGTTCCCAAGAGCAATCCGCCGAAGCCGCCGATGTGACGAAGATCTCTAGTCGGAATGTTGCTCGTGGCCTCACGTTACTCCCGAGTGTGGGTCATTTGCCATTAATCGTGTGGCTCGGAGTAGTCGCTGGTCGAGTCGACGACAACCGACAACCGACAACCGACAACCGACAACCGACAACCGACAACCCGTTCTAGGCTTCCCGGTATGCCGTCTCAGCGAAAAGCCGCGAAGGTCGACTCCGACTACGCCTTTCAGGGACCGAACAGGGCCACCCTCCAACAAGATGTCGCGCAACCAGCCGAAGTTGTGTTCCGTATTCTGGCAGATGGTCCGGCCTGGAAGGAATGGTTTGGGATCGATTTCGAATGGACCGCTCCGCCTCCGCATCAAGTCGGCTCGACCTTCGACGTGGTCATCTCACGGGTTCTGCGGCGTCGGCTGCAAGTCCTCGTATGGGAAGAGGGGCGTCGGCTGGGATTTCGTTTCGATAGTTGTACGTTGCCATTTGACGCCTTTGGTGAGGACTGGCTGATTACCCCCACAGGGGACAATGCATGCAGGGTGACCTGGAGCTACGCCTACGAATGGAGTGGACCCTTGGCCGGGGTCACCGGTCGGGCAATCGGGGTCGGAATTCAGATCAACGGCAAACGGGGTCTTCGTCGCCTGGCAGAGTTTGCGCAGTCGACCTCTGACTTCACCGCCTAGTTGTGCTCTGCAGATAGGTTTGGACGCACGCCGAAGTTTTCGAACGTCATCGACATACGGGCGGGTCCGGCGATGGATCCTGTTCCGGAAGTTTGAGCCGTTATCTGACATGACCTCGTCGACGGTCATGCCTTTGGCCCAGAACCAGTCCTGGGCCCCGCTGCCTACAACCTCAGTGATCCCTACAACTAGCGCCAACGTAAAAGGGTCGGCAACTGCCACCGAGACACCGTTCAATTAGTGGCCTGCTCTGGGGCGGCCGCTATTGTCGATATGCCCGGTACTGCACTGGTTAGGTTGTTGCGTCTAGCCGTCCTGGTACCCGATGATGTTTCCGTTGGTCCATGGAGCAAATTCGTGGCTTTGCATTCGGGATATGCCTTATCCGATTGTCATCGGTCGATGTTCAAGTGGCGTCACAATGACGAGGGTCTTGGTCGTCGGGGCTGGCCTTTCCGGTCTAGCGGCGGGCATCGGTCTGCATCGTGCCGGATTCGAGGTGCAGGTCTTTGATCAGGCCTCCGAGCTGCAACCGGCTGGCTTCGGAATCGGCATAACCGGCAACGGGATGAAGGCGCTTGACCTCCTGGGCGCCTATGAAGCTGTGGTGAGCGAGGGCTGCACTCCTGAGGTATCCCTCATCAAGACCTGGCAAGGAAAGCTCCTCCGCTCGATGCCAACCAAGGAAATCGATGACCGCGTTGGCTATCCAATTCGGATATTTCACCGCGCTGATCTTCAACGCGCGCTGCTCTCGCTGCTACCCGACGACTGTCTCACGTTAGGCAGTCGTTTCACTGGATTCGAACAGTCGTCTGAGGGCGTGCGCGTCAAGTTCGATGATGGCAGCGAAGCGAGCGGTGACGTCCTGGTCGGCGCCGATGGCGTCAACTCCCGTGTCCGTCAGTCCCTCCACGGGCCCGGTCACGGCGACGATGAGGCCCGCTTCGCCGACTATGTCATCTGGGTCGCGACCATGAAACTGACCCATCCGACCCTGACCCCGGGATACAACTCGCACTATTGGGGCGCCGGCAGCCGGGTAGGTATACACGATATCGGTGGTGGTCATTGGTACTGGTGGTGCACGGAAAACAAGAGTCACGTTCCGGAACGTCTCCGGACGCTCCATATGGTGTCTTGCGACGACAACAGGAGTGACAAAGACGAGCTGCTCCACACGTTCGCCGGCTGGGCGCCGGAGGTTCGCCACGCAATGCGGGCCACCCCCGCTGGCCAGATCTTCATGATCCACTCCCGAGACCGTGCTCCGATCACGTCCTGGGGCGTCGGGCGGGCTTCGTTGCTAGGTGACGCCGCTCACCCGATGTTGACCAGTTTGGGGCAGGGCGCCGGGATGGGTTTCGAGGATGCCGCGGTATTGGTCAGTTGTCTGAGACAGGAAACCAACGTCGCCGAGGCCTTGCTCCGGTATGAGCGATTGCGCATCCCTCGCACGACCCAGGTGGTTGAGGCCACCCGGCGAGCCAGCGCTGTCGAACAGTTGGGCAACCCCGTGAGCGCTCGTGCTCGGAACTGGCTGGTTGGCGCGCTACCCAACGCCTTCTTCGACAAGCAGGCTGAACAGCTATCGCACTTCGATCTTCCTGAAGTGTTCCCGACACTGAGCGATCCGGCGTTGTTGGCCGATGAACGGCCACCGGAGCCAGGGGCGCGGCGGCCCTCTTCCGGGGATCGACTGGTGGTGATCACCGGAGCATCGACTGGTATCGGACGCGCCATCGCCATCCATCTCGCCCGGGCCGGCTACCGGGTACTGGCAGGCGTTCGAAGCTCGCAGGCCGCCGACGACATGCTCGGACTGGGCCTCGAGTCGTTGGAACCCGTGATCCTCGACGTAGTCGAGGCCGACACGGTGGCGGCGCTTGTCGCCGACCTCGATGCCCGCACAGCAGATGGGCATCGCCTTGAAGCAGTCATCAACAACGCTGGTGTCGCCGTGATTTCGCCGCTGGAGGCCGTCGATGCCGAAACGCTGCAACAGCAGTTCGCCGTCAACACCACCGGGGCCAATGTCATGGTTCGCGCCTTGCTTCCGTATCTGCTCGACACCCAGGGCTATGTCCTCAACGTCGGGTCACCTGTCGGTGCGACCCGACCTCCGTTCCTCGGACCCTATGCGGCATCGAAGGCGGCGCTCGAGGCCCTTACCGATGTTTGGCGACGAGAGCTTGGCCACACCGGAATCCGTTTCGTTCAGGTCGTGCCCGGCCCGGTGATGACGCCGGTTTGGCACAAGATGGAGCAGTCGGTTGACCGACTGCTTCAGGACGGCGAAGCGGGTGTACGGGCCCGGCATGGTCGCCCTCTTTCCCGCTTCGTGCGCCTCAACGGTGAGACGGCCGCTCGGAGTCGGCTTAGCACCGACGACGTGGCCGCAGCTGTGCTCAGCATTCTTGGCACCGACCGGCCTCGCCATCGCTATGACCTTGGTCGAGGAACCACCGCGGCGGCCGTCGCTGCCAGAACGCTGCCCTCTTCGGCGTGGGATGCGGTTTACCAACGACTTCTGAAACAACGACCCGATGCGGAGGTTCCGGCATGAATCGAGATTTGGACGGTTGTGAGCGCTTGTACTGGATAGCAAATCAGTGGTCACCCAACAACGTGACCGCACTCTGCCATCTGGATGGTGTGCTCGACCTGGGCCGACTGGCGGCCGCATTGGAGGCCACAACCGAAGCTCACCCCTTGCTCCAGACCCGGGTGATGGCCGACTTGGAGGGTCGCAACCCACGAATGGTCCGCTACGGGACTCAAGCGCTGCCGATCTACCGGTGGGGCTCCTCTGGTGACACCGACCGAGCTGATGTGGACGACCGGGTGGACGAACGGATAAGCGGCCTTCTCGAACATGAGTTGAACCAACCGATCGATGCCGCGCAGGGTATGGCCAGGCTGACATGGACCGATGACGGAATCGGCACCCTCCTCGCTTTTAGCTGCCTGCACGTCATAGGCGACGCGACCGCAGCGATGATTGCATTGTCGGACATACTCTGCGCGTACGAGGATCCGGGGTGTCTTCCTCGACGCCGGCCGAGGCTTCCCTATGCCGACCAAATTCCCCCTCTCCGGCGAGGCGGATCGACGCTTCCTTCGCTTGTTCCTTCGCAGCTATCAACTTTGGTACGCCGTCCTGCTCGGCTACCAGCTCAAGCTTCGGTGCCGTTGGAGGCACGCCAGAATCGGGTCGTCCGCCACCATCTCTCTCCGGTAGCCGTCACCGACCTCAAGGACGAGTGCGAACGCCGGGGCGTGACGATCCACGGCCTGCTGGTCGCAGCCCTGGCCTTGTCTATCGGTGAGGAGCTCGGTCTCCGAGACCGGAAGAGCGCCCCGGTGAACGTGGGCTCGCCAGTCTCGCTCCGTTCGAAACTTCGACCACCCGTTGGCGACGAACTCGGCAGCTATGTGGCAACCCTGCCCTGTGTGGTGGACGTCGGCCGGGGACAGATTCTCTGGTCGGCGGCGCGACAAGTCAATGGCCAGATCGCCAAACGGATTGCTCGGGGCGAGCCGTTCGCCTTGCTTGATGTGGCCCGGTGGTTAACACCGAAGAGCAGAGCCGACAGCCGGATGACCATGAACGTCGCCGAGAAAGCTGGACCGGGCAACGTGTGCGTCTCCAACATCGGTCAGGTCGACTTTCCTGAACAAACCGACGGTATTGGTGTTCGACAGGCGCTCTGGTCGGCCTCATTGTCGTTCTCCGGCTATTTCTTGTGCTCTGTGGTCACCACGGGGACCGGGATGTCCTTGACCTTCTCCTACATGGACGACGTCGTGGACTCTTTCCGGGCGGAACGAATCGTGTCAGGCATGGTGGCTGCGTTGCCGGTCGAGTCGGCGTTCACCGCCTCCCGGGCCGAAGCACCAGTAGGCGGGGGTTGGTAGTCGCATGCAACGCATCGTGGTGTTTGGGGCAACGGATTACCAAGGGAGTTTGGCGGCCAAGGCTATGGTTGCCCGCGGGTTGCGTCCTACGCTCGCCGGCTGCAACGAGGCGTATCTCAACGCTCTATCGGTCGAGCTCGGCGGTCTCTCCTACGAGCCGGCCGATGCATGCGATATATCGTCGATTCGGCGGCTGCTGTCACCAGGCGATGTTCTGGTATCGACGGCCGGACCGTTCAGCGACGTTGGGGAAACGATACTGAGAGCGGCCATCGACCAAGGCAGCCACTATGTTGACTGCTGCGGCGAAGGCCTCGTTCTCCGCACGATCCAAGAGCGCTTCCGGGATGCCATCGAAGCAGCCGGAATCACGGCCCTAAGCGCCTGCGCCTACGACTTCTTCCCCGGCAACCTGGCGGCTAGCCACGTACTTGCAGAAGCCGGCCCAGAGGCGGTGCGGGTGGAGATCGGCTATGTCGGCAATACCGCGCCCGGGTACCCGATGAGTTTGGGCAGCTTCGCCTCGGACCCGACGGCAGTGCTCGGTCACGGGCTGTTCTTCCGAGATGGTTACCTTGTTCCTGAGGCGCTGGGCAAACGAGTCGGCCGCATCAACCTGGACGGTGCGGAGCACACAGGATTGTCCGTCGGCGGGACCGAGTCGTTCTTTCTCCCCGAGCTCTACCCGTCGTTGCGGGCCATCGACAGCTACTGGTGCTGGGGTGGCGAACGGAGCGTGGCGAAACGCGCAGCGCTCCGGGTGACGGCAGCGTTTGGTCGCAAGCGGAGCCATTCAACCGATCCCGATGAACCTGTCGGCGCAACGGAAGACGATGGCCTGGGTCCTACGAGGAACCAGAGGGAGCGTTCCTCGTCCTATGTGGTGGCGACTGCGTTCGATGGCGGGGGCATCGCGTTGGCATCGGCTGTCTTCGGCGACGCCGATCGCTTCACCTTTACCGCCAACATTCTTGCCTGGACGGCCGAACAGCTGTTTGAAGGGCGAGCGCAGCGCACTGGTTGGACTGGCCCGGTGCAGGCCTTCGGCCTGCCTTCCCTGATCGCAGGCCACGAGCAATGCGGGATGGGTCTGCTCAGCTTCGACGGGCCGGACCGGGTGGAAGTTCCGACGCTCGATCAGCGTTCGTCGGAGTCGCCGTTAATCCTGAAGGAGTTGGTGGAGTAGCCATGTCAATCCTTGAACGACCTCCCCGCTACACGACGACCGATAGCTGGTCATCTCAAGGCGCGGCAACCGATAGCGGACACCCTCGCGACTGGCTACAGGGGGCGGCCGCCATCGGCGGTCCGGCCTTCTTCTGGGCACCGACAGAGGCGAGTTCGATCACCGACTCGTGCTCGACGGAGATTCCTGCGACCGGCCTCGGGTACGCCGAACTCTTCGAGCGATCTCGCCGGGTTGCCGGAGCACTCGTCGAACTCGGCCGGTCGCCCGGGCAACGACTGGCGTACGTGCCGGAGAACGGCGAGCAAGCGATCGTCCTGCTGTTCGGCGCGTGGTGGGCCGGGATGGAGGCATCGCCCCTCGATCTTCCGTTGACGGCTGACAGTAGTGCAGGCTTCTGGTCCCGGCTCGATCACCTGATACGACAGGACGCGGACCAACTTCTCTGCCTCCCGGAGGACGTGGCCAACAAGTGGGACGAGCGCACGGGGGCGGAAGCGATTGGCAACGGCAGGCCCTGCGTGCTGTATCAGAATCTGGTTGACTCCGAGCGCCTATCGACGCCGAGGTTGGGAGACAGGCACGGCCCGGCTGTCACCCTGACCGGCTTGAGCCCCGGTGGCGAAGGCACGTCGATCGGTTACAGCTTTGACGAATTGGCCCTCGCTGTGATGACGGCCACGCAGCAGCTATCGATCGAACGAAGCGATCGGTTTCTCAGCTGGCTCCCTCCGAGCGAGCTCGCAGGGCTGACCTTCCTGCTCACGGCGATGGCGGGCGGTCAGTCGTTGGCCCTCCTACCTACGCCGCTCTTCATGGAAAGACCATCGCTTTGGCCTCTTGCCATGAGCGTCCAACAAAGCACCGTCACGTGTGCCCCGGCCAAGGCCTTTGACGTTTGCTCCCAGCGGGCTACGGAGTCCCCGACAGGGCTTGATCTTTCATCCTTGCGATGTGCAGCAACAACAGGAGGACCGATCAGCGTCGACAGTCGTAAGGCGTTCGCCGACCGGTTCGTGGAAAACGGCTTTCGGCCTGATGCCTTCCAGGTTTCACCTGAGCCGATCCAACTCCCTCGACCAATCGCGGAGGGCTCACTCGCAGCCGGTCAGCTGGCGCTGTGGTTCTTGTCTCAGCGGGATCCGGCCAGTACTGCCTACAACGTGCCCTTCGGCATCGACATCTGCTCGGAACGTGACGTCGATGCCCTCGACCGTGCCATAGCGGCGCTTCTCGATCGCCATCCGGCGCTCCGAACCGTTTACCCCGTACGTGCCGGTCGGCCAGTTCGTCGTGTCCTGGACACGGTGGTCCCCATCGAGCGCATTGACGCATCCGGCTGGAACGAGGGCACGCTGTTCGACCGCCTGACCGAGATGGCGGAGAGGCCCTTCGATTTGGCGAATGGCCCGTTGCTACGGGCGTACTTGTTCGAGCGTGACCGTGAGAATGCCACGCTGCTTTTGGTTGTTCACCACATCAACATTGACGGCACATCCATATTGCAGCTCGGTCAAGAGATGGCTTTGCTCTATGCGTCGTTCCTTCAGTCGGACGTTCTGCCGGAAGTTCCTCGACCGGCTCTGGGTTTCGACGATTTTGTCGAGCACCAACGTCGCCGTATGGAGGGGCCCGATGCTGAAGTTGATCGTCGCTATTGGAACGAAAAGTTGGCCGGCTCTCCTTCAAGCGCACCGTTGCCGACGGACTACCCTCGCCCGGGAAGACGTTCTGAGCGTGGGGTGAGCTTGCCTGTCACCCTGCCGAAAGCGGCAGTCGATGTCGCCCGGACTTGTGCCGGTGCTCACGCCGCGACCCTTTTCTCGGTGTTGCTATCGGTCTACAGCGTGGCCCTCCATCGGCGCTTTGGCCTTACCGACTTGACGATCGCTTCACCGGTGAGCGGCCGTGTTGAACCTGGTTTCAATGCTGTCGTGGGGTATTTCGTAAACACGTTGCCACTGCGGATCAGGGTTGACCCGAAGGAGGCCTTCGCCGAGCTGGTGGACCAAGTCCAGACCACCGTTCTTGGTGCACTGGACCATCAGCAACTGCCGTACTCGAGCATCATCGAACAGCTCGATCTTCCGCGAGATCCGGCCCGGCTACCTCTCTGTGAGGCGATGTTCCAAGTCCAGTCCCATCGCCCGGAGGGCGCCATCGGCGACGCCGTTCGGGCATCGTCAGAAGACGAGCCGGTCGAGTTCGGCGGACTGAAGGTCCGCCAGCGTCGGGTTCCGCTAACCACAACCCAGTTCGATCTGATGCTTGACCTCACCGACTTCGGCGACGAAGTTGTCGGTCGATTCAGCTGCGGTGCCGACCTGTTTTCCGTAGACACGGCGCAAGACTTGTGCGAGGAGTTCACGACCCTGGTCGAGGACCTTTGCGCCGACACGTCGATTCGGTGTGCCGAACCCGACCTCACACCTGGTCTGGCACCGGACCCCATAGCCGGATGGAACGCCACAACAGACGAGTTTCCCGACTTGCGGGTTCATGAGGCCATCGCCGCGGCAGCGCAGGCGACGCCGAGCGCGATCGCTCTGTCGATGGGAGATGAGACCGTTACCTATAGTCGACTCGAAGAGCAGACAAACCGGATAGCCCGCCATCTGCGAGACCATGGTGTTGGCCGCGATGTACTGGTCGGGGTCGCCATGGATCGCTCCGTTGCGTTACCGACCGTGTTGTTGTCGATAATGAAGGCGGGCGGTGCCTATGTACCACTCGATCCGACCTATCCCGATGAGCGGCTGCGGTACATCGAGCAAAGCGCGGCCCCGGCCGTTGTCATCGCCGATTCCGCATACGTCGATCGGTGCGGGTCCGGTAGCGCCACCACCGTACTGACAACTGAAGCCGTGCGGGCCTTGGCTGACGAGCCCACCATGTCCTCGGAGCCCGTCGATGCCGGAGTGCAACCCGAGGACCTGGTCTATGTCATCTACACCTCGGGTTCGACTGGGCGCCCGAAAGGCGCGGCCAACACCCATGCCGGTCTGTGGAACAGGCTCGCATGGATGCAGGCCGAGTACGGGCTGGACTCGACCGACTGCATCCTTCACAAGACGCCCTACAGCTTCGATGTCTCGGTGTGGGAACTGTTCTGGCCACTCATGACCGGTGCTCGTATGGCCATCGCCCGACCTGGGGGTCATAAGGATAGTTCGTACCTGTTGGAAGAGATCGCCCGATCAGGCGTAACCACCGCCCATTTTGTTCCCTCGATGTTGCGAGCGTTTCTCGAGGAAGTGGCGACGACTCGAACGTCCGGCGCCTCGATCCCGGCTGAGACGCTCCGCCGAGTCGTGTGCAGCGGCGAGGCGCTGCCCTATGGAGTGATGGAACGGTTCCTTGAGGCCCTGCCCGGCATTGAGCTGCACAACCTTTATGGCCCGACCGAGGCATCGATCGATGTGACCGCGTGGCAATGCGAGCCGAATGAGGAGCGCCGTGTGTACATCGGTCGTCCTATCGCCAACACCAAGATTCACATCCTCGACGAGCACGGGCAGCCGGTCGCGGTCGGTGCTGAGGGGGAGCTGCATATCGCCGGAACCGGCGTCGGGCGCGGGTACCACGGTCGCCCAGATCTGACCGACGACCGCTTTGTTCCCGATCCGTTCGCTGAGGCCGCAGGGGCCCGACTCTACCGAACTGGTGATGTGGCCCGCTGGTCTGAAGCGGGCTTGATCGAATATCTGGGTCGCAACGACGATCAGATCAAGATCAACGGCTTTCGGATCGAGCTGGGGGAGATCGAGGCCGTGGCCGAGCGAATGCCGGAAGTTGAACGGTGCGTCGTGGCCGTTCGCGTTCTTCCCAGCGGCGCCAATCGCCTCGAGGCCTTTCTCGTCGGACCAGCTGAGCGCGTTCCACAAGTGTCAGAGGTTCGACGGTCGTTGGCCCGAGAGCTTCCGGACTACATGGTTCCCACCGAGATCGTCGTCCGGCCTACGATCCCGCTGACGCACAACGGCAAGGTGGACCGACAGGCCCTGCTGAGCGCCGACGTCGATCCTATTGCCGGCATGGACTTGACCGACGAGCCGTCGACCGAGCCGGCAGGTGTAGATGAACGGTCCAGCTGCCCGACGAACCCGTCAGAGGTAGCGTCGGTTGAGGCTGATCTGATTGTGCTGTGGCAGGACTTGCTTGGTCTGCCGGTTTCTCGGGACGACAACTTCTTCGCCGTTGGTGGCGACTCTATTCGCAGCCTGGAGCTTCGGGCCGCAGCGCGACGGGCAGGGCTCGATTTCGAACCGGAGGCACTCTTCGAGCATCAATCCATCGCCGAGCTGGCCCAGGTGGTCAGTCGGGTCGACGCCGACAAGCTCGCCGCCGACGATGCGAAACAGATCTCCCCGTTCGGCCTGCTCGATGCCGGTTCGTCCTGGCAGATCCCTGACGGGGTTGAAGACGCCTTCCCCGCGAGCCAACTCCAGCTGGGCATGCTCTACCACGGCAGCATGACCACCGACAGCTGGGCCTACCACGACTGCGTGAGCTATGCCCTTGAGCTCGACAAACCCCTGCAGCCTGATGCGCTCGACGTCGCCCTGGCCCAGGTGGTTTCCCGGCACCCGGCCCTGCGTAGCGCCTTCGATCTTGAGCACCCGAGCCAGCCGATGCAGTTGGTCCACCGCACCGCCTCGATCCCGCTCACTGTCGAAGACCTGAGCGACTTGGGCGTCGACGAGGCGGAGCAACGTGTGCAGACCTACGTGGACCGTGAGCAGGAGAGGCGCTACGCCCTTGATCAGGCACCACTGTTCCGGGTGCGGGCACATTTGCTGCCGGAAACGACCGCCCGCCTCACCGTCAGCTTCCACCATGCGATCCTCGACGGCTGGAGTGCCGCCTCGCTCTTGCGCGAACTCATCCACGGCTACCTGACGGCCATTGGCGTGGACGGCATGCCTCCTCTGCCCGATCCGCCATCACAGTCGCCGGGCCTATATGCCGCGTTGGAACAGGAAGCCGCTCAGGCCGAGGATAGCCGTTCGTATTTCGCCGAGATCCTCGTTGACCAGACGGCGGCTCGGTTGCCGCGGTGGCCGGACGAGTATCGAAACCTAGGCCCTGGGCAGCGCTTGACAGTCGATGTCGACGGCAGCCTCGTTGCTCGGCTCGATGCTTTGGCGGCTGAGTTGTCGATGCCGACGAAGACCCTGCTGCTGGCCGCACACATGAAGGTGCTCTCCGCACACACCGGCGCACCTGACGTGACCACGGGGCGGGTGTTGCACGGTCGACCGGAGGTCAGCGGCGGAGAACAGATCCTCGGCTTGTTTTTGAACACCCTACCGACGCGGGTCGATTTGAGCGGACAGACCTTCAGGTCGTTGGCCGAGGATCTCGCTCGACGGGAACGAGCAGACCACGCCCATCGCCGCTACCCATTCGTGTCCCTGCAGCGCGACGCTGGCGCTGAACCCATCTTCGAGACCGCTTTCAATTACGTCCACTTCCACCTCTACCAGAATGTGTTGGTCGGCAAGGCGCTGCGGGTCGTCGACTACGACGTCAACGAGAACACGAACTTCACGCTGCTAGCCAACTTCGTGCGCAGCCCGGAGGACGGATTGCTCTCGTTGCAGGTCGAGTTCGACGGTCGGGAACTGGCGGAGACCCAGGCCCGCCGCCTGGCCGAGGACCATGTGCGGGTGTTGTCGGCCATGGTCGACGATGTCGACGCCCAGGTGGCGAGTGTCAACCTGGCCGACCCAGCTGAAGAGCGGGCACGGGCCATCCAGCGTGACGTTTGCCCGTCGGCTGATCCCGTGCCGTTGTCGGTGCTGTTCGAACGCCAGGCCGCTCGCAGCCCGAACGCTCCGGCGGTCTCGGTTGGAGACCATCGACTCAACTATGGGCGGCTAGACGCTCTCGCTTCCAACCTGGCTGCGGCGCTCATCGAGGGCGGAGCCGAGAGGGGCGACGTCGTTGCCTGCTGCGCCGAACCAAGCTTCGAGCGGACGGTGGCCGTGCTCGCCATTCTCAAGGCCGGTTGCGCGTATCTACCGCTCGATCCGGTATTCCCCCAGCGTCGGCTGGAGGCCATGCTGACTGACGCTCAAGTGCGGCAGGCTGTGGTCACCGACGTCCTGGCCGAGAGTCCGTTCCTGAGTTCCGTTGCCTGCTTCCGGGTGTCGGTGCCACCGGAAGCGCTCGAACTGTCGGACAAGTATCCCGGCGTCGGCCACCCGGGTGGGTTGCCCGGTTTGGTCGGGCTCGCCAAGGTGGCTGACAAGGTTGCTCCGGCTGGTCGGCTCTTGGCCTTGCTCGACACTCCGCTCGTCCAGGCCGGCGTGGCCGATGTGACGGATCGTTCCCGAACGGCACTGGCGGCGACCGGCGCGGCCAAGGCATCTGAGTGGATGAGACGGCAGAAAAGGCGGAGCCTTCCCACGTCGCCAGAGCCGTCCCTCGCCGCTCGGGCCCGGGTTGATGATGCGGCCTATGTGATGTTCACCTCAGGCTCGACCGGTCGACCCAAGGGCATCCGGATGCACCACCGTCCGCTGCACAACTTGGTGCGTTTCCAGGTGGCTCGCAGCGACCTGGAGCCGGGAGACAAGACGGCCCACTACTCGGCCTTCTCCTTCGACGTGTCGTTCCAGGAGATGTTCTCGACCTGGGCCCATGGCGGCGAACTAGTGGTGATTCCCGAGGATGCCCGGCGAGACGCTCGTCGGCTGGTCGGAATTCTCCACGTCCGCAAGGTGGCCCGGTTGTTCGTGCCGGTGACTGTGTTGCACCAGTTGGCTGAGGTCACTGAGGAGTTGGGTTTCTCGCTACCGAGGCTCCGAGAGATCAACACCGCCGGTGAGGCCTTGGTCATCACCGATCCGGTACGGTCCTTTTTCGCCCGCCATCCCGATTGCCGGCTCGACAACCAGTACGGCCCGACCGAAACCCATGTTGCCACCGCCGGACGGTTGTTCGGCGACCCCGAGCATTGGCCGGAACGGCCGGGAATCGGTCGCCCGTTGCCCGGCGTGATGGCCCATGTCCTCGACGAGGCCATGCAACCGGTGCCGATGGGCGTTCCCGGCGAGCTCTATCTAGCCGGGGCCTGCGTGGCCAGCGGCTATCACAACAACCCCACTGCGACCGCCGAACGTTTCGGCCGCGATCCTCTCGCCGATGGCCATGTGCCCCTGTATCGCACCGGGGATCTGGTTTGCTCGTTGCCGGACGGGAGCCTGAGTTATGTGGGGCGACGCGACGACCAGGTGAAGATTCGCGGCTTCCGCGTCGAGCTCGGCGATGTCGAACACGCGCTGGAGCAGGCCGCCGGCGGCCGCTTATCGGCCGCCGCCGTGGTGGCACGACCCCAACCGAATCGGCCACAGCAACTCGAACTTGCCGCCTACGTTGTTCCTCGGTCCGGGAGTGAGGTCGATCTCGACCAGCTCCGTAGGGAGGTGGAACGACAGCTGCCAGGTTACATGCAGCCTGCGAGCCTCACGGAGTTGGCGGAGATGCCACTGACCCGTAGCGGAAAACTGGATCGGCTCGCCCTGCCTGCACCTACTAGGTCGACCGAAACGACAACTCAGCCGTACGAAGCACCGACAACGGAGCTCGAAGTCGAAGTGTGCGCGCTGTTTCAAGGTGTGCTGGATCTGGAGCATCTGTCCGTCAGCCACAGCTTCTTCGACGTCGGTGGTGATTCGCTCTCAGCGGTCCGCCTGATGGCGCAGATCCAGGGCCGTTTCAATGTCGATCTGCCGATCAGCCAGTTGCTTTCGGCCCCGACCGTGCGCAGCCTCTCGAAACTGATCGAGACCCCGCCGACCTCGGCGGCCGGCAGCCTCGTGGCCCTCACACCTCCCGCACCGGACGGCGAGCGTCCGCCGCTCTTCTGCGTACATCCCATTGGTGGCAACGTGTTGTGCTACGTACCGTTGGCTCGCCATCTCGGACCCGATCAGCCGTGTTACGCGTTGCAGGCCCGAGGCCTCGACGGCCGTGAGAAGCCGTATGCCGACTTGACTGAGATGGCTCACGCCTACGCCGCTGCCATCACGATGGTTCAGCCCGAAGGTCCTGTGCATCTAGCAGGTTGGTCCTTCGGAGGCATAGTGGCCTGCGAGATCGCCCGATGCCTCCAAGCCCGTGGCAGGGCCGTGGCCGAAGTGCTCATCATCGACACGATCGCCACTATCGAGCGACACTACCGACCGGCCCAGGACGATTTCTTCGGCATGGTCGCCATAGAACTGCTCGGGGCTCACCTTGATGACGTCAAGGTTCTGCGCAGGGTTCTCGGCAGTCCGGCCTTGACCAGAGCGCAACGCTATGAGCGCCTCGTCGAGGTCGCCCGGGAGCGAGGTCTGGTACCGGAGGGGGCAGACGCGGGACGGCTTGAGCACATCGTGGCCGTGATCGAATCGAACATGGAGATGTTCTACGGACACACTCCCCGTCGTTTCGGTGGCCGCCTCCACCTCCTGCGTTGTGACGAGAAGATGCCCGCTCGCCTGCAGCAGATGCACGATGCCATCGGCTCGGCCTACGAGGACCCCAAGAACGGTTGGGGCACCGTGAGCGACGACGTTCAGGTGACCTTGGTCGAGGGAAACCATCTGACCGTGGTCTTCGAACCGCACGCCAGCGAGTTAGCCCGCATCGTGCGCGCTTCCATCGACCGAACCCTCGACACCAACCAACGATCTCCGATCGTCCTAGACGCCAATATCAAAGGAATCGAACTATGACTTCGACAATTCCGACCACCCTTTCGGCCGCCCAACCAACTTCGCCCGAACCGATCGCCGTGGTCGGCATCGGCTGTCGCTACCCGGGCGCCAACAACGTTGATGAGTTCTGGGACCTGCTCAAACATGGCCGCGATGCGATCGGAGACATCCCGATCGAGCGCTTTGACGCCGATCGATATTACGATCCGCGCCCCAGCGTGCGGGGAAAGACCGTGGCCCGTCGGGGTGGCTTCATTGATGGCGCCTTCGATTTCGATGCTGAGTATTTCCGGATCTCACCCCGAGAGGCCGCTCGAATCGACCCTCAGCAGCGGCTGATGCTTGAGATATGCGCCGACGCCATCGATGATAGCAACCTGACCGATGCCGATCTGGCCGGTCAGCCCGTCGGCGTCTACGTCGGATGTTGGGCAAGCGATTGGGAGGCCCTTGAATTCGCCGATGGGGACGACGCCGATGTGTACAGCTTCGCCGGAACCGGTCGTTGCCTCATCTCCGGCCGGGTGTCATTCGCCTTTGACCTTCGGGGTCCGAGCCTGACGGTCGACACCGGTTGCTCCGCGTCGATGGTCGCAGTTCACTTGGCCTGTCAAAGCCTCTGGGCCGGTGAGACGACAGCGGCGATCTGTGGGGGCGTCAACCTGGTTCTGCTACCCAAGCAGAGTATCGGCTACTCCCAGGCGGGGATGATGGCCCACGACGGCCGCTGCAAGTCCTTCGACCATCGAGCCGACGGCTTTGTCCGCAGCGACGGGTGCGGGGCCGTCGTGCTGATGCCGCTGTCGCAGGCTCAGGCTCGCGGGTTGAAACCTTACGCAGTGATTCGTGGTACAGGCAGCAGCAATGACGGCTTCAGTAACGGTTTGTTGGCGACGCCCAGCGACATAGGCCAGGAGCCCGCCATACGTGCCGCATATCAGAAGGCCGGTTTACCTCCGCTTTCCGTGCAGTATGTTGAAGGTCACGGGACGGGTACCTTAGCTGGCGACCCTGTTGAGCTGCGGGCGCTCGACCGAGTCTTGAAGGACCGGGACATCGATGAGCCGGCCCCCTGCTGGGTGGGTTCGGTGAAGAGCAATATCGGCCACAGCGAGGCCGCGGCCGGTGTTGCCGGCCTGATCAAAACTGTCTTGGCCGTGCACCACCGGACCATCCCATCGAGCTTGCATTGTGAGGAGCCGACCCCGGAAATTTCCTGGGCCGAAACCGATCTCCAGGTAGCCACCCACTGCGAACCGTGGCCCGATGGTGTTGCCCGCGCCGGGGTCAGTTCTTTCGGCCTGAGCGGCACCAACGTTCACGTCGTGGTCGAAGAAGTCGACCCTCACGCTCGTCTGGAGCCGATCGATGGCTCAGAACCAGCTACGACCGAGGCGGGCCCTCAACTGCTGGTCATGTCGGCCCGCGGCGAACCGGCTCTCCATGCGCTTGCTGGCCGCTACCAGGCCTTGCTCGAACAGCTGCCGAGCGGCACCGAGGCCGACAAGGCCCTTGCCGACCTGTGCTATTCGGCGGCGTTCGGCCGCCGCCAGCACAACTTGCGCCTGGCCGTCGTCGGTCGTGACCAGCACGAACTCACGGCCTCACTAGCTGCCTATCTCGATGGTGAACCCGATCCGGCACTGCTCGTGGAGCGAGCGGCGGAGACAGCTCCCGATCCGGTATTTGTTTTCTCCGGGCAAGGCTCTCAGTGGGAAGGCATGGCGCGGGAGCTAATCAGGACCGAACCGGTCTTCGCCGAGGCGATGAACGCCTGCGATCGGGCAATGTCTTCTTACGCCGACTGGTCCCTGTTGGAGGAGTTGTACCGTGATCGGGCCGGTGCGGCTGTCCCGATCGACATCATCCAACCGAGCATCTTCGCTCTCCAGGTCGCGCTGGTGGCGCTCCTCGAGTCCTACGACGTAAAGCCGACTCTGGTAGTAGGCCACAGCATGGGAGAGGTCGCGGCCGCTCACGTGGCCGGCATCCTGAGCCTCGACGACGCCGCCTGCATCATCGTCAATCGGAGCCGAGTGCTCGAGAACCTTCGTGGCCAGGGCGGCATGCTGTCGGTCGAGCTGGGCCTCGACGAGGCTCGTGCAGCTATCGCCGCTCACACCGACTCGGTCAGCGTCGCCGCTGCCAACGGCCGGGACAGCACCGTCTTGTCCGGGGACCTGGCGGCATTGCGGGAAATCTCGGAGGCGATGACCGAAGCGGGGGTCGTCTGTCGGGAGGTGCAGGTTGACGCCGCTGCCCACAGCCCACAGCTCGAACCGCAACTGCCCGACCTCGGTCGGGCGCTCGCTCATGTTTCGCCGAACCCTGACGCTCCGGTGGCAATTTGTTCGACGGTGACTGAGCAGCTCGAAGATCCCGACGGATTCTGCGCCGACTACTGGGTTCGGAACATGCGCGAACCAGTTCGCTTCGCCGGAACCATCGAGCTTCTGCTCGATCAGGGCCATTCCCGATTCATCGAAATCGGTCCCCACCCGAACCTGGTCGGGGCCATCCAACAACTGATCGGCGCCGGTGGCGGGGCTCAAGCGCTGCCGACGCTAACGCGCAACCAGTGCGAGCAAGCCGACCTACTGATGCTTTTGGGCCGGCTCCACGGGTCGGGTGGCAAGGTTGACTTGCGACCATTGTACCCACCGGACGCCACCCTGGTTCGCCTTCCCCGATACCCCTGGCAACCAGACCGCTACGACGAACTCCCGAGTAGTGCCGAGTCGGCGACGGTTGGGAGCGAGGCGGGTTCCCTTGGGCGCCCAACCGTGTCGCCCGTCCATCCGAACACAACCCTCTGGACTACGACGCTTTCGCTCGCCAAGTCCGGCTACCTACGTGATCATCAGGTTCAGAACACACCTGCACTCCCGGGGGCTGCCTACATGAACATGGCGCTGCAGGCCGGGCGGCATCTGTTCGATCAGCGCGACTTCTTCGTTCAGGATCTACTCCTGGACGCAGCGCTGGTTCTGCGGGAGGACCAGCCGATCGATTTGTCGGTCTCAGCCACCCGGTCCTCGGGCGGCGAATACGATCTGCGATTCACGACCCAGATCGATGGCCAAGCCGATCACGTCGTACACGCCTCTGGCTGCCTTCGGCTTTCGGAATCAGAGCATCGACTTCCAGCCGTGGATCCTGAGGCCATGCTCCTCGAAGGCGAGCCGAGGGGCTTGCCCGAACACTTTGCCGCTGCTGCCGCTCGCGGTATCGACTACGGCCCTGCTTTCCGGGGTTTGGAAGAGCTGCGGATCGATGAGAGCACAGCCGTAGCCCGAGTGGCGTTGCCCGCCGAGGTCTCGTACCCGAACGGAGCGTTCGCCGTTCACCCGGCTCTGCTTGACGCATGCCTGCAGGCCTACGCATCGGCTGTGTTCGCCTACCCGCCGTTGACGGCCTTGTACGTGCCGGTCTCGATCGGTGAACTGCATTGGTACGGCGAGGTGGGCAGCGAGGTGTTGGTTCGAACGGTGGCAACCAGTCCGCCTTACGGGCCAGAGGTCCACGCCGACGTACAGATCTTCGATCTCCAAGGCCAACCCCTACTGGAGATCCGTGATTTGACGGTGCGGGCCGTCGGGTCTCCGGCCAGGCGCATGGCCGAGTCGCTTCTGGGGCTCGGATGGCTCGAGCGACCCCGACCGGAAGAACCGGGCCCCGATCTGTCGAACCAGACGTGGCTGGTGCTCATGGACGACGCCACGAATCCCGGATCCGGCGACCAACAAGATCCGGTGGGAGACATCGTCGCCGAATCGTTGGAGGCTCTCGGCGCCGACTGTGTGCGGGCGTGGGCAACCGACGCCGACCAGCAGGACGAGCAACGCGACCGCGGGTTTCTCGTCGATCCGGCTTCTCCCTCTGATCTGGGGGCCCTCGTGGCGGAGAGCGCCGGGGTCGTCGGAAAGCCGCTGGCCGGTATCGTCGATCTCTGGAGTCTGGATACGACTATCGGTGTTGGCGAGAGCACCAGTCAGCTGATGGGTGCGCAACGTCGAGGCGTTATCGGTTTGACCCATCTGATGCAGGCCTTGGCCGCAAGCGACGCTCTCTCTGCTGCCCCTACTGTGTTCGCCGTTACTGCCGGAGCCCAGGTCGTTGAGGAGACGGCGGAGGTGACCTGCGCTCAGGCACCGTTGTGGGCCTTGGCCCGAGTGTTGAGGTATGAGCTTTCCGAGATCCCCTGTCGCACCCTTGATTTCCCGGCTCGACCGAGTGTGATCGACATTCACGATCTGGTCGATGAGGTCGTTTCGAGGCCGGGGCCGGGTGAAGACGAGGTCGCCCTGCGTGGCGGGCAGCGTCACGTGCTTCGCCTGATGCCACAGCCGTTGGAGGAGGACGCGATGTCGAAGCCGCTCGCCGCCGACGAACCGTTCAGACTCAGCGTTGGAGCAATGGGAAGCCTGGACAGCCTGGAACTGCGTCGGTCGCCCCGGCCGGCACCCGGTCCCGGTGAGGTCGAGATCGAGGTGGCGGTCGGAGGCCTGAACTTCATCGACGTGATGCAGGCCTATGGCATCTATCCGGGCACGGACGGTGATGAGGTCCCATTAGGTCTCGAATGTGCAGGACGAGTCACCCGGGTCGGTGCAGGGGTTAGCGATTTCTCGCCCGGCCAGCCGGTGGTGGCGGTGCGTAGCGGTGTCGTGGGCTTCCTTGCTCGGTACGTCATTGCTGAGGAGGCACTGGTTGCCCCCCTGCCGCCGAGCCTCGACTTCGCCCAGGGAGCCACGGCGCCCGCCGCCTTTCTGACCTGTCACTATGCACTCAACCATCTCGGGCGTCTCGCCGCAGGCGAACGGGTGCTGATACACAGTGCCACCGGTGGCGTTGGCCTGGCAGCGATTCAGATGGCCAAACGGGTCGACGCCGAGATATTCGCAACCGCCGGCAGCCCCGAGAAGCGCGACTACCTTCGGCAAACGATGGGCATTGAGCATGTGTTCGATTCCCGCAGTCTCGATTTCGCCGATGCCATCCGGGAGCGCACGGGGGGTGAAGGGGTGGACGTCGTCCTGAATTCGCTCACAGGCGATGCACTGGAACAGAGCCTCGCCCTGCTCCGCGACGACGGCCGGTTCTTGGAACTGGGCAAGCGGGACATTCACGATGGCATGCAGCTCGGCATGCTGCCGTTCAAGCGGGGTCTGTCGTTCAGCCATATCGATGTGCTCCGACTCCTACAGGATCGGTCCTGCGAGATGGGGGGCATGTTGCGTGAGATAATGGCCGACCTTGAAGCGGGCACCTTGGACCCACTGCCGATCGTCCGCTTCCCGATCGAACAAGTATCCGATGGCTTCAACTTGATGGCCCAGGCCAAGCACACCGGAAAGATCGCGGTCGAGGTCCCCCCCAGCACTACCGAAACTGAGGCCTTGCCATCGGCTCGACTGGCCCTCGGCGAGCAGGAGAGCACCTACGTCCTAACTGGCGGACTCGGCGGGCTGGGTCGTCTGGTTACCCGCTTCCTTGCAGAGCGAGGGGTTAGCCACATAGCGCTCCTGGGCCGGAGCGCGCCAACGCCGGAGGCCCAGGCTGAGATCGCTTCGCTCGCCGAGGAGGGTGTTGAGGTGCAGACGTTCAGCTGTGATGCGGCCGACACTGACCAGGTCGCAGCCGTGATGGAGACGATAAAGGAGCGAATGCCGCCGATTCGCGGGGTGTTTCACGCCGCGGCCGTGTTGGACGATGGCGTGGCAACTCAGATGACGCCGGAACGATTCGAGACGGCGATGGCCCCGAAGATGTGCGGGGCGTTCAACCTGCACGCTCACACACTCGACCAACCCGTGGAACACTTTGTGCTGTTCGCCTCAGCGGCGGCGGTCATCGGTTCGCCCGGCCAGGCCAACTACGTCGCCGGCAATGAGTATCTGGACGCCCTGGCCCACCAGCGGAAGCTCTCGGGTCTGCCTGCGGTCAGTATCGACTGGCCGGCCTGGCGGGAAAGCGGCGTCGCCACGGGCGAACTGAGGGCCGGGCGCCTCAGCATGCGAGGATTCGGGACGGTCGGAAACGACGAAGGTCTGGCCATGCTTGAACGGTTGATGATCGCCGACCGTACCCGAGCGATCGTTGTGCCGGATGCCGACTTCCATCGCTGGTCCGAGTTCTACCCGTCAGCCGCCAAGACGGGGCTGCTCGACGAGATGTTGAAGGGGGGACCGGCGACTGGCGGACATTCCGCCGGCGACGAGGATCTTGTCGAGAGGATGGTGGCCTTGGGGCCGGACGGTTTGGCTGATCACCTCGAGCAGTGCGTTCGGTTGATTCTTCGTTTGCCATCGAGCAAGCCCATCGATCTCGAGGCTCCGTTGAATCGGTTTGGGATCGACTCGTTGATGGCGGTCGAACTGAAGAACCGAATCGAGGTCGACCTAGGGCTGGTGGTGCCAGTGTCCAAGCTTCTGCTGAGCACTGGCTTGCGGCCACTGGCGTGCGAGCTTCTGGATGAGCTTCACACGACCTCCAACGGGCTGGAATCGGCGGCCGAATCTGCGCCGTCGCATTCATCGGTCACGCCGGAGTCGGCGAGCGGTCTCGATGAGCTACTCGATGCGCTCATGGATGACGGATCGATGGTTGCCCAGTCCTAGTGTCCTGTCAGGTTGTTTCGACAACTCGCGATATGCGCTCTTCCTCGCCGGAGCCGGTTCGGGCAGCGAATCGCTGCCCGGCGAGGTAGCCGTTGGTCGCGCTTTTCATGCCGAGGGTGGTCGGACGAGTGCTGCAAGCACTGTCTGGGTCGTGATCAAAACCTGAGTCTTCCGTGCAGAGTTGAGGTCGACGATTAGTGTTGGCATCTGGTTTTCTGCCATGTGGACAAGATCATGTGTCTCGTTCGAACCCCAGTCATGACCGTATCAGCCTGGGCTATCGAGGATGAGCGCAATCGTTTCGCGAATCTGGCTGCTGATTGTGGGACGTACGTAGCCGCGGATTGAGCTGAAGCGTGCCGAGGACACAGCCCTGATGTGTTGGCACTGAGCGACCGAGTCGTTCGCCAATCCACTAACTTGGTCGATCAGAATCTCGATCTCGGAGGCGAACCCGCGATCAGTCGAGGTCAGCGGAACGATTTGGATGACGGAAGGCTGAGCGTCGAGGATTCGCTGGGCCGTGACCTCTACAAACGGGGTGTCAAAATCCCGCCTCTCTACCTCCTGGTGTGCCCAGATCGAGGTCGACGACGTCGCCCGAGGTCAGCATCTAGCCAATCGGTCTAGCCGCGGTCAGCTCGGTCGTGAGCTGCTCACCGACTTGAAGGGGGTCCGCACGAGGTTGGCCAGTAACGTTTGGGCCAACAGCCTCGGTGGCGAGCAAGGACAGTGAAGCTAGTTGTCACAGGTTGGGCCTACAGTTAAAGGCGTGGAAACCCCGTCGTCCACCACTAGCTCGTTCACCCGCCGCCTGCGGGTTCTTGCCCACCTTCAGCCGTTGCTCGATATCGAACATGACAAGAATCGGGCGGTTAGGGCCGGCGGCTCCGACCGGAGCTGGGAAGCGTACGACATGCGCCTGCTGCAGCTCGCTGCATTTGATGCGATCGCGGCCGAGTACGGATTGCACCCTGAGGGGGGCGTTCCACGCGATTACGTGGAGCAAGAGCTAACTCTCCAGGCAGCGCTAATCGCTCCGTACCGACCGCCCGAAGACCATGCACAAGTGACAAGTTGGCTCGTTGACCGCCTCCTCAACGTCGGACACGCGGCGCGAGGGTTCGATGTTCCCTGGATTGACCCGGTGAATGGGTATCGTCGCGACGCGCCTTCACGCCGATGAAGCCGCCCTCAACTTGGCGCTTGCCGGCCTTGACCTCGATCTCGAAGATCGGCAGATTGCTGCGGAGGCTGTGCTTCGGGCGCAGATCGAATCTGGTCGCTGGTCTCAGGCTGAGCAGTCAGCCGTCATCGCCCGACGAGTCGCAGTCGAGTATCGAAACCGACTGGATCGATTTTTGCGCTCAGTCGAACGGGACCTCCGAGATATAAACTGGGACGCAGATGTCGAGACCATCCTCGAAGAATCGCTGGCCCACATCGACGGTTGGGCTACGAGCGTTTGGTCTCCACGGCAAGATGGTGGGATCCCGATTTGCATGGGAGATGGGGATCATCGCTGTCCACCACCCTTCGCTCAACGGATCTTCCACCCTATGACTATCTCTAGGGGTGGAACTTCGGCGCATCAGGACCGCAAATTTGGGAGAGAATGTGTCTTGTTCGAACCCAACGATTGCCGGATCTAGACCTTGCTGACTTGAATGTTCGGGTACGCAGACGCGAGCCGTTCAAGATCGTCAACATCAGAAGTCAATATCACGCCGCCTCCTGTCTCGACGGCAGCCGCTATGGCATGAGCGTCGGCCAGCAGATCAGACCCAGCACCGGCTGCGACAAGGACTCCGCCGACGAGTCGAGCGAATGACCGGTCGGTGTCGCGGAGAACAACGCCCGACTCGCGGCCCAGCAACGAGTCGACGATCTGGCTTCGGTTCCTACCTCGGTAGAGTTCGGCCAGCGTTACACAGGTGACCACAACATCGCGGCCAAGCCGATCGGCAGCAGTGAGAGCGGCCCGGACGTGATCGAAGCCGCTCGAACCAGGATCGCCCAGTGCCGTAACGGCTTCTGCGTCAAGCACAAGTCGGGGACTCACTGGAGCAGATGGGTGTAGTGCTCGACTATGCCTTCATCGACAGGGCCGTGCAGTTCGTTCATCTCGGCCAGCATTTCACCGAGTACTCGTTGCCGGCGTCGCCGTATGAGTTCGTTGCGGATGGCCTCGTTGACTTGGGCCGACAGCGCTTCTTCGCTGGCTTCGAGTTCATCCACCAGGTCGGCGTCAAGGGAAACGGAAACCTTTCGTTTGGTCCCAGTCATACCATTATCCTACTCAAGTAGGAACTAGGGGTCAATGGGGTTCGAATTTCGTCGCATTAGGACCGCCAAACGCGATTGCAGAGGTGATCCTGGCGTGACTACTGGATCGGTGATCCCGCTTCGAGCAAGAGCACGTTGGACCAATCAGTGAACGAGCCGTCAGTCAGCTTCCAACGGATCCGGCTCTGATAGCTCTTGTCGTGGGAGATCTGTTGGCGAGTGTCTGGCGGTCCGAGGCTCCAGAGCTGCAGAGCTGCGGCCACGATCGGTTCGAGTTCGAGTTCGGGTTCGGTGAACCAATCGCCGTCATCGACCCGGAGCGCCACCTCTGTTGCCACCGCGTGAATCGAGTCCGGAGATCCGGCTCCGTACCCGAGAGCGAGAACGACACCGTCTCCGTTCGCTTCGAATACAAGCGCTTCGTTGATCGGCGGTGCAATGACGCCGCTCGGGGCTTCACGGGTCGGTGGTGTTTCGGCCGCCAGCAGCGGCGACTCCGACCATTGGCTGTATGAGCCATCAAAAAACAACCACCTGACCCGTACCGCGTAGGTGCTCTCCCAGACAACGGGAAGGGTGTTGCCGTCGGTTTGCTGCGTGCTCCAGATCTCCCAGGCCCCGGCGCTTGCCGACTTCCAGCCGGGCGATCTGGCAGTGTGTACCTCGGCCTTGAGAACCATCCAGTTGTGTGACGCGCAGGATCTGCGACCGATTCCCTCGCCGGATGTGGGATGGTCACGTGGGATTCACGGCATACAGCGTGCTGGTGTGTCGACCTGACCGCTCGGGCCGAATGGGCCCGAATACCTACCCGTTCACGGCGGCCGCGTCGGCGTGGCCGAGGTAGCGCTCTGGGATCTCGAAGCCGAAGATTCGGGCTGCATTGAGACCGAGGATCTTGGCTCGTTCGCCGTCGTCGAGGTGGCCCATCTGGCGTTCGATTGCCTGGGCCGAATACGGCCAGGAGCCTTCGTGGTGGGGGAAGTCGTTGGCCCACATGAAATTGTCGACCAGGTCGAACTCACGGGCCAGGGCAAGGCCGGC
Source organism: Phascolosoma agassizii (assembly GCA_035593235.1). Lineage (NCBI taxonomy): Eukaryota > Metazoa > Annelida > Sipuncula > Phascolosomatiformes > Phascolosomatidae > Phascolosoma > Phascolosoma agassizii. The sequence goes on from JAVJHY010000023.1 coordinate 374,586, forward strand.
CTTGTCTTCCTGGAAGGTGGCGAATCCCTGACGCCTGAAGTACTCGCTTGGCAGCAGTTCCAGCTTTGGGCGGACCCACATGTGGTGTTTGAGGTAGGCCTCATCCATGGCGTCGAGCATCCAGGCGACCCAGCCGATGCCGGCTTCGACCGCCCCGAAGCGAAGCTTGGGGTGACGCTCGGCCACGCCGGAGGCGCAGATGTTGACCAGCGGTTCCATCGTCGGAGCCAGCGAGTGCACGGTGTAGTTGATCACGGCCCCACCCTGGCTGCGAGAGGTGCGGGGATCGCGGCCGGTTGAGACGTGGAAGGTCACCGGCAGGTCGACGTCTTCGATGCAGTCCCACAGCGGTTCGAGCTCGCGCAGGTTGTAGTTGAGATCGTCGACGTCCGGCGAGCCGAACACGGGCTTGCACGGCAAGCAGATGCCCTTGAAGCCAAGGGCGGCGCACCGCTGAATCTCGGCGATGGCCTCCTCAGTTGCGGCCGGTGCGACGCAGACAAGCGGGGCCAGCTGGTCATTGTGGGGCTCGTAGGTTTCCCACGCCCACTCGTTCCACGCCTTGCACATCATCTGCGAGAACGAGGCGTCGCGGGTTGCCCACATCGCCAGGCCGACGTTTGGGAACAGAATCTCGGCGTCGACCCCGTCGATGGCCAACTCCCCAGCCCGCTCCTCGGGTCGGCGCCCGGACTCGTACCGCAGCCTCTCATGGCCCTGCAACGGTTCAACCCAGTTCAGCTTTGCTTCGCGGAAGCCCTCGGTCTTTTGGAACTGCTGCTTCTTGTCCTTCCCTACGACGACGGTTGGCAGACGATCGTGAAACTCCTCGGGCAAGCGGTTCTTGAATATCGAGCGGGGCTCTTGGACGTGTCCGTCGGCCGACACCATGAAGAACTTGTCGGCCGCATCGGGTTGAGCCGATCGTTGCCACCCCTCGGTGCCGGGTGTCTCCAACCGCCACTCGTTGTTGAGATCTGGATCGGGAATTGTTGTGGTCATGATCGCTCCTCCGCTCGCTGGCGAGTCATCGAAGCTTCTCACAATTCCGGCGATTTCTGTCAAACGACGACGCAGCCCCCTGATCAGCTTTCGAAGATGGCGTTTGCCTGCTCTTCGGTGAGCCCGCAGTTGTTCTCGATGATCGGGACGACCTCATCCTGCACCTCTTGAGGCATGTCGTCCTGCTCGAGAGCGGCGATGGCCTCGTCGGTCGGCAACGAACCGAGGTAGCGGAAGGTTTCGGCGATCACACACTCGACATCGTCGGTGGTGGTGCCGGCGGGAGGCTCCGTCTCGTCGGCCAGGATCTCGGCCAGCTCGTCGGGGGCGCAGGTGAACAACACCAACGTTGCTTCCTGAACCGCTTGCTCGTCGGCTGTACTACTGATTTCGAGATCAACACCCCGATCCTCGATGCAGCCGAGGATCTCGTCGGTCGGTTCGAGGCCGGCCTGGGCCAGGAGGGCAGTCAGTAGGAGCCCCGGCGACTGGCCAGGAGTGCTGCTGTCTGTGCTGTTATCGGTACCGCCATTGGTGCCATCGCCATTGGCGCCATCGCCATCGGAGCCACCGTCGGACCCGGCTTCGGTCGAGTCGTCCTCCGTCGCCTCTTCTTCATCTTCCATGGCCTCGTCGGTCTGATCCGCCGACCCGGCGCTGTTGCCGTCCTCGCTCTCGGCACTCTCGCCCTCCGCCTCGGTCTCAGATGATTCGGCTTCAGATGATTCGGTATCAGTGGTGACTTCGGAGCCGACCTCGTCTGTTGCCGCGTCGGTTTCGTCGGCGGCGCAGGCGGCCAGCGACAGGGTGAGGGCCAGAAGCCCGGCTGCGATCTTCACGATGAGTACTACTCCCTTCGGGCCGACTGGCCCGAGTAACGCACGAAGCGCTCAAGAGTAGGGGGCTTTCGGGGCTATGGGGCGCCAGGGACTCAGACGAGGCCAGCCCGCTCCTCGGCCTCCGCCGCCGAGCCGTTACGTTCATCGGGGTCGCCGAAGCCACCGCCGCCTGGGAACTCCATGATCAGGCGGTCACCGGCCGGAATCTGGCCCCGGCCCAAGGGTTTGATCTTGCCTCCCGAAGCGAGGGTCAATCGACCAAGGGCTCCGGCCCCACCTCCGGCCCGGCCCCGGGGTGGGTTGACAGTGCGTTCATAGGTGGCGCTGATGGTGAAGGAGTTGCCCTCCCGGTTGCCGAGCTCGATGATCTGGCCGTGGCCGCCTCGGTACTTGCCGTCGCCTCCGGAACCGGGCCGAAGCTCCTTGCGCCAAAACACGATCGGGCTGATGGCCTCGTTGATTTCGACCGGCATGTTGCGGACGCCGCTGGGAAACGCCGTCGCCGACAAGCCATCGGCATAAGGTCGAGCCCCAGCCCCGCCCGAATGAAAGCTCATCACGATGTAGCGCTCGCCGTCCTCCCAGGAGCCACCGAGCAGGATGTTCCACAGAGCCGACGTGCCTTCGGCCGGAACTCGCTCAGGCAGAATCTGGGCCAGTGCCCCAAAGACGGTGTCAGGCAGCATCTGGCCGACAACGTGACGGATCTGGACCGGTGCCGGATGGGGGGCGTTGAGGATCGTTCGTTCGGGAGCCGTCACCCGAACCACGCCGAGCGACCCGGTGTTGTTCGGCACGTCGGGACCGACGATGCAGCGCACACCGAAGGAGGTGTAGGCGATCGTGTAGGCCAGCGGAACGTTGATTCCCCAACTCGACTGGGGACTGCTCCCGGTGAAGTCGACGTCGATCCCGGTCGGCCCAACGGTCATGGAGCAGACCAACTCGATCGGATCCTCGACACCGTCGAGCGTCATCGAGTTGTGCCAGGTGCCGTGGGGGAGGTTGGCGATCAGGTGGAGCATGGCCTCCTCGGAACGATCGATGACGTGGTTGGCCAGCTCGTCGAGGTGGTCTAGTTCGAACTCGTCCATCATCTGGATCAGTCGCTGGGTGCCACGTTCGTTGCAGGCCACGAGCGAATGCACGTCGCCGTCGACCATGTCGGGGGAGCGACTGTTTGAGCGGATGATCTTCATGATCGTCGGGTCGATCTCACCGTCGGAACCCAACTTGAGCAGGGGTATATAGAGGCCCTCGTGGAACACCTCACGGCCCTCCATCGAAAATCCGACACCGCCGATGTCAACGACGTGACTGGTGCAAGCGAAGAGGGCAAGTACACCGTCTTCGGGTCGCTCGGGATGGAAGACCGGTGTGACGACCACGAAGTCATAGAGGTGACCCGTGCCCTTCCACGGATCGTTGGTCATGTAGACGTCGCCCGGTGCCATCTCGTTGATCGGGAATTCGTCGAGGAAGTGGAGCACAGAGGCCGCCATCGAGTTCACGTGGCCCGGCGTACCGGTTACCGACTGGGCAAGCATGCGCCCCGCTGAGTCGAACACGCCGGCCGAGAGGTCACCGGCTTCCCTGGTCGAGGTGGAAAACGAGGCCCGGATCAATACCTGGGCCTGCTCCTCGACAATGGCGATGAGCCGGTTCCACATCACCTGCTGCTGGATCAGGTTCTTGGCGCTCATCGTTCGGCTCCTTCGGAAGCGGTGCGGGTGAGGATGAGATGATGGCGACCGTCGACACTTAGCTCGAAGCCTGGGGCGACGACGGTGGTGGTCTGGTCTTCGATCACCAGCGCTGGACCGGGAACCAGATGACCGGGTTGCAGCGCTGCCCGCTTGACGAGGGCGAAGTCCTGCCAACCGGTGTCGGGGTCGAGGACCCGTTGGTGGTCGGTCACGGCGAATGATTTGGCTGGGGGAGAGGCGACGTCGGTTGGTTCGTCGATCACGGTCGAGACCCGAAGACGCCAGGTCAGAGCCTCGGCTGTCATGCCGGGGATGACTCGGGTGTAGAGCGCTCGATAGGCCTTGTCGAAACAGGCGAGAAGATTGTCGACAGCATCGGGGCCGAAGCGGTCGGGCGGGATCGGTACGTCGATCTCGTGGCCCTGGCCCCGGTAACGCATCGAGGCATGCAGCGTCTCAACAAGTGCGACATCGCCGGCCGCCGCCTCGACAACGAGCCGGGCCTCGTGGCGCAGCTCGTCGATCACCGTGTTGACCTGCTGATGATCGAACTCCCCTGCCTTGAGCGGCTGGTGGCAGGTTCGCACCAGTTCGTACGAGATCGGGGCAAGGAGGAAACCGATGGCCGAGCCGACGCCGGCTCCAGGGGGAATGACGATGGTGTCGATGCCGAGGCGGTCGGCCAGGCGGCAGGCGTGGAGTGGGGCAGCGCCGCCGAAGGCCACCATGGCACCACCGCCAAGGTCTCGACCGCGCTCGACGGCGTGGACTCTTGCCGCGTTTGCCATCTGTTCGGCCACGATTTCGCCGACACCGATCACGGCCGCGTCGACTTCGATGGCCAGCGGCCCGGCCACTCCGTCGGCCAGGGCGTCGCGGGCGGCGTCGATGTCGAGCGCCAGGTCTCCACCGGCGAACCACTCCGAGGCGATCCGGCCGGCTAGTACATCGGCGTCGGTCACGCTTGGCCGGGTACCGCCTCGACCGTAGGATGCGGGCCCCGGTTCGCTACCCGCCGATTCAGGTCCGACGGAGATTCTGCCGAGCTGATCGACCGAGGCGATCGAGCCACCGCCGGCTCCGATCTCAACGAGATCGATCACCGGGATCCTCAACGGCAGGCCGCTGCCCTTCAGGAATCGGTAGACGCGAGCTACTTCGAATTCCCGCGAGGTGGCCGGCTCGGCCCCGGTCAACAGGCAGAGCTTGGCCGTGGTTCCGCCCATGTCGAACGACAGCAGGTCGTCCATGTTGTGTTCGGCCGCCACTCGGGCCGCCAGCAGTGCGCCGCCGGCCGGGCCGCTTTCGACGAGCCCTACCGGAGAGCCGATGGCGGTTTCCAGGGTGCAGAGTCCGCCGTTACTCAGCATGAGGAGCAGAGGGGCGCTGACCCCCAACTTGGATAGCCGTTCGTCGAGGTCGGCCAGGTAGGCGGCCATCAAAGGTTGGATGTAGGCGTTGGCACAGGCGGTTGACAGGCGTTCGTACTCCCGGATCTCGGGGCAGACCTCGGATGAAAGCGTCACGAACAGTCCTGGCATCTCCTCCGCCAGGACGTCGCGAACCCGGCGTTCATGGGAGGGGTCGACGAAACTGTGAAGGAGGCCGATGGCCACGCTCTCGACCTTGTTTTCCCGAAGTGTCGGTATGACGGCGCGAACGGCGTCGACATCGAGGGGGATGAGTACGTCGCCGTTGGCTGCCATACGTTCGGGGATGCCGAGCCGTAGATGCCTGGGAACAAGCGGCTCAGGACGCTCCATGGCAAGGTCGTACTGCTCGAAACGATTTTCGTGGGCCATGGCCACCGAGTCTCGAAACCCCTCGGTTGTCAGGAGCGCTGTCGTTGCTCCCTGTCGCTGTATAAGAGCGTTGGTGGCAAGCGTTGTGCCGTGAACTACGAGGTCGACTTCGGTGGCGTCGCGGTCGGCCTCGGCCAGCACCTGTTCGACGCCGATCATCACGGCGTCGGCCGGTGTTTGCGGCGTTGTCAGGACCTTGGTGGTGAATCGTGTCGGTTCCGACGAGGCGTCGTCGGTGACCTCCAGAACGACATCGGTGAACGTGCCCCCAATGTCTGCAGCAAGACGAACGGTGCTCATCGGAAAAAGCTAGCCGCCAGTGATAGAACAGGCCGCATGGTGAGCAGCAAAGCAGAAACGGTTGACGACTACCTCGGCGACTTGCCCGATGAGCGACGCGATGCAATCGCCGAGGTGAGGGCCGTGATCCTTGAGAACCTCCCCGACGGCTATGTCGAGACAATGAACTGGGGGATGATCTCGTATGAGGTTCCCCTTGAGGTGTCGGGTGAGACCTATAACAAGAAGCCGCTGATGTATGCCGCATTGGCATCACAGAAGAACCACATGGCCGTCTACCTGACGACGGTGTTTGCCGACGCCGACCTCGAGGCATGGTTCCGGCAGAGCTACGAGGCCACGGGCAAAAAGCTCGACATGGGCAAGTCGTGCGTGCGATTCAAGAAGCTGGAGCAGCTGCCTCTTGAGGTTGTCGGTGAGGCGATCGCCAGGACATCAATGGATGATTTTGTGGCCCAGTACCAGCAATCCCGGAGCTAGCAGTAGGTTGAGCCGGTGACTGATCCGGTGAACGACAACGAGTTGATGGCGCTGGCCATCGCCGAGGCCCGCCGTGCCCTCGAACATGGCGATGTGCCGGTCGGGGCTTTAGTGGTGCGAAACGGTGAGCTGATTGCCAGCCGTCACAACGAGCGCGAGTTGACCGGAGACCCAACCGCCCATGCCGAGGTATTGGCCATACGGGATGCGGCCGAGGTGCTCGGATCGTGGCGGTTGGAGGGCTGCACGCTGGTGGCGACGTTGGAGCCCTGTGTGATGTGCGGTGGGGCCTTGGTCAATGCGCGTCTCGATCGGCTGGTCTACGGTGCGGCCGACATGGCGGCCGGCGCCTGTCTCAGTCTCTACAATGTCTGTGACGACCCCCGCCTCAATCACTCATTGGAGGTCGTGGCCGGGATCGAAGCTGAGAGGTGTGCTTCGCTCCTGACCGACTTCTTTGCCGCACAACGCGGCTAGGTCGATGCGGCTAGGTCGATGCGGCTAGCGCTCTTGGCCGGTCCAGACCGGGCTGCGCTTCTCAGCCCAGGCTCGTCGACCCTCGCTCACATCTTCGGCGCCGGCGGCGGTTGCAACTTTGCGCATCGTTTCGCCGAAACGGACAGCTTCGATCCACCCCATCTCCTTGCTTCGCCAGGCCACCTCTTTGGTAGCCCGTTGGGCTAAGGGTGCCGCTTCGGTGAGGGTGTGAGCCCAGGCGTTGGCCTCTGTCATCAGGTCGTCGTGCTCGACGGTCCGCCATACCAGGCCGACCTCCTGGGCCCGCTCAGCCGACATCGGTTTTCCGGTCAGCAGGAGCTCCATGGCGTTGGCCCAACGCAGACGTTGCGGAAGCCGGATGGCGCCGACGATTGTTGGAACGCCGATCGACACCTCGGGGTAGGAGAAGTGAGCCTGGTTGCTTGCGATCACGAAGTCGCAGAACAGCACGCCGGTCAGCCCGTAGCCGATGCACGGTCCGTTGACCGCGGCGATCGTCGGTTTGAACAGTTCCATGCCGCTCTCGAACGAGTTGATCGTCGGCTTTTCCCAGAAGGTGCCACCGAAGACACCGACCGCCCCGGCGCCATCCTTCAAGTCGGCGCCCGCTGAGAAGGTGTTGCCGCTGGCGGTGAGGATGCCGACCCAGGCGTCGGTGTCGTCGCGAAAGTTGGCCCACGCCTCGTTGAGGTCTTTACGGAGCTCACCGTTAATCGCGTTGCGGGCCTCGGGCCGGTTCAGCGTGATCGTGGCTACATGGTCGTCTACTTCGTACAGCACCAGACTCATGATCGAACCCTACTCTTGGCCATCCGGCGGTGACGATTGTCCGGCGTCTTTCGGCGGTGGCTTCGGGGGGAGGTCTGGCACGGTGTTTGATTTGGCCTTGTTGTGTGGCCCGCACAGCATCTGACCATTGCCGAGTGCCGTTGGGCCCGCTCGATCCCACGGCATCACGTGGTCGGCTTCGAGCCAAGCGACGGGTGCATCGCAACCGGTGAGTTGGCAGCGGCCTCGTGCCGAGGCGAGCAGCGCCTGTTTGAGATGTTCGGGGAAGGTTCGCACCGCCCGGCCGAGATCGACAGCTTGGGAATCGGCCCGCATGACCAGACGACGCAGCGTGGCGGAGGCAAGCACCCCGACGGCTTGGCGCGGATGCAGCGGCGTGCCATCGACCAACTCGCAGCGGCCGTCGATGTCGGTCGGATGGAGCGCATGGCCGTCGGCCCGACCAGCAGATGGATCATCGTGCAATGCTGAGGCCAAGGCGGATTCGGCGACCCGTTCGCTCATCACGATATGGACCAGCGTTGGCGGAGGGCCGTTGTTCGATCGGGCCGCGCCACGCAAGACGATGGCGGCGAACGCGTCGGCTCGCCGCTTGGCGACCGACGTGAGGCTGGGATCGGGGTCTTGGCGGAAGAGGCGCTGGGCCTCCGACTCGATCGCCGCCACCAGCGCCTGGCCGGTCAGGGGGTCGAGCTGGAAGGAACCGGCCACCGATCCGTCGTTGAGCTTTCGGTATCGGCAGAACCGCTGAGCCTGCTGCTCGGCCGGTTCGGCTCCGTCGGGGTCGCCAGCCAGCGCCCAGTAGCGAAGGACCTGATTGAACTCTCGCCAAGCGCAGGTGCTGGCCGCCTCGACCAGGTACTCCTGGGCGGCTTCAAGTGCGGCGCCGGTGCGGGGATTGTCGAGGCGGCGGAGTGCCGCGACATGCCGGTTGCTGATCTCGCCGGCGCCGAAGGCCCCCGCGATGATCGAGAAGCCGAGCAGCCACGACCCATGCCGCAGGTCGGCGGCGACCGCTCTGGGGTCGGCACCGGTGCGGGTACTGAGGTAGGTGGGAACGGTACGCTGGCCTTCACGGGCGGGGAGTTCGGCGCAGCCGACGGCCACTGCGGCCGAGCAGGCCAGAGCATCGATCCTCGACCGGATGCCATGCAGCCGTTCGGCCCACGTCGAGATCTCCTCTGGCCGGCAACAGCCGATCGCCACCTCGGCCGCAGCATCGAGGACTGAGTCGAGTTGGTCGAGCACTTCGAGCGGACTTGCCGCCATGGCCACACCACCTTCCAACCACTCGAAGCTCAGCGAGCCACAGCAACAGCGTGGGCGGAGCTTCAGTAACAACCGGGGGAAGGTGTTGGATTCACGCTATCGAACTGGCGTTCGATTGACAACCGGTCGTCAGTGTTTTCGATTGAGATGTTTCAGGGCTTCCCGTTTGGTGAGGCCCGAGAGCTGCTCCTCATGATCGGTCACGAAGGCTCGGACGGCGTCTGGCTCGACCCTGGCGTATTGGCGAAGGGCCCATCCGAGAGCCTTGCGGATAAAAAATTCCGTGTCAGCCGCCCGATGCTCTGCGTAGGCGAAGAGTCGCTCGCCGTCGGTCCGTTCCTTGTAGGTGAGCTGGTGCAAGATGGCGGTGCGGGCCAGCCACATGTTGTCTTCATCGATCCAGGCGTCCATCACCTTGTTCAACGGCTCGTTGCGAGACACGAGAGGGCCAACGGTGTGAGCGGCCAGAAGATCGACCGTGTCCCACCACGACTTTGTAGTGATCAGCGTGGCGATCCGATCGAGATGGTCGGCTTCGAACCCGGCCTGGTACTTGCGCAGGATGTCGGTTGCCACGTACTGCAATTCGCGCTCCGGGGCGGCCCAGCAGGCTTCGGCAAAGGCCAGCAGTTCGTCGGTGTTTGCATCGGCCATGGCCACGAGCGTCGGCTTCTGGGCCGCCCGTCGATCTTTCGACTGCACTCCGAGGTACTCGAAGTGATCCTTCATGTAGGCCGCCATCACTGGCGCCTTCTCGGCGTCGGCCACCTTGATCAGGGCGGCTCGCACAGCTGTGACGTGGACCTCGGCTTGGCTGTTGAACGCCCTCTTCATGAATCCTTCCTACCAGATCGACGAGAAATAGGCGTCGGCACCCCGGTGCGGGTCCGCTAGTCTCGACTTCGGAAGGTTGCCAGAGCGGACGAATGGGGCGGCCTCGAAAGCCGTTGTGGCCTCCGGGTCACCAAGGGTTCGAATCCCTTACCTTCCGCCAAGTCTGCCACCGTGGCCTCTGCCGTCTAGCCCGTCCCGCCAGTCGGGTCGGTCCGGGGCTCCATCCTCACATTCCCCACCGTGGGTGTACTTCTCGGAGCTGGCGACGAGCTCACAGTTCTCCATGCCATTCCTGCCACGGCCAGACCCATCCCCAGTTCGGCCCTCGGAAGGCGAAGCCGATCAGGGTCAGGATGATGAAGATCACCAGAAACACCGTGAAGGTGAGAACCGCCACTCGGCGGTGCTGAGGCTTGATAAACAGGCTGCGGTCGATGTAGGGCAGAGCGATAAGGCCGATGACGATCGCACCAGGGATCAGGACCCCGGCCACCAGGGGATGGAAATGGGCCAACAGTTCCTGGAGGGCCGCAAAATACCACGGTGCCTTCTCCGGATTGGGGGTTAAGGTCGGATTCGCCACGTCCCGCAGCGGAGCGTCGAAGAAGACCGCGATAACCATGACTGCGAACAACACCGCAAGAGCCGCCACGGCGTGTCTGACCAGCAGGTGGGGCCAGACGAAGACCATGTCATCGGTGGCCGGGTCTTTCCGTTCACCGGCATCCGGCTTTCCGGCAACGATGCCGAGTACCCGTTTGCCCTCCACAAGATCAGGATTCGAGGTGAGCCGAACCGGAGCATCGATTGCTTCACGGCCGGGCAATAGGGGATCAGGCATCGGGTTCCTCGCGGGAGAGCTCCAACATCGAGTCTTTACGCCAGCGCCAGAGGTGAATCATCAGGCCGAAGATCAGACAGGTGGGAAGTACCGCAACGTGCAGCACGTAGAAACGGAGCAGCGTCGATGAGCCGACGGACTCTCCGCCCATTAGCAGGCCTTGGACCTCGGACCCGACGAACGGTGCGTAGCCTGCCATCTCCGTTCCGACCGTGACCGCCCAGAACGCCAGTTGGTCCCAGGGCAGCAGATAGCCGGTGAACGACAGCAGCAGCGTCAACAGCAAAAGTATGACGCCGATGACCCAGTTGAACTCCCGGGGTGCCTTGTAGGCCCCCCGGTAGAAGACTTTGGCCATGTGGGCCGAGACTGCTAACACCATCAGATGGGCGGACCAGCGGTGTACGTTCCTGACGTACTGGCCGAATGCGACCTGGGTCTGGATCGTCTGAATGTTGCCGTAGGCCGAACCAGGCGACGGCACGTAGAAGAACATCACGTAGACGCCAGACACGATCAGAGAGCCGAACAGCACGGTCGAGATCACACCGAGATACCACGAGTACTTGAATCCCAGCTCGGCCTTTCGGACCTTGACCGGGTAGATGTGCATCAAGAAGCTTGACCAGTGGCTTGCGGCCCGATCTCGGGGCGTGGCCCGCGATGGGCTGCGCCAAACCGACCGCCCAATCGACGTAGCCCGGAGCCATTCAAATGAACCCGGAGTCGGGTTTTGTTCTGCACCCGGCGGCGGATCAACCCTCGGCGGCTTCTCGACAATGCTCACGATGCAACCTCTCCAACTGCGGAGCCGGTCGCCACAACCGGCACTCCCTGGCCAGTCCAGACCCCCATAGACAGCGCATCCGGAGGGCAGCGCTCGATACACAGCCCGCAGCGAATGCAGGATTCTTCATCGAGGAGCAGCGCCGTTCCCCCTTCGGCTCCGACCTGTACTTCCTCCGATGGCACCAGTGAGATGACGTCGACCGGGCAGACGTCGGCGCACAGAGCACAAAGCACGCACTTCCCAGTATCGAGCAGGATATTGGCGAAACACCGCAGGCATCGGCTGGCCTCACAACGGGCCTGCTCCGGGGTGAAGCCGAGCTCCACCTCGACCAGACCGACCCTCCGTCCAGTCTCGAGAGTCGGTACGTCGACCCGGGGAAAACGATCGTAGAGATCCTCAAGCCGGTGGAACTGCCGGAGTTCGACCATCTCTCCCGGCTGGTCCTCCGGCAGCTCCCCGCCGAAGCTGCGATGAATACTCGCAGCTGCTCGACGCCCATCGGCGATCGCATCGATCAGTGTTCTAGGTCCTTTCGCAGCATCGCCCCCGGACCACACATCGGCCAGGGAGGTGGCCCCGGTTTCATCGTCGACCTGGATGGTACGGCGAGGACTGATGTCGGGTCCTTGCTGCCCGAGCGAGTCGAGGTCGATGGCCTGCCCAATGGCCAGGATGACCGTGTCGGCAGCCAACTGCTGATGATCATTGTCATCGAACTCCGGGGCGAACCGGCCCTCGTCGTCAAAGACGGACCGGACCCCGACGGTGTCAAGCGCGACGACCCGCCCATTCTCCACGACGAGGGCAGCGGGTCCTCTGCGATGGAGGAACCGGATGCCCTCCTGTTCGGCTTCCTCAACCTCGAACTCGTGAGCCGGCAGCTCGTCGCGGGACTCAAGCGACATGATGGTGATCTCTTTTGCGCCGGCCCGCTTTGCCGTCCGGGCGGCGTCGAAGGCTTCGGACATCCGTTGCGGACTATCGACATCCCCGGCTCCAGCCGGCACCCCCGATGCATCGGATTCAGCGTGGCGCTGAGCATCGTAGTCTGCGGCTCGAAGGGCGGTTCTTGCCGCGTCCATGGCGACGTCTCCGCCGCCGATGACGATCACTCGCTCACCGATCGACACCTCGAATCCTCGGTTCATGTTGATCAGAAACTCGATGGCTTTGAACACGCCATCCGCGTCGGCACCGGGTAGATCGAGGCCTCGGCCGAGGGTCGCCCCGATGCCGAGGAAGACAGCGTCGTGTTCGGCTCGCAACCTTTCCAGGCTGATGTCGGAACCTAGCTTGGTGCTGTACTGGACCTCCACCCCCATGGAGACGATGGCATCCAGGTCCCCGTTCAGCACGTCTCGGTCAAGCCGATACTCGGGTATTCCGAGCCACATGGCGCCGCCCAGTCGATCGGTTGCCTCATAGACCGTGACCCGGTAGCCGTGTCGGCGAAGATCGTGGGCACAGGCCATGCCGGCCGGGCCACCGCCAACGATGCCGATACTCTGCCCAAGCTCGACCGTCGGGGGTTCGGAGACCTGCCGAGAGCCGGTGGCCTCCTCGCTCTCGGTGCCATACTGCTCGGTGACGAAACGCTTCAGGGCTCGGATGGCGATAGGGCGGTCGATCTGGCCTCGGCGACACGCATCTTCGCACGGAGCGGCACAGACCCGACCGCAGACCGACGCGAACGGATTTGGCAACCTGGCCGTCAGGTACGCCAACTCGTTCTGGCCGTCGGCGATGGCCGCCACGTACATGCCAGCGTTGGTATGAACCGGGCATGCCGCAAGGCAGGGGATGTTCTCATCGTAGAACTCAAGAGCCATCTCAGATCCTCGACTCTCGGTGGGCGTACCACAGCCCAAGCAACAGCGCGACCAGGCCACCGGTCCAAAGCGCCGTTCCAATCAGATCCTGACCGAAGCGGCTCAGCTGGGTGACCGCGCTCTGCTTCAGGGCCCAGTCCGGCACAACAATGGTCAAAAAGGCGAAGGTGGTGACGATCACCGAGGTCTTCAGCCAGGCATCGAGCCATGGCGTGTTGAGTCTGCTGTTCTCACTGAGCAGACGAGGCGCAAGCACGAGCGCCGCAACGCCGGCCGCCAAGAGATAGGCGATGATGTACCCCGTGTCGGTCAGGGCCGGAAGTTCGGTTCCTGCTACCGGCCCGGTCGACGTAGGGCTGAACTCTCCGACTGGTGCAACAAAGTCGGCTTGGATGAAGGCGATGACTGCCTCGGTTTCATCCTCGGACAGCGTGGAGAACGAAGGCATCACGCCGTTGTAGATCTCGCCCAAGACCTCTAGTTCGCCCTGTTGGCCGTTCTCGACGACCTGACGCACATAGGCATCGTCGTCGACATTGGCGTTATCGATCAAGGGTGGGTATTGGCCGGGCAGCCCGGTGCCTCCGGGCTGGTGACAGGATGAACAGATCTGCGAATAGACCTGCTGGCCCTCCCGCAGCTGCTCGGCCGCGAGCTCTTCCTGCTCCGTCGCAGCGTCGCTTGCCGGATCGGCCGGTGATTCCTCGGTTGTGGTGGTGGTGGCATCGGCCCGAGCCGGGCCCTGGACAACCATGGCCATCGCCAACGCCAATGCCGCCGACAGCGCGAAGACGCCTACGGCCGCTGGACTCCATTTGGATTTGGCTTCGAACATCTTCGGCACCATTTGGCCTCAACGTAAGAGCGACCTAAGGCAGTCCGGAAGGGACTTAGGTCCCTAGATTCTTATTCGGCAGGTCAACGAGAATGCGCAGCGATGGCCAACGATAATGATGATGCCCAAGAGCACTTCAAGCCGACGGGGACAATGTTTCTCTTGGGGTTGTTCGTTGTTGCTCTGATCCTGTTGTGGGCCTCGGTTTATGTGATCCTGCTGAGTCGCGGCGTGACAACGTGACGGACCAGACGGATCAGGTGAGCCCGGAGGAGCGGAAGCCCGACGAGTTTGAAGTCAAGCTCTCGATGGGGATCGACCCCTACGAGCGAAACTGGCTGCGCTTCTCCGTCGTCCTGCTTGTCGTGTTCTTCGTAACGGTTTCGGTCGCAGGGTTCTCCATGGGATTTCAGGTCAACGGGGCTGACGGCGAGGTGGATCCCAGAACGGTGATGGACTCCGAACCGTGGGCATCGCCGGGCTTGCGTGAGATCTCGCCCGGAAAGTACGAGGCATATGTGTTGGCGCTGGCTTGGCGATTTGAGCCCCGGGAGCTCGAGGTTCCGGTCGGGTCCACCGTTGACATCTTCGTCACAAGCCCGGACCTTCAGCACGGCTTCAAGATCACAGACACCAACGTCAACATGATGGTGGTGCCGGGTCAGGTTTCGAGGATTACCTACACCTTCGACAAGGTCGGCGAGTTCCCGTATCTGTGTCACGAGTACTGCGGACAGGGCCACGCCACCATGTTCGGCGTCGTGAACGTGGTGCCTGCCACCGCCGGCCAACCGGACGGCCCTGAACCGGATAGCACCGAGGAGACATCGTCGTGACCATCGTCGAGGAACCGACGGGCGGCGATAGCTCATCGTCCATCAACGTCGAGGCCTATGAGATCGGCGGCAAATCCACTTACCAGTTCACCGATACCGAGCGCCGCTTCATCGGGGCCCACGTTGCCATTGCCATCGTGGCGCTGCTGATCGGCAGCTTGATGGGGCCACTGCAGGCCTTCCAATTCGCAGGTCTCGACCTGTACCCGTACCTCGACCCGGTGATTCATAGCTACTACCAGGGCCTCACCCTTCACGGTGTGCTCAACGCGCTGGTGTGGACCACGTTCTTCATTGTCGGCTTCACCAACCTGACAACCATCAAGGGCCTCGGCCGACCGCTCAGCCATCCGAAAATCAACCAGATCGGATTCTGGGTCATGGTGGTGGGGCTCGTGACTACCGCGATCCCCATTCTCACCAATGCCGCCACGGTGCTCTACACCTTCTATCCACCGCTCAAGGCCAGCTGGGCCTTCTACCTCGGCCTGACATTGGTTGTCGTTGGCAGCTGGATCGAAGGTCTCGGCTTTTATCTGACGCTGGCCGCATGGCGGAAAGTGAACCGAGGGGTGCGGTCCCCGTTCATTGCCCTCGGAGGCATCATCAATGCGGCCATGTGGCAGATCGCCACCTTGGGCATCGCGGTCGAGATCCTCACCATGCTGCTCCCCTGGTCGCTGGGGCTCATCGACAACACCGACCCTGAACTCGCACGGACCTACTTCTGGTTCACCGGCCATCCTCTGGTTTACTTCTGGTTGCTCCCGGCGTACGTCTCCTGGTACGGAATGCTGCCGAAGCAGGCCGGTGGGAAGCTCTTCAGCGACTCCTTGGCCAGGCTGGCGTTTTGGATGTTCTTGATCGTCTCAGTCCCGGTCGGCTTCCATCATCAGTTCACCGACCCGGGCGTGCCGCAAACCTGGAAGTGGATTCATGCACTGTTGACCTATTCGGTCTTCTTTCCTTCCATGATCACCGCATTCACCGTGATCGCCTCCCTGGAGTTCGCGGCCCGCAGGCGGGGGGGAACCGGACTCGTTGGTTGGATCCGTCAGCTACCGTGGATGGACCCCTCGGTGGCCGCTCAGCTGCTGGCCGCAATCCTATTCATCTTCGGCGGAATCGGGGGGTTGACCAACGCTTCCTACAACCTCAATCTGGTCATCCATAACACTGCTTGGATCCCCGGCCACTTCCATCTCACCGTGGCAAGCGCGGTCACGCTCTCATTCATGGGCATCACCTATTGGATGGTTCCTCACCTGGCAAACCGTCAACTGTGGCAGCCTCGTTGGGCCCTAGCCCAAGCGTGGACCTGGTTCGTCGGCATGATCATTTTCTCAAATGCCATGCACGTGCTCGGCCTGCTCGGCGCCCCTCGCCGGACGCCCCTCGGCGACGCCACATACGTGCCGGAAGAATGGAACGGGCATCTGCTCCGGGTTTCGATTGGTGGCGCCATCCTGTTGGTCTCGGTCCTCATCTATGGATTCGTGATGTACAAGACTGTTCGAGGCCCGGTCGTGGCCCGGGAGTTGGTGCCACAGGTCCCGATCGCCGAGTCGATCCGCCACCCTCAGCTGACTCCACTGTGGCTCGACCGGTTCAAGCCGTGGCTGCTCGCTGCTGGTGCGCTCCTGGTCATCGCCTACGGACCGCAGCTCGTAGATCAGATCTTCAACATGAATCTCAATGCACCGGGAACCGACTTCACCCCATGGTGAGGGCCAGCTCTGGACCGATGACCAATGACCGATGACCGATGAGAAAGAGGATCTTCGGCTGAAGCCGGTTCTGGAAACCCTTGATCACGTCACAACCTGGGTTGAAAGGCCGGTCCGCCGCATCGCGGGCTCGTCTCGTCTCAATCCTCTTCCCCACGCCGGGACCATGAGTGTGTTTCTTCTCGGCATTGTGGTTCTCAGCGGCCTCTACATCACTCTGTTCTTCCAGTACGGTCACCAGGCCTCGTATGACTCGGTGGCGTCGATGGAGGCTCACGCCATCCAGCGGGTGGTGCGAGCGTTGCATCGGTACGCGTCCGGGGCCTTCGTCATCACCACGATCGTGCATGGCTGGCGCATTTTCTCGGCCCGCCGATTTGTAGGGCGACAACGGCGGCTGCGGTGGGTCACCGGGGTTACAACGCTGGTGCTGGTGTGGCTGGCTGGAGTATCCGGCTACTGGTTGGTTTGGGATGTCCGGGCTCAGGCACTGAACGAGGTGATGATCGGGTTCATCGGTGGGACCGAGGCCGGGTCCGGTTTCGCCATCGATCATCTCGGCGTGCTCGGCGGTCGGTCCGGCTCCGGGTTCCTGCTGGCAATGTGGTTTCTCCACCTGCTGCTCACCGCGGCCCTCGGCTACTTCGCCTTTCGCCACCTTCGCCGGACCAACCTGCCTTGGCTGCCACCCCGCCACATGATGGCGCTCATGGGCGGGGCGCTGCTGCTGGTCTCGTTGGCGGTGCCGGTCGGCATGCTGGCGCCGGCGGAACCGGATCGGCTCCTGGGTGAGATCCCCGTCGACCCGTTTGTGCTGTTCCTGCTCCCGCCGCTGCTCTCAGAGGCCCGATGGTTTGTGGTCCTCGTTGCCATTGCACTGATCGTTTCGGTGATGCTTTTACCTCGGCTGCTTCGCCGTCGAGATCCGGAGATCATCGTTATCGACGAGCAGGCTTGCACCGGCTGCGAGTTATGCGTGATCGATTGTCCATACCAGGCCCTGAGTATGGACGGATCGAAGGATCCTGGGTTGGCCGTCGTCGATGAGCAGCGATGCGTTAGCTGCGGCATCTGCCTCGGGTCTTGCGCCTTCGGGGCTATCGACCTGCCCGGGTTCGACCCGGCGCCGTCTCTTGATGTGGCCGGGAGGCCACTGGTCATCGCCTGCGATCGACACGATGAGGCGTCCAAGATCGGAGATCGACCCGGAGATGATCGATCGTCAACCGTGAGCGCCGGAGGGGCCGTCATACGTAGCGTGGCTTGTGCAGGAGCCGTCTCCCCTCAGACCATTCGGCTGTTCAGTGAGATGGGGGCGACAGAAATCCAGGTCGTCGGGTGCGCTCCGAACGACTGTCGGTTTGGTATCGGGAACACGCTGGCCGCTGAACGTCTCACCGGTGAGCGACAGCCGCACCCTGCCCCGAAGTACGCCAGACGTGTCGCCCATGATTGGGTCCCCGGCGATCGTTTCGATGAGGCATTGGCAGCCCCCGGATCGCACCCGTCGGCCGACGGCAGGCAAATGCCCCGCAGGCAGGAGGCGCTGCTAGGGGCCGGACTCATCGCGGCAGCCACCGCAGCCGGGGTCGCGTTCGCCACCCGCGCCCCCTTCAACTCAGCCTCCGACCTCAATGCCGACAGCGTTGAGATTCGGGTCGTACTCGAGCACCGAGACAACCGACCCCTACGAGCCGCACCAGAGATCGGTCCGCTTGGAGCGCTATCGGGACTTGAGTTGGCGGTTGATGAACGGGTTGTGTTCGACCTCACCGCCACCGACCGCGCCGATGGCTGGACCGGCATAGTCGACCTTTCGTTGGCGGCTGATGTGCTTTCCGAAGTCGACGGTGCCGGTCGAGAAACGCTCTCGGTTTATGGGCTGGAGGACGATGTCAGGACGCTGCTCTTGAAGGCGCCAATCGATCGCCGAAGTACTGGGTCACGCAACCTCATCGATCTGACCGATACGCCGCAGCAGCAGACCGTTGCCGATGGCAGGCGACTTTTTTCATCTCGAGCCGGCGGCTGCAACGTCTGCCATTCGCTCGAACCAGGCGATGATGGAGTCGGGCCTTCGTTGGCCGGCGTGGCCTCGGTGTCCGGCGACCGGGTTGAGGGCCTTTCGGCCGAACAGTACCTCAGGCAATCGATCCTGCTGCCTGATCAGTACATCGTCGACGGCTGGCCCCCCGGGCAGATGCTTCCGATCTACCGCGACAGCCTCAGCCCTGAGGAGCTCGACGCGGTCATCAGCTACCTGTTGACCCTCGAAGACGAGTCTGTGGATCGACCTGGAGGTGGTTCATGACAGGAGACAGCCGGTCAGGCTTCGGGGAAGACCCGCTCGGATCCAGGTGCGTCGAAGCCATCGGCATGCCAGGTCCCGAGCAGTTCACCGTTGGTCATGATCTCGTAGACGGTCGGTCCGGTGCCGTCTCCGGTGGCGTTGTTGACCTCGGTCCACTCGACGGTGAGGAGATTGCCGTCCCTGGTTCCCACCCCAACCTGGATGGCCCCGGTAACGATCCACTCGACCTCGAACCGGTTCTCTCTGTCGGTGGCCTTGATGACGATGGTCCCGGAGTACTCACTGCCGACGGGGTCTGTGCCGTTGACCGTATAGACGCCGGGCAGGCCGGTTCCGTCTTCTCGGCCAACGGCCAGGTCACCGGGCAGGGCGCAGGCGTAGATCATCGCCAGGAAGGCAATGACGCCCACGGCCCACAGAAGCCACTTCATCGGCCGAATCGTAGCAGTGCCCCGGGCGAGGAAACGTCGGACACCGACGGCGAAGAGTCGCTTGGGTTACCTCGATGGCTGAAGCCGGCCGGTTTCTGTTTCATGGCCATCATCGCGGCGGCTATGGCCTTCGCCATCTTTGAGCCCATTCAGGTGTTGCCCCGGATCCGACTGGCTCCCGGCTATTCCCTGATGGCCGAAGACGGCTCGTCGACAAACAGTGAGAATGCTAGAGGCTCGGTGACGCTGTACTCCTTTGCGCCGACCGACTGCAGCGAACGGTGCGATGACATGTTCGCCACCATGCGGACGGTTCAGAGCCGGGTTTCCGAGGAGATCGATCTAGGCGACACCGAGTACCGGTTGGTGACCATCGCTCTCGACGAAGTATCCGATCCGGACCAATTGGCAGCGGCGGCCGACAGTTCAGGAGCCGACGGTGAGATCTGGAGCTGGATCGGTGGCAGTGAACGAGAGGTGCGGGTAGTGGTCGGCGCCGGATTCGAGCGGTTCTATCAACGGGCAGAAGACGGATCGATCGACTTCGATCCCGGGTTCGTCCTGGTCGACGGCAATGGGGTGATCCGGGGCGAGTATCGCTATCAGACCTTGGCCGGTGACGCCGACAAGTTCATCCGCCACACCGAGATTCTTGCCGAAGAGATCCGATACGCCGAGGGCCCTGCCGCGGTGGCATACGAAGCGGCTCACCTGTTCCTGTGCTACCCCTGACCTCAAGAAGGACGACCGTGAATCCGCTCGCTACCGAACATGAGAGAAGCGACCGCCCTCCAGGCAAGATGCCAGGACCGATTCGGCCACGGGCTTTGCTGCGCACCGTGGCAATGCTTGGGGCTGCGGTGGTCGCCGGTCTCCTGGTTGTCAGGGTGTTGCTTGGCCTGTTCAGCCCGCATCTCTATTCGGGGACCGTGCTACAGCAGAGCGAGGCCGCTCCTCCGTTGGACGGGTTGCGATACGCCTCCGGAGAGCCGGTCGACCTGGATGCCTTCGACGGCGAGGTCGCCCTTGTTTTCTTCGGCTACACGAACTGCCCGGATATCTGCCCCATGACGCTGTCCACCGTCAATCGGGCGATGGATGAACTCGATACGGACCGACGCAACAGGGTGAACATGTTGATGGTCTCGGTCGATCCGGAGCGGGATGACCTGTCCTCGCTCCAGGAATATGTTGGATTCTTCGACCCGACCTTCCAGGGTGTGGGCGGAGATCACGACTCCATCGACCGAGCGGCTTCGCTATACGGGGTCTACTACGAACTCAACCGCTCGGGAATCGAGGATGACTCGTACCTGGTTGACCATACGGCATCGCTGATGGGTATCGGCCCGGACGGAGCGTTGCGGGTCATCTGGACCGCTGACGTCTCCGCCGCTGCACTGGCCGCAGACCTGGAAGAGTTACTCTCGTGAGGCGCAATTCATGCGCTCGGGTCTTCGCCCTGGCGGTGGTATTGACCGTCACCGCTGGGATTCTTGCGTCATGCGGGTCGGCCAACGACGACACGAGGGCCAACGACGACACGAGGGCCAACGATGACACGAGGGCCAACGATGACAACGTGCAATTGGGTGAGGTTTGGACCAGGCCGACTGCACCGGGAGCGGACTCCACCGCGTTCTATTTCACCATCACTAACGGCTCCGATCTCGATGATCAGATCATTGGTGCCGAGTCTCCACACTGCTCCATGGCCGAACTCCATGTATCAAGCAGCGACGATGGGGTGATGTCCATGAGCCCGGCCAGGTCCGATGACCTTCGGGTGCCTTCATCCGGGCAACTGAAGCTGGAACCAGGGGCCCTTCACATCATGTGTATGGGCTTGAAAATGCCGGTGGCCGAAGGCGACGACGTCGAGTTGACTGTTCACTTTGAACAGGCAGGAGCGGTTTTTGTCCAAGCCTCGGTGCGTAACGGTTGATTCGGGCTGCGATGTTGCCTGCCATTACCAACGGCGAAGGGCCAAAGCGGATTAGCGTCGGGTAGCTTCCACCGGCGACACCTCACCACACTGCAACTGCTCCAGCTGATCGATTGCATCAAACACTCGGCACGTTGCCGTAGGTCTCAACTGGGTCTGATGGAAGGTGACCTGTAGCTTCATACGGGTGACACCTGTGCTCGCCGACAATCGCACTCGCTCGCTGGGGATAGTGCTAGGCGCCGCCGGCCTGGCCGGGTTCATCGCACTCGGAACCCGGGCATCGTTCGCGCTCTACCTCGTTCCGATCACGAGCGAGTTCGGCTGGGGGCGGGGGACCTTCGGCCTCGCCATCGCCCTGCAAAACCTGGTCTGGGGGATCGGCCAACCCTTCGCCGGCGCGGTCGCAGATCGCTGGGGTACCGGTCGCGTCCTCATCAGCGGAAGCCTGCTGTTCTCGGGCGGCGTCGTTCTCATGGCGAACTCGTCGACACCGAGTGGCCTCTACCTGTCGGCCGGACTCATTGTCGGCCTGGGTCTCGCCGCATGCTCGTTCTCGGTGATCCTCGCGGTCGTCGGGCGAGCGGCACCCCCGGAGCGGCGAACGTGGGCGCTGGGTATCGCAACCGCGGCCGGCTCGGTTGGTAACTTCGTGCTCATCCCGATCTCACGGTTGATGATCGAGTCGTTCGGCTGGCAGTCGGCGTTGGCAACCAGTGCGCTCGCCCCCCTCGTCATCGGTGGGCTAGCCCTGGTCCTCAACGGTGGTCGCGAAAGCGCCAACGAGGTGAATGTGGCCGACCAGACGCTGAAGGAGGCACTTCGTGAGGCTGCCGCACACCGGAGCTACGTGTTGCTCGTTGCTGGCTTCTTCGTGTGTGGATTCCATGTGGTGTTCATCGGCGTGCACTTGCCTGCGCACATCGAGGACATCGGTCAGAGCGCGAACGTCGCCGCGAGTGCGCTGACGCTCATCGGGTTGTTCAACGTCATCGGCGCGTTCAGCTCGGGAATCCTCGGCACCAAGGGCCAGAAGGCCAGGCTGCTGACGATGCTCTACCTGAGCCGGGCTGTTGCCATCATGTTTTTTATGCTTGCCCCACGCAGCACCACAACGACGCTGGTATTCGCCGCTGTCATGGGCCTGCTGTGGCTGTCGACGGTGCCGCTCACTTCCGGCCTCGTCGCCCAGATCTTCGGCCTGCAGCACATGGGAACGCTCTTTGGCATCGTCTTCTTCAGCCATCAGCTTGGCAGCTTCTTGGGTGCTTGGCTCGGTGGTTTCCTGTTCGACCAGACGGGCTCGTACAACATCGTTTGGTGGATCGCTGTCGGCCTCGGAATCGTTGCGGCAGTGCTTCATTGGCCCGTCGAGGAGGCACCGATCGAACGTGCGGCCCAACCACTGGTCGACGCTAACTGATGTCGAGATATGTCATGAGAGCAGCCCCTGCTCGGTTGACAGCCTCCTCTGCTCAGTGAACTCGTCGAAGTCGTCGGTGAAGAGGTGATTGCCTTGGGCGTCTTTGGCGACGTAGTAGAGCCATCTGACCTCCTCGCCGTGGTCGTTGATGGGAATGGGCGCTGGATCGATGGCGGCTTGTAGGGAGGCTCGGCCGGGGGCTGCGATCGGAGTCGGGGGGAGTCCGGGGTTGTTTCGACAGGCGTAGCCGGGATCGTAGAACGCACCAAAGTCGCTGAGAATTTCAGCCGTGAATTCGAAGTTGCGATTGCCGGTCCCGTAGATGCAGGTGGCGTCGATGCTGAGTGACAGTCTCGCTTCGAGGCGGTTGTAGATGACCCGGGCGATCCTCCCTCGGTCTTGGTCGTTGTTGGCTTCGGCTTCGACGATGGAAGCCACGATGATGACCTCATAGGCGCTCATCTGGAGCCGGGTTTCGGCCGATTGGTAGCCGAGTTCGTCGGCAACGGCGGTGAACTCGTCATTCATCGCTCGGAGCACGTCGATGGCGCTGTCGTCGTCGTCGGTTTCATAGACTCCGGGGAGAAGCAGGCCCTCCCAGCTGTCAATGCCGTCTGGGCGGTAGGCGGGTCTGATCTGGTTGGACTCGAGTGCCGCCTGAAGGTCGGACTTGGTGATGTTTGGTAGTTGCGCTGCGATTAGTGGCAGCAGCTCGTCGAGCCACAGGCCCTCGGCCGAGGCGAAGGTACGAAGCTCGGACGGAGCCGGTCCTGCGATCGTCGGTCGAGGCTGGGTCGTTGTCGCCGGTTTGGCCGGTGCCGTGTCGATTTCTTGTTGGTTTGGACCGCCGGCGAGCATCGTGCCTATGACGGCGACCAGGGCAAGAACGGCACCTGTCGCTCCGGTGGCAACTACACGACGACGCCGGCGTCTTCGACTGGCGCATGCTTCGATTGATGACAGCGGCGGTTCGTGACCTTCGTATCTGTGGACGTCGTCGGCGGCTATCTGGTCAAGGTCGATCATCTGATCTCCTCCTGTACCGGATTGGCTTCTGTTGCGACTCGTAGGTTGCGGTAGGCGGCCCGGAGCGTCGAGGAAACCCCACCCCGGGTGATTCCCATCACGTCGGCGATCTCGGCTTCGTGGAGATGCCCGACATGGCGAAGCACCGTGGCCAGCCGTTGCCGTTCGCTCAGCGATGCAACGACGTGCCAAAGCTCGCCGGCTGGCGCCGGCGTGTTCTCTGGTCTCGATCTCAGGAGGATCCGCTGCTCTAGCCGTCGTCGTCTCAAACGTCGGCGAGCGACGTTGATCGCCACCCGATATGTCCAGCCCTCGGGTGACGACATCGCTGAGACGTGCTCCCAGCGTTCATAGGCCCGAACGATTGCTTCGTCTGCGGCATCGTGTGCGATCTCATCATCGGCAAAGACCGAAGCGAGTGAGGCCACCAGCCGGGGGTGATGGCGTCGGTACCAGCTCTCGAAGTTCGTTGCTCCAGCGTCCACTACCACTCCAAGTCACAAGACCTGCCGAATGCGCATCCAGACCAGAAGATTTATCTCGCACCGGGACTGCCATGAGCGCCCTCGCTGTGTTCTTCGCCGCCTTCGCCTTCGCCTCCGTGCTCATCTCGTCCAACTTCAGGGTGTCCGCTCCACGCATCGAAGGTCTCACCGTTGGCTGGGAGATTGATGTCTGCAGTCTGACCAGGGGGCAGGGGCCCGGGGGTGGTCGGACCGAGTTCGACGCCGTTGGAAAGATGTACCTCTACACGGACCTCATCGAGCGGTTGGTCGGTCGTGTTTTCGACCGTTCCGACGAATGCGTCGGCTGCAGGGTCATAGGTCAGACGGAGCCTGGCTCCTCCGCGGGTCTCGTCATAGGCCTCGTCCTTGCTGTACTCGGTACCCGATTCCTCGGCTCCGTCGGAGTCTCCTGAGGAGCTGTCGTGCTCGCCGGCCTCTTCATCCTCACCACAGGCCCCGAGTAGCAGGGCCAGAGCGATCATTGCTGCTAAACCGATTTGAAACGGCCGATACATGTTGGTCTCCAAAAGCTGAACACGGTCTGGCACCAAGCTGGTCACCATCGGTCATCATGACAGACCGAAGGTTGAGGGAAGCTACTAGCCCTGAGGATGCTCAGCTGACGCTGGTTGCGGTGGTCTCGGTCCAGCCGAGGGATCGGGAGATGCGGGCCGCGGCGTGGCTCACCGCGGCCGCCACTTGTTCGTCTTCGCCTTCGACGGGGAACCGGTAGGAGGGTCCGTGGCAGTGCAGCACCGCGGTGAGCTGGCCGTCTGTGCTGAACAGCGGTGCCGCTACGGAGTTGATGCCCTTGTCGAACTCGCCGTTGGTCCATGAGTATCCGGTGCGGCGGATTTCGTTGAGTCGTTCCCTGATGGCGTCGCGGTCACAGACGGTTGCCGCGGTGAACCGTTTCAGGTCTCTCGTGAGATATGCCTCTACCTCATGCTCTGGGGCATTGGCCAGAAACACCAGGCCAGACGACACGATGTGGAGCGGGAGCCGCTCACCGGTCCAATCTCTGACCTGGACCTCGTTCTTGGTCTCGACTTGGGCGAGGTAGACCACGTCTGGGCCGTCCCGGACCGACAGCCCAGACACCTCGGACAGTTGGGCGGTCAGGTCGAGGAGATGGGATTGGTCTATGTCGACCGCAGAGCTCGACGTGTGTGCGGCCAGTGCCGCGGTCGCAGGCCCGAGTGAATAGATCCCCCGTTCGTCACGCTGGATCGCCCGCAACTTCTCCATCGTCTTTAGCAGTCTGGCCACGGTGCTGGTTGGAAGGTCTACTCGGCGTGCCAGCTCACTGATGCCGGCCGGATGGCCGGCCACTTCCTCCAGGAGCTCAAAAGCTCGCTCAACACTCTGGACCACAGTCATTGGACATCCATCGACACGCTTGGGTAGGGTCACCACATTACGGTGGTTCACCGCATTGTGGCGAATTAGGTGTGGGCAACGAGGTTGGGGGGCCTGGTTGGCTTTTGGCATCGACGATGAGACTCATAGCTCAGGACGGCGCCGTTCCCATGGGGGTATGACGGGGCTGGTGGCTGCAGCGATGGCCGTCTTTCTTGTCGGGTTGTTCGGGTTCGTTCCCATGGCGGGGGCCGCTGTCGATCCCGCTGAGACTCCAGGTAGGGGTGCTCCGGTTCGGCTGGCCAGGCCGACCTGGGACACCGGCTGGTTCCAGGCCGCGATTATTGCTCAGCTGCTGACCGAGCTTGGCTATGACGTCGAGGGTCCGGTCACCAGAGACAACGACGAGTTCTATCAGGCCGTCCAGCAGGCCGAGATTGATCTCTGGGTCAGCGGATGGTTCC
This sequence comes from Phascolosoma agassizii, assembly GCA_035593235.1. Classification (NCBI taxonomy): domain Eukaryota; kingdom Metazoa; phylum Annelida; class Sipuncula; order Phascolosomatiformes; family Phascolosomatidae; genus Phascolosoma; species Phascolosoma agassizii. The sequence continues at coordinate 400,431 of JAVJHY010000023.1, forward strand.
CCCTGCACACTCCCTTCCTTACCGATGCCGAGGCGGTTTCGGTGGTCGGGTTCGAAGCGCGGGGCGGAGCGTTGCAGGGCTATCTGGCTGATCGAGTCACGGTCGAGGCTCTTGGCATCACAACCCTGGCCGACCTGGCCGATCCGGAGGTGGCCGCGGCCTTCGATAGCGACGGTGATGGTGTGGCCGACTTGATTGGCTGCAATGTCGATTGGACTTGCGGGCCGATCGTCGATCATCACCTCGCGGCTTACGGGCTAGCCAATGTGGTCTCTCAGGTTCAGGGCGACTATGGCCCACTGATGCGTACGACCGTTGACCGCTACCAGGCCGGCGAGCCTGTGCTGTTCTATACGTTCACTCCGAACTGGACAGTTGGGGAGCTCGTCCCTGGGCGGGATGTGGTTTGGATCCCGGTGCCCTTCGCCAGTCTGCCGGACGACATAGCAGATCAGGAGCCTCTCATCGAGGTGTCTGGAGTCGAGGGGTGCCTCGCTGATCCCTGCCCGCTTGGGTTTGCCCCGAACGACATCCGGGCGGTTGCCTCCACTACGTTTCTTGCCGCCAACCCCGCGGTGGAGGTGTTGCTGGAGCTGTTCGAGATCTCGCTTGATGACATCTCGACCCAGAACGCCAGGATGATCCGGGGTGAGGACTCTGCGGCCGCCATCGCCGCCGCGGCCGCCATTTGGATCGAGGACAACAGAAACGACATCGATGCCTGGCTCGACGCGGCCGTAGCCGGTCACCTAGACGCCGGGCTGTCGCTTGGGCCGGGAGCAGCCGTGTCGACTGCTCCGACCGGCACGGTTGGGCCGCTCCGGGTGGTCACCAGACTGGCTCCACCGTTTGTCACCTACAACGGAGACCGGTACGGCGGGTTCAGCGTTGAGCTGCTGCGGCTGATCGCCACCGACGTCGGAGCGGACCTTGAGATCACCGCCGTGAATAGCTCGGCCAAGCTGGTCGATGATGTCGAGCGGGGCCAGGCCGACCTGGGGGTTGGCGCCATCGTCATCACCTCAGATCGTGAACAGTCGGTGGACTTCACCCATCCTTACGTCGACTCTGGACTCCAGATCCTGGTGGCCGATCGGGACGACGCGCCGTTCGGTGGCAGGCTCGGAGCGGTGGCCAGAGCGGTGTTCTCGGTCGACCTGTTCCTGTTGTTCCTTGTCCTGGTCGGTGTTCTTATTGTTGCCGCCCACGCCATCTGGCTGACCGAACGGCGGACAAACCCGGACTTCCCCGAGTCCTACCGGGCTGGGATCTGGGAGTCATTGTGGTGGGCGGCGGTGACTGCGACCACGGTCGGGTATGGCGATAAGACCCCAAAGGGTAAGGCAGGCCGGATCTTCGGGCTGTTCTGGATGTTCAGTGGTCTCTTTGTTCTGGCCTACTTCACCGCCGGCATCACAACCGCCTTTACTATCGACGAGCTGTCACGCGCCATCGAAGGCCCGAGCGACCTGCGCGGTCACACCGTCGGTGTGGTCGACGACTCCGCTGCTCCCGAGTTCCTCGACCGCCAGGGCATCGCCGCCACCAGCTTCGTCGTCGCTGATGACGCGTATGACGCCTTGCTGGACGGCGAGCTTGACGCCGTCGTTCACGACGCTGCGATCCTGCAACACTTCGTGGCCACCGATCCGAGGGGCGGGGCGGACGTGACCGGGCTCGTCTTCGCCGAACGGGGGTTCGGCTTTGTGGTTCCTGCAGGCAGCGAGCTGGCTGAAACGGTCAATCGGTCGCTGCTGCGGCTCATCGAGTCCGGAGAGTTCGACGCTCTCCATGACCAGTGGTTCGGAGCGACCGACGTCAGCGGCTGATGGCCCGGAGATCCTAGAAAGCAAACAAGTAGGGGGAGTAAATGAGTAACAGAACAGATTTACGAAGGGCCCGTCGGGCCCAACGACAACAGGAGAAAGAAGAACGGGAGCAGGCGATCGCTGAACGAGCAGCCTTCGAGGGTCTTCAGGTCGACCCGGAGAACGAGTACTACGAGGAGGTTGCTGATCGCGAGCCCGGGGATACCAACATCGTCAAATGGGGATTCGATCTTCACCCGCAGGTGACGTTCGCCTCTGCTGGGTTCCTAATCGTGTTCCTGGCTTTAACCCTGATCTTCGGAGACCAGTCAGAGAAGTTCTTCCAGGATGCGCTGACCTTCATCGGAGACAACTTTGGTTGGTTCTACATCCTGTCTGCTAACATCTTCCTCGTTGCGATCGTGTTTTTTGGGTTCAGCCGGTTCGGCCGGATCCGCCTCGGTGGCCAGGACGCAAAACCGGAGTTCACCAACTTCGCCTGGTACGCCATGTTGATCAGCGCCGGGATGGGGATCGGGCTGATGTTCTGGAGTGTGGCTGAGCCGATCTACCACTATCAAGGACCGGCTCCGTTCTTCGGTGGGGAACCGAATACGCCGCAGGCCGCCGACGCCGCGATGGTTACGACTTTTTACCACTGGGGTCTGCACCCCTGGGGCATCTATGCCTTGGTCAGCCTGGCGCTTGCCTTCTTCACCTTTAACCGAGGCCTACCACTAACCATGCGATCGGTGTTCTACCCCATTCTCGGTGACCGAATCTACGGCTTCTGGGGCAACCTGATCGACACCGTCGCTGTTATCGCCACTCTGTTCGGACTGGCCTCGTCGCTCGGATTCGGCGTCAAACAGGTCTCGGCTGGGATGAACTTCCTCTTCGGTACCGCCGACAACACCACGTTCCAGGTGATCTTGATCGCCGTCATCACCGGGTTAGCCACCTTGTCGGTTGTGGCAGGACTCGACGGTGGAGTCAAGCGACTAAGTCAGCTCAACCTCGGACTCGGAGCAGGTTTCCTGGCCTTCGTGCTCATCGTTGGACCAACCGTGTTCATCGTCGGCACGTTCCTGGAGAGCACCGGTAGCTACCTCCAGGCCCTGCCGAGTCTGTCGACCTGGACCGAGTCGCTGAGCGGCACCTCGTGGCAGAACGGATGGACGGTCTTCTACTGGGGCTGGTGGATCTCCTGGGCCCCCTTCGTCGGCATGTTCATCGCCAGGGTCTCCAAGGGTCGAACCATCCGGGAATTCGTGATCGGGGTCGTGCTCGTCCCGTCTCTCCTGTCGTTCTTCTGGATGTCGACCTTCGGCGGTGCCGCCCTCAAGACTCAGATCGACGGAACCCGCGATGTGGCCGCAGCAGTCAACGAGAACGTTGCAACCGCGCTGTTCGATCTGCTGCAGGCGTTCCCGCTTACCAGTTTGACCTCGCTCGTCGGCATCATCCTGGTTGTCTCATTCTTCGTCACCTCGTCCGACTCCGGTTCGCTCGTAGTCGACCACCTGACCTCTGGCGGCAAGCTTGAGTCCCCAATCCCGCAACGTGTGTTCTGGGCGATCATGGAAGGCACCGTGGCCGCCATCCTGCTGCTTGGGGGCGGTCTGCTTGCCCTGCAATCGGCAGCGGTGGCCTCCGGAGCACTGTTCGCCTGCGTCCTGCTGGTGTCCATCTACAGCATGCGAAAGGCGTTCGCTGAGGAGCTCGTCATCATCGAGCTCGAAGAGGAGCTCCAAGCCGATGTCGAACCGTCTGCGGAGGTGACGGCATGAGGAGGACCACAACTCGGCTCCTAGCCGCTCTAATCACCCTTTCGTTACTCGCCGCCGGCTGCGGTTCGACCAATACCGAAGCGAGCGCTGATGCCTTCGACGGGATAAGCGTGGTCGTCGGGTCGAAGAACTTCACCGAGCAATACGTGCTCAGCGAGATCCTCTTGCAGGGACTGGCCGCCCGAGGGGCGGACGTTACCGATCAAACCGACACCGGCGATACGCCAACGACCAGAGCTGCGCTTCTGGCCGGTGACATCGACACCTACTGGGAGTACAACAGCACCGGATGGGTTGAGCACCTCGGTAACTCAAACCCTGATCCGGACGGCGAAGACCTGACAGCGGCGGTGGCAGAAGCCGACCGTTCGGCCAACGGCATCGAGTGGATCGGGCGGTCGTCGTTCAACGACACCTACGGGTTCGTCGTCAGCTCCGATATAGCCGATGAGACGGCGGCCAACCGGTTCAGCGTCGATGCGTTCAACCTTGAGGCGATGGCCGAGTACCTGGAGGACAATGGCGATTCCATCGTTTGTGTCGAACCGGAGTTCCCTGACCGAGCGGACGGGCTGGTGCTGTTTGAAACCGACACCGGGTTCGAGATCCCGACCGATCGGTTGCGGATCGTCGAAGACGCTGGTGACATCTACGGTGCGGTGGCAGAGGGAACCTGTGACTTCGGCGAGGTGTTCACCACCGACGGCCGGATCGATGCTCTCGGATTGACCACCGTGGTGGATCCCGGAGTGTTCTACGTATACAACGTGTCGCTCAACCTGCCGACGAGTTTGTACGATCAGGCCCCCGACGCCTTCGATGGTCTCGTCGACGACATCCTGGCCCCAATGTCCCAAACCAGAATCACCGAGCTGAACCGGCGGGTCTCAGACGGCGAGTCGGTTCAAGAGGTTGCGGCCGACTACCTCCAGAGCTTCGGCATCAACCCCTAGGACACCGCAGACCATTGGGCCGGGATGGCGTCCATCCCGGCCCAATGGCATGAGTTTCGCTTCGGTTGAAGACATGACAGGATCGTCGCTATGACGATCCGTGTTGGTGTTGTCGGGGTGGGAAACATCGGCTCGGCCCATGCCAGGAATCTGGCCGGTTCGGTGGCGGGCTCCACGGTGAGCGCGGTGTTCGATGTCTCCGAGGAGCGTTCAACCGTACTTGCGGCCGAGGTTGGTTGCCGGGCTGCGTCGTCGGTCGATGATCTGATCGGCGGCGACGATGTCGACGCCGTCGTCATCGCATCCCCCGACGGGCTTCATCCCGAGCAGGCTATGGCCTGTCTTTCCGCAGGCAAGCCGACGCTGTGTGAGAAGCCGTTGGCTCCGACCCGTGAGGAGGCGCAGTTGGTTCTGAACGCTGAAGTCGTCTTGGGTCGCCGTCTGATCACCGTTGGTTTCATGAGGCGCTTCGATCCCGGCTATGTCAGCCTCAAAAACGAGATCACCTCCGGATCCATCGGTTCACCGCTCGTGATGCACAATTCCCACCGGGTTGCCTTCGCCCCCTACGGGCTGACAACGGCGGGCACGGTGACCAACGCCGCGATCCACGAGATCGACATCAACCGATGGCTACTCGACGACGAGTACGAGCGGGTCCAGATCATCACCGGCCGACCGGGCCCCGATGTGCCAAACGGCGAGCGTGACCCGATTCTCCTGGTCATCCAATCGGCGAGCGGTGTTCTCATCGAGATCGAGGCCTTCCTTACCGCCCGCTACGGCTATGAGGTCACGTGTCAGGTTGTGGCGTCGGACGGTGTGGCCGAGATGGGCGACGGCGGATATATCACCACGACCACAAAGGGAGTTCGGGGCCAAGCGATTCCCGAGCTGTGGCTTGGTCGGTTCGATGAGGCCTACCGATTGGAGATGCAGGCCTGGATCGATTTCGTTCGTGGAGTCAGCGGTCCAGTCGGGGCGAGTCTGTGGGACGGATTCGCGGCAACGGCGGCAGCGCAAGCGGCTGTTTCCTCCTTGACCTCCGAGGCCTGGGAAACGGTTGATCTCCCGCCGAAGCCTGACCTCTACACCTGAGACAGCCTGAGACAGCAGCTCCGATCGATGGCAGGTATCAGCTTTCGCGTTTCCTTCTCGGAGAGGTAGGCGACGGTCTCGATGGCCCTCGCTTTTGGAGGGAACCATGTCAAGCAGATCGAACACCAGCAGATCGAACATCAGGCGGAGGTTGTTGCCCCTTCTTGCGGTGCTGTGTCTCGGCTCGCTTGTGCTTTCAGCTCAGCCGGCCGCGGCGGATCTCGCTCCACCGACCGAAGAGCGGGATATTGGCTCGTTCCTGTCTCTGTCATTCCTCTACCTGGTCAAGGACTACGACGAATTGTCGAACAACGAGTTCAGCCTCGGGCAGGGCCGCAACGAACTGATCGTCAAGGATAAAGAGCGCTTCTTCGCGGCCGGGGTCAACGTATGTTCGGATGGAGAGGCCCTGCTCACAGGGACAGTCCATGCAACCGTGGTCGGTGAGACGATCGAGTTCGATTCCAGGATTCACCTCCTGACCGATGGTTGCGACGTCAATGCTGTCCCCGATCTAACCGTCTTCGACAAGCGAGTCCTTGAACTGGGCGTCGGCGGACAACGCTCGTTTCAGCTCGACATCGAGTCTGACAAGAACCTCGGCCAGCTGCTTGTGATCATCAACGAGCATGAGTTCATCAATATCGATGCGAGTTCGCTGCAAGTGGTGGAGTATTCGAGCGCTTTGCTTGCCGACGAGGCTGGCGAAAGGTCGCCAGCCCATGTTTGGGGCCGGGTTCGCCACCCAGAGCGGGGCAGGGGAGTGACCGAACTTGCCAACGCTCAGATCTGTGCCGGCTCGGAGCTTCGGGGTGAACTAGTCGTCGGGACCAGTTGGGCCATGGGAGGTGTGCCGACGCTTAGGGAAGATGTGAAGCTGTTCGAAGAGAACACCTGTTTCACCAGGGAACTCAACGGCGATGGGCTCTTCCTGCATAGCCTGCTTGCTCCACGAGGAGACGCCGATTTTAAGGTGACCAACACCGTTGAGGATGCGCCAGATGAGATATTCAGCGGTGCTGGGAAATGGGAGGTCTACATGATGGACGGATCTAAGGAGGCGACGGCCGCCCCGAGGCTCTTCTCAGGCAAGGGTCCGTTCAATCCTGTCGGCCCTGGTTTCATCGGCAAGGTCACAATCGGCGGCTAACGCCAGCGGCCCACGCCGTCGCCGCTGAGCTCGTCGAGCACCGGACGATTGGCCAATGCCATCATCAGAGCCTCACCGGTACCGCTGATCTCGGCTCCCGCGCCGAAGGACCATTCGCGATCGGTTGCAACCAGTTTCACCCCTTCGAGCGAGGGTCTGCTTACCAGCGTGGTTGCGAGTTTGTGAGTGGTCAGAAAGTCGAGCGTCTTGTCGAGGATGTAGTCGTCGATCGAACCTTCCAGCCCGAGGGGGCGTCGAACATCCTGGGTGTGGATGGTCACATCGCTGAGTGTCATTTCCTCCGGGAACATAGGAAGCGCCGCCGACTTGGTTGCCTTCGATCGCAGCGAGTTCAGCACATCCTTGGTCGACCTGGCCAGCTGCTGGTTTGCCATGTCGACCGACACCTTGTCGAAGTCGAATTTGTTCTTGACGATCGTGGCGAAGAAACGGGGCAGAGCCGTTTCCACGAAGCTGGTGACATGGGCCAGAACCCCCCTTGCGGTCCATTGATCGCACAGGGTCTGTTCTTCCAGTTGTTCGGGCGTGAGGCCCTCGATCATGGTCGCAAAGTCGCGGCGCGCCTTCCCAACCAGTTCCCACGTAGCCACAGCATCCCCCCTCATTCTTTCTGTCCGATCAAAGTTAACAGCTGCCTTGCGGCCACGCTTGAAGCCAGCGGTTGGCAACCTAGGGTGACTGGATGAAGGCGTTGTTGACCGTCTGGCCCTGGGTGCGTCCCTATCGTCGCTACCTTGTGGCGTCGCTCGTTGGCACCCTGATCTCGGTGGCCATCAATCTGTTGATCCCGCTTCAGACCTCGCGTGTCATCGACCGCGGCATCGCCAGAGACGACGGTGGCCTGGTGCTCAGCACCGTGCTGAGCATGGTTGGACTGATCGCCGTAGGTGTTGTGGTGTCGGCGCTGACCAGCGCCATGGCTGTTCGTATGGCCTTCAACACCGTCACCGATCTCAGGCGAGATCTCTACAGCCATGCTCAGGGATTCTCCTTCGGCAATCTCGACCGACTTTCATCTGGTGAGGTCCTCACTAGGCTGACCAGTGACATCACAAAGGTCACGATGGTGCTCACGATGGGTCTTTCCTTCGTGGCTCAGACCCCGATCATGTTCATCGGAGCGCTGATAGCCATACTGTCGATCAAGGCCTCGCTTGTTGTGGTCGTGCTTGCCATGATTCCCGTGATCGGCCTGCTCATCTGGTACGTGCTCAGCCAGTCGGGTCGGCTCTACGACGCCGTCCAGGATCGGCTCGACCGACTCAACACAGTGCTGCAGGAAAACATCGAGGGGACCGAGGTCATCAAGGCTTTTGTTCGCCAGGACCATGAGATCGAGCGCTTCGATGCAGTAGCAGACGATCTGGCCGATCAAGCCACGGCCGTCAATCAGCTTGTGGCATCGTTGATGCCGACCCTGATCGCAATATCGGCGCTTGGTATTGCGGCCATCGTCTGGCTCGGCGGCAACGACGTTATCCAGGGAACCCTCAGCGAGGGCGAGCTGGTGGCCTTCATCAGTTACATGGCGATGGTGGCCATGCCGATGATGGTGTTCGCCTTCATCCAGCCGATGATCTCGGCCGCCGGCGCCTCGATGGCCAGAATCAACGAGGTGCTCGACGAGATCACCGAAGTTCCCGAGCCGGAGGATGGCATCGACCTGGCGAGTGTGGCGAACCCGGGCGAGATTCGCTTTGAGAGTGTGTGCTTCCGCTATCGGGCCCAGGATCCTGGCGCCACCCTCGACGAGGCGCTCAGCGATCTCGACCTGCACATTCCCCAGGGTCGAACGGTCGCCATCCTCGGGGCAACCGGCTCCGGCAAGTCGACGCTCGTCCACCTCATCCCCCGCTTCTACGACGCTTCGGCCGGCTCGGTCTCCGTCGGTGGCGTGGATGTGCGGAATCTGTCGAAATCCTCCCTGCGAAGCCAGATCGGCATCGCTCTCCAGGAACCGGAACTCTTCAGCGGAACCGTGCGTGACAACATCGGCTACGGCCAGCCCGAGGCAACCGACGACGAGGTGATCGCCGCGGCCAAGGCGGCTCAGGCCCACGACTTCATCCTCGAGATGGCCGACGGCTATGAATCGCCCATCCAGCAGGGTGGGGCCAATCTCTCGGGCGGGCAACGCCAACGATTGGCCATCGCCAGGACCCTCCTTGTCGACCCGGCGATCTTGATTCTCGACGATTCGACGAGCGCCGTCGACCTCGAAACGGAGGCCCAGATCCAAGAGGCCTTGGCCCTTTACAAAAACCGCACGGTGGTGCTGGTCGCCCAGCGAATCAGTACCGCCCTTGGTGCCGACGAGATCGTGGTGCTCGACAAGGGCCGGGTCGTGGCCGTCGGCAATCACGACGAGCTGCTGGCCGAGAGCCACGAGTATCAGGACATCTTTCGATCGCAGCTCGGAGAACCAGCGCTGTGACCACTGTCCAGCGTGATCGAACAGGCCCCGGCATGGGCCCCCGCGGTACCCGCGACGCCTCGACCGGGGCTTCGCTAAAACGGCTTCTCTCCTACCTCCACCCGCACCGGGGCCTACTGATCCTCAGCGGGCTGCTCGTGTTCGGGTCTTCGATGCTGAACCTGCTCGGCCCGTGGCTGCAGGGCGTCGCCATCGACGACTTCATCGCCAAGGGTGATCGGAGCGGTCTTCGATCGATCGTGATCGTGCTCACGTTGACCTACTTGGGGGCATGGGCGATGGGGATCGTCTATGGCCGGATCGTTGCCGCCGTCGCCCAGCGGGTAATGGCAACGCTGCGCCGAGAGCTCTTCGCCAAGATGCAGGTCCTGTCGATGCGGTTCTTCGACCGCAACCGAACCGGCGATCTCATGAGTCGGGTCACCAACGACGTCGATGCCGTCGATCAGCTACTCAGCCAGAATCTCTTGAGCGTTGTGGTTTCGGGCTTGCAGATCGTCAGCCTGTTGACCGTCATGACGATCCTCGACTGGCGGATGACGTTGGCAGCGTTGTTGCCGGTGCCCTTGGTGCTGTTCATCGTTGGGCGTCTCGGCAAGATGTCGGGTCCGGCCTTCGGTGCTTACCAGCGCGATATCGGCGGCCTCAATTCGGTGGCCCAGGAGCGGCTCGGTGGCCAGCGCTCGGTGATAGCCCTCAACCGCCAGGAGCAGGCCCGCCAGGAATTCGCAGTGGCCAACGAGGCGACCAGGGCCAAGGGCATCCGGGCCCAGACGATCACTTCGATCATGATGCCGCTCATGTTCGGCCTGGGAAGCCTGAGCACCGTTTCCGTGGTCGGCATCGGCGCCTGGCTTGCCGTTTCGGGCGATGGCAACGGCGTGACCGTCGGCCTCATCGCTTCCTTCGTCACCTACGCGGCCCGCCTCGGCCAACCCCTCGGCCGCATCGCAGGCACCGTCGCCTCGGTGTTCTCGGCTCTGGCCGGTGCCACCAGGGTTTTTGAACTTATCGACGAAGCCCCCGATCTGAACGACGCGGAGGATGCGGTTGCGTTGCCCCCCGTTGAGGGCAGGGTTGTTTTCGACTCGGTGGATTTCTCCTACGAGGAGGGGCAGCCGATCCTCTCCGATGTCAACTTCGTTGCTGAACCGGGGCAGATGATCGGCCTCGTCGGCCCGACCGGAGCCGGTAAGTCGACCATCATCAACGTGCTGAACCGGTTCTACGACATCGACGACGGTTCGGTGACCGTCGACGGCTACGACCTTCGTGGGGTTCAGAAGGACACGCTGCGGGATCAGCTCGGCATCGTGTTGCAACGCACCTTCCTCTTCAGCGACACCGTCCGGGCAAACATCCGGTTTGGCCGCCTCGACGCCACCGATGCCGAGGTTGAGGAGGCGGCCCGCCTTGCCAACGCCGACCATTTCATCCGTGCCCTTCCCCACGGCTACGACGAACCGGTTTCGGAGGGAGGGTCAAACCTGTCGATCGGTCAGCGGCAGTTGCTCGCCATTGCCCGAGCTGCCTTGGCCAACCCCCGGCTGCTGGTGCTCGATGAGGCCACCAGCTCGGTCGACACCCGCACCGAGCGCGACATCCAGATCGCGCTGCTCAACCTCATGGAGAACCGTACAAGCTTCGTGATCGCTCACCGATTGTCAACCGTCCGCGATGCCGACCTGATCCTCGTGATCCAGGGCGGCCGCGTCACCGAACGAGGAACCCACGACGAGCTCCGGGCCAAGAACGGCTTCTACGAACACCTCTACACCACCCAGTTCCGCGGTCGCGGCTAAGCGGTCGACGATGGAGGGTGGGCGTCACAGGTCGCCCGGCATGGCCCAGCGGAGCTGGTCCACCTCATCGGCAGAGGAGTTGCCCGCCTGATTGGCTTGCATTCCCTCAGTGCCTCCACCGTTCTGGGTCAGCTGCCGGTGAACTTTGCGGTCTCCCCGGCGAGCCGGGCCGCGATGCCAACTTTGGAATCGGTCGACGCCCCCGCCGCTGCCACCATGGCATCAACGTCGTCGTGGGCGATCGAATCGCGGAATGCCATTTCCCGATTGATAACGCCCTTGATGGCCCGGAGGCTCAACGGAGCGTTCGCTGCCAACCGCGAGATGACGGCATCGGCTTCAGCCCCTAGCCGGTGGGAGGGAACAGCCCGAGAAATAATGCCGAGGTCGGCCATGCGGGGGGCGGAGATGGGATCCCCGAGCATGAGGATCTCCCGAGTCGCTACGGGGCCCGCCACCTCTAGGAGCTTCTTTGCCAGGAACCAGGTAGGGGCCAGGCCGATCTGGGCAAGCGACATTCCGAAGTTTGCCTTCGTCGAAGCAACAACGATGTCGCAATGAAGAGCCAGCTCATTGCCGCCGGCGATGGCGTCGCCCTGCACGACAGCCACTACCGGGAGCGGCCACTGCTCGACGGCGTAAAAGAGCTGCTCGACCGGGCTTAGGCCATTGCTGTTCTCCGGTGCTGGATCCTCGAGCCGGCGCTTCAGGTCGACCCCGGCACAGAAGACCGGTCCGGTCGATCGGATGACGGCCACCCGTTCCCCCATACCGGGATCACCGGTGAAGGCATCCTTCGCCGCCGCAAGCATTTCAGGATTGAGGGCATTGCGTTTGGCGGCCCGGTTGAGGGTGATGGTCCGGATCGGACCGTCGATGTTGATCAGGATCTCGGCTTCGTTCGTGGCAGCTTCGCTCATGAACCAGTTCTAGTCGCGACGGGGAGATGATCAGAAGTTGTCGCCTCTCGACACACCAACGAAACGCCAATCGGCTGGCCTGACGACGTACAACGGGCAAGGAGGCGATGATGCGCAAGATGTCGTTTGCGGCTTGTTCGGCCGCAATTGCGATCCTCTCCGGCGTTGCCGGGTGTGGACTTGGAGAGGACGAAGAAGGGCGGAGAACGGTTGTGTTGATCGAGACCGGAGGCCCGGTTGAAGGGCGGGAGATTGAGCTGATTGCAGCCATCGTGGTTGGCGAACTGGCCGGTCATGGCAACACGGTCGAGGTGGTGGCGGTCGACGGACCGAATGCCGATGTGCTGATGCCCTTGGCCCTTCCGGGAGTGACCGGGGTCGGCGAGCTCGACACCGATGCGGCGAACAGCCAAGCCAGGCGGGAGGCTGCTGTGGCTCTGCTCGATCCGGTGACGCTGACGCTGATTGAGACGTTCGAGGCCGCTCCCGATTTTGAATCCGGCCGAGACCTTCTCGGCGCTATGACCCGGGCGGCGCAAAGCGATCCCGATCGCCTAGTGCTGGTTTCAACATCGGGTGGCATTCACAGAGTCGATGACCAAGATTTTCTCCGGGCACTGCCGGAGCCGGAACCCATCGGGTTGCCGGTCAACACCACGGTCGAGCTGTACGGAATCGGCGATGTGCCCGTCGGCGACGGCGTTGCAAGCAGAACCTTTACCAACGACGTTGTCGACTACTGGCAGCGGAGCTGTGACCTGTGGTCTGCCACCGAGTGCGAGGTTGTTCGATGAGCCGCTACACCCGGGTGCCCTCGTTCTGGGCTGCGGGTTCGGCCCGACGTAGGGCTGAGGCCGAGCTGGCCGCAGAGGGACTGCCGATCCGTGAGGGGCTGAAGACGGTCAACCTCATTGAGGCCGACGGTCTGGCCACCTTTGGTCGCCGTCACGGCCGCAACACGATGGCCCGCTTCTTGAAACTGCAGTCCCGCGCCAATCGGCTCGATACCACGATGGCCAGGGGCCGAGAGGCTGATGCCGCGGCGCAGGAGGCTTGGGAGCGGGGCTTCGAATCGGGCGTCAACCCGATGGCGCCGCCCCTTTGGGTGATCGCCATGGTGCTGGTCTTCTTCATCGATCTCACCCTTGGCCGCTACCTGCTGGCTCGGGCCGCCCCCGGCGACGGCGACGCCCTGGTGTTGGTCTCAAGCCTTGGGGTGGCCATGTGGGTCTTTGCCACCTCGCATCTAGCCGGGCGCCTGATCGCCGATGCCGTCCACTCGACCAGGTTCGACGACCGGCTCTGGTGGCGTCGACGAGGATTCATGGCCGCTGGCTTCGTCGGGCTCTACGGCAGTTTCGTGGTGTGGGTTCTTGCTGTGACCAACGCCGGTGCCGGGCGATGGGCGATCGCGTTCGTGCCCCTCGTCGCCGGTTCATTGGTCCAGTCCCAGCGGCCCGACTCTGCGGTTTGGCGTTGGTTCGGAGCCGCGGTCCGGGCCCGTCACCTCAACCTTGTCGCCAGCCGACGGCTTTGGGGTTGCGAGCGGGCGGCCGCTCGCTTCGTCGTCGACCTGGCCCAGGCCAGGACGTTCTGGCTCCACCAGGCATCGCTTCGTCACAGCGTCGAAGGACAGTGGGGTCTCGGCGAGTCTGTGCCGTCGGTGGCAACGATGGAAGTGGAGCTTGACCGCCTCGACACGATCGGCATCACTCCGGCGCCGGCCGCGGTCGAAGCACTACTGGCCCGTCTCGCCGATCACGGCCGAGACACAAGTATCGACAGCGACCCCGGCCTGGAAGATCGGCAGACCTCCAACCAGGGAGCCACCACTCGGAGATCGCTGATTTCGGTTGATCGCTACGCCGGATCGAGGGGGAACTGATGGACGCCAAAGCGGTTCGAGTCGGAGGTCGATTCCCGTGGGAGTTGTTGGCTCTCTTCGCCTGGATCATCGTCGCGGTCGGCGGCGTGATCGTGACGCTGTGGGCATTGGTGGTGTACCTACGCACGCCGGCCGAGCTCACGGCAACTCTTGAAACCTGCCAGCAGCCGGAGTCGGTGATCATCCTGGAAGACAACTCGGTCAGCGTGAGTGACCTCGACCCGGGAGACGATCGAGTCAAGGCAATCCAGTCGTTGCTCGAGTTGTTGGAGGACGAGCCGTGTACAGCCGACGATCTCGTATCGGTCGTGTCCTTCACCGATCGGCAGGTCGTCACCGGTCCGGCCACCGCAGCTCGTCTCGGTTCGATCGGGCGGGCGGCCGGTGGCGACACCGATATCGGGGCGGCCGTCAGCCAGGCCCTCACCATCTCCGACGCCCATCCCGGTCATCGCCCGGTCGTGATCCTGCTTTCCGATCTTGAGGAACGCTCAACGGTTCCGCTAAACGACACCCTGCAGCGATTGCAGCGCCATGACGTCGAGTTGATCGTGGTCTCAATTGGCGACGTCGATCAGCAGCCGGGAACAACGCAGCTCGCCCTACGTGACACCAGCTCGATCGCAGCTGATCTGGTCGAGGCCATCAACCGGTCGAGGTCACAACAATGAGGCCCGGTCTTGTTCGGGCGCAGGTCACCGTTTGCATGATGATCTTCGGGAGCTTGCTGAGCGTGGCATGCGGTTCGGGCCCGACAGGGGTGATGACCCCGGCTGATGGCGACGGCCCCGCCGATGTTGCCGGGCATCACGTCGCAGCCCCGACCAACGAGCCGCTCGCTCCCTTCGAGGTTAAGTTGGGCGACGTTCATATCGAAGAGGAGACGCCAGCCACCCCGGACCCCAACGCCGCCCCAAGCGTTGATGGCGAGTCGACCTGTTCGACGCTGAGGTTCGGCGGGCCGACTTTCGCCAGCAACGAGATCGTACTCAGCGACGACGGTCGCAGGGCCCTGGACGTCTTGCTCGGGAGACTCACCGAGCAGTCGTGCACGACCGGCGCCGGACCGTGTCGGCACAACGACGTGCGAGTGATGCTGACCGGTCACACCGACGATCAGCCGACTTCGGCTCCCGGTGGCAACCTGCAGCTGTCGAAGGATCGAGCTCGTGCGGTCGCTGCGGTGTTCATCGAACACGGCTTCATGGACGTTCACGCCAACGGACGGGCCGACACCGAGCCAGCTCAGGCCCCGGTGCCAGATACCCGCACTGTTCAGGACGTCCGGGCCGCCAACCGACGGGTCACCATCGACATCTTCTGCCAGTGAGCGTTCAGTGAGGGCCTTTGGTCAGGGCGCCGACGTGAGAATGATTTTCCCGACCTGGGCGTCGGACAACATGTAGTCGTGGGCCTCTGGCAGCGAAGCCAGAGGGAACGAGCGATCGAGAACCGGTGCTAGTTGGCCACTGTCGAAGGCCGGTAGGAGTTGCTCGGCGAAGCGCTTGGAGCAGGCCAAGGACTCGGCCGGCGTGCGGGTGCGAAAAGTCACGCCGATCAGCTCAAGCCGTTTCCGGGCCAATGCGTCGAGGTCGATCGTTGATGTTGCACCGGCGTTGCGACCAACCGAGACGTATCGGCCCCTGATCGCCATCGCCGCAACCAGGGACGGGAACAGCGTCCCGCCGACCTGATCGATGACCACGTCGAAACTCTCGGCCGCGGCGCTTGCCCACTGCGGGTCGCTGCTGTCGATCACCGAGGTTGCGCCAAGCTGGAGCAACGCGTCGGCCTTGTCGGCCGACCTGGTGGTGGCGGTGACTTCCTGGCAGCCAAGAAAGCGGGCGATCTGGGTGGCGGCCGAGCCGACGCCAGACGAGCCGGCGGTGATGAGCACCCGATCAGCGGCCCCGGTTCGTGCCGCGGTGACCAGCGCATCGTGGGCGGTTACAAACACATTGGGGATGGTTGCCGCCTCGGCGCTGGTCAGTTGGCCGGGCGTAGCCATCAGGGCATCAGCGGGAACGATGATGAGCTCGGCGTGGCAGGCGGAGCCACGGCCCATGACCCGATCACCCGGCGACCAGGTCTGATCTTCGGCGCCAACCTCGACGATTTCGCCGGCGAACTCGATGCCCGACGGGTGGGCCCTGGCCCGGGGATTGTCTGACCGCAACGCCGGACGTGAGATGAGTTCGCCTCTATTGATGCCGGCTCCCCGCATCGAAACCAGAACCTCGCCGTCGGCTGGACGAGGTACGTCCACCTCTCGTAGCTCCAGAACCCCACCGTCGGGCCCCGGTGTCACCCACCACTGTTTCATAGGGTTCTCAGTTTCATAGGGTTCTCAGTTTCATAGGGTTCTCAGTTTCACAGGGTTCTCAGTTTCAGTTTTAGGGTGTTGCTCATCGTGTCCCCTTTGAGAGTAGGGAGGTGCCCTCCTGCCAGCGGGCCAAAACCCAGGCCAGGTCGGACAATCGGTTGAGGTATGGCACGACCTGCGAGCCGTCGACCGTGGCCGCCAAGGAGACTCGCTCCGCCCGACGGGTCACCGTGCGGGCAACGTCGAGGGCGGCCGAGACTCGATTGCCGCCGGGAATCACGAACTCGGTCGGCATGTCGAAACGGGTGCTGATCTCATCGATGATCTGTTCCAGAGCATCGACCATCTGCTCGGTCACAAGCGTTTGGCCGGCCGTCAGCTTGGCCCGATTCTCTGGAAGCGTTGCCAGCTCGGCCATGACAACGTACAGATCACGGCCCAAGCCGACCAGGATTTGGTCGAGCTCGTCATCGGTCTTGGCCTCGGCCCGAGCGAGGCCGAAGCAGGCTTGCGCTTCGTCGACCGCGCCGTAGGCCACCGGTTGGGGTGAGTCCTTGGCCACCCGACCTCCATAGAAGAGGCCAGTGGTGCCGTCGTCACCGGCTCGCGTGTAGACCTTGGTATCCGGGGCCATTGAGCGGAGGCTACTGCTTTCATGCTTAGTCCGGGGGATTGCAGGTGAGAGGCCCTCTTTGGGCTAGGTCGTTGTCGGAACGTCACCCAACTGATGGGTGATGAGACTTGCGTCACATGGATTATTGCGACAGCGTAAAGCCACCCAGATTAAGGGAGAGGCACTTTGAGACGACAAGCAAGCAAGTTCCTGGCGATTTTGTTCGCCCTGGCGCTGGTTGCAGCGGCCTGTGGCAGTAGTGATGAGGAATCGTCCGATGTGACAACGGCCGTCGACGATGCCGAGCAGCAAGAAATCGAAACCGAGCGCGAAGAGGGAGACGCCAGCGGTGCCGACGAAACCACCGCTGAGGCCGGAGATCCGGTTCGCGGTGGCACTCTGGTTTATGGGATCGAGGCCGACTCCGCCAACCCGTGGACCCACTACGCGACCTCATGTGCGATCAGCTGCCGTATGATCTTCCGGGCCGTAACCGACGGCTTGTTCGTAACCGACGACAACGGTGAGATCCAGCCCTATCTGGTTGAAACTGTGGAAGCCAACGACGACTTCACCGAATGGACGATGACCATTCGTGACGGCATCAGCTTCCACGACGGCACCCCGTTGGATGGTGAGGCCGTCAAGTACAACATCGACACTTGTCGCTTCAGCCCACTCACCGGCCCCGCTTTCCTTGGGCTGGCCGACGTGACGGCTGACGGTCAGTCGGTGACCATGACCTACGGCGCTCCCGAAGCGCTCGGGCCTAAGGCACTGCGCACCGAAGTGTGCGGCATGATGTTCTCCCCGGCCTGGATGGCCACGTTGGCGAACAACCCCCTCAACAGCGCTCCGTTTGTCACCGAGGAAGAGATCGCGGCGCTTGAGCTGACGGGTGATCCGGCCGCTCCGGTCGGTGTTGGTGCCTTCAAGTACGCCTCGTACACCCCTGGCAACGGCAACAGCTTCATCGCCGAACGAAACGAAGACTACTGGCGGGGTGATGGCGCGAACTCATTGACCAACGAGGGCCTCCCCTATCTCGACAGCGTCGAATTTGTGGTTGCGGTCGACATCCAGGGTCGATCGAACGGCCTGAAGGCTGGGCAGTTCGACATCATGCACACCGCAAATGCCGATGAGATAGCCAAGTACGAGGGCGACGCCGACTTCAAACTGCTTCAGGCCAACGACTTCGGTGAGACCAGCTATTTCCTCATCAACGTTGGTGCCGGCGAGAACCCGACGTTGGCCTTCGTGCGAGAGCTCGATGACCTGGTAATGGATCCGGGTGACCTGAACTCCGCCAACCCGATGCTCCATCTCAGTTGCCGTCGGGCCTTTGCCCATGCGATCGACCGGGACCGGGTGGCCGCCGAGCGCTACGCCGGCATCGTTACCACGGCCAACGGACCGTTCCCGCCGGGATCGATCGGCCACCTCGAAGACTCGGGTTACCCCGACTTCGACCTCGATGCGGCCGCCGCCGAGTGGGAGACCTGCAAGACCGAGCACGGAACCGTTCCGGTCGCCTTCTCATTCAACACCACAAACGACGCGTTCAACGTGGAGACCAACGAGCTGGTCGCTTCGATGTGGGCCGAAGCCTTCGGTGACGAGGTCAATGTCAGCATCACGCCGATCGAACAGGGCCAGTACATCGGCCTTGCTCTGGCCGGCAGCTTCGAGGTCCAGAGCTGGCGGAACCACGCAGGCGTCGACCCGTCGGAGCAGTGGTACTGGTGGAACGCGGCCACGGCGAGTCCTATCGACCCCGGTGTGCCGGAGCTAGCGCTCAACTTCGGTCGCTTCCAGGACGCTGCGATGGACGAGGCGTTCACAACGATCCGGCAGAACCCCGATCCAGCAGCTCGGCAGGAAGCTGCGGAGGACGTGAACCGCCTCTTTGGTGAGAACGTCTGGAACTTCTGGACCGTCTGGACCCTGTGGGGGATCATGTCGAACCCCCGGGTTCAGAACATCACCGGTCTGGAGATCCCGGATTTCGGTCCGGCCAAGCCGGTCATTGCCGGCAAGCATCACCTGACCCAGATGTGGTGTCTCGAAGGTGACTGCCAGGGCTGAGTGTGTTGAACCTGACGGCCCCTCGGTAACCCGTCTTTTGACGAGAGCCGAGGGGCCGTCGATGGTTGTAGATACGTAGCATCCCAACTGTTCGGATCGAGCCACGTCGAGAAGGAGACCGTCAAGGAGTGCGTAGCCTCAGAGAGCAGCCAAGCCGGTTCGCCGTCGTGGCCATCGTTTCGGTAATCATCTGGGCCTGGTTTACCCGACCACCGGTGAGCTGGACCTTCGGTCTCATCGTGTTGATAGGTACCACTGCCGCCTTCCTCACCAATGGTCGCTACGCCGTCCGGCGGATTCTCGGGATCGTTCCGATCATGTTGGTCGTCTCCTTCATCGTCTTCTCGCTCATGGCGAGTCTTCCCGGCGATCCCGCCATCAACATCCTCGGTCCGTCGGCAACGCCGGATGCGGTGGCCAGGGTCAACGCCGAAATGGGGCTCGACCAGCCCTTCTTCAACCGCTACGGCAATTGGTTGGGCGACGCTGTTGTCGGCGATCTCGGCACGTCGATCCTGCTTCGGGAAGACGTTGCCGACGGGGTCTCCCGTTCGATAACACCATCACTTCAGCTAATGGCCTACGCCTTGATCCTGGCCACCCTGATCTCCTTTCCACTTGGCATCTACACCGCATACCGAAACGGCATGCGTCAGGATCGGGCTATCAATACGGTGATGCTCGGCTTTTTTGCCGTCCCGCCGTTCGTGCTCGCCATTTACTTTGTCTTGTTCCTCGCGATTGGCGGTTTGAGCGTCTTCGGCACCCAAATCGGCTTCAAGATCCTGCCTGGTGCGCGCTACGTCCCGCTCGGCGACAGCGTTGTCGATCACTTCAAGCACATGCTGCTCCCGGCTCTGTCCCTGGCCCTCGGCCAGTCGGCGGTGTTTATGCGTCTGCTTCGATCCGACATGATCGGAACGCTCCGTCAGCCCTTCATTGACCTGGCTCGTTCGAAGGGCCTCTCGACGTCGCGGATCCTGTGGCGTCACGCCCTCCGGCCTTCGATGTTCACCCTGGTGACCGTGATGGGTTTCACGGTGGGGGCCCTGATCGGGGGAGCATTGATAACGGAGATCATCTTCACCCTGCCCGGCATCGGCGGCTACATGTTCAACGCCATCAGCCAGCGAGACTTCATCGCAGTGCAGGGCGGAACCATGGTGATCTCCACCCTCTACATCCTGATCCTGGTAATGGTCGATTTTCTCTATCTGGCTCTCGATCCCCGGCTTCGAACCGGCGGCGCGGGCCTCGGAGGTGACGGAGGCTGATGTCTGAGCTCACTGGAGCGATGCCCGATATCGACGTTGCCGCCGCTGTGGCCCCAGAGGTTGGGCCCGATACGACCCGGCCCGATGGCGTGCGTCGACGCAAACCTCTTGGCTTCATGTTCTGGTTGTCGGTTGTTTACCTGACGCTGCTGACACTTGCCGCAATTTTTGCCGACGTGCTGCCGTTGAAGGGATTCGCCGACACCTTCGCCGGCAACAATCGCGCCGGGCCGAGCGCCGAGTTCTGGTTCGGGAACGACGGCGCCGGTCGAGACATCTTCAGCCGCGTGATCTACGGGGCCCAGGTCAGCCTCATGGTCGCCGCCGTCGGCGCCATTCTTGCTCTGCTGACCGGAGGCATGATCGGCATGGCGGCCGGATACTACCGGGCCCGCGTCGACACGTTGATCACCACGTTCACCGATGGCACGCTCGTCATCCCGCCCCTGATCCTCGCTTTGTCGCTGATCCTCTTCCTCGACAGCCGTGCCGAACGCCGGGTGGCGATCCTGATCGTGGTATTCGTGCTGTTGTCGATCGCTCCCATCGCCCGAGTGGTGCGAGCCTCTACGTTGGTGTGGTCGGAGCGAGAGTTTGTATTGGCGGCCAAGACCATCGGCGCCCGCAACGGCCGGGTCATGTTTCGTGAGGTGCTGCCAAACGTTGCACCGGCGCTTGTTAGCTACTCGCTCATCGTCATGGCCAACCTGATCGTCGTTGAGGGTGCTGTCGCCTTCCTCGGCCTCTCGGTCCCCCCACCGACCCCGACCTGGGGCGACATGATCAACAAGGGCCGGGGTGATCTCGATACCGCAGCCCATGTGAGCCTCATCCCCGCCACCACGATGTTTCTTACCGTGCTGGCGCTCAACTTCGTAGGTGACAAGTTGCAGGAACGGTTCGAGCCGAGGGAGTCGGTGCTGTAGATGGCGGGTACAGGCAAAGCCCATCTCCGCGACAGCGAAGACACCCTGCTCCGGGCCGAAGATCTGGTCGTCGAGTTTCCGGTTGGTGGAACAGGCGACGTGGTTCACGCCGTCAGCGGTATCTCCCTCGATTTGATCGAGGGCGAGACGCTAGGCCTGGTCGGCGAGTCCGGCTGTGGCAAGTCGACAACCGGCAAGGCCATCATGCAGGTCCCTGGTCCGACCGGCGGATCGGTGGTCCTCGATCAGGTGGAGCTGACGGCCCTCGACGATGAGGCCATGCGCCGCACCCGGCCGGTGCTGCAGATGATCTTCCAGGATCCGATCTCGGCCCTCAATCCACGCCGAACCGTGCGAGACATCATCGGCGAACCGCTGATGGTGTGGTGGGAAGAGGAGGATGAGGGGCGGCCTCCCACCTCGGTGTGGTTCGAGCAATGGGGCCAACTCTTCCAGAAGGTTGCGAACGTCATCACCAAGCCGCTTCGCTTCCTGATGCCGTTGGCGGCGGTGGCCCTCGTCCTGTGGATCACTAGCGAAGCGGTCGAAGAGCGCGCCCTCGAATCACAACTTGGTTGGCTTGAAACGCCGGCTCAGATCATTGGGTTTCCCGTGTTGGCTGTGCTGCTTGCCATCGTTGGGGTGCTCGGCATCATGGGTCTTGTTTGGATCGCCCTGGCCATGGTCGTGCCCTTCGGCGTTGTGTCGAAGGTGCTTGGCTACGTGCCGGTTCTTGTCGGTTTGGCCGGCGCGGCGTTTGCCGCCGCGGTTGCGGCCTTCATGGTGTGGCGGACCTGGGACAGCTTCGTCGGTTGGCCGGCCTGGCTGGTGCGGGGCCTGATGATCATCATCGCAGTGTCGGTCGGCCTCTGGTTTCTGGCCTCGTTGCAGCGACCGAGTCGGGCCGGGGCGTCGGGCATCGCCGCCGCGCTGGTTGCACTGGTCGGTCTACAGCTGTTCTACATTTCCGGCCTCGACGGCACCGCAAAGCTCGGCGTACTTATCGCAACCGCCGTGGTCAACTACGCCATCTTCCGTCTTGTTCGAAAACAGCTGGCGCTGCGGCGCAATGAGCTGCGGGAGCGAGCCGAACCGCAGGTCCGTCAGATGTTGGAGACGGTCGGCATGAACCCAGACAACTCCCTGGATCGTAAACCGTTCGAGTTCTCGGGAGGTCAGGCTCAGCGACTCTCAATCGCCAGGGCTCTGATCATGAATCCGAAGGTGATCATCTGCGACGAGCCGGTCTCCGCCCTAGACGTATCGGTGCAGGCGCAGATCCTGAACCTGCTTGAAGATATGAAGGCCCAGTACGGCCTCACAATGGTTTTTATCGCCCACGACCTGGCCGTTGTGAAGAACGTGAGTGATCGAGTTGCCGTGATGTACCTCGGGAAGATCTGTGAGGTGGCCGACCCCGATGCGCTTTATCAAGCGCCGGCCCACCCCTATACACAGCTCCTGCTTTCGGCCATCCCCCATCCCGACCCGCTCGTTGATGCCACGGTTAGCCAGATCGCGGCCGATCTGCCCTCGCCGGTCAACCCGCCGAGCGGTTGCCGCTTCCGAACCCGGTGCCCGCTCGCTCAGGATCGGTGCGTCAATGAAGAACCGACCATGCGCAAGGTGGCCGAGGATCAGTATGTGGCCTGCCACTTCCCCCTCATCGGAGAGACCGCACCGTGACCGACTCCCGAAACGACACCACGAGCGATGGCGCCAACGCCGGGACCACGATTCTCGACGTGGAGAATCTGACCACGGAGTTCGCAACGCCGGCCGGCCCGTTGAAAGCGGTCGACAACGTGTCGTTCACGCTTCGGCGGGGTCAGGCTCTGGGGATCGTCGGGGAGTCCGGATCCGGTAAGAGTGTGACCGCCCGCTCGATCATGCGGCTGCTGCCAAAGAGCAACGTATACACATCGGGCAAGGTCGTGATGAACGGCATCGACATGATGTCGCTCAGCCCGAAGGAACTCCGCGATGTATGGGGCCCCGAAGTTGCGATGGTCTTCCAGGATCCGCTCGGCTCGCTGAATCCGGTCATGCGCATCGGCCAGCAGGTGGCCGAAGGGCTGCGGGTCCACCACGGGGTTTCGAAGAAGGAGGCTAAGGCCACGGCCTTGGCCTTGTTGACGAACGTCGGCATCCCGTCGCCCGAGGTGCGGATCGACGACTACCCCCACCAGCTCTCCGGTGGAATGCGACAGCGGGTCGTGATCGCCATCGCCCTCGCTTGCGGGCCGAAGCTGCTCATCGCCGATGAGCCGACTACCGCCCTCGATGTGACGGTGCAGGCCCAGATCCTCGATCTACTTCAGGAACAGCAGAAAGAGCGGTTCATGCCGCTGATCCTGATCACCCACGACCTTGGCGTCGTTGCTGGCCGGACCGACGAAGTGATCGTCATGTACGCCGGTCGGATCATGGAGCGGGCCCCGACGTCGGTGCTGTTCCGTGACATGAAGATGCCGTACACCGAGTCGCTGTTTCGTTCGATCCCAAAGATCGAATACCCTAGCCACACCCGGTTGGCCATTATTCCCGGCCGTCCACCGAACATGGTCGACCCGCCGATGGGCTGCAAGTTCGCTGATCGCTGCCGGTACGCCCAGGAGCGGTGCCGCGAGGAGGAGCCAGAACTCACTCCGGCAGTCGACCGAGATCATGTCTACCGCTGCTTCTACCCGGTGGGGAGCGATGCCGGCGACGAGGCGTTGGCGGCAAACGTGGCAAGTGGCCGTCTGACCTCCGAAGGCGAACTCGCCGGGATGTCCTAGCCGACCTGGTCGAGATATCGCTCGGTTGCGGTCGCTGCGGCGTTTATGGCGTAGGCGATCTGGGTCTCCAGCCCGAGTTCGGGCCGGGCGTTCATCCAGGCAACGATCATCAGGGCCCGTTGGGTGATGAAGGCCGGCAGGAGGCCAAGTTCCTCGTCGCTGATTGGGCGGACCGATCGATAGCCATCGATCAGGGAGGTGTAGGCATCCTCATACCACGGCTCGTCCGAGGCCGATTCGAGGGCAACCGCCAACTCATGTAGGTACCAGCCGAAGCCTGCGTCGTCGAAGTCGATGATGGTGAGATCGTCGCCGTCGACCAGGACGTTGTGTAGGTGGAGGTCGGCGTGGATCAGACCGAACATCGAGGTGTCCTGGGGTAGTGCGTTGAGCGTCTCGTAGATCCGGTCACGTCCCCGTTCGAACAGCGTGTGCTGTTGGTCGGTGAGTATCGGGGTCTCCCAGAACCGACCCCAAAGGGGGTCGGGGCCGACCAGACCATCATCGTCCCATCGCCGTCGGACAAAATCGGCAGGTGGTTGCCAGGATTGGGCGTGGAGGTGGATTCTGGCCGCCAGTTCTCCAATGGTCCGGTAGTGGGCAGTCACCAGAGACGGATCTTCGTAGAGGGCTTCGCCCATTTGCACGCCGGGAATCCATTCGATGACGCCGACCACCCGAGTCTCGGCGCCCGCTCGGACGGTGGCGTAGCCGTCGCCGCTCGTCGTGCGTAACTGGACAGGGGTTTCGATCCCTGCTTCTCGGAGGGCGTCGACCCACAGAAGCTCTGAGTGCATCTCGGCCAACGTGTTGTAGCCCGGCCGATGCAGGCGCATGACCACTGGCTGCCCGGCCGTCGTGTCGATCCGAAAGACAGCGTTTTCGGTGTGGGAGATCAGTTCGAGGTCCTCGACCTCCAGCCCCCAGTCGGAGGCTGCGGTTCGGGCCGCATCGGTGAGGTCGGCTTCGCTCGACATGTCAGACATGCTCGACTCCTCAGACGTTGAGATGGTCAAGGGCGTCGACGAAGCAGTCGGTGAACAGCTTTGCGTTTTCCTTGTCAAAAACCAGGGGTGGCCGCACCTTCAAGACGTTGTTGTGCTGACCGGCCTTTCCCATAAGCACTCCCCGGTCCTTCATCGCCTCGACCATTTTGGCGGCGCCTACAACATCGGGATCGGTCGTGCCCGGCCGAACCCAGTCGATGCCGACGAACAGGCCCGTACCCCGGACGTCGCCCATACTCGGATGATTGGGGGCCAACTCGGCCAACGCCGCTTTGAGCGATGAGCCGACGCTCGCCACCTGCTCGACCAGGCCCCTGTCTTCGATCTCGTCGATGACGGCGTTGCCGACCGCGGCCTGGACCGGGCTGGCGGCGAAGGTGTTGAAGTAGCGGTGTCGGCGCCGAAATCCGGTGACAATGTCGTTGGAGGCCACCACCCCGGCCAGCGGCATTCCGTTGCCCATCGGCTTGCCTAGGGTGACGATGTCTGGTTGGAAATCGTTGGTCTGGTGGCCCCACCAGTTTCCGCTGCGGGCGAAGCCGGCCTGGACCTCGTCTGCGATCACCATGCCATCGGCCTCGTGAACCATGGCCACCGCCTCGGGCAGGAATCGGCCCGGTGCGTCGGGTAGACCCTCGTTGGCCAGAATCGAACAGAGCAGGATCCCGGCGAAGCCACCGTCTTCGTTTCTGGCCGCCCCGATCGTGGCCCCGAGCTGGTCGAGATGCCACTGGCACAGGTCGGCTTCGCTAAGACCGGGAGCCGCAGGCCGGAAGATTTGAGGCGTGGATATCGATCGCACTCCTGAGCGGGAGCCATCAACCGGGAGGTGGGTCAGCTTTGCCACCTGGGCGGT
The DNA here is from genome assembly GCA_035593235.1 of Phascolosoma agassizii. NCBI lineage: Eukaryota > Metazoa > Annelida > Sipuncula > Phascolosomatiformes > Phascolosomatidae > Phascolosoma > Phascolosoma agassizii. The sequence continues at coordinate 426,159 of JAVJHY010000023.1, forward strand.
GTTTCCGTGGTAGGTGGCGTCGGTGCAGATGATCCCGTGGCCGCCCGTGGCCTGGCGGGCCATCATGATGGCCACCTCGTTTGCCTCCGAGCCGGTGCAGGTAATCACGATCGAGTCGAGGCCGTCATCGAGGAGGCCGGTCACCCTCTCGGCATAGTCGATCACGCCCTCGTGGAGGTAACGACTGTGAACGTTGAGGGTTGAGGCCTGGCTTGTCATCGCCTCCACCACCCTGGGGTTTGCGTGACCGACGCATGGCACGTTGTTGTAGACGTCGAGGTAGCGCCGGCCCCGGTCGTCGTGGAGCCAGATGCCGTCACCTTTCACAAGATGCAAAGGCTCCTCGTAGAAGAGTGGGGCGTCTAGCCCCATGACCTGGCGGTGTCGTTCGACAAGTTCACTCACCGACCGAGCCTCGCCGATCGGCCCTAGCGGCGCAAGGCCTACTTGCGGCTCAACCGTTGTAGCCGACCCAGGCCCCTTGGGCGGCCGCCACGATCGTTGGATTGAGCACCGTCGACACCTCAACGTCGAACCGGTCGCGGGCGACGTCGGCCGGGAAGACCTGGGCCGCGGCGAAGACGTCGCCGTCGAGGAACTGTAGGCCGTCGACGATGGCCAGCCGGGGCGACGGGGTTTGGCCGGGAGCGAAGAGATGGAATCCCCAGTCGCCGAAGGAGGGTACATCCACGTGATAGGACAGCACCCCGAAGCCGGCAGCCTCAAGCGTCTCGGCGCAGGTCCAATAGGCCTTGGGGGCGAAGAAGGGTGAGCCGCACTGCACCACTGCCCTGCCCCCTGGCCGCAGGACGTCGTGGATCTGGGAATACATCTCCACCGAGTAGAGCCTGCCGAGAGCGGGGGTGTCGGGATCGGGAAAGTCGATGATAACGGCGTCGAAAGCGGGAGCCGACCGGATCCAGTCGAAGGCATCCTCGTGGATGATCTCCAGCCGAGGGTCATCGCACGCCCCCGCCTGGAGTGAGCGGAGTTCAGGGATGGTTCGCATGAGCTCGACGACCTCCGGGTCGAGTTCCACCATCGTGACCCGCTCCACGGTCCGATGGCGGAAAACCTCCCGGGCTGCCAGGCAGTCACCGCCCCCGAGGATCAGCACGTCGGTTGCCCCCGACACGACCGGGTGGGTCAGCGATTCGTGGTAGCGGTGCTCATCGACCGAAGAGAGTTGTAGGTCGTTGTCGAGAAACAAGCGGGTGTCGACGATCCCGCCCGGATGGCTTCTCGACGTCACAACCAATTGTTGAATTCCGCTTTCGGCCGTGGCCACGATCGGATCGCGGAAGAGGGCCTGGCGTCCGTCGGAGACTATTGAAGGCGACGCCACGACGAGCACCACAAGTGCGACGGCGCCGACCCCGATCCATCGCAACGCCGACTTGAGTTCGCTGTTCGGAACGATCACGGCAACCGCCCCGGCGGCCACCAGGTTGACAACGGCCACCAGGATCGTTCCCTGAACGATGCCAAGTGCCGGACGGAGAGCGAAGGCGAAGGCGAGCGCCCCGATCAGGGCACCGAAGTAGTCGGCCGCGGTGTAGTTCGAAACCACGGTTGGGGCGTCCTGGCGTTGCAGCCGATCATTGAGGGCGGCAAGCAGCGGCATTTCGGATCCGATGCAGGCGCCGATCAGTAGCGACACCGCCAAGAGAGGGCCCCAGAAGGCGTCCATGCGGGCCCAGATCCAATAGAGGAACGGGGCGGCTCCGGCACCGAGCACGGCGAGCGCAGTCTCGACCCGTACGAAGTTCTCAATCGGCTTGCCGGTTAATCGGCCACCGAAGGCTGCTCCAAAACCCATGCCGAGCATGGCGGTGCCGAGAACCACCGCGTTTGCCCGCTCGGTCGCACCGACGGTGACGGTGCCGAGCAGCATGAGCGACAGCTCATAGGCCACCCCCGCCCCGGCGATGATGGCGGCGACGAAGAGAAGGAGGCGCCGTCGCCGGCGCACATGGTCGACGACGTCAGGAGATGGCTGCGGCAATGACAAGCGCCATGCTTACCTCAACGCCAACAGCGACGCAGGTGGCGGGGTCGAACTCCGCTTCGGTGACCAGGTGCCGCAGTCGTACCGGCAGCGCCAGGTCAACCAAGAGGAAGACGATGGCTGAGGCAAGGAGGCCAAAAAGGCTGTAGAGAACGGCTTCAACCAGTCCATCGCCGAGGCCGTCGGGGGCGGTCCAGATGGCAGAGAAGACAATGATGCCGACGGCAACGAGCTTGCCCCCGACGAGGATGCCTGCATTGAGGTTTTCGGAGACTTGCTCGCGAAGCTTGCCGGGGGTCAACAGGTCGACGACGACGAAGCCGAGTACCATCAATACTGTTGCCGTGGCCGTCCAGGCCGCAGTTGAACCGAGATCATCGATGAATACGTCCATGGTTCAGCTGTTTCCTCCGGTGAGTTGGCGATCGTTCTTCTGGCGGTTTGGTTGGAGCACGACTACTTGCCTCCTGAGCTTCCGCCGCCCCGGAATCCATTGCCTGAGCCGCTTGAGCGGCTCGTTCGGTAGTTGTTCACCCTCGTCCCCCAGCTGCGATTTCGGAGCAGGATAACGGAATGTCGGTTGTAGGCCTGGTCGTTGTCGTCGTAGAGCAGGACGGCCGAGCCACCGCCCTCGGCGTTTGAGACCCAGACGGTCCCCGACTTGTAGAGCAGGAATACGTCGTCGCCATCGGCGTCGTCGGTCCGCTCGTCCGGAGCTTCAACGGCAACGATGGCATCGGCTACCGCCTTCGGTTCGCCAGCAGCCGACCAGGCTGCGTCGACCCCTGACCCGTCGATACCGAGGGCCGTAGCGTTCGACGTGGTGCCAACGGCCTCGACCCCGTTGACGGCTGCTCGAAGGTCGGGCCCATTCGAACCGCAACCGGCTGCAAACAGAGTGAAGCTCAGCAGCACGAGAATGAGACGGGGTCGGTTCACGGCCGGCGCTCCTGTCGGGTGGCTTGGGTCACGGTGGTGACCACATGGGGGTCGGCGCCTGGGTAGAGGTGCCATGAGCGCCAGGAAACCTGGTCGGCTCGGGCGAGATCGGCGTTGAGTGCAGTGAGGGCCAAGGGGTGACCAGGAAAGCGTCGCAGCAGGGTGCGGTCGGGATCATGAGTGCTCAACTCGCCGAGCAACGTCGCGGCCTCATCGACCGCGTCGGTCCCGAAAGCGAGAGCGGACGAGAAGTCGATGTGCCAATTGTCGATCGTCCACTGATGGTGCGGTGGGAGCTGGTCGGTTGCCACAACCGAGGTCGTACCGGGAGCGCAGGCCACGGTCTCATCGACGGTGGCACCGTTGCCGTGTAACCCGACGCGGTGAGAAGCCGCCAGGATCTCCAGGTGGAGCGAGAGCCCATGGGCGCTAAGCAACCTGGCGGCCACCGAGACGTGATGGGTTTCCTGTGTTTGAAGACGAAGGAGGCGGCCATCGGTGTCGTGCGGCTCAACTGCAACCACAGGCAGGTCCACAAGGACGCCAGCTTGTACGGCGTCTACATTCGGTGTCACCCGTACTCCTCCCTGAGACAGCGGTCTGAAATGTAGCCGTACGAGTCGGGCTAGTGTAGTCACCCTTGTTGGTACGGAAGGTCTATGAGTTCGGACTGCTGGCTGCGGCCGTGGTGTCCGCCTACTTGATTCTGGTGACGGGTCCGGTAGCAAATGCCCTCTCGTGGTTCATCTGGGCCTGGTTCGCCTCCGACTACCTGTTCAGGCTCTACAGGGCCGACGATCGCCTCGACTACGTCCGCAACCACCGCATCGAGTTGCTTGCAGCCGTTCCGCTCGACTTTTTCCGGCCGCTACGCCTGTTGCGGCTCGCCCGCCCGCTCGCCATTCTCATGCGGGCCGTCCGAGGTCTGCGCGATGTGCTCGGCCTGACCGGGCCTGCCCTCATCGGCACCGTCGGTGTCGTGGTTGTACTCATGGGCGGCGTGGTGTTCGCATGGCTCGAGCCCGATCAGGCCCCTACGGTCGCTGATGGTGTTTGGTGGTCGCTGGTCACCACAACCACGGTCGGCTACGGCGACCTGTCGCCAGCCACTCCAGAGGGTCGGATTGTTGCCGGTGTACTGATGGTTTCAGGTATCGGACTCCTGGGAGCGGTCACCGGCCAAGTCGCCGAGCGTCTGACCAGGCGCGACATCGAGGAGGCCGAGCACGGGGCGAGCGGGAGCGGGTGTGCCGAGGTCGATCACTTGATCGTCAGGCTCAACGGGTGGGATGAACTCTCGCCTCCGGAGCGGCGGAACCTGGCACGAATTTTGGAGATACTGGCTGATGCCGAGGAGGGCAACTGATGTTTGGAAAGTTCAAACGAGACAAGACGCCGGGCCTGGAGGCCTTGGCCAACGCCCCCATAGGGGCACCGGCAACCGTGGAAGGTCGTCGGGGCGTCGTCAAGGGCACCGTGATCATGGAAGAAGCAGGCGACCGGTGGATCGAGCATCTGATTGAGGATCAGAATGGTCGTCGCAACTGGCTCTCCATCGAGAACTTCGACCGCACCGAGGCCACGCTGTGGACCGAGGTCGAGATCCTGGCTGTCAACGGCGGTCCGACCGATTCCCGGGTCACCTACCAGGGCCGAACCTTCAGCCGGAACGAAAACGGGACGGCTCGTTTCGAGTCGAAGGGCGACGTCGACATGTTCGAGACCGGCAGCATCGATTATGTCGATTTTCGAAGCGCCGACGGGATGCGCTTCAGCTTCGAACGCTACGGCGAAGAGGGTGCAGGCCGACGCTCGGGGAACCTGTCTGGCAACTGCACCAACTGCGGTGCCCAGCTCAGTGTCGACGCCCTCGGCCGGTGCACGAGCTGTGGCTCGGAGATGATGGCCGAGCACGGCTGGTGGGGCCAATGGGAAGTAGCGGTAGGCCACGACGTCACCAGCAGCGCCGGCCTCCAATAACGCCGGAGCTAGCCGGTCTGTGGCGTTCCGGGGGGATCGATCTCGTCGATCTCCTCCCACGCCTGGCGTATCGCCGTGATCTGGTCGTCGAAGGCCTCGAGCTCGCGGGCCAGCGGGGCCGGTGCCAACGTTCCGTGGTCGTGATCGAGAACGGCACGTTCCACCGCGCCCTCGATGGCGGCGATCGCCTCGCCGAGTCTGCCGAGTACCTTCTGCCTCAGATCGGGCGCAAGCGTCGACGCGTTCACCAACTCGGCGTCGAGACGGATCGCTTCGGCCTCGATGCGCCCAACCGACGAATGCAGCGCCGGGTCGAGGCCGGCGGTTCGTCGCAGCGAGGTGGTGGCTGTCACCAGCCTTCGATGAAGTTTGGCCTCTTCGGTGTGGGCACCAACCCAGTTTGCCGGCGCCTTACTCGGCACACCTGGTGCCACTTCCAGCTTGCCCTCGGCGTTGCGCTTCACCGCCATGGCGCCGTAAACGAGTGCGCCAACGATCAGCATCGTCACAACAAGCAGCAGAAAAAATATCAATAGAACAAAGCTCATCCTCGGCCTACCTGTAATTCGCCATCGGCCTCAGCCGGCCGGCGGTACATCGGCGGCTGGCGGGTTACCGCCGGCCGATGGCGGCACCGGAGGTGGTGTTGCGAAGACCGCGGCCAGTGCTGGGACCTCGACGGCCGGTGTCCATGCCGCCATGCCGTTGGCCCACACGAGGGACTCACCGGTGACCATGCCGTTCTGCGAACCAGCCTGGAACTGCTCGACGGTGAAGGGGCCGGCCTGCTCACCATTCATGACAACGAAGAACGTCTGACCCTGGTTTGGAAGTGGTGGCGGTACCGCCACCTCGACCTGTTGTTTTGCCGGCGTCATGGCTTGGCCAACGGTGTTTGCCATCTGACCGGCCATGGCAACGCCCATTCCCATCGACATGGCATCGCCCATGGCGCTGCCTCCTGTGTTGCCTGCTGCGGCCACCATGGCCTCAGCCGCCTTGGCCTGCTGATAGCGGTCCATGTCGCCAACATTGTCGAGGAAGCCTCCTTCTTCAACGCCCCTGGCGACACCGCGGGTCATGGCGGCGGTGATCTCGTCCGGTAGCGAGATGTTCATCGTGACACTGTCGATGGCGAGGCCGTACTCATCGTCGACCCGCTCGGCGACGAACTCGCGGAGTTGCTCGGATAGTTCGACTTGGCGGCCTTGAAGATCGATCACACCGAGCCCGGTCTCGGAAACCATGTCGGCGAAGGCGAGGGTGATGACCCGGCGGAGCAGCTCGGCGATCTCGGCCGCGTCGACAATGCTGTCGGTACCGATGACCTCACGGAGGAAGATCGACGCATCCTCGATTCGGACAACACACAGACCGTTGGCCCTGACCTGAACCATTCGGAAATCGGGATCCCGAACCGTCACTGGCTGGGGGGTACCCCAACGCAGGTCGGTGACAGGCCTGGAGTTGATGAAGTAGACCTCGCTGCGGAACGGGCTATTGAACCCGTGCTTCCATCCTTGGATGGTGCTCAGCAGCGGGAGATTCTCGGATACGAGCTCGTAGTTGCCCGGTCCGAACCGGTCTGCCAACTGGCCCCGGTATACGAAAACAGCTTCCTGGCCCTCGCGAACGATGAGCTGGGCGCCGTTCTTGATCTCGTTCTGGTACCGCGGAAAGCGCCATGCCAGCGTCGTTCTCGAGTCATCGATCCACTCGATAATGTCGACCGTTTCGCCCCGAAGCTTGTCCATCAAACCCATGTGTTCTTGCCTCCCTCGACTACGGCCCAAAGCCTACTGCGGTCGTTCCGGCGCGCGAGGGGCACCCAAACCGGGCTAGGCCGAGGTCGGCCATTTGGCGTGGATGAAGAACTCAACCGCCCCTCGGTGGCCCTGGATCGAGGAGTCGATCGAGGCCAGGTCGGTCCAGCCAAGCTGTTCGAATCCCTGCTCAGCCAGTCGCAGGGCCTTTTGGAGTTCCTCGCCTTCCGGTAGCTCGCCTGTCCCGAGTTCGAACATCGGCTTCACCAGCCCAACGAGTTGAGTTCCCGGTTTGGGAACGTCGTTGTCGACCAGTTGCTTGGCCACTTCGCGCAGCGAGAGTTTGGTGATGTCGCACACGATGATGTCTGGCCGACAGCCGAGCAGCTCGGGGGTGACGGCGGCGATGTTTGTGCGTTCGAGGTTGACCACTCGCTGATCCTGGCGGAGTGAGCCGAGCAGTTGGCCGTAGCCAACATCGACCGCGAAGACCCGGCTGGCCCCTTTCGAAAGCAGCACCTGGGTGAACCCGCCGGTGCAGGCCCCAAGGTCGACGGCTATACGATCCTCGACATCGACGTCGAACGTGTCGAGGGCAGGGCCCAACTTCTGGACGCCTCGGAGTTCGGTCCGTGGTTTGACCGCGACGCGGGCGTCGGGCAGCACTTGCGAGTTCGGATTGGTGACGATGGCGCCGTCGACGGTCACCCGGTTCTCGGCCAAGGCGGCTGTCGGGTCTTCGATCGCAGGGTCGAGCTGACCCAGACGTTGTAGAAGCGGAACCCGGCGCACCATGGTTCCACCCTAGCGATCGGCCCGATAGGCCCGATCAGTCGGCGGTTGCCGCCAGCGCCCGGAAGCGCTTGGCCGCGATGGCCCGGCACAACGGCACATCTTCAGGTAGCAGGAACCCTTCAAGGACGAGCTTGTCCGCTGCCTGTTCGATCTTGGCCAGATAGCCGTCCTGGTCGCCGTAGCGCTCGATGATCTGCTCGGGTGTGAAGGGCACACTCGACCCGATGTATTCGAGGATTTGGTCGGAAGCACCCATGTCGTCACGGCGGGGGTTCCATCCGGTGTGGGTCGCCAGCGGGACCGACACGTCGGGCATGGCGATACCGGCGACCTCGTTCCCGTCGCCGTCGATTTCTGACACCCAGCAGGGATAGGGGTCGCCATAACGCTGCGCCGGATAGGCGCCGACGCCCTCCGCTGCTTCGGGGCCGAGGTCGAGCGGGTACAACACCGGCAGGCTCTCGTGCTCGGGCATGGTCAGGGGTGGACGGTCGTCCTGAGCGGAGAGCTTGGCCAGCACGTCGGCCCGAGTGGCGGCGGTGCCATCGGCCACCCTCGGCACGGCGTGGCGCGGAGGTTCCACACCTTCCTCGACCCATCCGGCCAGGTTGATCATTGCCGCCCGTAGCAACGGGGTGAAGTCGACGATGTTGATCGGGTTGCCGGCGGAGGCGCCCGTCATCGACTGGTCGGTCAGCGGCAGCGAGCCGGGGCCATGCTGGGTCGAGGAGAACAGATAGTGGCGGGTACCAGCTGGCGGTTCGACGTCGCTGCCGTCGGCGGCCGAGGTATGGGCCAGCGATGCATCACCCCGCCAGTACTCCGATGCGGTGTTGGTGTAGATGATGTATGGCAGGCTGCCCCGTTCGTGCTGGCGTTCGAGCAGCCCGCCGCTGCGACCCGTCCGGGCGTCGGTCTGGAACTCGTCGGCGAAGGGGAAGAGGTGCCCGAAGCTCGGCGTCGGCTGCACCGAAGGTTGGGCCATCCGGTGGTTGAACTCGCCTCGTCGTGCTCCGGCGATGTGGATCAACATGCCGTCGTAGGCTGCGGTGCCGTCCTCGGTTTTGTTCAGCCCTGCGTCGAGGAAGGTTCGGAGGAAGCGCCCGCATTGGGACTGTCCGGTTGCGAGCACCGCGTCGAGGTTTTCGGTGTCCCTCAGGTAATGGCCGAGATCGCGAACGGCAAGCAGTCCGGCTCCCGCCACCGGACAGGTCGGGGTGCGGTAGACGACGTCGTAGATCTTTCCCGGCTCGAAGCCGCCGTCGAGGTTGATGTGGGTGGTGTCGGAGAAGTGCCAGCTCGCCCGATCCAACTCGACAGGGTCGTCCCACAGGCGGTCGCGAACGAGCAACCTGGCCGTCCGGTCCTTCAGGTCGGCCGTCGGGATCGGTTCGTGGTTGCCGAGCGGGCCGGTGTGATGGTCGGTCAATGAAACGTCGTTGCAATGCTCGGTCAACTGGAGCCGGAGTTGCAGCTCGGCCGGTTGGTCGACAATGGGGGCCGTTAGGCCCATCCTGGCCGGGCTCCGGGGCACGTCCCACTGCCAGCCGCACCAGGCAACGGTGAAACCCTGTTGGAGCAGGAAGCCGTCTCCCGGGTCGAGCTCAGCGGTTGGGGCCGAGACCGGCGCCGCTCGGTTGTAGAGGCCGAGCAGGGTTCGGCGACCGCGGTTCGGGACCTCGACGATGCCGGTACCCCGCCCACCGTCGAGGGGACGAAGCAGCGTGATGTCGCCCTCGAAGTGAACCAGCCCATCCTGTTGGCGGGGGGCCAGACTCAGATCGACGATCGACAGGTTGGCCTCATGGTCGGGATCGACGGCGTAACCGATCACGCCGTCGAGTCGTTCGTAGGGTCGATCAAAGGGCCCTTCGAAGGGTTGGCGGGACGAAACGTCGAATCCGGTAACACCCATCGGGCCAGTCTTACCTCGGGCCGCAGCGATGGCCAGAAGACGACGGGATCACCAACCGGATTACGGGCCAGGCCGTCACCCGAACGAACCGTTGTGATACACTGTAAGGATGAGTGATGTAGGGACGAGTGATGACGGTGTAATCGACTGGAAAACCGATTTCGACCACACCGACCCGTCGTATAACGAGAATGCTCACCAGATCTGGGATGAGCTGCGCGAGACCTGTCCCGTTGCTCATTCCGAGCGCTTCGGTGGTACGTGGTTGCCGACCCGCCATGAGGATGTATCGGCCATTGCCCACGACACCGAGAACTACACCTCTCGTCGTGTGGTTGTCACCCCGAACAGACCTGTCGAGGATGAGGGCCCGCTGGGCCCGGCGCCGCCTATCACCGCTGATCCGCCTGCGCACCACGAGGCCCGCAAGATGATGTTGCCGCCGTTCTCCCCGAAGGTGATAGCCAATTGGGAGGGAATGACCCGCGAGCTCTGCCTGGGTCTGATCGAGGACCTTCCGATCGAGGACGGCACCGTCGATGCCGCCACGCACTACAGCCAGCACATCCCGGTGAAGGTCATCGCCGAGATGCTCGGCGTACCGGCCTCCGATGGCGACATGTTCCGAGAACACATCCGCATGATCCTGGAAGATCCGGGTAGCGGGGCCGATCTGCCAGAGGAGGAGACCCTCGGCTACTACCTTGGCAAGGTCGTCGACGAACATCGTGAGCAGCCCCGCGACGACCTCATCTCGTACCTGATCGGGCTCGAATACAACGGTGCCCCCATCACCGATGAGCACATCATCGGGTCGGCATTCCTGTTGCTCATCGCAGGCATCGACACCACATGGTCGGTCATTGGATCCAGCCTCTGGCACCTGGCAACCCATCCAGAGGATCGTCGCCGTCTCGTCGACGATCCGGAGTTGATCCCGACTGCGGTCGAAGAGTTCCTTCGCGCCTACGCCCCGGTCACCATGGCAAGGATGGCGGCCACCGATCACGAGCTTGGCGGCTGCCCCGTCAAGAAGGACGATTGGATGTTGCTGCCGTTCCCGGCCGCCAACCGAGATCCCGACATGTTCGAGGACGCCGACAAGGTGATCATCGACCGGGCCAAGAACCGTCACAGCGCCTTCGGGCTCGGTATTCACCGCTGCCTCGGTTCCAACCTGGCCCGCCTCGAACTGCGGGTGGCGATAGAGGAATGGCTCAAGGCCGTCCCCGATTTCTCGCTTGCCGAGGGCACGGAGGTCCGTTGGTCGACCGGCCAGATCCGCGGCCCCCGGGAGTTACCGTTCCGTATCGGGGCCTGACAGCGGGAGCTCGATCCCCAAAGCCCTGGAGTGACCGCTAGAACTGGCTTGTATAGAGCTTCTGGTATGCCCCCTGGGAGCCAATCAGCTGATCGTGACGTCCGGTCTCGATGATCCGGCCCTGGTCGAGAACGTAGATGCGATCGACGTTTCGGATGGTCGACAATCGGTGGGCGACGATGACAACCGTCCGGTCGGCCATCAGGGCGCCGAGACCGTCGAGAAACTCGGCTTCAGTGGCCAGGTCGAGGGCAGAGGTCGGCTCGTCGAGCAGCAGGATGGGAGCATCCTTGAGAAAGGCCCTGGCGATGGCAAGCCGTTGCTGCTGACCGATCGAGAGCTTGGCTCCACGATCGCCGACCTCGGTCTCGTAGCCGTTCGGCAAGTCGGTGATGAAGTCATGAGCCCTGGCGGCTCGGGCTGCGGCCTCGATCTCGGCGTCGCTGGCGCCACGGCGTCCGTAGCCGATGTTTTCCTTGATGGTCGTCGAGAACAGCAGTGCCTCCTGGGGCACCAGCGACACCTGTTCCCGTAACGAGGCCAGCTGGAGGTCGCGCACATCGTGGCCGTCGATCCGCACGGTCCCAGCCGTTGCCTCGTAGAGGCGGGGGATCAAGTTGAGAATCGAGGTCTTCCCCGATCCGGTTGCGCCGACAAGGGCGATCTTCTCGCCGCTGGCAACCTCGAACGACACGTCGCTTAGCACTGCACCCTGGTCGGTCTCGTATACAAGTTCGACACCGTCGAAGCTGATGCCCTCGTTCACGCCGTGGATTGCCACCGCATCATCACGGTCGGTGATGGCAGGCGGGGTATCGAGAATCTGGAACGCCCGCCCAACGCCGACGATCGAGTCCTGTAGCAGGCCGAACAGGTTCATGTTTTGCTGCAGGACGTCGTAGATCCGCTGCATGTAGTTGATGAATATCCAGAGCGCGCCGACGGTCACGGCACCGGTGATCACTCGGTTTGCTGCGGTGAAAAGCACCAGCGCGGTCCCGAGTCCGGTGATGGCCATCGTGCCGACCGACAACGCCTGTTCGGCCATGCGAAACCGGAGCTGGGCGCCGATGAAGTTACGGCTGGTGCCGTCGAAACGCTGTGCCTCGTCACCCTCTGAACCAAACACCTGCACGGCCCGGATCGAATTGAGGGTCTGCTCGATCAGGGCCGTCAAGCGGCTGAGATGGCCGCGGCTTTCTTGGCTGGCCTTCTGAATCCGGGCTGTCAGCTTCCTGATCGTGATGATCAGTAGGGGGCTGACGATGAGGGCGGCCAACGTGAGAACCCAATCGAGAACAAGCATCAGGACGACCATCAGCGTCACCTGGAAGATGGGAAGGATCCAGGCCTGGACTCCGAAGATCATCACCTCCTGGATGGCCCTGGCGTCGGTCATTGCTCGGAAGATCATGTCGCCGGTCGACTTGGTTGCGTGAAAGCCGAGGCTGAGCGTTCGCAGCTGAGCCAACATCCGGCCCCGCAGGGTGTGGATCATGAACAGCGCCGTCTTGGCAAAGAAATAGAAACTGGCCGACGATGCCAGGGCGGCGACCAGCTGTAGCCCCAGATAGATCACGGCCAGGATCAGACCGAGGCGGATCTTCTCGCTATCGGTCGACGAAGAGTAGGCACCGAGCGGGCCGACATCGAGGTTGTCGGAAAGTAGCACGCCGTCGATCAGGTAGCGGATAGGCCACGGCAGGAGCGAGAACGCCAATGATGTGATGAAGGCGAGGCCGATGGCGATGCTGAGCCCGCTTCGGAACTCGCCCATGAAACGCCAGATCCGCCGGTAGATCTGGCTGACCGGCGGGGCCGACTCAGCCTCGGTCAAACCCTGGCCGGGATTGAACCACTGGTTCATGGGCTACCAGTAGGCCAGGTCGGTGTATGGCCTTGTCACGTTGACCTCGACCTTCAGGTCGGGCATGACGAACGGCATCGTATGCAGCTCACGAGTTTCGGTGGTCGAGCTGAGGTGGCCGAGGGCATTTGAAACCTCTGGCAGGAACTCGATGGAAAGCGTCATGGCCGAACGCCCTGCCGAGGCCGTGTCGGCCAGGAAGTGCTCGATCAGCTCGGCCAGATTTGCCTCGTTGCCCTCTTCGACCCCGAAGTCCATAAGGGCCGTCGACTCGATCACGAAGGCTTCGTCGGTCTCCCGATTTGTCCATCGTTCGCGCACGTCACGGCCCCGATCCCACAGGCCGCCACAGGCGACGATGCGACCGTCTTGTTCGATCACACCGAAGTTTGCCCAGCCGTACACCTCACTTATGAAGATGGGCCGAGGTCCCCAGTGCGGATCGTTGAGGCGTCCGGCCAGGTACTCCGGGCCGTAGGGTCGAAAAAGATCGAGCCCGTCATGGGTCCGGTTGATAAGCCGGCAGCACTCGTCGAGATCGGCCTCGGTTGCCGGCCGGAATCGGGTGCTTCGTTTCCCCTGAGCAGGTTCACGAAGGTGGGTAACCGTCGCTGTGAGTTTGTCGGTCGAGACCTTCCATTCATCTGGTCGATCGGCCATGTCGGTTGTGACCTTATCGATCCAGGATCGGTCCTGATTGTCGATGCGGACGTACCAGTAGAAGGCCACACCGAAGCGACCGTCGCCAGGGCCGGCCCCTTGAAGCAAAAGCTTGGAGATGCCAAGACCGCGGAACCCGTCGCGAACCCGCCAGCCGGAGATGAAGTGCAGGCTTGTTCGCTCACCGGCGATGTAGCTGTTGCGCATCGATCGCGAGACCATGCCAAGGCCGACCCGGCGATCCTCGACCACCACCACGTATGACTGCTCCTGCAGGCGGAACTGGGCGAAGGCATGTGGCCCCCGCTCGACCACAACGTCCCAATCGCCGACTCGTTCCGGCGAGTTCTCGCACAGGTCGACGATGAGGTCATTGTCGTCCCAACCGGCCTGGCGAACCGTGAGGGTCGAGTTGAGCAGCGCTTCCTCCTGCGGCACCCATTGTTCGAGCATCTCGACGGTCGGGAAACCGTTGTCGATCCAGGCTTCGATCTCTCCCCAGTTGCGCCGCAGGGAGCGAACCCGGTCGAAGAGACCGTCCGGCCAGCCGGCGGTCGTCACCTTGGCTGCCAGCTCTGGCGGTGGCTCCGGCGGCTCGAAGGCCGGGTGGGCTTCCAACACCGAGCGGTCGTAGGTTTTGTCCGGCATGAGGACCCCCTTCCCCGTCCGTGGACATTAGCTTGGGCGCTGCGACCTGTTCTCTCATTTACGAACGATGCCTGGGATCCGATAGCGTCGGTTGTCCGGGAGGCAGCTCATGAAGGTACGAATCGGGGTGGCGGCCGGCGCGGGAGCGACCGACGATCCGAAGGGTTTCGTCCATCTGGTCGATGCCCTCGATGATCTCGGCTACGACTCGATCTGGGTGCCAGACGTCATCACGGCCAAGGTCTTCGACCCGGTGGCGGCACTCGGTGTCGCTGCCGGTCGACGGGAGCGACTAAAGGTGGCGACCCACCTGATCGTGCCGGGCCGTGACCCGGTCCGTCTGGCCAAGGAGCTGGCAACACTCGACCAGCTCTCGAACGGCCGCCTGCTCCTGCTCTTTGTGCTCGGTATTCGTAACCCGGATGAGCTTGACGCCCAGAGCGTCGACGCTTCGAGGCGATCGGCGATGCTCGAAGAATCGCTGCAGATCATGCGAACCCTTTGGGCCGGTGAGACCCTCACCTTCGATGGTCAGTTCCACCATTACGACTCGGTTGAACTGGAAGTGCAGCCGGTACAGCAGCCTCTGGAGGTGTGGCTCGGAGGCCAGGTGCCCGCTGCCCTGCGTCGCTGCGGCCGACTGGGAGAAGGGTGGATGCCGGGGCTGTGCACGCCGACCGAGGCAGCCGAGGCCCGGACCGCCATCAACGAAGCTGCTGCCGAGGCCGGTCGTTCGATCGACGGCGAGCACTACGGCATGAATCTCAGCTGGGTCCCTGATCGCATCACCGACGAGGTTCGGGTCGGGATCGAATCCCGTCGCCCTGGCTTCGATCCGGGGCACGTGATCGGCGTCGGGGCCAGCGGTTTGGCCGAGCGGATCGAAGCCTTTCTCGAAGTCGGCTTCTCCAAATTCGTCATCCGGCCCGCCATCAATCCCGACTCGTGGCCCGAAGCGGTCGAGTCGGTGTCCGACGTGCTTGCCCTGCAGACCTGAGCGGCGTGCGATCCGTTTCCGTTGACGAACGTCGACGGCGGTTGGCTCTGCGTCATGGTCTGGTCGATCGTCTGGCCGATACCCGGGCGGTGGCCGAGGCAATGGTGGTCCTGCATGCCACCGACCCGGCAACCATCTTCCTCTCGGCCCTGGCCCGGCTGGAGGAGCCTTCGCTCAACGCGGTGGCCGATGCCCTCTACGAGCAACGGAGCGTGGCCAGGGTGTTGGCGATGCGGCGAACCTTGTTCGTCGTGCCCGTCGATTACCTGCCGGTTATCGAGCGTTCGTCGGCCGATGCTGTGGCGGCGAACGAACGTAAGCGGCTCGAAAAGTTCCTTGCCGATAGCGATGTCGGCGACCCGGCAGGCTGGTTGGCTGAGGCTGCCGACGAGGTGGCGGCGGCGCTCGAAGGCGAGAGCTTGCCGGCACGAACCATCACGTCGAAGGTGCCACGTCTCGCAACCAAGATCGTGATGGGGGCGGGCACGAAACATGCGGTGACGGCCGGCGCCACTTCACGATCGTTGGCCGTGATGGCCAGTGAGGGTTTGCTGATGCGCGGTAGACCGGCCGGACTCTGGACCGGCAGGCAGTACACGTGGCATCTCCGGTCCCGCTGGCTGGATGGGGAGCCAACCCCCGACTTGTTCGACGAGGCGACGGCATCGATCGAATTGGTCAGACGATGGCTGATGACCTTCGGGCCGGGCACCTTCGACGATCTGAAGTGGTGGACGGGCTGGAAGGTGAGCCAGTTGAAGAAGGCGTTAGTCGCTCTCGATGTTGTCGAGGTCGACCTCGACGGGCAGACCGGCCTGGTGCTTGCCGACGACGTCGGTGGCCTCGCCCACCCCGGCGCCGGCAGAGAGTCGACACCCGGTCCGTGGGCCTCGCTGCTTCCCTCTCTCGACCCGACGCCGATGGGTTGGAAGGAACGGGCCTGGTTCCTGGGGCCGCATCAAAGCCGGCTGTTCGACCGCCTTGGCAACGTCGGCCCGACGGTTTGGGTCGACGGGAGGATCGTCGGCGGTTGGGGCCAGCGGCCCGATGGAGAGATCGTAACGCGGCTTCTCGAACCGGTTGGCGCCGAGGGCGAGGCCCTCGTCGAGATAGAGGTGGCGCGCCTCCAGGCCGCCATCGGCCACACCGTTGTCAAGCCGAGTTTCCCAACGCCGCTACAGAAGGAGCTGGCGGGCTGAGGGCGAAGAGCTGCGAGCCAAAGCCGGGGCCTACCACCCGTCGTCCGAACCCAGAAAGCGACCGACCTCAGGATCGGCCGGGTTGGCGAAGACCATCTCAGGGCTACCGCACTGGCGAACCCTTCCGTCGATCAGTACCGCCATCTCGTCGGCCATGGTCCTCGCCTCGGCCTGGTCGTGAGTCACGATGACGGTGGTGATCCTGCTCGATCGCTGGACGTCGCAGATCGTTGTCTGCAGCTCGGCTCGAAGTTCTGGGTCGATCGAGCTGAGCGGCTCGTCAAGCAATAACACACGGGGTTCGACGACAATGGCCCGGGCCAACGCGACTCTTTGTCGTTGACCGCCAGACAGCTCATCGGGCCAACGGGCGTCGAATCCGCTCAATCGCACTGCGGCCAGAGCAGCCTCCACTCGTTCGCCCCGCTCCGACCGGCCGACCCTGTTGACCCTCAGGCCGTACTCCACGTTTTCACCAACGGTTCGGTACGGGAACAACGCATGCTCCTGGAAAACCATCGCCGCTTGCCGCTTCTCCGGGCGAACGCCTGCCATCGACTCGCCGTCGAAGAGGATGTCACCTTTGTCGGGATTGAGAAGCCCGGCCAGGAGTCGCAGCACAGTGGTCTTGCCCGAACCTGACGGTCCGACCAAAACCAGTCGTGCGCCGGCCTCCACCCTTAGGTCGCAGTCGACCACGGCGTCGACGGAGACCTCCGGGAACGATTTGCAGACCCCGCGGAGTTCGACGCTTATCAGGGCCAGATCTCCATTGCCCCACCGAGGGGGAGGTCGATGATGCGGTCCGGACCGATGAACCAGCGCTCGTAGAGGACCTGGTAGGTGCCGTCCTTCCACAGTTCCTGGAGCGCCAGGTTGACCGTATCTCGCCACTCCGAGTCGTTCTCGGGAACCCCGATGCCGAACTGCACGGGGTTGTGGCCGCCAGGCAGCAACGTCAGCTCAGGGTCGCCGGCGGCCAGGGAAAGCAGGGTGATGTTGTCTTCGGAATAACCTTCGACCGCTCCGTCGCGCAGAGCTTGCATAGCCGCCAGTTTGTCGTCGAACTCAACGATCTCGGGGGTCGGGCCACCCTGGTCGGCCACATAAGCGTTCCAGGAGTCGATGACGGAGCTGCCGGCGTTCGCCGCCACCTTTTGTCCAATCAGATCGTCGATGGAGGTGTAGCTGTCGGTACGAACCAGGAACGACTGGTTGTCCCAGAAGTAGGTGACGCTGAAGTCGATCGACTCATCGCGTGACCGGGTGTGGTTCATCGAGGCAACCGAGGCGTCGACCTGACCTTCCTGGAGGAAGCTGATGCGGGTCGTGCCATCGACGGGAACGAGCTCGACCTCCAGCCCGAGTTCCTCACCGAGCGCCTCAGCCAGCTCAAGATCGAAGCCGATCCACTGACCTTCGTCATCGATGAAGCTCATTGGTGGATTGTCGTTGCGGACGCCGACCCGGATCGTGCCGCTCTCGGTAACCCGGTCGAGCACGGAGGCCGCAGAGTCGCCGCCGTCGATCGAAGCGGAGCTTGATTCATCTGCGGTCGCCGTGTCCGAGCAAGCGGCGAGCGCCAGGCCACCGGCCACGATCATGGCGAGAAATCGTATTCTGAGGGGAGATTCCATGAGCTTGTTAGAGGATCCTTTGCTGATAGGAAGAGAATGATCGCTGGCGAAACCAGGTAAGGGCCGACGAGATTCCAAATGCGGTCAGAAAATACAGCAGGCCGACAACGAGGTAGGTCGTTAGCCAGTACGGGGCGTTTCGCACGTCACCGCCGAGCGCGATTCTGGCATTGGTTGTGAGATCTGCCACCCCGAGCACGACTACAACCGAGGAATCCTTGAACACGGTGACAGCCTGGCCTTCGAGCGCCGGCCGCATGGCCCGCAATGCGTATGGCAGAACGATGGTGCGGCTGAGAGTCAGCCTGCCTGCGCCAAGCAGTCGGGCGTCGTCGATCAGTTGTTGGGGGATGGCGGCAACCCCGGTGTGGATGAGGTCGGCCTGGTAGGCGCTGCTGTAGAGGGTGAGGGCAACGAAGGCCGAGCCGACGGCCGAGGTCTCGATGCCGAGGATTCGCCCGGTGCTTGTGAACTGGTGAACCAGGACCAGGAGCAGGATGAGCGGGATGCCACGAACGATCCGGACGTACAGGCGGGCCAGTGTTCGCCCGATGCCGAATCGGCTGTGGTGTGCGAGGGCCACGACGGTTGCGATGATGAGACCGAGCCCGAGACTGGCCGCGGTCAGCAGGATGCTCATGGCCAGTCCGCCAGGTCGGTTACCGGGAAACCCGAACAACAAGTTCGGCAGCTGGCGGAGCAGAAAGTCGGTCTGGTCAGACACCTACCCTCCTTCTGACAGGCCGTCCCCGGTGAAGGCGGTGTTCGATCAGCTCGAGCCCTGCGGTCATGACGGCTGACAGCACCAGATACAACACGGCGGCCAGCAGCAGGAACTCGGTGGCTCGGAAGGTTTTGCTGATCGATCCCTGAATAACGCTGAAGAGATCGGGCACCGCCACGAAGGACACCAGGGCCGTGTTTTTCATGTTGTGGATCAGCCGGGTCGAAACCGCAGGGAACGAGGCCCGGAGCCCATCGGGTATGACGACGGTCCGCAGCACGGTGAAACGGGAGGCGCCGAGCGATTGGGCGACGTCGATCCGCTCAGCCGGGATGGTTGCCACCCCCGACCGCACAATCTCGGCCAGGTGGGCACCCGTGTTCAGGGAGAGGGCGATGGAGGCGGCGATGGCGTAGTAGGGGAGGGAAAGGCCAGTGAGGTCGCCAAGACCGTCCACCGCCGCGTTGTCGAAGAAAACGAATCGTCGCAATTCCGGGCTCAGCACGTTTGGAACGGCGAAGGCGAAGAAGATGATCAGGATCAGGGCCGGGACGTTTCGGAAGACGTCGATGAATACCATGCTCGGCAGTCGGATCCTTCGTTGCCGGTGGCCGCGGCCGACGGCGGCCGCCGTCCCTAGCACCATCGAGACGATGCTGGTCACGATCGTGACCACGACGGTCACCACCACACCGTCGATCAACCGGGCCTGAATATCCGGCGTCAGCCAGTCAGCCACGGGAAGTACGGCTGTTCGTCACCCGTCCAGGATAGGTGCGAGAATGAAGAGCCTGAGATCAACAACCGATGTTGTCCGATTGTTAAGAACCGGCCGCCTCCCAACTGCCACCCCAGCCCTGTTTTACCTGGTGGCAGTGCTTCTTGGTGGAGGAATCCTGGCTGGTTGCAGCCCATCTGGTGGTGCCGTCGGCTCGCTTCCTCTCGACCCCGACACCTACCGCGACAAGGTCCACGGAGCGTGGGTGGCCATCATGGTTGCCAACCATTCCGGGCTGCCGATCGAAGGGATCTGGCTCGATGAACCCGGCCCCGGATCGTCGGTGGAGCTCGTGCTGCTCGACGAGTGGACCACCGACGACGACACCCATGTCGAATGGCTCGATCTCCACATCTTGGAGACCTACGGCCTTGAGCCGACTAACGAACAGATCCGCGATGAATGGGTCGACCACCTGAACGGTGACATCTGGGTCGCCACTCTGCGGGCCAGGGAGCTGATGGACGAGGGGTTCGTGCCGCCAGCCACCGGCGCGGTCGCCAACAACCCGGACGGGGCGTGGAGCATGGACGCCCAACTGGAAACCGAGCTGTTCGGATTGATCGCTCCCGGCCGACCGGCCGAAGCCCGACGGCGTGCGGAGCGCTTTGCCATGGTTACGAACCGGGGGCCAGCGGTCGAGGCCAGCGCCTTCTACGCCCACCTCTACGCCGCGGCCTTCCTTGAACACGACGTGGCCGTCTTGATCGACGAGGCCTGGGCCGCCATCGATGAGGATGACGAGATCGCGGGCATTGTCGACGACGTTCGACGTTGGCGTCGACAACACCCGCACGACTGGCGAACCACTCGGGCCTTGATTGCCGAGCGCTACGACACCGATCCCGAATGGTGGGCCAGCCGGGTCAACTTCGCGGTGACCGTCATGGCGCTGCTCTACGGCGATGGTGATCTGATCCGCACTGTCGACATTGCCGGCCTGGCCGGGTGGGATGCCGACAACAACATGACAACCTCGGCCGGTCTGCTCGGCGTCATAATCGGCTTCGATGGGCTGCCCGAGCCGTTCGCATCGAGCACCGACGTCTATCGAAACGTCGACCTCGACGGCGATCTACCGGCTGTCGATTCGGTTGCCGGGATCGCCGAGCGAACCAGCCGCCTCGGTGAAGAGGTGCTGGCTACGCTCGACGACTAGCCCCCCGGACCTAGCGGACGAAGGCCAGACCAAACGGGTTGGTTCCAACGGTCACAACGTTGGCGTCGCCGAAGCCACGCTGTTCGAGGTCAATGACCGAGACCTGGTTGGCGGTCGCTCCCGAGTGGGTGACGAACACCTGGCGGCGATCATCGACCGTCAGGTTGTGGGGTGTCGGTGCGGCCGTGTCGACCGTGTCACCGACGTTGGTGAGGCGGGCGTTCAACTCCCAGACCGCCTCGGTGCCACCGCCCGCGATGTTGGTGAGGAGAACCTCATTGCGGCTGGTCACGAAGATGCCGTGGGCCGTGGGAACGGAGATCGAGTTTCGCAGCGTCAGGTCTCTGGCCCGGTAGCGGGAGACGGTTGAGGCGTCTTGTGACGCCACGTAGAGCGTGCCCCCGTTCACGAACAGGTGGGGATCGCCGCCGGTCTCGATGCGGCCGGTCTCTTCGAACGTGCGGGTCGAGTACTGGATGACGACCCCCGAGTCGTCGTCGAGGCCGAGCACGCTCACAAAGGCGTGGCGACCGGAGACGAACACGTCGTGGGGTACGCCACCCCTTTCGGTCAGGTCCGCCGGGATCGGCATCGTCGTCAGCAGCTCCAGATCCTCGCTGTCGACAACGCTCACCGTCTGGGCCGTGGTACCGACCACCCAGAGTTGGCGCCCTCGATCGTCGAGCCATTGGTGGAAGATACCTTCGCCGACGGCGACCGACCCGACCACCTCGTAGCTCTCGTCATCGAGGGCGACGATCGTGCTTGAGGCGCGATCGCCAACCAGTACCCGCCCGCCACGGCGATCGTGGCTGACATACATCGGCTCGGCATCGCCAGGAAGATCGATGGTGTCGACCTCGAGGGTTCGGGTGTCGATCACCGACAGGTCGCCCGATCCGCGATTGGCGACAACGACCGAGGAGCCTCGTTGGTGGCCGTCGGCCCCGGCCTGAGCGGGAGCGGTGAGCAGTAGGAGCATCGCGGTGAGGGAGAGGGCGAGCCATCGGCTCACCGGACGTGCTCGGTTTCTGGCGTGCTGTGGTTTCGATGTTGAGGGCTTCGTTGTCATTGGCGCAGGCAATCCTTTGCTTCGGTGCTCACACGTTGTGCGCGACGTGCACCGGCCTAGCCGTGCTTGTGTTGCTCCCCAACACTGCGAACCGATGGTCAGAAGTTGTTAAGAATTTGTCCCAAACGGAACCATTGCGAGGCTGAGGCCGTGGCCGTATAGTGACCTCCGTTGCCATCGGGCCAGATGTAGGGCGACGACCTCGGGGCAAGTTCGGTGGAAGTATTCGTGTTGACTCCAGCCCGCTCCCGATGGCTCGGGAACGTATCGCTGGTCGGTGCAGTGAGGGCCGCGCTTGGCGTTGTCCTGCTGGTATCGATCATTGCCGCTCTCGGCGGCTCGGCCACGGCGCAAGCGCATGCAGTGGTGAGCTATGTGGATGATGTCGAAGGGGTGACCGTGCACCGTCTCACCTCGGACGGACCTGATGGTTGCCTGAACTACATGGGCAACATGTCGGGTGAGGCGACTTCTTGGTCGCCGGACTCGACGAGCATCGTCTACGCCAAGCGGTGCTTCGGGGCTGGCGACGCTGCCGGTATCTACATCTACGATCTGGAGGGGGAGACCGAACGCTGCCTCAGCAGCGTCGGTGGCCAATGGGCCAATCCCACCTTTGATGTCGACGGCGGCAACGTCTACTTCATCGACGGCTCCGATTCGCCTCGTGACGACCGGGGCTCGAAACCCTACGCCGTGTATCGGGTGGCGGCGGGTGCGGGCGGCGACGTCTGCCCCGAACGCGACGCGGTGAGCACCCGAGTGCTCGACATTCGGGCCGAGGCCGGGGTGGTCGAAGAGGTTCGGGTCCTTACCCGAAACGTGGCGACCGACCCGGCCAATGAGCGCTACGCCACCCACGTTCGTAGCGACGGTCAGTGGAGGACCATCGTGTTTGACCGGACAGGGCGACTACAGCCCGGCTGGGGCTTCGGCAGCGACAACCCAACCCACGATGATGGCAACGACGGCGACGCCTCGGTATGGAGTCCAAACGACCCGGACAAGATCTTCACCAACCGCGCCACCGGCCCCGGCGACGATCGGGTGTCGCGCGGGATTTGGCAGGTGAGCGAGCCGAGGCTTCTGCACGCGCCTGCCAGTTGCGGTGGTACCAACTCGGTGGCCCATTCCGACTGGGTGTGGCATCCGGCCACCGGCACCGACGTGATCGTCGGCAACTATCGCTGTGTTTGGAGCGTCAACGCCAACGGCACGACGTCGACAACCGATTGGCGACTAAACGGTTACATCCACGTCGACATCGATCAGTCGTCGATCCACGGCGACTTGGCCGATATTCGATTTGTGGCCGACGAGTACCACGACGAGGGTGGCTCGCAGCCCTACCTCTACCTGACGACACTTGGCGACGTCGGCATAGATGGTGGTGGGTACGGGGGCTGGGGCGACGTCCGGGCCAACGATGGTTTGGTCGGCCACCGCAACCGACTTGACGACGGGTCGAACACGGCGCTGAAGGCCTACGAGCCTCACCCTCAATTTTCCCCCGATGGCCGATTCCTGCTTTGGCAGTCGAACTCGCTCAATTCGCTGAAGGGTCATTTGTGCCCGGCAGCTCGATGTGGTCCAGCCGGGGGCGACAACGGTTCGGTCTCGTACCTCGACCTGTACGTCGCCGAGCTCGATCCCGACGGCGCCCCGCCACCTCCTCCACCGCCGCCACCTCCTCCGCCGCCACCACCTCGTGCCGAGCCGGTGGTGATCGGTGGTGAGGTGGCTTCCGGTGACGGCTCGCCGGCGGCCGGTGTCGTCGTTGACCTGTTTGTCGGCAATGAGGCCGGGCAACGGGTCTCCTACCTCCGGTCGACCGAGACCGGGGCCGATGGCGGTTACCGCTTCGAGGCCGATGCCGGATGCTACGTCGCCACCTTCATCGCCCCCGAGGGCCGCACGTTCCTCGACGGTGACCGTTGGTATCAGGCGGCCCGTTGCCTCGCAGCCGGTGAGGTCGACAACGCCGTCCACGCCCTATTGCAGGGCGCCGGCGACCAGGCAGGCACGCTGGCCGGTTTGGTCAGCGCGGCCGATGGGTCTGCGGTGAGTTCGCTTGTCGTCGATCTGTTCCGTGCCAACGGCGACGGTTCGCGGGCCACCTACCGTTGGTCGGCATCGACCGACGACGGCGGTGCCTACCGGTTCGAGGTTGAGCCTGGTTGCTACGTGCTCGTGTTCATCGCCGGCGACGGCCGGCGCTTCCCAAACGGAACCGGCTTCAGCCAACACCAGCTGTGCGTGGAGGCCAGGGGCAATGCCGGGGTGAACGTGGCACTGGCCGGTTTCGGATAGTTGTTGACAGCTCGTGCTCAGCCTGGATAGGCCTTGCCGTATGGAACTTGGACTGTTGACGCTTGGTGATCATCGCCCCGACCCGGCCACCGGCGTGTGGACCACGCAGGCCGAACGCCACGCAAACATCCTCGACTACCTCGACTATGCCGAGCCGGCGGGGTTCGACGCGGTGTTCGTTGGCGAGCACCACTTCAGCGACTTCATCACCTCCGCTCCTCCCGTGTTCCTGGCCTGGTTGGCCGGGCGGACCTCAACCATCACCATTGGGTCTGGTGTAACGCTCCTCCCTCACCACGACCCGGTGAAGACGGCCGAGGACTTCGCCACCCTGGATGTGGTGTCGGGCGGACGGGCCGAACTGTGGGTCGGTCGCGGCGTCGAACCCTACGTCTATGAGCACTTCGGGCAGAACGCCGACGAGGCGGTAGAGCGCCAACAGGAAGGTCTCGAGCTTCTCGTGCGATTATGGACCGAAAACGACCTGACCTGGTCCGGCGAGTTCCGACCTCCACTGAAAGGGGTGACCCTCCAGCCCCGGCCGGTTCAGGCTCCCCACATCCCGATCAAGGTGGCCGTGTCGCGGGTGGAGTCTGCAGTGGCGGCGGCCGAGCTCGGGCTCGGCATCACGCTCACAATGTTGTCGATCGATCGTGAGTTGCTCTCACCGATCGTCGCCGCCTACCGACAGGCCTTCACCGATGCAGGCCACCAGACCAAGCCTTGGGTCGATCTGCACGCCCACGTCCATGTGGCACCGACCTCGCAGGAGGCTCATCAACACCTGGGTGTCTATCAGGCCCCCTTCCAGCGATGGGTCTTCGCCAAGCGAGTCGGGATACCGGCCGACGAGGTCGTGCTGCCGGACCGGATCACCGATTTTGCCAGTCCCGAGTGCGCGGTGGTCAACGGCAGCCCGGCCGAGGTCGTCGAACGGATTGGTGCCCTAACCGACCTTGCCCCCGTCGACCGCTTCACCTACCAGGGCGACTACGGGGGCCAACCCTGGCCACTGGTGATGCGGTCGCTCGATCTGTTCGGTGGGGTGATGGACGATCTGCGAGCGGGCGGTACACACCACGTCTTCCGACCCGAAAGCACATCCTGACGGTCCTCAAGAAGATGGTCGTCGGACTGGCGTCGTGAGGTCATCGAGATCCATGCTTGCTCAATGGACGCGAGGGCTAGATGCTGATCGTCGGGATAGTGGCGTCGATCGCCGTCATGTTGTTGACGTTGGCCTCATTTGAGCTGTGGAGGCTCCGCCCGTCGCGGCGCATAGCGAAGGCAGTCATGGACGCCGCCGCTGCGGCCCCGACCGAGGGCCTCGAGCCTCACGATCAGCGGCTGCCTGGTTGGTACCCGGCCAGGGTCCCCGGGCAAAGGGGGTTTCGCTGGTGGGATCCTTTCGCCAACGGCCAGGCGGGCGGGTTCACCATCTATCGGGGCCACGCCAACGACTACACGGTCCGCCGGTGGAACTACGTTCGGTTCACGGGATGGATAGTCGCTGTCGCGATGGGAGCGGTCCTGGTGCTGGTGATGGCACTCCCGCTGATTCTCGTCTTCAGCTGAGGACCTACCCAATATCCGTCTACCAGTATTCCTCGTAGTGGATGTTGCCCGGTTGCTTGCGAAGGTCGAGGGTGAACCCTCGCTCGGTCAGTAGTTGCACGACGCCCATCGTCTCGGGGAACGCGGTCTCGCCATCCGGGCCTTCTTCGGGGAGTCCGATCATGGCCGGGTTTCCGCAGAGGAACACGTGGGTGTTTTTGGGGTCGAGGTCGACACCAAAACGCTCGGGGAGTACGTCGCCGGCGATGGCATCCTGGATGTACTGCTTCGGAACATCATTTTCGCGGGTGGGCATTGGCAGGTAGTGGTAGTTCTGGTAGCGACCTTCGAGCGCCCGGTGCTTCTCCTGGTAGCCAAGGTCGGCCCACTGGCGGACCGAAACCGCCGACACGATCGGACCAATATGGCCCTTCTGTAGCAGCTCGACAACCATGGCGTTGTGGGGTGCCTCACCGGTCCCGGTTGAGAGGAACACCACCGTCGATGTGGGATCGGTCACCGAAGCCAGTGTGTAGCGTCCAGCGACCTTCGGCCCGAGGTAGATCTTGTCTCCCGGTCGTTTGAGGGCCAGCCGCGGTGTGAGGGCGGGAATGTTGTCGTCGGTTGGAGGGACGAGGACGATGTAGAACTCGAGTTCGTTGCCGCCGGTATCGTCGGCCAGATAGCCGTTGTCGTCGAAGATGCGGCTCGATATCGAGTATGACCGGCGGATCAGCTTGTCCCAACGGTCGTCGAGGTTGTGATCCTCGGCGTCGTCGACCCTCTCCTCCCAGAAGCCGAGGCCGAGCGAGGCGTACTGGCCGGGTAGATGTGAGGTGTCGCCGTGATCGGGACGGACCCGCAGCACCCAGAGGTCGGAGTGAGTCGGCTCGAACTTGGTGATCGTGGCGTTGTAGTGCTCCTCGCGCAGCTCCTCGATGGCGGCGGTATGGCGTCGTCGGCGATCGGCAGGCGACGGTGGTTCGGCCAGGTCGAGCTCGGGAAAGCAATGACGGGCGATGTCGAGACCGATGCGCCAGCCGGGTGAAATCTGGCGTTGATCGTCGGCATCGTGTTCATCCAGCCCGCCCTGAAACCAGATTCGGCCCGAGTCTAGGGCGGCCTGGGTGAGCCCGAGCATCCCGCTGTCCGGCAAACGCCTCCTTGGGGCGAAGACCACGTCGTCGAACTGCAGATCGGGAACGCGGCGGTCGTTGAAGTAGGCCATGGGGTAGCCACCGACGAGGCTGATCGAGTCGGGGATCGAGCGATACAGCAGCGTGGCCTTACGTTCCCGCTCAAGCCTTTTGAGCATGTTCTCGGCCGCCGGTGAGAGCCGGGTCGGATCCATGCCACCCCCGGCCAAAATCACCCGCCCACCTCGGCGGGCCAGTTCGGTTGTCATCTCGACCGCATGGTCGCTGATGCCGACCACCAGGATGTCCTGGTCATCGACCAGATCGGGCAGGGTGTCGACGCGGATACGCTCGCTGTCGGGAATGGGGATCGACGGCGTCCATCCGTCGACCGCAGGTCGGTGAGCGATCATGACCGCCCGGGTCGTGTAGGTCTGCTTGGTACTGGTGACGGTCAGGCCTTCGCCGCCGGGTGCCTCGTCGATCGACGTCACCGACTCGCCATAGCCGATGTCGAGCTGCTCCTCGCCGACCAGGGTCGGGAACGCCACGGTCGATCCAGGTTCGAGAACTCGCACCAGACCCAGCCCGGACCGCTGTGAGGAAATGGCCACGGAGACGGCTCCAGCAGTTCCACCAACGATCACGAGGTTGTAGGCGGCCGACGAAGCTCCGTCGGACGCGTTGCCGCTTGCCTGATCCGAACTCATAACGTGGATCGTAGGGCCCTGCCCCGCTATTCGAAGCGTTCGGCGCTACGAAGCTGGGTTCGCTGGACCTCTGCGAACACTTCGGTGATCTGTTCCTCCTCGTACAACGACCACGGGTATGAGGTCGGTCGATTGTCGATTCGGCGGAAGCACTCCTGGGTGAGGCGTGCCGTCTCCGGATTGCCGACCGTCATGGCCAGAGCGAAAGCGTTCAGGGTCGGCAACTGGGCCGGCCCGGCGTCGGTCGGCGTGGCAAGGAGGAAGGTGGCCAGGGCCGGGGTCAGTTCGGCACTGGTCTCGTCGAGACTGAGATGTTCGGTCAGGGTGTCGTCGGTTGCATCGCCGAGGCCGTGTTCGAGGTGGGCCATCGGCAGAGCGACCCTGGCTGAAGAGAAGGTTGGCGCCTCGGCCTGGAGCCAGCGGGCGAAATCAAACATTGCTCCATCGGCACCGCCCCCGCGGGCGCTAAGCCCGAGCAGGTACTGGCGGCAGGCGTCTGGCCGGAAAGGAACACGGCTATGGGCGTTCTCGAAGCGGGTACGGAGTTCCTGAAGGTCGATGCCGAGTCCCCGGCCGCTGCTCAGCAGATGGACCCAGGGATCGGCGAGGGCCGGTCGAAGTCTCACCGCTTGTTGGAGGGTGGTCTCCGCTTCGGTCAGCTGTTTTTGGAACTGATCGTCAATCTCGGCGAATCCAGCGTCATCGATCTCGGCGTCGATGGCGTCGAGGAGATTCCAGGCATCGCGGACCTGGGCCCCGCCGAGAAGTGACAGGGTGCGAGCCGACGGGTTTGCCTCGTGTAACCGTTCGAAGACGATTGTTTCAATGGCCGCGTCGTCGCTGGTCAGGACCGATTGCACCAGCCACGAATGGCGGTCGGAGTCAAGGGCCTGGGCGAAGTCATCCCACTCGCCGGCCAACAGCAACTGATAGACCTCACGCAGGTCGGCGTCGTCGAGAAACGGATCGAATCGAGTGGGCATCGAGCGCGGCTCTCGGTACTTCGCTAAGGGTCGATTTGGCGCCACACCCTCAGCCTAGGTCGGCCTAACGCGAGAGGTAAGACATGAGTTCCCCCTCCCCTATCTCCAGGGAAGGAAACTGTAAACGAGGGTCAATGGAAGGCCTTTAGTGACGCCGGGTTTTGCTGGCAGGAGCTGGGCGGTACTTGGCCACTAGTGTCGGCGTTTGTGCTGATCAACGCTGACCGTTTGCAGGAATTCATCACCGAGATTTTCGCCTCAACCGCGTGCTCGGATGCCGAGGCATCCCGGATCGCGGCGAACCTGGTCGAGGCCAACATGTCTGGCCACGACAGCCACGGGGTGATCCGGACCGAGCGCTATGTCGGCTGGCTGGAGGCCGGGGTACAGCTGCCCGATCAGAGCATTTCGACCATCACCGAATCAGGATCGCTGGCCGTGGTTGACGGCAACTACGGCATGGGCCAAACCGTCGGCCCCCAAGCAACGGAGAAGGGCATCAAAATGGCCGAGCGGGATGGTGTTGCCGTGGTTGCGCTCCGAAATGCCGGCCATCTTGGCCGTATCGGGGCATACGCCGAGATGGCGGCCGATGCCGGCCTGGCCTCGATGCACCTGGTCAATGTGGTTGCCGGCTTGCTGGTTGCCCCCTTTGGTGGTCGGGAGCGTCGCATGGGGACCAATCCGGTTTGTATCGGTACCCCGGTCGAGGGGGCAGAGCATGTGATCCTCGACTTCGCAACCTCGGTGGTTGCCGAAGGTAAGGCCTACGTCGCGCTGAAGGGCGGCAAGCCGGTTCCCGACGGTGCCCTGATCTCGGGCGACGGCAGGCTCACCGCCGATCCCGCCGTGCTCTACGGCGAACCGGGCGAAGACGGCGTCCGTACCGCAGCCGGTGGCAGCGGGGCTCTACGGGCAATGGGCGATCACAAGGGCTCGGGCCTGTCGTTGATGTGTGAGCTGATCGGCGGGGCCCTCACCGGAGCAGGAACGGCCGGGCCTGGTCGCCAGCGATTCTGCAACGGAATGTTGTCGGTCTACCTCTCGGTCGACGCTTTCGACACCGAGAACACCTTTGGCCAGATGGCTCGCGACTACATCGAGTTCTACACCGGCTCGGCCTTGGCCGAGGGGTTCGACGAGATCCTCACCCCTGGTGAGCCCGAGCGCCGTCGTCGGGCCGAACGCGGCGCCAAAGGGGTCGAGATCCCCGACGACACCTGGTCGTCGATCTGCGACGGAGCCCGCCAGGCCGGGTTGGGTGAGGAGCAGATAGCCGCGTACACCTAGCCTTACCCAATGGGAATGGCTATGCACATGATGTGGCCCCGAGACAAGGGGTCAATCGAGGGTGTCAAGATCGATCGGCAGTCGGCCCTGCGAGTGTGGCGTTTCGCCGCCCCCTACCGGTCGCTGGTTGTCGGCTTCCTGTTCACCGTGATCCTGGCCGCCGTGCTCGGCCTGGTTCCACCGTTGCTGTTTGGCCGCATCATCGATCAGGCCATCCCAAACGAGGATCGAGGTCTGCTGGCGGTGTTCGCGGCAGCCATCGTCGCGGCCTCGCTCTTGTCGGGCCTTGTCGGCCTCTTCGAGCGGTACTGGTCGTCGCGTATTGGTGAGGGCGTCATCTTTGACCTGCGGGTCGCCCTGTTCGACCATGTTCAGAACTTGCCGCTTTCGTTCTTCACCCGAACCCAGACCGGGGCGCTGACCAACCGGCTCAACAACGACGTGATCGGGGCCCAGCGGGCACTGACCACCACGCTCGGCACCGTGGTGAGCAACGTGATCACGTTGCTCACAACCTTGGTCGCCATGTTCTTCCTCGAATGGCGCCTGACGCTGCTTGCCCTGATCCTGACCCCGTTCTTCGTGCTGCCCTATCGCCGCATCGGTGAGATTCAGCAGAGCATCACCAGGGAGTCGATGGACCTAAACGCCAAGATGAACACCACCATGACCGAGCGGTTCAACGTGTCTGGCGCGCTGCTGGTGAAGCTGTTCGGTCGGGGCAACGACGAACTTGATCTGTTCTCCGGACGGGCGTCGCGGGTCCGCGACATCGGGGTTCGCTCCGCGGTGTTCACTCGTGGGTTCATGACGATGCTGGCCCTGCTCGGATCGATCGGCACCGCCCTCGTCTACGGCCTCGGTGGGCTCTTCGCCATCAACGGAACGTTCAGCGTCGGCGAGCTGGCCGTGATGGGCCTGCTCGTCGGTCGTATCTACATGCCGCTTACGGGGTTGACCAACGCCCGCATCGACGTCTTGACGGCGCTGGTGTCGTTCGATCGGGTCTTCGAGGTGCTCGACGCCCCTAGCCCCCTGGTCGACGCTCCCAACGCCAAGGCCGTTAGCGAGCCGAAGGGTCGGATCGAGTTTCGCGACGTCAGCTTCCGCTATCCCCGCTCCGACGAGTTGGTTGTCCCCGGTTTGGAGACACCGGGCTCTTCCGAGTCGGAACTCCATGTGCCGCCGGTGCTGCAGGATCTCAACTTCACGATCGAGCCCGGTCAGCTCGTGGCCGTGGTTGGGCCGTCGGGAGCGGGTAAGACCACAATCACCTCCCTGGTGCCCCGCCTCTATGACGTACTCGAGGGCGCCGTACTTTTTGACGATGAAGACGTGCGGGGGCTGACCCAGGAATCGTTGCGGGCCGCCATCGGTGTGGTGGTGCAGGACCCCCACCTCTTCCACGAGTCGATCGGCGACAACCTCCGCTACGCCAAGCCCGACGCCACCGAAGCCGAGTTGATCAAGGCCTGCAAGGCGGCCCAGATCCACAACCTCATCGAGGGTCTTCCATCGGGCTTCGACACCGTGGTCGGCGAACGTGGCTACCGCATGTCTGGTGGCGAGAAGCAACGCCTATCGATCGCACGCATGCTACTGAAGGATCCGGCCGTGGTCATCCTCGACGAGGCGACAAGCCACCTCGATTCCGAGAACGAGTCGATGGTTCAGGAGGCGCTGGCCGAGGCACTTGCCGGACGGACCGCCATGGTGATCGCCCACCGTCTCTCGACCATCACCCAGGCCGATCAGATTCTGGTGCTCGACGAGGGCCGCCTCGTCGAGAACGGGACCCACACCGAGCTGTTGGTGGAGAACGGGCTCTACGCCGATCTCTACCATCTGCTTGTGCGGGGCGAACCGGTGGGCTGACCATCCATTTCCAGTCGTGTCATCGGCCGTAGCTACGATGGCCCGATGTCTGAATCGGTAGTTGAGCAAACAGCAGTCGAGCAACGGCGTCTTCTCGGAGCGAAGGAGATTTCTGCCCGGGAGTTGCTTGAGGCCCACCTTCAACGCATCGATGAAGTCAACGGCACGGTCAACGCCGTCGTCGGTATGGATCCCGAGGTCGCCCATCGCCGGGCGGCAGCCGTCGACGAGGCAGTTGTGGCAGGAGGCGAGCTTGGCCCCCTTGCCGGTTTGGTGACCGCCCACAAGGATTTGTTGGACACCGCCGACTTCCCAACCACCTACGGTTCGCCGCTGTACGCCGACAACCGACCCACTGTCGATGCCCTTCTCGTTTCGCGGATCAAGGCCGCCGGCGCCGTGGCCGTCGGCAAGACAAACACCCCGGAGTTCGGTGTCGGGTCGCACAGCTTCAATCCGGTCTATGGCACAACGGTGAACCCCTATGACCCCTCGGTTTCAGCGGGCGGTTCATCGGGTGGGGCTGCGGCCGCGCTTCGCAGCGGAATGGTTGCTATCGCCGATGGCAGCGACGCCGGCGGGTCGTTGCGCAACCCGGCAGCGTGGAACAACGTCGTCGGATTCCGAACGTCGCCTCGGGTGGTGCCAAGCGTGGGGCCCGGCAACGCCTGGGTATCCATCAGCATCTCCGGTCCGATGGCCCGAACCGTCGACGATCTGATCCTTCAATTGCGGGTCCACAGCCGGCCGGAGACTCGGGATCCCATGAACCAGCCGATCGATCTGCCGGATGTGATCGAGGGTCCGAGCAAACCGTTGCGGGTTGCTTGGAGCCCCACGTTGGGCGGACTCCCGATCGAGGCCGACGTTACCAAGGTGCTGTCGTCGTTCATTGGCGACGTTGAGGGTACTGGCTGGACGGTGACCGAGGACGAGCCGGACCTCGAAGGAGCCGACGAGTGTTTCATCACGCTGCGGGCCTTCATGTTTGCGAACGGCCCCGGCAGGGCGTTCGGTGAGAGACTTGGTGAAGTCAAGGAGACGCTGCGAGGCGAGGTGGAGCGTGGAAAAAGGCTGAGCGCCAGCGAGGTGGCGTTGGCGTTCGCCAAAGCAAACGAGCTGTGGCAGCGGGCGCATGACTTCTTCGATGACTACGACCTGCTGATCGGCCCGGTCACCCAGGTGTCGCCCTTCCCGGTGGACCAGGAGTATCCGACCGAGGTGGCGGGGCGGCCAATGCCCAGCTACCTGCATTGGATGTTGAGTAACTGTCGGATCTCGGCCACCATGCTGCCGGCGATGTCGCTGCCGGCCGGGTTCACTGCAGCCGGTCTCCCCGTTGGGGCCCAGTTGATCGGGCGGCCGCGAGGCGATCTGGGTGTGCTGCAGGCGGCAAAGACCCTGGAAGCCGCGACCGGCCATCACGCCCGCCGCCCCGATCTGACTGCCCTCGCCGGCTGACAAAGCGTCTGTCTCAAACGGCGGAAGCAACCGCCGGCTCAGGAGCAAGCCCGCCCTGCTCATTCTTTGGTAGGCCGATTAGCAGCAGGCGGGCCGATGCCGTCGCCACGATGCAGATAACGATGGTTGTGGTGTAGCCGCCTGTTCTGTCGATGACCCATCCGGCAGTGGGCGGCCCAATCAGACCGCCCAGTCCTTGCGCGGTGTAGAAGAGACCGAGCGTTGATCCGAGGCCGACGACGCCCATTCGTTCGGCAACCACGATGGTGCTCAGCGCCACAAACCCCCCGTAGCCCACCCCAAGCAAGACCACGAAGGCAACCAGCATGGGGTAGCTCGATCCCGAGATGAGCCACACAAAGAAGGAGATCGAAAGCAGAACGAAGCACGACTGGTAGAGCACCATCGACCCGAGACGCCTTACCAAGGTCCCGAACCCGATGCGGGCGGCAACGCTGGCGCCGCCAAGAATGCCGACGAGCACGGCGGAGGCCACCGGGCCGACCCCCTGCCCCTTGGCGTACTGCCCGACGAACACGAACGGCACGAACAGGGCCATGCCGGAACACATCGCCGACAGGTGGAGGCGCCGGAACACGGCCGAGCGCATCGCGTCGCCGAAGCGGGCCGGTTGTGGGCCGGGAGCCCCGGGCGGCCTGGCAACACCGAACGAGGCCGCTAGGAGAACAACGAAGCCACTGACGCCAAGGATTACGTAGGTCGTGCGCCAGCCGTAGCGGTCGATGAGGGCGGCCGACAGGGGCGACATCACCATGGTCCCTGCTCCGATGCCGGCAACCGCGAGGCCGATCGCCGTCGCCCGGTGACGCTCGAACCAGCCGCCGACCATGGCAACGAGCGGAATGTAGCCGCAGGCGGCGGCCAGGCCGACGCCCGCTCCGTAGGTGAGGTAGCCAACAGCCAACGAGTCGACTCGGCTGGTAGCCACGAGCCCGATGAGTAGCGAAAAGGCGCCGACCAGGACAATGGGCCTGGGGCCCCACACGTCGGCCGCCCGTCCCGTGATGAGGCTCAACCAGAAAAAGGAGAACGTGGTGATGCCGAAAATGACCGCGGTTGCGCCCCTGGTGCTCCCGAACTCCTCGGCCATCGAGGAGAAGAAGGCGCCGAAGCTGTAGGCGATGCCGAGCGTCATGAACGAGGCGGCGAAAGTTGCCGCCACCGTGAGCCAGGCTCGGGGCGAATCGATCAGTCGGCTGCCTCGCCGGAATCTCCGGTTTCCTCAGTCTCGGTGTTTTCGGCGGCCGCATTCTTGGCTGCGGTGTTGTCGGCAACCAGATCGTCGATGGAGGCCAGGCTCGGGGGGAACCCGCCGGTGGCGATCGGGCCCCACCGATCGGGGGTGACCGAGATCAGGCACTTACCCTGGCGGACCATGGCCTCGCGGTACTCATCCCAGTCGCCGTGCTCGCCCGAGATCGATCGAAAGTAGTCGACGAGGCCGTCGACCGCGTCGGGAACATGGGTGACGGTTGCGGTCCCGTCGAGCTGAACCCAGGCACCGCCGAAGTGGTCGCTCAGAATACAGATGCTGGTGCGGGGATCGCGTTCGAGATTGTGGACCTTGTCCCTCGACGGGTAGGTGGCGACCATCAGATTGCCGTCTTCCGACACGCCACCGGTGACCGGTGAGATCTGCGGTCGACCGTCGGCTCGCGTGGTGACCAGAAGCCACTGGTGGCGGGTGCGAACAAAATCGAGGAGTTCGCCGCGTCCCACGATGTCTTCGGTTGCCAGTTTCCGAGCCATGGTCGACCAGGCTAGTGGTTTCGGGCCGGACCCCCGATCGCTTGGCGACACGCTCGACCTCGTTCGCACTAACGTCTCACAGGTGGAACCGTCCAAACCACCAGGTTCGCAGCGCTGCCACTGTGGCAACGTCGGCGGCTACGACACGTGTTGTGGCAGCCTCCACAGCGGTGAGCGGGAGGCGGCAACGGCCGAGGAGTTGATGCGAGCCCGCTACAGCGCCTACGTCGAACACGACGTCGACTACCTTCGTCGCAGCTGGCACCCCGAGACGTGTCCAGAGGTCATCACCGAATTGCCGCAGAGTGCCTGGCTGGGCCTCACCGTCGTGTCGACCGACCGGGGCGCCCAACTCGACGACGAGGGTGTGGTGTCGTTCGTCGCCCGTCTACAGGGCTCGACCGGCGTTTCGCAGCTCCGCGAGACCAGCCGGTTCACCCGGGTCGGTGGGCGCTGGGTCTACCACGACGCGGTTCTTCCCCGATAGGCCTGCATCGGCCTTGGTCCGAGCCTTGGTGCCGCGGCGCCTAGTTCAGGCTCGACATGGTGAGTGTCGAAAGCAGGACGCTGTCGGTGTCGAGGGCGGCCGCCACTGACTGCAAGGCGCCGTGCACCACGATCTGTACGTCTTCGTCGATGGGGCCAAGGGTGTAGAGGTCGTCGTGGATGTCGTCGATCAGGCGCTGGATGCCGGGATTGTTTGTGGTCGAGCGGGCCTCTTCGAGCCACTCATGGCAGCGTTGGCTGAGGCGGCAGACCACGTCGCTGTGGGGTCCGTCGGTGTTTTTGGGAGTCAGGCCGTAGGTCGTCGGATGGTTGGCGGCGGAGTTGTTCATATAGTCCTATCGGCATGGGCCATTCGGCCCCTTTAGCGATTTCTCCAAAAAGTTTGGGGACTTGGCACGCGAGGTTGTTGTCCGAGCTGAGAGCTAACCGCCTGACGATCGCCGCAACCATGGCGGGCCACCGCGTCTTTCTGCCCAAGGAGTACGGCCACGGTGACCCCCAAGGTCAGTCGGCGCTGACGTCGACCTCGCGCCAGAATGCGATGCGACCGGTGATCAGTCGACGGGCCAATGGCCATGGTTTCGGGTAGGCGAAGGCGGCATCCAAAGCCAGATCATCTTCGCCCTGGACGTGCCAGTAGCGGGCCCGTCCCTTCCAGAAGCAGTGGCTAACCGTCGGGCTGTCGACCAGCCTGTCGGTGTCGACGGAGTCGGCCGGGAAGTAGGTCATGCCTTCGACGGTGCGGATATCGTCGCTCTCAGCCAGGGTTACCCCGTCGAAGGTGGCACGTCGGCTTTTGGTACCACGTTGTTGGCTGCTCATGGGTAGACAAACCGCTAATACGCCTTCTTCCTTCCCGGTTTACACTTCAGCCATGTCGACCGTCGAGGCAACAACCTACGAGCAGCTCGAAGATCGTTTCCGGGCGGCCCTCCCGAGCGACGTCGGGTACGCCTCGCTCCGCTTCAGTGAGGAACGGGGTGAATACCTCTCGGTCCGTGATGGCGTATTGGAACCGGTAACCACCAGTCTCGACGTCGGAGCCATGATCACCGTGTGGGCCGGTGGGGGCTCCGGCTATGCGGCAACCTCGGACCTCACCCCCGGCGGTCTGGCCGACGCCGCCGAGCGGGCCAGGCAGTGGGCGTTGGTTACTGCAGGTAGGGGAGTGCTCGACGAGCCGCCACTCGACCATCCGGTCGGCGATTATGCCTCGCCGGTCGAGCGCTCCTGGGACAACACGACGCTCGAAGACCGGGTGGCCACCCTCATGGCGGCCGACTCCAGGATGAAGGGTCTGGACGGACTCGCCGATGAGCGGATCGTCGACCGCTCAGCCGGTCTGAGCCGGATCAACACCGACTCGCTCCTCATCACCTCCGGCGGAGGTCGTATCGAGCAGCTGACCCGCAACACCTACCCCTCCCTCTCGGTCACAGCCAACGAGGGCTCGAACACGCAGACCCGAACCCATGGCAGCGGCTCGTACGTCGGTCAGGGAGGCCAGGAGATCCTCGACCGGTACGGCTTCGGTGAAGCTCCCGAGCGGATCGTCGAACAGGTCCTGCAGCTGCTTGTCGCCGACAACTGCCCGACTGGGACCATGGACCTGATCCTTGCTCCCGACCAGATGATCCTCCAGATCCACGAATCGATCGGCCACCCGCTCGAGCTCGACCGAATCCTGGGCGACGAGCGAAACTACGCCGGGACAAGCTTCGTCACGCCAGACATGTTCGGCTCCTATCGCTACGGTTCCGACCTTCTGAACGTGACCTTCGACCCGACGGTCGCTGGCCAGCTGGCCAGTTACGGCTTCGACGATGAGGGCACCGTTGCCGAAACGCAGTACCTGATCCGAAGTGGCATGTTGGAGCGCCCGCTTGGCGGGGCGGTGTCGCAGGCGAGGGCGGGCATGGATGGTGTTGCCAACTCCAGGGCCTGTAGCTGGAACCGGCCACCCATCGACCGTATGGCCAATCTCAACGTCGAACCGGGCGACTCGACGGTTGAGGAGCTGATCGCAGGCGTTGAACGGGGGGTCTGGCTTGAGACCAACAACTCGTGGTCGATCGACGACAGCAGAAACAAGTTCCAGTTCGGCTGCGAGTACGGACGGGTCATCACCGACGGCGAACTCGGGGCCGTGATCCGCAACCCCGGCTACCGAGGCATCTCGGCCACCTTCTGGCGCAGCCTCAACGGCGTGGCAAACCAAGACAGTTTCACCGTCATGGGCACGCCAAACTGCGGAAAGGGCGAACCGAATCAGCAGGTGGGGACCGGACATGCTTCACCGGCATGCCGGTTCGGCGATATCGAGGTGTTCGGAGGAGCGGAATGAGCGCCCAGACCTACTTCGACGACCTGATCACCTGGGCAACGGCCCGGCTAACCGGCGACGAGGTGCTGACCGCCTCCATGTCTGGTGAGGATTCCGATTTCGTCCGCTTCAACAACGGCGCCGTCCGCCAGGCGGGATCGGTTCGACAGCGCTACCTGTCGGTCGATCTCATCAGCGGTTCGACCCATTGTGGCGGCGGGGTGCAGCTGGCCCAGGATCGGGATCTGGATCGGGCCAGAGTCGGGGGGTTGCTCACCGACCTCCGTGAGCGCCTGCGGCTGGTGCCGCCAGATCCCTACCTGTCGTACGCAACCGAGATTCGTTCGACCGAACGGGTCGATATCGGTCATGTTCCTGAGTCGTCAGCGGCCATCGATGAGATCCAAAACGCGGCTTCGGGTCGAGACCTGGTCGGCATCTACGCCGCAGGCGACACCTTCACCGGATTCGCCAACTCCCTCGGCCAACGCAACTGGTTTCAATCGGCGACCTTCAACTTCGATTGGAGCTTCTACCTCCAGGCCGATCGAGCGGTCAAGAATCTTTACGCCGGTCAGGACTGGGATGAGCGGGCCTTCGCCACCAAGGTCGACTGGTCATCGCGCCAGCTCAAAGCGTTGGGTCGCGATGCGGTCGATCTCAAGCCCGATACCTATCGGACCTACCTCGCACCAGCTGCGGTGACCGAGCTGGTCGACATGATGAGCTGGGGTGGATTCGGTCTCAAGGCCCACCGAACCAAGCAGACACCGCTGTTGAAGATGGTCACCGAGGGGGCGACGCTCGACCCGTCGGTCCGCATTGCTGAAGACACCCTCAACGGGGTGGCCCCGAACTTCCAACAGCAGGGCTATCTCCGTCCCGATGAGGTCGTACTCATCGATGAGGGTCGTTACCAGGACTGCCTGGTGTCGCCCCGATCGGCCCAGGAGTACGAGGTGACGACCAACGGCGCCAGTCCTGGCGAGTATCCGGAGTCGCTGGCCATGGCGGCCGGCCCGGTGCCGACCGACGACGTACTCGGCCAGCTCGGAACCGGTCTCTACGTCGGCAACCTTTGGTACCTCAACTTCTCGGATCGGGCCGCCTGTCGCACCACGGGCATGACCCGCTTCGCCACCTTCTGGGTTGAGGGCGGGGAGATTGTTGCCCCCGCCAACGTGTTGCGCTTCGACGACACCGCATACAACCTTCTCGGGTCAAATCTGGTCGGCCTGACCGATGAGGTGGAGACGATGCTTGACCCGGGGACCTATGGCGGACGTTCGTCTGGCAGCTACCGGCTTCCCGGCGCCCTCGTCGGGGGCATGGCATTCACCCTCTGACCAATCTCCAGGTCATCAGTTGATCAACCGACGTGGATCACGGCGGTGTCGGCCCTCAGCGCGGCGAACCCCCGCTGCCATGCCCCGACGTTGAACTTGATCCGGCTTGAGCGCCGACCGGCCCTCGATCAGGGCAAGATAGGCGGGTGGACGTACATGTGGTTGACGGTACCTATGAGCTGTTCCGGCAATTTTTCGCCCGGCCGTCCCGAGCCAACGCGGAGGGTTTGGAGGTCTCGGGAGCCCGAGCCGTT
Organism: Phascolosoma agassizii; assembly: GCA_035593235.1. Taxonomy (NCBI): domain Eukaryota; kingdom Metazoa; phylum Annelida; class Sipuncula; order Phascolosomatiformes; family Phascolosomatidae; genus Phascolosoma; species Phascolosoma agassizii. Next base: position 465,140 of record JAVJHY010000023.1, read on the forward strand.
GTCCGCGGCATGGTTTCGATGTTGGAGGAGGGGGCAACCCATATGGCCGTGGCAACCGACCACGTCATCACGTCATTTCGAAACGAAATGTACGAGGGCTACAAGGATGGGGAAGGTCTTGATCCCGACATCCTGAACCAGTTCGGACCGCTTGAGCGGGGCCTGCAGGCCATCGGCGTCGCCACCTTCCCTATGGTCGAATACGAGGCTGACGACGCGATGGCATCGATCGCCGCGGTGGCAGCGGCCGACGAACGGGTTAACCGGGTCTTGCTGTGCACACCGGACAAGGACTTGGCCCAGTGTGTGCAGGCAGGCAAGGTCCTCCAGTTCGACCGCCGAAACAACAAGATCCTCGACGTCGAGGATGTGATCGAAAAATACGGTGTCCGACCCGAATCGATTCCCGACTATCTCGGCCTGGTCGGAGACACCGCCGATGGCTTTCCCGGACTTCCCGGTTGGGGAGCCAAGTCGACCTCAACCGTTTTGCATCGCTACGGCCACATCGAGGACATCCCGGCCGCCGCCGGCCAGTGGGACATAACGGTTCGGGGCGGAGCGAAGTTGGCAAAAACTCTTGCCGAGCACATGCCGGAGGCGCTGCTCTACCGGCGACTGGCCGTTCTTGAGGTTGAAGCCCCAACGATCACCAACATCGACGAGTTGCGATGGACCGGTCCCACCGATGACCTCGAAGCGGTTGTTAGTCTGCTCGATGTCGACGATCTGGTGGAACGGACGGCAAAGTTGGCGGAGGTACGAGCGTGATCAGACCCTACGAGGATGGCGACGCCGAGCAGGTGTTAGCTCTGAACGAGGCATGCCAGCCCGAGGTTGGGCCGATGGATGCGACCAAACTGGCCGGGTTCGTTGAGTGGGCTCCTGTTTTACGGGTGGTCGAGACCGACGAGCGCGTGGTCGGTCTGTTGATTGGTCTTACCGAGGGCGTTCCCTATCTCAGCCCCAATTTTGGCTGGTTCGCCGAGAGGCATCCCGCCTTCGCCTACATCGACCGAGTGGCGGTTGAGGAGTCGCAGCGAGGGGCCGGATGGGGCCCAGCGCTCTATCGCGAGTTCGAGGCATGGGCCAAGGATGCGGGCAAGCCGGTCCTCTGCGCCGAGGTCAACACCGAACCACCGAATCCCCGTTCTCTGCGCTTCCACGACGTGTTCGGGTTCGACATGGTCGATCAGTTCGAACCGTATGGGGCTCCCGACTACCGGGTCGGCATGATGGAGAAGCGCATCTGACCGGTTGGTCCGGTCGCTCAGACTTCGGGAACCAGGAATCGGTTGGCGGCGGCCTTTACCGTCTGCCACCGTTGCGCCCCCACGTTCACGCCGTCTTGTAGCGCCAGTCGCTCGGCGGCACGTAGCGCTTCGATCGGGTGGGTTGCCGACGATCCGGCATCAGCTTCCGGGGAGAACCGGGCAACCATGACACCGCCAGGGGCGAACTCCCGATCGTCGTGGTCGATCAGGTTGAGCGCGATTGCCCGGTCGCTCTCGCCGAGCAGGGTGAAGGAACCATCGGGTCGGGCAACTGCCGCCGCGAAAGCCGTTGTCGGGGCGGAAGTTGCGCTGTCGGGAACCGTGACCGCAACGAGGGAGGCCGCTTCGTTACTGGCGAACCGGGAGAGCAGGGCGGTGATGGTCGGCTGCCAGCTCAAGCCCGGCATCAACACCGGTGAGGAAGTTGGTTTGGCGGCAACGAGACCGATCGCCAGGGGAGCCAGCGTCAGGAGCCCTCGATCGGCCGGATCTTCGATGGTGTCGTACGGCGGCCCCGTGCTCAGAGTGCAGGATTCGGTGGTCGTGGGGTTGTGTGCGAGCTCGGCCGCCACGGCGTCGAGACCAGCCGCCAGATGGATCTCGGCGAAGGTGGCGGCTTCGGCCGCCATCATTGCCTCGCCCGACGAGATGCCGTTGGCCAGCAACGCCCGCCATGTCGTTTCCCGCAGTTCTCGAACCGACACCCGGTAGTCGTCGTCCGCCATGCAGCCTCTCGTCACGCCCGGGTGCTGTGCCCGGGTTCGGGGCTGAACGTCGTTTCGAACAACCGCATCCAGTTGCCGCCGACGATGGAGGCAACGTCGTCGTCTGTGAAGCCGTTGGCCGCCAGACCCTCGACAAGATTCCCGAAATCGGCCGGGCTTTGGAACCAGCTCGGCCACTTTGGCCAGCTCGGGTCCGGAGCGTCGGGATCGGGCCGGCGGTAGCGGCCGTTGCGGAGGAAACTCAGATAGTCGTCGGTCCAGCCCCGGGTGCTGTCGCTGCCGATTCCTACGTGGTCGATGCCGACCTGGTCAACCAGCCGGGCGATCATGGCGCAGAAGGCGTCTCTGGTGGTCGTCTCAACGTCGATCACTCGCGGGTAGAGGCAGACGCCGATCACACCGCCGCCCTCGGTCACCGCATCGATCACATCGTCGGGTTTGTTTCGGGGGTTGTCGTAGAACCACAGCGGATTGGCATGCGTGATGGCCACCGGCTTGCTCGATGCGTCCACCGTGTCTCTGGCCGTCCGGTTACCCACATGCGAAAGGTCGACCAGCATGCCCAGTCGGTTCATCTCGGCCACGAGGCCCTCGCCGTATCCTGTCAACCCTGAGTCGACCGGGTCGTAGCAGGCACCGCCGACCAGGTTCTGGATGTTGTAAGTCAGCTGGGCAACCCGGACGCCGAGGCGATGGAACACCTCGACCATGCCAAGGTCATCACCGAAGGGAGAGGTGTTCTGGAAGTTGAGCATCACCGCAACCTGGCCGGCCGCGACTGCCTCGTTGATGTCGGCAACGCTGGTTGCCAGCCGCATCAGGTCTGCGTTGTCGGTGGCGAGCCGGTACCAGTCGGAGATGGCACGGATGGTTTCGATGGCATCCTCCCACACCGCGCACGTCGCGCTTAGGGCTCCTACCCCTCCCTCATGCTGTTCGACCAGGGTTTCCCGGGTCCAGTTGTTGATCTGCAATCCGTCGACGATCAACGGACGTTCGGTTGTCAAGTTGCATCTCCTGCCAGTGCTGGATGAGGGGCGGGTGGTTTGAGGGCGAAGAGCCAGTTGTCGTTACCGACGCCTACCGCGACCTCATCGGCTCTCGGTGCCCCGCTGAAGAGCGTGACCCGCAGCCAGTCGGTCGACTGAGGGCTGTAGTTCTCCATCCCGTACATCGCTAGCTGGAAACGTTGCAGGTCGAGAGGGAGGAACTTGGTGTCGCAGGGGTTTGTCCGCACCTCGCCGTAGCGAACACCGGCCAGGTTCTGAACCCGATCGATGGCGCCCCGATGCCACGGATGGGCGAGGAGGAACTCGGCAAGATTCGCTGACTCGTCGAAGCCTTCGAGATCGGCCATGAGCGCGGCGATGGCCCGGGCCACGGCCAGCGGATGCTCGACCGATTCGCCTGGATCGATCCCTCGTTGTCCCCGTCGCGGCTCCTCGCTGCTCTGCGACGTGTACCAGAAGTAGTGGGAGGAGGCGTCGGTATCGAGTTCCACATTCTCGACCCAGGCGTAGTCGGAGGTGAGGCGCCTCGCCAGGTCACCGCAGGTTGTCGAGAGCGTGGTTACCGGATGCTCGTCGCATCGAAGCAGCTGCTCGATGTCGTCATCGATCTCGTCATAGGTCTCGACCAGGATCGAGTCGACAACCTGTCGTACCTCGACTCCGACGTCTGCCGCCATGTTGTGGAGGGCCGAAGCGAACCTGTCGCCGACCGCTCGCCCGCCGATCGCCCCCGTTCGGCGGAATTCGTCGACGGCAGCCAGCATCGTTTGTAGGTCGATGGCAAGCTCGGGTCCGGTTGGGTACGGGTCGGTCGACAGGGTGTCTCGCTCGGCGAAGTAGGTGGCCGCCCGGGCCAGGAGTTCTCCGACCTGGCCGACCACCTCAGAGGTGGGGCCGACCGACGATGTGAGGGCCACCGCCAGGGGGAGCTCCCGCACGGCCATCCAGGCATCGAGGATTCTTGGATGGTTGATCACGAACGGCACCATGCCGAGCCCCGTGGCATTGCCGAGGCCGAAGTATCGCCGCCAATGGTGATCCAAGACCGAAGCCGCGGCCGAACGGCTGGCCGCGCAATGCTCTACCAGGTCATAGCTCAGCTCACGGAGGAGCCACGCCGTCAACATCTGCGCTCGATAGGGCACCGCCAGGGGATGGTCGGCACCGAGTCGGTCAAAATCGGAAAGCCCCCATTTCCCGTTCGAATAGAACGCCGTGCTCCGCAGCACGTAGGCACCGTCGCCGATGACGTGACCCTCGGGTTGGCTACCTGCAGCCAGCCGATCGACTACATAGTCAAAGAACCGTGCGCTCCGGTTGGCCCGGGCCCAGATGATGGTTGAAGCGTCGGCCCGGCCTTCCTCCTGCCGGGTCACCTGAGACCGCAGTGCTGCCAGCCGTTCCTCGGTGAAGCCGACGTCAGGAGGTGGGGCGCCGGCCGGACGTGGGGCTACGGCCGGACGTGGGGCTACGGTCGGATCGGCATCAATCGGCACGTCTTCGATCAGAGCAGCGGTGACATCCCAGGATTTTGCGATCACCCGATCGGTCCTGGCCGCTTCCACGATAACGGTGGAGAAGGCGACGAAGCGAAAGCGATGGGAGGGAGTCTCGACGCGATAGACCACGTCGCCGCGGCCGTCGTCGTCGACATCGAACCGTTCCCGGCTGATCGACCAACGTTGGCTGTTGGCGGTTCGGAGGAAGCTTCTGGCGAAGCTGTGTCGGGTGTAGCGGGCCGCTCCCATGTCTGAGGGGTCGAGTGCCTGGTCGGCCGGTCGAGCGGCTTGCTTGGCGAGTTGGAGGCGTTGTGTCGTTCGCTCGCTTGATCCGATACTGGCCTGCTCCCATTCGTGTCGAACCGTCGCCGCTTGCTGAGAAGGCTAGCCGAGCAGCTGATATCGTACATAGGGCTTGCCAGTCGAACAAGTGTTCGAGTATGGTATGAACAGCACTTCGTTGGAGTGGCTCCGCAGCTTCACCGCTGTGATCGAGCGACACGACTCACGGCATGGTCGAGGCTGTTCCGCCGTGGAGCCACCCAACGAAGTCATTCGCCCGGTGGCGGGTGATCCCTCTCGGGCCCGGTCTTGGCTCTGGTTAAGTCGACGGCTTGGCCCGAGAGGGAGCGACTCGGGGTGGCTCGTGCGGCATCTTTGGATAGACGGGCGGCCATGGAGCATCGGACAACCCATTGGCCATGTCGGTTTTGTGCATCGCCAGCAGGGGCTCGATTGAGTTCTCCGTTTCGAACATGGCCGCCCATGGGTCGCCGTTCTCGTCCAGCCTGGCAACGACCGCGGCCATGGTCATCTCGTCGGGGATGACGTGGTCGATCTCCTCCCAGGCCACAGGCGTGCTGACCTGAGCGCCAACCCTTGCCCGGACGCTCCACGTGCCGAAGACCGTCTTGTGGGGAGCGTTCTGGTTGTAGTCAATGAAGACCCTCGTGCCGCGCTCCTCCTTCCACCAGGCGGCGGTCAATGCGTCCGGGTAGCGGTGTTCAAGCTCCCTGGCCATGGCAACCGCGGCTAGTCGGACCAGGTAGGAGTCCCAACGAGGCTCGAGTCTGACGAAGATGTGCAGGCCGCGGCTGCCCGTCGTCTTGGCGTACGACGAGATGCCAAACTCGTCGAACAGTTCCTTCACCTTCAGCGCCGCGGCCCGGATGTCGTCGAAGTCGATACCGGGCGACGGGTCGAGGTCGATCCGTAGCTCGTCGGTGACACCGGAATTCGCTGCCCGAATGGGCCATGGGTGAAATCCCAGGCAGCCCATGTGGGCGGCCCAGGCCAGGTGGGCAACGTCGGCCGCCACCATGGCGTTCGAGGTAGTGCCGTTCGGCGTCGACATCACGGTTGTCTGCAGCCACTCCGGTGCCCCTTTAGGCACCCGTTTCTGGAAGAACGACTTGCCGGAAGCGCCATCGGGAAAGCGCTGCATCAGGGTTGGCCGATCGGCCATCATCCGCATCAGCGGCTCCTGAACCGCGATGTAGTACTCGATGAGGTCGAGCTTGGTCTCGCCTCGCTTGGGGAAGAACACCTTGTTTGGGTTCGAGACCTTGAGCTCGCGGCCCGCAACCTCGATCGTTATGTGGTCACCGGCCATGGCCCAACGTTATCCCTGGCGGGGAGCGGGGACCCGGGATCGAACAATCAGCCGTGTGCGTGTCTACACCGAGTACTGCACGTCGAAGTCGTAGATGCTGTTGGCACTGGTGGACTGGTATGCCCGATTCTCAACGCGTGAGCCAGCCGTTGGCAGCGACGGGGTCACGTTGATGTTGATGCCTCGCGACCCGGCGTAGCCGTCAGGGGTGATGACTCCTTCCGGGAAGGTGCTGGCGGCCGCCGGATGGCCGATCGGGTGATAGCCGCCGCTCGCCGGTCGGTCGAGGTCGACATACCAGAGATCCACGAACAGGAGGTCGTGGGGGGCGCCGAATCCTGGGCTTACAAAGGCGGGTTCGCGCATCGTGGTCCAGTCCAACGGTCCACCGAAGCGAGTCCTGCGCTCCACGCCCTCTCGGATCCGGTCGTGCACGGCTCTGGCCTTCCTTTCGCTGGAGCCTGCCCCGTCGAGTTCGTAGCCGTGGACACAGATTTCGAGCGTGTCGGCCCCGTCGAAGTCCTCGTCGACGGCTGCCGGGAACTGGAACGGATGTTCCTCGCCATTGTCGACATCGACCTCGGTTCGAACGCGGAACGACGCTGCATCGGGCAGATAGTTCCACTCGGCGAGGTCATTGGTTCCATTCTTGGCAACCGGGTTGACCACCATGACGAAGGCGACTTCGTCCGATCCCCACCGGCGTCGACGGTTCCTCACCCTGGCTCGACGTCCCGACGTCGATTCGGCTTGGCAGTTCAGGCCAGCAATCTCTACTCGCATCTCTTGGCTACCTCTCGTTCGGTCCCGATTTGGGTTCTTGCCCATCAGAGCGGTCAGCCGGTCTCCCGATACATAAGATCTGGCAATGTCGGAACGTCCGTCTCAGGGTTCCCGGCAAGGGGGCTAGCGTGCTCAACGTCATGCAACGAGTTGGCCGCTTCCGTCAGCGCAATCGACTGTCCGGTCGAGATCGCCTCCGACAATTCGTCGTGCCGCTCGGGTTCGCCGTGGTCGTTGTGCTGCTCGGCGCCTGTTCGAGCGACCGTTCCGGTGCCGAAGGTGAGACCTCCGATGCTTTCGCTCAGGCGGACCCCGAAGGTGGTGTGGCGACGGCCCCGATCCGAACCGAAGTGTCGTCCGCTGCGGGACGAATGGTCGATCTCAGCCTGGATGGACCACACCTGGCGGTGGTGATCGACGAGGGCGGGCTCTGTGGGTCGGGAGCATGTTTGCGCGTGTTGGAGTTCGCCGCCAATGGCACGTGGTTGCTGACCGACACGGGTGGCCAAACCAGCCAGGGTGGGTTCGACGTTGCCGTCCTTGCTGATCTAGCCCGAGACTCCAGCGATGCCCAGGTCAACCTTGGGCCGTTTCGAGGTGAGTGCCCGACCACCTTCGACGGTGACGAGCGCTCCTATCTGGTGTATTCGCCGGATGACCCGACCATGACCGTGCTTGACCTTGCCTCCTGCCGGGATCAGATCGACGCCAACGCCCCGATCATGATCACCCTCGATCTGCTTGCGCTTGAGGCCTCGCGCTGAACATTTGACAACAAACTAGACAAGTAGTTTCTTGGCAAACGGGAACTTTTCGGTGCTTTGACGCGACCTACTCCTTGTAATGCCCTTTCGCGTTACAGCGAAACACGGAAGGCGCGAGCACACCGTGCGTCCATAAGGATTGCCCGGCGGAGTTAGCTAGGACCGTGGGGCTGGGCCGTGAGAACACGCTCCAGCCCTACGGGCACGGGCTCATCCAGCTGCTCGAAGTCGCAGTCGGTCGGAGTCTTGTCCGGCCGCCACCGGAGCACCTTGGTGACCTCACGGAATCGGCCATTCAACGTGCTTCCGTACTTCACCTCGACCACCCGCTCGATCCGTAGCGGTACCCAGGAGTGGTCTTTCTTTGCGCTCCAGCGGTTCGGGGCGCCAGGCATACGACCGTCCTGGTGGGCCTGGGCCTCGGCCCAGCTTCGCCATGGGTGCTCGTCGAGCGCGTCCTCGACGAGGGGCTTCAGCTCATCGACCAGCTCGCTTCGTCGTTTCTTGGTGAACGAGGCGGCCACCCCGACGTGCTGCAGCTCACCCTTGCCGTTGTGTAGCCCGAGCAGTAGCGAGCCGACGCCCTCACCATCCTTGTGCCAGCGAAAGCCCGCAACCACGGCGTCGGCGCTGCGGATGTGCTTCACCTTGAACTGGGTTCGCTTATTTTCGACGTACCCGTCATCGATCGGTTTGGCGATCAGACCGTCGAGCCCGGCGCCCTCGAATACTCGGAACCATTCGGCGGCCAACTCTTGGTCGGTCGTCGTTGGTGTGAGATGAATCGGTGGCTTGCAGCCGCTCAGGCTCTCTGCCAGCAACCGTCGGCGTTCACCGAAGGCCTCGTCGCGCAGGTCGCGGTCGCCGAGAGCGAGAAGGTCGAAGGCAACGAAGGCGGCCGGCGTGGTCTCCGCCAGCATGTTGACCCGGCTTTCGGCCGGGTGGATGCGCTGTTGAAGGGCCTCGAAGTTGAGGTGATCGTCGGTGGCAACGATCAACTCGCCATCGACAACGCACCGGTCGGGCAGAGATGCCCGCATCGGGTCGAGCATCTCTGGGAAGTATCTGGTCAGCGGACGCTCGTTACGAGATCCGAGAACCACCTCGTCGCCGCTTCGAAACACGATGCACCGGAAGCCATCCCATTTCGGCTCGAAAATCAGGTCGTCGCGGTCGGGGATGCCATCGATGGCCTTGGCCAGCATCGGTTTGATCGGCGGCTCTACAGCTAGGTCCACGCCCTGAGACTATTCGCTTATTCGAATCACCCGCTCGCAAAGGTCACACGCTTACGAAGGTGACCGACTCGCGGATCAGGTTCTGCCAAAGACTCTCGTCGTAGGCTTCGATGAGCACCCACTCCTTGAATACCTTCTTGGCCGGGGCGAATGATTGTCCGGTTCCGGCCTCGATCAGCTCCGACACCCGGTCCTTGCTCAGCTTTACCACCATGCCAGGACCCTTGTGATGGGGCATGGCCACGAATTCGCCGGCGTGGCGAACGCAGGGGCCACCCATCAGGGTTCCCTCCTCGATGACACCATCGGCCAACAGCGGGGCCGCGGCGTCCCAGAACTCATCACTCATCGAATACCTCCCGATTCACGAACGCCACAACCGTAGAGCTGTTGACGGACCGAAACAGGCCGATCACTCATGTCAAGGCTACGTCCGGCGGCCCAACTGGGTGCTTTCGACGTATCGCAGTACCCTGCCGAAGGTGGTAGATCATCCCCTCAGCGAACGTATCGAAGACCTCAATAAACGTAAGGAAGAGGCGCTCCATGCCGGCCCGGAACGATCGGTCCAGCGCCAACACGACAAGGGCAAGATGCTGGCCCGAGAGCGGCTGGAGTACCTGCTGGACGAGGGCTCGTTCCATGAGCTCGACATGCTGGCCAGGAGCCGTCACCCCGACGCCGACTCCCGGCCGTACACCGATGGTGTGGTCACCGGCTGGGGAACGATCGATGGCCGCAAAGTATTCCTGTACAGCCAGGATTTCACCATCAATGGTGGTTCCCTGGGCGAGGTCTTCGCCGAGAAGATTCACAAACTGATGGACTTGGCCCTGTCGGTGGGCGCCCCCTGCATCGGTCTGAACGACGGAGCCGGAGCACGCATCCCTGAGGGTGTGGTGAGCCTCGACGGCTATGGCGGAATCTTCTACCGCAACGTCCAGGCATCCGGTGTCGTTCCTCAGATAAGCGTGGTCATGGGCCCCTGCGCCGGCGGCGCTGTCTACAGCCCGGCCATGACCGACTTCATCTTCATGGTCCGCGAGACGTCGCACATGTTCATCACCGGACCCGATGTGGTCAAGACGGTCACCGGCGAAGAGGTGACGCTGGAAGAGCTCGGCGGTGCGGGCAGCCACTCGTCCCGATCCGGTGTCGCCACCTTCGTCGCCGCCGATGAGAAAGCCGTCCTCGACGACGTGCGTTATCTGCTGTCGTTCCTCCCGTCGAACAACGTCGAGGAAGCGCCACTGTTCGAGACCGACGACGACCCCGAGCGGCTGTGTCCCTCGCTGGCCGAGTTGATGCCGCCAAGTCCAAACATGCCATACGACATGAAGACGGTCGTGACCGAAGTCGCCGACGATGGCGACTTCCTTGAGTACCACGCCAACTGGGCCCGGTCGATCGTTTGTGGGTTCATCCGGCTCGCTGGCCGAACCATCGGTGTTGTCGCAAACCAGCCGATGGTGCTTGCAGGCGTGCTCGACATCGAGAGCGCGTCGAAGGCCGCCCGTTTTGTACGGACCTGCGACGCCTTCAACATCCCGCTGCTGACCCTCGTCGACGTTCCCGGCTTCCTTCCCGGTGTCGATCAGGAGTACGGCGGGATCATTCGGCACGGAGCGAAACTGCTCTACGCCTATTGCGAAGCCACGGTGCCGAGAATCCAGGTCATCACCCGCAAGGCCTACGGCGGCGCTTACGTGGTGATGGACTCCAAGGGCATCGGTTCGGATCTTTCGTTTGCCTGGCCATCGGCCGAGTTGGCGGTGATGGGTCCTGAAGGAGCGACCGACATCGTCTATCGGCGTGAGATCCAGGCTGCGGCCGATCCCGAGGTTCGCCGGACCGAGCTGATCGAGGACTATAAGGAGCGCTTCGCCAACCCATGGATTGCGGCCGAGCGAGGATACGTCGACGATGTGATCGACCCGGCCGAAACCCGTCGCAAGGTGATCGCCGGCTTTGAGATGCTGCAATCGAAGCGGGAGGAACTCCCGCAGCGCAAACACGGAAACGTCCCCCTCTAACCCCGGGCCACCGACCTACCAGTAGGCGAACAGAGCATGAGCGATCAAACGATCTCCCCAAATCCCACCGATGAAGAGGCGGTGGCCATCGTTGCCGCGCTTTCGGCGGCTTGGCCCAGGCCGGCGCCGCCGTCCGACGAGGATGCTGCGCCCGATTCGCGGTGGCGCTTCAGCGGTCGTTGGTGGAACCGCTCAACTCCCGCGCCGCGCCGCGCTCAAACCTGGTAGATGTGCCAGCGGTTTGCCAGCGGGTTTGTCGATCGACGCCTGGAGGGGCGCTCAGCCTTCGGAACGTAGGAAAACCGGGTTGGTGCCCGTCGAACGCTCGGCATCGTAGCGGTACCCCATGCCGTCGAATTCCTTGAGCGCCTTCAGGGTCTTGATCCGTTCCCGAATGATCCAGCCCGACATCGAACCTCTGGCCTTCTTGGCGAAGAAGCTGATGATCCGGTAGCTGCCGTTCCTCTCGTCGAGGAACGTCGGCGTGATGACGGGTGCTGGTAGAAGCTCGGGCTTGACCGAATTGAAGTACTCATTCGAGGCGAGGTTGATCAGGGCGTTTGCCCCCGGACTCTCCTCGATGGCGGCGCTTAGCGACTCGGTGATGGAACAGCCCCAGAAGCTGTAGAGGTCGCCACCGGCCGGGGTTTTTACCTTGGAGCCCATCTCGAGCCGGTAGGGCTGCATGAGATCAAGGGGCCGCAGCACGCCATAGAGGCCGGACAGGATCCGTAGCGTCTTCTGGGCATGGGTGTAGTCGCGCTCGGAGAACGTGGCGGCTGGGTCCATGCCGATGTAGACGTCGCCCTTGAAAGCTAGAAGAGCCGGGCGGGCGTTGTCGGGGGTGAAAGGCCGTTCCCAGTCCTGGAAGCGCTCGAAGTTGGTCTCTGCCAACGACTCCGAGATGCCCATCATCTTTGCGATCTTGGCCGGGGACTTCTTCGCCATGACCTGAACCAACGCCTCCGATTGATCGAGCATGGTCGGCTCGGAGTACTTCTGAGTTGGGAGGGGGCTTTCGTAGTCGAGCGACTTGGCTGGAGAAACGACGATTAACACAACCCCATTTTTACCCGACGCGAGCCCCGAGTGCGTCCTCAGGCGTCGTAGAGGGTCGCTTCGTCACGTTGCAGATCGGGCTCGATGTACATCGGCCTGGCGTAGGGAACCTCGGCTCGAATCGCTTCTTCGACGCCATTTACGGCATCGGCCAGCTCGGCAACGGTGAGCGATGGGTCGAATGCGATCTTGGCTCCGACCAGCAGTTCTTCCGGTCCGAGGTGCTGGGTTTTTAGGTGGATCAGGTGGTCGACCCCTGGCGCTTCGTCGATGGCTTTGCGGATCTTGCCCATATCGAGCGGGGTCGCTCCCTCGCCGATGAGCAGGCTTCGCATCTCGATCACCAGGATCACGGCGATCACGCCGAGCAACAGACCGATGCAGAGGGTTCCGATGCCGTCCCAGATCGGTGCGTCGAAGATCTGGGAGATCAGGATGGCGATGAAGGCGATGACAAGGCCGATCTGGGCACCGAGATCTTCGAGGAGCACAACCGGCAGCTCCGGGGTGCGGGAGCGGCGGATGAACTGCCACCAGGTGAGGTCACCCTTGAGCGGGATCGATTCTTTGACAGCGGTCCGGAAGCTCCACCCCTCGAGCAGGATGCCGAAGCCGAGAATGCCGAGGGCAACGCCGAAGTTATCGATCTCGTGGGGGTTGAGAATCTTCTTGGTGCCTTCGTAGACCGCGAAGGCAGAACCGAGAGCGAACAGGATTAGGGCAACAACGAAGCTCCAGAAATAGCGTTCGCGTCCGTAGCCGAACTGGTGCTCGTCGTCGGCCTCCTTCTTAGCCTGCTTGCCACCGAGGAGGAGCAGAGCCTGGTTGCCTGCGTCGGCCACCGAGTGGATCGACTCGGCAAGCATCGACGATGAGCGGGTGAGCAGGAAACCGATGAACTTGGCGATGGCGATGCCCGAGTTGCCGATGAGGGCGGCAATGACCGCCTTGTTTCCGTGCCCACCTGCTGCCATGAAACCTCTCCAAACGCCCGAGTGTGGTGAACCCTGTTTGGTTCCGGGCTAGATGGTACGGGATTTCGGGTGCAACCGGTGAACAGCGGAGCTCGCCCTCAGCGTGCCTCTTCGGGCTCGCCCGCTTCGATACTCTCCGTCAGCCGCTCGGTTTGCCCAGTCAGCTCGACGATTGGAGAGGTCTCAAGGTGTTGCCGTTGAGCTTGACGCAGAGCTTCAGCCGCCTCGACCAACTCGGCTAGCTCGGCCACGATTCGCGACATGTCGAGTTCGAGTTCGGGATCATGGGCGCTGAGCGCTCCACCACTAGCGGCATCGGCAGCCACCGCCGCCTGATGAAGGGTGAGCACGTATCCCTGGGCGCTCTGGGCCAGGTAATCGAAGTGGTCGGCCACTGGTCCTGGTGGTGAACGTTCGGCCAGATGAGTCAGCCGTTCGGCCTTGGCAGCAGCCAGGGCGACGGGCTCGGCCCACTGGGGGGCGAGCTGCCAGATCGGCAGTTGGGTCTTGCCAGCGCGCAGGAACTGGACCCGAGACCATAGCCAGGGCAGAACCAGTCCGACGAGGGCGGCCATCGCTGTTAGTGACCAGCCGATCGGGGTCTGGGCGGCTGAGATAATAGTCAGGCCGATGGCCATGATCAGCGTCGTCGCCAAAACCGACATCGTGGTTCGGCCAACAAGATGCACACGATCGACGGTGGGGTTTCCCCCGACCACTTCTAGTGAGACTCGATCCTGAGCAGACCGAAGGGGAGTGGCCACGCCCGATGGTGTGAACCGGGCGGCGAAGGTGGAGGAGTCGAAAGGACCCAACGCCGGTTCTCCAATACTGGTCTGGGCCATAGTCTACTCGGGCTTCGGCTCAGGTGAAGATCGGGCCTACTGTTCTCGGCCATGACATCGACAAACTGGCCGCCCCGAGCCAACGCCGTGACCGGACCCCTGGCCGACGTTCGTGTCCTCGACATCGCCGCGGTGTTGGCCGGTCCGGGATGCGCACGGCACCTGGCCGATTTTGGGGCCGACGTGATCAAGGTTGAGCGGACCGGCGTTGGCGACACCTCTCGCAACCTGGGCTGGCGCGACCCCGAGGACGACGAGACCTATTTCTTTAAGGTCGCCAATCGGAACAAACGATTCGTCGAGCTCGATCTGCGGTCCGAGGACGATCGGGAACGCCTGCTGCTGCTCGTCGATGAGGCAAACATCCTCGTCGAGAACATGCGGCCGGGAAAGCTTGAGGCGTTGGGTCTTGGGCCCGATGTCCTGCTGGCCCGCAACCCGGCGTTGGTGATCGTTCGGGTGACCGCCTTTGGCCAGACCGGTCCATACAGAAACCGGCCAGGGTTCGCCACGCTGGCAGAGGCCATGTCGGGTTTCGCGGCGTTGAACGGGGCCGAGAAGGGCCCGCCAACGCTGCCCCCGGTAGCACTCACCGATGAGGTGGCGGCGCTGGTTGGTGCGTTCTCAGCGATGGTTGCGTTGCATTCAGGCGTCGGCCAGGTGGTCGACGTCAACCTCATCGAGAGCCTCATGCAGATCATGGGTCCCCTGCCGTCGCTTTGGTTGAAGGGAGGCGAACTGCAACCAAGGCTCGGCTCCGGTTTGCCATACTCCATTCCCCGTGGCAGCTACCGGACCAGCGACGATCGCTGGATTGCGGTGTCGACTTCGGCCGACACAGTTGCCGCCAGAGTCATGGATCTGATTGGACTGGGCTCCGACCCCCGCGTGGCCACAACCGTCGACAGGATGGAACACCGCGACCTGGTTGAGGAACGAATGTCGGTGTGGGTGGCGGAACGCACGTTGGCCGAGGCACTCGAACAGTTCGAAGCGGCCGATGCCGCCGCAACCGCCATCTATGACATGTCGGAACTCGCCGGCGATCCCCACGCCGTCGAGCGCGAGATGTTCATCGAGGCCGACGGGTTTCCGATGCAGGGCGTGGCGGCCCGCCTGTCGGCGACGCCGGGCCTCGCCCGCTGGCCAGGACGAGGACTGGGTGCCGACAACGACGAAATCCTCGGTCATCTCGCAAACAGGGCGGCCGAGACCGCCGAGCGTTTGTCTGGTCACACCGTCGAGGCCGGCGAGGGATAGCGTCTCGTCGGTGAGCGCCATTCAGAGCAAGAACCTCTCCCGCTACTTCGGGGACCAGGCAGCGGTGGTTTCGGTGGACCTGGCGGTTGAGGTGGGAGAGATCTACGGCTTTCTCGGCCCAAACGGGGCGGGAAAGAGCACGATGGTCCGCATGTTGTGCACCCTGCTGCGGCCGAGCGGAGGTTCGGCCACGGTGGCCGGCTTCGACGTTGTCGACCGGTCGGCCGACGTGAGGTTGAAGATCGGGGTTGCGCTCCAGGAGGCAGCCCTCGATGAGAAACAGACAGGCCGGGAGATTCTTTCGATGCAGGGCCGCCTTTATGGCATGAAGGGTCCAGCCCTAGCCGATCGAATCGATGCCGTACTGCGCTTCGTCGAGATCGGCGACGCCATCGACCGTCGGGTCGGTACGTACAGCGGAGGCATGAAGCGCCGGGTCGATTTGGCCAGTGCGCTGCTCCACGAGCCCGAGGTGCTGTTTCTCGACGAGCCGACTACGGGTCTCGACCCGGTCAGTCGAACCAAGGTGTGGGACGAGGTCCGTCGACTCAACGAAGACCTGGGGGTCACGATCTTCCTCACCACCCAGTACCTGGAGGAGGCCGACGCCCTCGCCGATCGGGTTGGCATCATCGACGCCGGCCTGATCGTGGCCGAGGGAACGCCCGACGCTCTGAAGAGGGAGGTTGGCAACGATGTGATCGTGGCTACCGTCGAGGGTGCCGACGAGTCACTGACGACGGTGATAGGGGCGCTCAACGGCGTGACGGATGTGAAGCTGCGAGACCGGGAACTCGTGGTGTCGGCCGGCGATGGGGCAGCCGTTGTCAACGATGTTGTTGTTGCGCTAAACGGTGCCGGCCTGCGGGCTGAAACCTTGACGCTGCGGACCCCGACTCTCGACGACGTATTCCTCAACGCGACCGGTCATCGGATACAGGCCGGCGACGACGAGGGAGCCGATTCAACAACCGGTTCATATGCTCAGGCGGCCCTGGGAGGTGATCGCTGATGAGCCTCGCTCGCTCAAGCGGTTTTGTCTCCGACATGCGAACCGTGGCCGTCCGGGCACTACGTTCGCTGCTCCGTGAACCCGAGGCCCTGATT
This sequence comes from Phascolosoma agassizii, assembly GCA_035593235.1. Classification (NCBI taxonomy): domain Eukaryota; kingdom Metazoa; phylum Annelida; class Sipuncula; order Phascolosomatiformes; family Phascolosomatidae; genus Phascolosoma; species Phascolosoma agassizii. The sequence continues at coordinate 481,323 of JAVJHY010000023.1, forward strand.
CCGGCGCTCACCATCCCGATGTTCTTCTACGCGGTAAACATCGGGGCCCTTCAGGATGTGGCCGAAGGCTTTGGTAACGGCCTCGACTTCAAGGCCTTCCAGCTTCCGGTTGCCATCATCTTCGCCGTTACCGGCGTGTCGCGGGCCAACGTTGTCGTGACCGATATCCAGTCCGGCTACCTCGACAAACTGCTGGTGACGCCGGTCAAACGTTCGGCTCTGCTGCTCGGCATGATGGTCGCCGACTTCGTGCTCGTGTTCTGTCTTTCGTTGCTGGTGTCGATCGTTGGGCTGATCGTGGGTGTGCGCTTCGTTACCGGCCCCGGTGGTCTCCTGGCGTACCTTCTCCTTGCCTCGGCCTGGGGCCTGGCGTTCACGGGATTTCCATACACGATCGCCCTGCTGACCGGAAACCCGGCCGCCGTCAACTCGTCGTTCCTGATCTTCTTTCCCTTCGCCTTCCTCACCTCGTCGTTCCTCCCGCTGGAGGCGCTGACCAGTTGGATGCAAACAATCGCCCGGCTGAACCCGGTGACCTACCTGCTAGGGGGCTTGCGGTCGCTGATCACCGAAGGATGGGTTGCCGACGATCTCCTGAAGGCGGTGGCCGCTGTGGTTGGCATCGGCATTGTGACCTTCACCTCGGCCTTCCTGGCGCTGCAGCACCGGGTCAGCACTGGCTGAGGTTCACAGGCGCTATTCCGCCGCGGCTGCAACCTCGATGCGGTCCTGACGCCATTCGCGGGCGGCGATCAGGGCCTGCTCGGCTGCGGTCAGGATGTCGTCTGGGCTGAAAGCATGAGCGGGGTAACAGGCAACGCCGGCCCATACGGTCAAACCGTCCTTGCTCTCGACTAGTTGGCGGCGGATGCGCTCCACGGTCCAGATTGCTCCGTTTTCGGGGGTGTCCTCGAGGAGGAGGGCGAAGTAGCCATTGCGGAGCCGGCAGGCGGTATCGGCCTCCCGCAGCGTTTCTTTGATGGTGCCGGCAACAAGAAGAGCGTCGACGTTCTTCGGCTCGGAGGCCGGCAGGCCCTCAACCACCTCGAGCAGGACCATGGCGACCGGTCGTAGGTGGCGACGGGCAGCTGCAACCCGGGAATCGAGGGCAACCAGGAAGAAGCTTTCGCTGAACAGGCCTGTCGTCTGGTCGATTAGTGACGCCACCTCCTCGTCGTCGTCGGAGACATCGTCGCCGTCACCGGTCGTTTTTTTGGTCCCAGGGGCTTCGTCGCCTTGTGCGGCGGCTCGTTCAGCAGAGGTCACCGCAGCAGGACCGAAGCCCGAGCGCACGGCCCGGAGTTCAGCTTCGACCAGCGTGTGGGACGCCATTTGTTCATCGAGCTGCTTGGCGAGACGCAAACTGCCTACCCCGGCCGCCAGAGCGAGTAGACCGGCGATGGCTCCGAACAGCGGAGCATCGAAGAAGAGACCGACCAGCCCGACGATAAGGCCGAGGGCGCCGGCGAACAGACCGGGCAGGGAGTTCTTGAACATCGTCATGCTGCACCAGGGGTCATATGTACACCGTCGTACTACTCCTGGGGCATTCTGCACCGGAGGCCGTCAGGGTCGATCCATCCATCGGGCTTCCCATCGGAGTTTTTTGAGCGGCGATGAGGGGCGGGAGAAGCAAAAGGCTACTCGGTGGTGACGGACGTCTGGTGGCGTCCGGCGAGAGCCAGCTCGGCTAGCTCCTCGATGATCTGTCCGATCTGGTAGTCCTTCGGCGTAAAGACCGCCGCAACCCCAAGGGCCAGCAGAGCCCGTTGATCCTCGGCGGGGATGATGCCACCAACCACCACCGGGACGTCGACGCCCTCAGCAGCAAGGCGATCCAGGGTTTCGGGGACGAGTTGGAGATGGCTTCCAGACAGGATCGAGAGCCCGATGGCGTCAGGGTCCTCGTCGCGGGCGATAGCGGCGATCTGACTGGGGGTGGAACGGATGCCGTCGTAAATGACCTCCATGCCAGCATCGCGGGCGGCAACCGCGATCTGCTCCGCTCCGTTGGAGTGACCGTCGAGACCAGGCTTGGCGATCAGCACACGGGGAGGTCCGGCTTCGATGGCCTGCATTCGCTTGGCCACGGCCACCAGTCTCGTCGAATCGCCACGAGATCCAATACTTGTGCCGGCAGCGGCACCCACACCGGTAGGAGCGCGGTATTCGCCGTAGACCTCACGGAGGCAATCGGCCCATTCGCCAGTGGTTCCGCCGGCGTTGGCCAAGGCAATCGTCGGCTCCATGATGTTGTCTGTCCCCTTGGCTGTTTGCCGCAGTTCGGCCAGGCAGCGGCTGACCGCACCGGCATCACGCGAGCGACGCCACGCCTTCACGTCGGCAACCAGCTCGTCCTGAACCTCGGGATCGACCCGGAGGATTGACTCGTCGCCGCCCAGTGGTGAGGGGGCGGTCTCGGTGAAGGCATTGACCCCGATCACCGTTTGCTCGCCCGATTCGATACGGCGAATACGCTCGGCGTGGGACTGGACCAGTCGTCCCTTGAGTTCGTCGATCGCCTCGAACACCCCGCCCATCTCGGTGATCTCATCCAGCTCGGCCTGCGATGCCTCGATCAGCTCCGACGTCTTGGCCTCGACGACGTGCGAGCCGGCGAACAGGTCGTCGTATTCCAGTAGATCGGTCTCCATCGCCAGAATCTGTTGAACTCGCAACGACCACTGCTGGTCCCATGGACGTGGAAGACCAAGAGCCTCGTTCCACGCCGGTAGCTGAAGCGAACGGGCCCTGGCGTCCCTCGACAGGGTGACCCCGAGGGCTTCGAGCACGATTCGATGCATGTTGTTTTCCGGTTGTGCTTCGGTGAGGCCCAGGGAGTTGACCTGGACGCCGTAGCGAAAGCGGCGGGCCTTCGGATCGGTGACGCCGTAACGCTCGGCCGTGATTCGATCCCACATCTGGTTAAAGGCCCGCATCTTGCAGGTCTCCTCGACGAAACGGATACCTGAGTTCACGAAGAAGGACATCGAGGCCACAACGCCGTCGAAGTCTTCCGGCGAGACCTGGCCCGACGATTGCACCGCGTCGAGCACCCCAATGGCATTGGCCAGGGAGTAGGCGATCTCCTGAACCGGGGTGGCTCCCGCCTCCTGCAGGTGGTAGGAGCACACGTTCATCGGATTCCACTTGGGCACATGTTGCGAGCAGAAGGCGAACATGTCGACGATCAACCGACGGCTCGGCACCGGCGGGAAGATGTAGGTTCCCCGGCTCAGGTACTCCTTGACGATGTCGTTCTGGGTAGTACCACGAAGCTGTTGGGACTCGACCCCCTGGTCGGCTCCGTTTGCAATGTAGAGGCCGAGTAGCCAGGCCGCGGGTGCATTGATCGTCATCGAGGTGTTCATCTCGCCGACTGGAATGCCGTCGAGGAGCGTCGACATGTGACCCTTGTGGACGACGGGAACACCGACTTTGCCAACCTCGCCCGCCGCTAACACATGGTCGGGGTCATAGCCGGTCTGAGTAGGGAGGTCGAAGGCGATGGACAGACCTGTCTGGCCCTTGGCCAGATTGGTCCGATACAGCTCATTAGAAGCTGAAGCGGTCGAATGGCCCGAGTAGGTTCGCATCATCCATGGCCGGTCGGGCTGGCGCGGCGCCGGTGTCTGCGAATTGCCTTCCGATGCCGTGTTGTCGGTTGTATCTGGTCCAGTCACGGTTATGAGTGTGTCGTACTGGCCGGTTCAGGGCGAACGGCTGGCGTGAACAGGCCGTCGGGCGGCGTGGCCCGCATGGCGGCGTTTAGTGCAATGCAATAGTCGATTCGGCCGAGCTCGACTGCTCCGAGGCTTTCGAGGTGGGGGGTCACCCACTGAACATCGAGCAGCGCACCGTCGGTCTTGAGTAGCTCGACCAGATGAACGAGTGCCACCTTGGATGCATCGACCCTGCGGTGGAACATTGATTCTCCGGCGAAGAAGCCCCCGATCGAAATGCCGTAGAGACCCCCGGCCAGGCCATCGTCATCCCAAACCTCGACGCTGTGAGCCCAGCCCATACGGTGCAGGCGGCAGTAGGCTTTCATGATGCGGTTGTCGATCCAGCCCATAGGTCTCGCCGGATCGGCACAGGCTCTGATCACGTCATCGAAGGCGGCGTTGACCGTGGTCTCGTAGCGGCGGAGCGAGCGTCGTAACGATCGGCTGACCTGGAGTTGGTTCGGTGGAATGATGCCGCGGGGGTCGGGATGGAACCAGCCGATCCGGTGACGATTGATCGGCATCGGGAAGTATCCGGACGAGTAGGCCCTCAGCAGAGTGCCCGGCTCCAGGTCGGCTCCGGTTGCCGCCAGATCCTCTCCGGCCGGTAGATCGGTCACGTCGGGAAACGTCCAGCTGGTCGCTGCCGGCTGCATCGGACGGAGTGATCGCTGGCGACGAACCATGACACCACGCTACGCTTGCCGCCTTGCCGTCCGGTAGCTCGGGTCACGATCTCTTCCGCCAGCATTCGTTGGCCGACCATGAGCGCAGGCTGCAGGTAAACGCCCTACGCCCGACAGTCGTGGTCGAAGCAGCGCCGGAGCCTCACCAAGCCAGGGCAGTGGTGTCTGCAGGCGACGTCGTTGCTCGGCTCGTGCTGTGGTCGCCCCAGTGGGACGCCGAGTCGCTGCGCGAGCTATGTCGGCGGGTCGGCGAAGGGCCAGAGGGTCGGCGTCTGATCTTCGTCGAGCCCCTTTCTGCGACCGGTTGGCGACGATTTGCGCAGCGATTGACCGGTAGCTACTGGAGGCGTCGTCTTGGTCACAGCTTCGACCGGGATCTGCCGGTCGAGCTGCGGCGGGCCGGCTTCATGATCAACACCCTCGACCGGTTTTCTCTCGGCCCCCTCGGACTGCGGACCTATGCCTACGGGGAGGCTGTCGTGGCGGCGCCCCGGTAGGGGCCCTCGCTGGCCACCGTCCAGAAGAGGATTTGGGTCGGGATCAGCTCTCGGTGATCGTGATCGAATTGATGTAGATCTCTTCGGTCGGCTGATCAAGCGGGTTCGTCGGGAGCTGTTCGATGTCGAGGGCGACTTCGAGCCCTTCGGTCACTGCACCGAACAGTGAGTACTCGGGCGGCAACGCCTCGCCCTGAGGGCCGGTGATGATGAAGAACTGGCTGCCGGTGGTCGTCGGGCCGTTGCCCTTGGCCATGGCCAGTGAGCCGACCTGATACTCACCCGCTTCCGGCGGCTCTTCGTCGATGGCGTAGCCGGGGTTGCCGGTGCCGAGCGGGTCACCGACTGCGTCGCCGCCCTGGATGACGAAACCGGGAATGATTCGGTGGAAGGGCGAGCCGTCGTAGAAGTGGTAGCGGGCCAGGAAGACGAAGTTGTTAACGGTGTCTGGTGCCTTCGACGCGTCGAGTTCAACCGTCATGATTCCCAGGGTGGTGTCGATCTCGGCCACATAGGTGCCCGCCGGGTCGATGCAGGTCGGTGGGACCTCGGCGAAACCGGTGATTCGATCAGACGAGCCGTCCTCGGCCGGGCATTCGGCCGGGCCGTCGATCGAGCCGCCGGGCTCGGGGGCAACGACGGCGGCTTCGGCGATCTCGACCGGCTCGGTTGAGGTTGTGGTGTTCAGTTCGATGCTCGTGGTCGGACCGGCATCGTCGCCGTCGCCCCCGCCGAGTGAAAGTAGAAAGATGACGCCGGCCAGCCCGGCTACAACCAGCACGCCCACGATGGCGTATTGCCGACGCTGATCGCGCGATTCGACCTTGTGTACTTCCTCAAGCTTCTTGGCTCGATTTGCTTTCTGTCGTGCTCTTCGTTCGGTACCCACGGAGGGACAAGGTACCGGCATCCTCGGCTACACCGGCGGCGGCGAAATGCGTTTGTCCTTCGATCTTCTCCCACTAGCGTGAGCTTTGTGGCCCTCGTAGTGCAAAAATTCGGTGGAACGTCGGTAGCCGACCCCGATCGAATTCGGGCCGTTGCCGACCACGTCGCTCGTTGCCGTCGTCGGGGAGACGATGTTGTCATGGTGGTCTCGGCCATGGGCAAGGAGACCGATGAGCTGCTACTGCTCGCTGATCGGGTGTCGAAAGTTCGCCCTGGTCGCGAGATGGACATGCTCGTTACGGCCGGTGAACGTAAAGTGATAGCCCTGATGTGTATGGCGTTGGCCGATCTCAAGGTTCCCGCCAACTCCTTCACCGGCAGCCAGGCTGGTTTCATCACCGACACCAACCACCGAAACGCGAAGATTCTCGAGATCACGCCCTACCGGGTCGTCGAGAGCCTAGAAGCCGGCCACGTTCCCGTCATCGCCGGTTCGCAGGGCGTTTCGACCGATCGTGACGTGACCTTTCTTGGGCGCGGCGGTAGCGACACGACCGCCGTCGCCTTGAGCAAGGCCCTTGGAGCCGACATGTGCGAGCTGTATACCGACGTGTCAGGTGTGTTCAGTGCCGACCCCCGGTTGGTGCCGGCGGCCCGCAAGATGACCTCGATCACCTTCGACGAGTTGCTGGAGATGACGGCCACGGGGTGCCCAAAGCCGGCCATGCGGTCGGTCGAAGTGGCCCACAATCACGATGTACCGCTACACATTCGGTCGGCTTTCACCTGGGAGCCGGGAACCTACGTCGTCGGACAGGAGCTGGGAATGGAACAACCGATCATTCGAGCCGTCACCCATGACGTTTCCGAATCCAAGGTCACTGTCGTCGATGTTCCGGACAAGCCCGGCGTCTCCGGAACGTTGTTCCGAGCGCTGGCCGATGCCGGTGTCAACGTCGACATGATCGTTCAGAACGTGTCGGAGAACGGTCGGACCGACATCTCCTTCACGGTGCCGACCGAGGATCTGGAGCAGGCCCGCACAACCTTGGATGGTGGCATCACGGCCGACTTAGGGGCTAAGAAGGTAACGACTGACGATTCGGTCGGTCGGGTGTCGGTGATCGGGGCCGGCATGAAATCCAACCCCGGCGTTGCGGCGAAGATGTTCGAGGTTCTTGCGGAGAACGACATCAACATCGAGATGATCTCCACCTCGGCCATCCGCATCAGCTGCGTGGTCAATGCCGAAGATGCCGAGGAGGCCGTCCAGCATTTACACACCGCCTTCGGCCTCGACGCCGAATAGGTGTGACGTCGGGCTGTGACAACAGGCGCTAAAAAAGGGCTGGGTCTCAGGGCCGACCATGGCGTACCGTTGTCGGCATGCGAGTAGGAATTGTTGGAGCCACCGGCCAAGTCGGGGGCGTCATGCGTCGATTGCTTGTCGAACGGGACTTCCCGGTCGACGAGTTGAGGCTCTTCGCCTCTGCTCGTTCCGCTGGTCGGAGAATCACCTGGCGTAACAGTGAGATCACCGTCGAGGATGCGGCCACCGCCGATTACGGCACTCTCGACATTGCTTTGTTCTCGGCCGGCGGGTCGACCTCCAAAGCGCTGGCCCCGACCGTGGCCGCTGCCGGCCCGGTCGTGATCGACAACTCGTCGGCCTGGCGGATGGACCCCGAGGTGCCACTGGTTGTTGCCGACGTCAACGATGAGGCCGCCGCCGATCGGCCGAAGGGCATCATCGCAAACCCAAACTGCACCACGATGGTCGCAATGCCTGTACTCAAGCCGTTGCACCTCGAAGCCGGCCTTTCCTCGCTGGTGGTTTCGACCTACCAGGCCACCTCTGGTGCTGGCCTTGCCGGGGTGGAGGAGTTGGCCCAGCAGATCGAGAAGGGCGGCGACGCCCGCGAGCTCACCCACGATGGCTCATCGATAGATCTCGGCCAGCCAGACTCCTTCGTCGAGCCGATCGCCTACAACGCCCTACCGTGGGCCGGCGACGGCGTCGACGACGGCCTGGGCGAGACCAGTGAGGAGCAGAAGCTCCGCTCTGAGAGTCGCAAGATCCTCGGTATTCCCGAGCTGGCGGTCTCCGGAATCTGCGTTCGCATTCCGGTGTTCACCGGGCACTCGCTTGCGATCAATGCCCGTTTCGAGCGCGAGATCAGTCCTGAGCGGGCCACTGAGCTCCTGTCCTCGGCGGCCGGCGTTGTGCTCGACGATGTGCCAACGCCGCTCAAGTCGGCCGGGATCGACGACTCGCTCGTCGGTCGGATCCGTCGTGATGAGACCGTCGACCACGGTCTGGCGCTGTTCATCAGCGGCGACAACCTTCGTAAGGGCGCGGCCCTCAACGCCATTCAGATCGCCGAACTGCTCGTCTGAGGGCCGCCGGTGCGATCCCGCTCTGCGCTGCTGCGATCGTTAGACCCCTAGGGCGGATCGGTGACGTAGCGATTGGCCGCGTCTTCCAACGACAGGCCCAGTTGGTTCGCCAGCGACGCCAGCCAGGCCAGCACATCGCCCAATTCGTGTAGCTGCTGATCCGGCGTTCCTTTGCGAACCGCTTGAGCCAGCTCGCCCATCTCCTCACATAGCCAGGCGACCGTTGGCGGGATACCCCGATCGCGGTCGGCCTCGCCGTAGAGCTCGTCCATGAGGTGTTGAAAGGCGACCAGTTCCATGGTCATCGAGGCTAGAGACGCAGGGCCCCGGTGACGCAAGGCTTGGTGGTGCAGAGCTTCAGGTGCCCAGAAGCTCATCGTCGCGATCCATCTGATCGCGCTCGTCGAGTAACCAACCGATCGTCTTGGTCAGAACGGTTGCCGCCGGACGGATGGCGAGGGGGTCGGCCAGGGGAGGGAGCGGCAGACGAAGCTGGCGGCGGGCCCAGCCTGGCAGAAGGCCGGTCGATGCTGCTCCGATGAGGCCGTAGGGCCCGCGCAAGATGAGCGGCACCGGCGGACGGAGGAGGAAACGAATCGCCTCCTTGGCCTGATCGTCGTAGGAGCATTCCGGACGAAAGGCTTCGAGTGTCTCAGCAAGCTCAGCCCGGTTCATCGGTAGGTCCTCGGCTCCGAGCCGACTACCGATCTGTGACATCTCGGCCACATAGGAATCGCGCTCGGTGTCGGTCAGCCTGCCGCTGCCGTAGCGATCGTAGGCAGCCAGGAAACTGTCGACTTCGGTCAGGTGAACCCAGGCCAGAAGATGGGGATCATTGGCTGAATAGGGACGGCCGTCGGGTGCGGTGCCCTCGACCCGGTCGTGGATCGAGCGGACCATGGCGATGAGCTGCTCGGCCGAAGCAGTGTTGCCGAACGTGGTGCCTCCGATGAAACGGCCGGTGCGGTGGAGGCGGCCCCAGGGGTCGTCGGTGTAGTCGGAGTGATCAGCAACCCCGGCCATGGCCAGCGGGTGCAGGGTCTGGAGCAGCAGCGCCCGCAGCCCTCCGATCAGCATCGACGACTCACCGTGGATCCGCCAGGCCACACTGCCGGGCCCGAACAGGCCTGGATCTTCGGCGTTTGCCATATTGGCTGGTGAGAGGCGTTCGTTGCCAACGATGGCGGTGCGCATGCGAACCCCGCCCTCTCGTCGCAGCATCGATACAACTTCGGTAATCACGTCTTGGTCACTCACCTTGGGTATTGGTACTTGACAACCAGAGTAGAAACTCCCGTCGGTCAACGAAGGGTCGGGCTGGAGGTTCTATCCTCTTCGGTCCCGCCAGGAACTCAAGTTCCGAACCTTGTTGGTCGATGTAGTTGCTTCGCCTCGCAAGCGGAATCGACCAGGGAGTCGCCACCATGCCCCTTCCCGTCCTCACACAGCACGCCGCGCCGTCACCCACCACAACCTCCTCACCAGCAGGCGCGCTGTCATCTGCGCTGCCATGTGAGACGTTGCTGTCGCCAAGCACGTCGCGAGTGTCGACGCCGCTCACGCCGCGCTGGGTTTCGTTTGTCGGCCTTGTTGCGTTCGCGTTGTTCGCGGCGACGGTTGTTGCCGCGCCGATAACGGCCGGTGAAGCGGCCGAGGTCAGGACCATGACCTTGCCCATTCACCCTGACCGGGTCGACGACGTCTACTGGAGCGACACCTTCGGTGCTCCCCGAAGCAGCGGTCGAAGCCACATCGGCGTTGACATGCTCGGCGAGAAGATGATCCCGCTGCTTGCCGTGCGCAGCGGTGAGATCACCTGGGGTCGCTTCGACAACTCCGGAGGAAGCATCCTTCGCTTCCGCGATGTCGACGGCTGGGAATACCAGTACATCCACTTCAACAACGATTCGCCAGGTACCGACAACGCGTCGGCAAGATGCACTGAGACGTTCAGCGCCCGTCTCTGTTCATCGATCGTGAACGGGCGTTTTGTCTCCGGCACGCGGGTGACCGAGGGGGAGATCATCGGCTATATGGGCGATGGTGGAAACGCGGAACACACGACCCCCCACTTGCACTTCGAGGTCTACAAGCCCTCGGGTTCACGTGTCGTGTCCATCAACCCGACCCCGTCGGTCGATGCCGCTCTCCGCAGGCTCAGCGAGTTACCCTCGAGGGTCCCGGCGCGGGTGGCCCCAGGTGCCGACGGCTTCGTCGAGCATCTATGGCACCAGCTGTTCGGCCGGTTTCCCTCGGCCGCCGAACGGGCCGTATTCTCAGCCGACGTCGCTTCCGACGGACTCTGGTCGGCCCTCGCCGACCGTCTCGATCAGAACTCGACCGCGGCCGCCATCGATCGTCTCTATCTCGCCTTCTTCGATCGCTATCCCGACGCCGAGGGAATCGCCTATTGGGTTCGGATACGAGGTTCGGGCCGCCGATCCGAAGACATCGCCGAATGGTTCGCCGAGTCCGACGAATTTGCGGGCCGCTACGCCGGTGTCGACTTCGACGCCTTCCTCGACCGCCTCTACACCAACGTGCTTGGCCGATCACCCGACGAGTCAGGGAAGGACTACTGGCTCGATCTGCTCAATCGGGGCGAAGTCAGCCGGGGCACCATCGTCGTGTACTTCACCGAGTCAGCCGAGCTGCGGGGGTTAACCAGCCATCGCAACGAACTGGTGGCTCTCGCCATGATCCACGACGGCACGGTGCCAACCGCGGCCGAGGTCGAGGCTTGGCGTCAGCTGCGAACAACGACGTCGCTCGAAGACGCCCTCTCCGCACGATTTGCGGGTTAAGGAGCCGAGCCGTTGGGCGAGCGACCCATGTGATCTGATGTCCTGGCCCGGCTTCGATCGGTTGTCAGGCTTGGAATTCGGGATCGACCGGCACCTTTGTTGCGTCGGCCAAAGCGTTGGTGGTCGACGCCAAAGCAACCACCGAGAGCAGCTCGCCATATCCGGTGTCGGTCAGCCCCTTGGCCTTCGCCGCCGCGGTGTGGGAGTGAACGCAGTAGTCGCAGCCGTTTGCGATCGAGACGGCCACATAAATCAGCTCCTTGGTCAGCGGGTCCAAGTCACCTTCGGCGCCCATGACCGTCTTGACGCGGTTCCAAACGTCGGCCAACACGTCTGGGGTGTTGGCCAGGGCCCGCCAGAAGTTGTTGATGAAGTCTGAGCCCCGGGTGGCACGGATGTCTGCGAACACGGCCTGAACCTCGGCTGAGGCTTCTTCGTCGGAAATCAAGGGAACGGTTGCCATCGGGCCGACGCTAGCCGCCAAACCCCGACCGGTCGGCAAGATCGCCAGGCCTCGGGCGACAGGCGCTTACGCGCTGAGAATCGTCACCCGGCCGGCGTCGGGGTCAATCTCCACCTTGGCGCCATCGGGAATCTGGCTCATCGCCCCACTGCAGCCGACCACGGCCGGGATGTTGAGTTCGCGGGCCATCACCGCGGCGTGGCAGAGAAGGCCCCCTTCCTGAACGACCACACCGCCGGCGATCGAAAGCACGGCGTTGAAAGATGGAGCCGTCCAGGGGGCAACCAACACGTCGCCTGGTTGCATCTGTTCTATGGCCCGAACCGGATCGTCGGCCAGGCGAGCGATGCCGCGATAGGTCTTTGATCCGATCCCGAGCCCCGACAGTGCACCGCCGGTTTCGCCTTTTGCCTGCGTGTTGGTCGACGGGTCCTGGCCATGCCCGGCTGCCGATGAACCGTCGACTGTGCCGGTCTCGGGGTCGATCATGGTCACCGCAGCCATGACGATTCCCATCACCCGCTGCATGGCTGGAGGAAGCGGTGACAGATCCGGATCGGTTGGAGGAGGTCCAAGCAGGTCGGGGGAGACGAGGCCCGCCTCCCACCGTCGGTGGTCGGCCCTGGCCGCGATCTCCGTCGCGCTTGGCGACTCCGATCCGTTGAGGGCGAGGGCCAGCTCCTCGATGTCGAGTTCGAAGACGTCGTCGGGCGCGGCGATGCGTCCGCGCTCGTGCAGTCGTGAGGCGGCCTCGAGGTAGGCCCGACGGGTGAGGCCTGCCGGCCAGGCCCAGGTCAACGGTCCGTTGTCGTCGCGAACGCCGTAGCCCTCGCGGGCTGCAGACAACAATCGATCGAACAGCTCGTGGTCGTCGGCTTTGGCCCGCAGCCCGGCCTCGGCTGCTTCGAGTCCGGGATCTTCAAGATCGTTGGCAGCGGCGGTCTGGTCTAGCGCACCCGCCTTGACGATGGAGACGATGGCGCCGGGCAGCTCGTGAAGGGTGAGACCAGCGATGTCGTAGTCGGACACGAGGCGCCAGCCGAAGACGTCGAGGTAGGCGTCGAGCGCCTCGGCCGCTTCAGCGATCGAGCGAATGTCGTCGACGGAGTTGATCGATGTCGGGTCTATGCCACCGCTACGGAGCGCATCGGCGATGATCCGGCCGTGCCTGGCGGCATCGGTAGTGGCAGGTGATGACCCCTTCAGCAGGCTCATGACCTCGGTCGTGTCGAGGCCCCAGGCTGTGGCGTGGGCCAGGAGGTCACCGATTGGCCCCAGGTCGTTGCCGTGGAGTTGGTGGTGGCGGTGCCAACCCTCAACCAGACGGACGTCGAGCAGGCTGAGATGTTCGGCCAGCTCTCTGTCGTCAAACCGATCGAGCGCCACGGCCTGAAGTGCGGCGTTTCGTTCGATCCACTCGAACCGCTCCGAGGACATCCAGCTTCGAACATCGTCGAGGAAGCTTTCCTCTTCGAGGGCTCGGGCCGCCACTCTTTCTCGCCGACGGAATTCCGGGTGAATCCGGGCCAGCGACCACACCAACGGGTTTGGGGGCACCTTGCCTTTGTCGAGGTTCGGGGCGAACAGTGGAACGAGCCGCCGATAGAGGGCCCCGTTCACGAACTGTAGATCCAAGGTTCCGACCGGAGCGCCGTAGTCGGCCATCACCTTCTGGTATGCCACCTTGGTGTGTTCCGACACGATGCGGCGGTACAGGGGGGTCGGGCTCTTGGAAGCATGGGACCGGTCGCAGATCCATGAACCGGCCCCCGGCGGCTCCCAAACGGCCGTTCGTTGTCCGGCGATTGAACCCTCGTCGGTCGTGGTTCGGGCGGTCGTGGCATCGTCGCTCATGATGACTCTCCAGTCTCTGGCGATGTGGCTGGTGTCGGCGGGGTGGCGGGTGTGGAGCCGCCGTGCTCGCCCAGGATCAGCCCCATGAGCCGGGTGGCGAGGCTGGCCGCTCCTTCTGGGCTGTGGCCCATGCGGTCCACCAGTTCGAGGAACATCGACGACGAGCCAACGGCGATGATCAGGTCGACGGTTTCGTCGTCAATCGCGCCGCCAGCTGCGGCGCGCACGGTTGTACGGGAGTCCGAGAGCCTTCTGGCACGGAGCGCTCGGCCTGCCGGAGTGGCATGTTCGGCCAAGACCGCCGGTAGCTCGTCGGCGAAGTCGAGCCAGAGGGACTTCAGATAGGTATCGAAGTTGTCGACACTGACTCGCGACTGCAGCCGATCGGCCACTCGGTTGTTGAAGAAGTTGGCTCCCGCAGTTTGCAGCTCGTCCTTGGTTGGGAAATAGCGGTAGACGGTACGGACCGAGAGGCCCGCCCGTTCGGCAACCATCGGCATCGAGATGCTGACGGTGTTCTCGTCATGGCTCAGTTCGAGGAAGGCGCCAAGGATCGACGCTCGGGTGGCCTCTTGTTGGCGGGAGCGCAATGAATTGATGTCATGATTCATGACACATAGGCATGAATCATGTCAAGTGGCGTTGGTCACGCGGTCGAGAAAACGAAAGAACACCTTGCCGGACAGGCAAGGTGTTCTGTTGGTTCTTCAACTGTGGTCGGGTTGGGGAGATTTGAACTCCCGACCTCCTCGTCCCGAACGAGGCGCGCTACCAACCTGCGCTACAACCCGTTTTCAGGCTCCGAATACTACCTGCCCTGGCCGCTTACCCGTCTTGATTTCCACAAACCGATGATCCGATCGAGCACGATCGTTTCGTCAGCTGTTTGCGGCAACGCCTTCAAAGCTGGTCTCGCCCGTCATGAGATCGGTGGTCAGCCTGCGGAGGCGTAGTGAGTCGATCGGTTTGATCAGCCAACCCTCGGCCGCCGCCTCCTGGGCCAGGAACACATCAACCGATCGGTCGAGAAGGAGGGCGACCGGTATGTCCGGCAGACGATCGAAGCCCTGCTCCTGCTTGATGGCCAGACAGGTGGCGATGCCGCCCATGTTGCCGATCTGTAGGTCGAGGATTACAAGATCGGGACTCTTTTGACGGCAGGCCGGCAGTACATCGGCCCCGGCCTTGACCCTAAGTACATCGGTGTCGTCGCTGGCCAATGCAGCATCAACGTCGTTGAATAGTTCGTCAGAATCGGTCGCGAGCAGGACAATCGTCACCCTGGCGATGCTACAGCGGTGTTGCGGTAGCACCGCCCGCTTGACCGCTACCATCCGGCGGTCGGTATCGTACCGGTGGTCGAGTTGGCCCTTGGAACGGCCAGGCCGACGGGGGCCGGACGCCCCCCGGAGCTCCGCCAGGCTCCCCCGATAGAAGGATTGGGCTTTGCTCGAGATACACATCGAAGAGACCGACACCTACACGCTGTGCCGACCATCGGGTGAGCTTGACGCCTACACGGTTGGCACCTTTCGCGAGGCGCTCTCCCGCCTTGCCGGAAAGAGTCAGCTGCTGATCGACCTGTCGGAGGTTCCATTCATGGATTCAGCCGGCCTCGGGGCCCTCATCGGGGGCATCCGTCGAGCTCGTGAGGCTGATGGTGCTGTGGCTGTGGCTTGCTCCCGTCCCGCACTGACCCGCCTACTGCACACCACCGGTTTCGACCGGATCGTGCCGGTCACCGAGTCGATCGAGGATGCCGAAGATGCGCTCGCCGACGAGGCAGCGGCTCAGTCTGAGAGCTGAGCCTCCCGGGAGCTGACAACCAGCTCCTCGGCCAAGGTGACCAGATCGTCGATCATCTTGATCGGCGCCTGACGCTCCGGGACTTGCAGTACCTTCGCACCGTCGCTTCGGTTTCCGGTGGTGTCGGCAAGCTCGTCGATGAGTGCTCGTTCGCGGCGTCCGAGTTCGGCCAGCTGCTCTCGGTTTGTTTCGAGCACCGTCCGATCGGCCTTGCGGCCGCCGGTGATGGTGTCTGCCTCGATGTCAGCGAAGGGGGTCAGCCGATTGACAACCACAATGTCGACGGTCTTGTTGCGGCGTTCGAGATTGTGGCGGATCCACCTGGCCTCGCGGATCGGCTCCTGGCGAGCGGTTGTGATCAGGGCGTACTGGCAGGCCGGGCCGTCGAGCAGGGCCGCGGTTTCGACCGCTCGCTGACGGAAGCCCTCGTCGAGCCCATCGAGATCGGCAAAGAGTCTGATGACATCGTCAACCAATTCAGCGCCAACCAGCTTGGCCGTCATCCGCACAACGAGCTGGGCTGCGGCGTTGATCGAACGGACGAGTCCACGCCGCGGGGCCAGTACTGCCTTGTAGAAGCGATTGTCGACGAAGTTGGTTAGCCGTCGGGGGCTGTCGAGGAAATCGACGGCGTGTCGTGACGGCGGCGTGTCGATGACAACCAGGTCGTAGCGGTCGTCGTTGTGAAGCTCATGCAGGCGCTCGGCCGCCATGTACTCGTTCATCCCTGACAGCGACTCAGTAATCGTGGTGAACAGGGGATTGGTAAGCACCCGCTCGGCCTGGGCGGCCCCACCATGCCGTCGGATCACCTCGGTCAGCGTCTGGGCCGGATTCAGCATGGCGGCCCAAAGCTCGCCGCTCCAGGGGCCGGCAACCAGCTTTGGTTCGTTCCCGAGTTCGCTTCCCCCGCCGAGGCCGTGGCCCCGCGCCCGCTCAAGGCCGAGCGTGTCTGCCAGCCGGTGTGCCGGGTCGATGGTGAGCACAACCACCCGTTTGCCCGCCATCGCCCCGGCGATGGCGGTGGCGGCCGCGATCGTGGTTTTGCCAACGCCACCCGGGCCGAGGCAGACCACCAACGACTGATCGTCTTCGATCATGGCGAGCCGCCGACCAGTTGCTCGGCCAAGGCTTCAGCCAGGGTGTCGATCTCGGAGCGGCCGATCGCCGTGGTGAACAGGAACGGCAACTCGACCTGCGGGAGGGGAAGCTCGCAGCCAAGCCTGTCGATTTCACTGCGTTGACTATCGATCCGATCGAGTCGATATCGGGCCGCTGATTCAGCACCACCCGTCTCGCCCCGTCGCTCCAACGCGGCGTCGAGGCCGTCGATGTCCGGCCACCGGCCGTTGATGACGAGCGGTCCGAGCTGGATGCCGATGTGGTCCTCGAGGCTGTAGGCCGTTTCCACCACCTCGGTAACCGGCGCCTCCTCGGGCACCGTCACCAGGATGACCTGGCAGCGGGTCTCATCGCCGAACATCTCAAGTACCAGATCGGCCTGGTTGCGGACCGGACCCGAACTTGTCGATTCCGAAAGCCCGAGCGGAGCCTGAAGGAAGGTCACGGCGTGTCCGGCGGCGGGGGCGTCGACGATGATCAGATCATGCTCGGCCCGCTGTTCAAGCTGGCGGATCTTGCCGAGGGCAAGCAGATCGCGAATGCCAGGAGCGGCGGTGGCGATCACCTCGACGGCGCTGCTCCGGGCCAGTCGGTTGCTGATGCGGGTCAACCCACTGGTTTCGAGGTATTCCTGCAGGGCCCGATCGGGTGTGATCTGCCGCCCGTGGATCGCTCCACCGTCTTCGATGTGATCGAGGGTTGCGGTCTCGTACGGCAATTCGTCCAGTCCGAACGGCGATCCGAGGTTGCTGTGGCCCTCGAGTTCAACAAGCAGGACATCGGAGCCGGCCCGAGCTGCCGCGACGCCAAGAGTTGCCCCTACCGTTGTCTTCCCAACTCCGCCTTTGCCGGCGACGATGAGGACCCGCGATGAAGCGAAGAAGTCAACAAGTGTCACTAACCCGGAGACTAGCCCGCCTGGTGCTTGTCGCCTTCGCCCTGCTGTTCATGATGGCGGGAACCGTCTCGGCCTTTGTGTCGCCTGCGGCGGCCCAGGGCAGTGGGTTGGATGGCGGTGAGTTGGAGGCCTGCCCAGCAGATCTCGAGGAGATCGCAGCGTCGGATTCGGTGGTGCACGTGGCCAAGGTGGCCGGCCTGATCGACCCGGTTGTGAAGTCCTATCTCCTGGATCAGCTTGAAAGAGCTGAGGAACAAGACGTTCTGGCCCTGGTCATCTGGTTGAACAGCAGCGGATCGGTTCTCGACGAAGACGAGTACATCGATCTTGTCACTCGATTGAGGGAATCGCCGGTGTCGATCGTGATCTGGGTCGGTCAGAGCGGTGGTACCGCTACCGGAGGAGCAGCCGAACTGATCGGCATCGCCGACCTTGTTGGCGTTACCGCTGGCTCAACCATCGGCAAGACCGGCCCGGCCCGGCTTCCCTCCAGCTTCCCCCCTGCCTTCGGCGACGCTACCGAGCGGTTGGAAACGGCGACCATCAGCGCCGATGAAGCCGTGCAACTCGGCATTTCGGTAGGTCCTCTGAGCGATGTGAGCACGATCGGGCCCTTCCTGACCCTCATTCCCGGCTACGAGGTGATTCGGTGTCAGGACGAGAGTCTCATTCCTGCCGGGGGTTCTGGTGATAGCGACGATGAGGTCGTGTCCGACAACAGCGGAGCCGTCGCTCCGACCGGCCTGCGCACCATCTCGGTGACCCAAAACGAACTATCCGGCCTGCCGATCACAGCCCAGCTCTTCCACACGGTGGCGAGCCCCGAAGTGGCCTACCTGCTCTTCGCCCTTGGCCTTGGCCTGCTGCTCTTCGAGCTGTACACCGCCGGCGTTGGGGTCGCCGGCGTGGTCGGCGCCGTTCTTCTCGGTCTCGGTTGCTACGGTCTCGCGGCGTTGCCGACCCGGTGGTGGGGGATCGGTCTGTTGATCGTTTCGTTGATGTTGATAGCGATCGATGTCCAGACCAACGTTCCTCGGTTCTACACCGCTGCTGGCCTGGGAGCCTTCATTGTGGGCACCTTCACGCTCTATGACGGCATATCGATGTCGTTGGTGACGATCATTTCGGGAATTGTTGGAGCCTTCCTCTACGCCTACACCGGCATGCCGTCCATGGTCAGGACACGTTTCTCAACGCCGACCATTGGCAGGCAGTGGATGATCGGCGAGCTGGGTGAGGCCGTCACCGACGTCTCGCCGGAGGGAACGATTCGCATTCGTGAGGTCGCCTGGAAGGCCATCACCAACCGGGCGACACCGGTCAAGGCCGGCGACACGGTCCGTGTTGTTGGCCTCGATCGCCTGGTACTGGAGATCGAGCCTGAAGAAGGCGGAGCCAAGGACTATCGACAACGTTGATGCCTCAACCCTTGTTTGGGGCGATTTTGCGAAATAAGGTTCGCTTCGAACAAGGGGGAAGTGAACATGAAGACCCAGACTCCATGAGTCTCCAGGAGGTTGAACTGCTCTGGCAGCATCAGGCGGCTTGCCGTGGCCCTAACCAGGCCATCTTTTTTCCGCCAGGTCAACAGGAGAGACGTTCAGAAAAAAGGCATCGTGAACTGCGCGCCAAGGAGATTTGCTCGTCATGCCCGGTCGAAGCGAAGTGCCGGACCTATGCCATCGAAATACGTGAACAGCACGGCATCTGGGGCGGTTTGACCGAGGGGGAACGTCGCCTAGCCGGCGGCTGGTAAGCGAGGTCCTGCGATTCGCAGATCGTCACGGCGTCGGGTGACGCCGGTCTGATCCAGATGCGCTAGCAGCGGTAGGACGTACTTTCGCGTCGTACCAAGGGCGTCGCGTGCCTCGGCAACCGTAAAGCCCTCGGCGTTCGCCGCGAGGAGGGCTGCCATTCTTCGTGATGCCTCGGCGATGGCGCCTGCTCCGAAATAGACCCCTTCGGACTCGACGACGGTTCCTCGTCGCACGAGCTCGCGTACCTCGGCTCGATCAAACCCGTCGGCTCCAGGCGGATTGAAGGGATCGGCTTCGAGGGCCATCACCCAGGCGTGGTCGGCCAGGGGATCGACGGCCTCACCGAGCGTGGCCCGGCCGACCTCAACAGAGGCATCCTCGATCAATTCGATGACGGCCCGCTCCTGGTCGGAGAGAGCGGCCAGGTCGAGGCCAAGAGGGCCGGCGTGCTCGATACGACTTCGAACGTCGTCGACGGTGGCGGTCAGGGACTCAGGAGCGACCACCCATCGGCCGACCGATGGCTCAACGACGGCTCCGGTGAGGCGGGCCAGTTGATCGACGTCGACCCAGCCTCTTTCGGCAACCACCCGATCGATCGAGCGGTCTGGCTCGGCGGTCGAGGCAGGCAGTACCGGTTCGACATCGAGAACCTGACCGCCGCCGACCGTCTCCTCCCGGCCGCTTTCGCGAAGTACGAATCGATCACCGGGGAGCAGCGGAATCGGAGCCGAAAGATAGAGGCGGACGGCACCGGTGTCGCCGGGAACGAGTTCCGACCGGCCGAGCACCCGGACCCGGGCCGGAAACGCCCCTGAGCCGATGTAGGCGACGTAGGCCCCTCGTTTCGACACGGGATGGTCGAGACCGGGCAGCACCGTCAGCTCGGCATCGAAGATGTTCGAGTGGTGCCAGGCGTCGGCCTCGACCAGCACGTAGCCCCGACCGAGGTCGTTGTGGCTGACGCCGGTCAGGTTCACGGCTGCCCGATTACCGGCCTCGATGCGTTCGGTGCTGCGGTGGTGGCTTTGCAGGCTGCGGACCCGGGCCACCTTCTCACCGGGCACGATCATGACCTCATCGCCGGCACTCAGAGTGCCTCCGACGATGGTTCCGGTGACCACGGTTCCCGCTCCAGCCGGGGCAAAGGCTCGATCGACCCACAGACGAGGTGTCGACGTGGCGTCTCGAACCGGTAGGTCATCGACCAGAGTGTCGAGGGCCAACCGCAGCTCATCGATGCCGAGCCCCTCGGTGGCCGAAACGCCAAGTACCGGGGCACCTTCGAGGAAGGTTCCTTCCACATGCTCCTCAACGTCGAGTTCGGCCAGCGCATAGAGGTCGTCGTCGACCTGATCGATCTTGGTCAGCACCACGATGCCCTGCTCGATACCGAGCAGGGAGAGAATCCGTAGATGTTCCTCGGATTGGGGTTTCCAGCCCTCGACCGCCGAGACAACGAACAGGCAGGCATCGACCGCCCCGACACCGGCCAGCATGTTGCGGATGAAACGGATGTGGCCGGGCACATCGATGAACGACAGTTCTCGGCCTGAAGGTAGGTCCATCGAGGCGAAGCCGAGGTCGATCGTTAGGCCTCGGCTCTTCTCCTCTTCCCAGCGGTCGGGATCGGTTCCCGTTAGCCGGAGGACAAGTGTTGACTTGCCGTGGTCGACATGGCCTGCGGTGGCGATGACGGTCATGGCGAACCGATCGTCTTCAGCGCTTCGCCGATCTCGGCGTCATCTTCAGGGTCGACGGTCCGTAGATCGATGACCGTCCCCGCATCGTCGACTCGGGCCACGATCGGTCGATCGCGTTCGCGCAGCTCCGTCGTTCGGTCGCCTACGATGCGGAGCCCGATGCTCGGCATCGAGACCATTGGCAGCGTGCCGCCGCCGGGAACGGCTTCGGTCTCGATCACGGTCGCCGACGGCGCGATGGCGGCAAGGGCCTCGGCCCGGCCACGGAGCTCATCGAGCTCGACCGTTGCCATTCGCCAGAAGGCGATCGCGTTCCCGTCACGGTTCAAATACGCCAGCGCCGTCTCCTGGAGAGCGGAGAGCACCAACCCTCCCGGCCGGAGCGCCCGAGCAAGCGGATGCCTGGAACAGGCCTTAACCAGATCGCGGCGACCGGCGATGATCCCGGCTTGTGGGCCGCCGAAGAGCTTGTCACCGCTGAACATGATGAGATCGGCTCCCGCCTCCAGTGTCTGACGGGCCGCAGGTTCACCTTCGAGCCATCGTGGTGGTTGGCCGTTGAGCCAGGGGCAGGTCGAGTCGAGCAGACCAGACCCGATGTCGGCCATCACCATCACGTCGAGGTTGGTCAATTGCGCCACCGAGGTTTCCTCGACGAAGCCGATGATTCGATAGTTCGACTGGTGGATCTTGAGCGCGGCAACCGCATCGTGTTGCTCTACTGCGGTTCGGTAGTCGGCAAGCCGAGTGCGATTGGTCGTGCCGACCTCGACCAGGCGAGCTCCCGACTGAGCCATGACGTCTGGGACCCGGAACGCACCCCCGATCTCGACGAGTTCACCCCTGCTGACGGCAACGCCCGCATCTGGGCCGAGGGCGGCCAGAGCAAGCAACACGGCGCTGGCGCAATTGTTGACGACCATCGCCGCCTCTGCCCCGGCCGCCGTCGCCAGGAGGTCACCGACCGCGGCCTGGCGGCTCCCTCTGCTGCCGGTGGTGAGATCGAGTTCAAGGTTGGTGTAGGCGGCGGCAGTGGAATGGGCAACCGGAGCCCGTCCCAGGTTGGTATGCAGAAGCACGCCGGTGGCGTTCAGAACCGGGATCAGCATCCGTCGTTGCCTGGCTCGGGCCATGGCCTCGGCCTCATCGACTCGTTTGGTTCGAATGGCCTCTCGGGCCACCTCGACCGAGAGCGGATGGGGAAGCCCAACCGGACTGATGGTTCGGGCCAATTGGTCTACCGATGGTGGACGGTCAACGTTGGGGTTCGACACTGCCATGGACCTTACCTGAGACACCAAAAACCGCTCAGGTCGGGCCTGAGCGCTCCGCCGATAGACTGGGATGTAGATGTTTTCCCGAGGCGCACTCGCTGCTTTCGCTGTCATTTTGGCGGAGTTTGTGGTCCTCGGCCTCGTTGTTCGGGCCGTGGGGCTTCTTCCTGTCGTTTTGGCTTCGCTGATTGCCGCCGCTCTTGGAACACTCATTGTTCGTCGGCAAATTCCCGCCCTCGTCTCCAGCGGCCGGGACTTCCTATCGTCGTTTGGCCTCGCTGCCGACGACTCCGATTCGATGGGGTCGGAGGCCACTACCGATCGCGCCCTCCTCATCGGCGCCGGCGTCATGCTGATACTCCCCGGTCTGTTGACCGGCATCATTGGGGCCGCACTGCTTCTTCCGCCAATCCGCACCCTGGCCGCGGGCTTCGCCCGCCGTCGGCTGGTGCGGTTCGTCCCATCCGGGCTTGTAATGCCGTTTCCCGTCTACGGCATGAACTCTCAACGGCGAGGCTCATCGCGGGCCGATGTCGTGGATGTGGACGTTGTCAGAGACGACATGTCCCAGCCGACTCCACCAGAGTTGAACTGAGTACCAATGAGGAGATCTTCATCCCGATGATCGAAGAACCAGCACCACTCCCGCCTATCACCCCTGGCGTGGCACGAGCCCTTAGCCCCTTGGTCCGGCGTATTGCCTGTGCCGATGAAAACGGGGATCCAGGGCTAAACACCTATCTCGTAGGGATCGATGAGATCGTGATCATCGACCCGGGCCCCATGGACACCGCTCACCTCGATGTGCTGTGTGGATGCGGTGGCGATCGGATTCGCTGGATCGTGCTGACCGACACCAGTGAGGACTATTCCGCCGGTGCGATGCAGCTCAAGGAGCGCACCGGGGCGGAGCTGGTTGCCCCCGCAGGCTTCGATGGAGCCGACGAGGTACTTGGCGACGGTTACAAGATCGACGCCACCGAATTCCGTATCACGGCGGTGGCCATCAACGACGGTGCCGACGGCATGTATTCGTTCGTGCTCGAGCAGGAACGGACCTTGCTGAGCGGCGACCACTGCGACGACGGTGTTCCAAAAAAGCTACCGGCCAAGATCAAGTCGTTTCGCATCAAGTCGATCGCTCCCGGTCATGGCCAGTACATCGAGAACGCCAAGTCGGTTCTCAGCGCCTGACGCAGCGCAGGGCCCACCATTACGGTGGCCCTCATGGTCGATTTCACCGAAGAGCTGAATGTCGAACGCCTGAACGATCTCAACGAGATCATTAGGGCTCGGCGAAGCGTTCGCAGCTTCGAGCCGGGTCGAAGCGTTGATCGTAGTGTTCTGCTCGGCATTGCGGATGCAGGTCGATGGGCCCCATCGGGCGCGAACACACAGCCGTGGGAAATCTGCATCGTCGACGAGCCTGATGCGGTTGCTAGAACGGCGAAGGTGCTCGCCGCTCAAGCCGATCGGTTGAACGAACACTGCAAGGGATTCCCTCACGTGCACAAGAAACACTGGGTGCACGACGCTGTCGCCATCTTCCTGCTGTTCGTCGACACCCGCTGGTCGGATGCATACCCGACCGCCAACGACGCCGAGATCGACAAGAACGAGTACGCCAGGAACCGGGAAAACATCCTTCTGGTATCGGTTGGGGCGGCTGCCCAGAACATCCAGCTTGCCACCAGCGCGGTTGGGCTCACATCGGCCTGGCTTTCCGGGGGTGGTGAGCCCCAGGCGGCCCACGAGCTTCAACAGGCGCTGGGATTCCCCGATACTCATGTCCCGTTTGCGGCCGTGCCGGTTGGTAGGCCCCATCGCCGCTCGGATAGCCGCTGGCGGCGAGATCTTGAGGCTTCAGTGCACTGGAACGGTGCTGACCCGTCGCTCCTGCGCGACCGCGGTCAGATCGATCGTTACATCGCCAAGGAGCGCCGCGACTCGATCTACCGCGATGCTGATACCAGGGATGCTCTGATCAACCAGGGTGGTACCGACGAAACCGAGATCGACCCGATCGACGACGGCACACACGGCGAGTGATCGAGTTCCAGCCAAAACGGCAAACGTGGATCCCAACGGATCCACGTTTGCCACTATCTAGATTGTCGCCTGAGTCTTGATCAGGAGAACGACTGGCCGCAACCGCAGGTGCGTTGGGCGTTTGGATTGTCGATCGAGAAGCCGGTCTGTTGGAGCCCGTCTTTGTAATCGAGGGTTGCACCGACCAGTAGCTGGGCGCTCGTGGGATCGACGACGACCCTCACGCCACAGTGTTCGATCGCTTCATCATCGTTGGCGACTTCGCCGTCGAAGAACATCTCATAGCTGAATCCTGAGCAGCCACCGGGTCGTACTGCTACTCGCAATGCCAGTGCTGCATCATCTTCTTGGTCGAGGAGCTCCTTGACCTTGGTTGCCGCTTCATCTGTGACTGTGATCACGGTTACCTCCTGGGGCCTTCCATTCTAGCCCCGGGGGGTAACACCAGACACACTCGGGTGTTGGCCGTACCCTCTAGGCTGAACATCATGGTTGATCTACAGAACGGGTCAACGACGGACTCGCAGAATGCCGAGCTTCCGACCGAGGCCGATGTGATGGGTGTCTTGCGGGGCGTCATCGATCCGGAATTGGGTTCGAACATCGTCGAGCTCGGTATGGCCAAGGGGGCCAAGATCGACGCGGCCGGTTCCGTGGTCGTCAAGATTGCCCTCACCACCTCGGGATGCCCGCTTAGGGCCCAGATCCAGCGTGACACCAAGGCCAGAATCGAGTCGCTGCCCGGAGTCAGCGCGGTCAAGATCGATTGGACGGAACTGACCGCCGAGGAGAAATCGGCGACCATGGCCGTGGCCCGTAAGAACGCGGTCGAGTCGGCTCCAGACACGGCCATTCCCGCCACGGCCAAGGTGTTGGCCATAGCCTCCGGCAAGGGCGGGGTCGGCAAGTCGTCGGTCACGGTGAACC
Organism: Phascolosoma agassizii; assembly: GCA_035593235.1. Taxonomy (NCBI): domain Eukaryota; kingdom Metazoa; phylum Annelida; class Sipuncula; order Phascolosomatiformes; family Phascolosomatidae; genus Phascolosoma; species Phascolosoma agassizii. Next base: position 506,173 of record JAVJHY010000023.1, read on the forward strand.
TGGCGGTTGCGCTGGCTGTCAACGGGTTCCGTGTCGGCATCATCGATGCCGACATCTGGGGTTTCTCGGTGCCGCGCATGCTTGGGCTCGACGGCCGGCTCGAGGCCGAAGCAATCGACGGCCGGGAAAGGCCGACGATCGTGCCCCACACCATGAAGGTCGGCGAGGGTCGCCTCGATGTGGTCTCCATGGGCTTTCTGGTCGAAGACGAGGAGTCAGCCCTGTTGTGGCGGGGACTGATGCTCAACCGCGCGGTCCAGCATTTCCTCGAAGACGTTTCGTGGAACGACGATCTCGACTACATCATGATCGACATGCCGCCGGGAACGGGCGACGTCGCCATGGGGCTTGCCCGGATGTTGCCCCGGGCCGAACTCATCGTTGTCACCACCCCGGCCACCGGCGCCCAAAAAGTGGCGGCAAGGGCTGTAACCATGGCTCGCAAGTCGTATCTGCGGGTCGCAGGGGTGATTGAGAACATGTCGGCGTTCGTCGCCCCCGATGGCACGGCCTATCCCTTGTTCGGCCAGGGAGGTGGAGTGGCGTTGGCCAACGAGGCCGGTGTGCCCCTGATCGGCTCGATCCCGTTGGAACCGGCAGTTTCGACCGGCGGTGACGAAGGATCCCCTGTCGCTCTAGGCATCGGCCCCGCGGCCGACGCGTTCAAGGCGATCGCCGAGCGCATTTCGACCGATATTGCACCCCCGGTCGAAATGGCTGGCTGTACGGCCCGGATGCTCGATCTGGCTGCGGAAGCTCTGGAAGCCTTCGATGCCGCAAGTGCGGCCGCCGGCGACGGGGCTAAGCCTTAGGAGCGCCCGATCGCTCGATGGTGATCGTGTCTTCCATGAAGCGGGATGACGGTACGAGGATTCGCCTTCCGTCGGTGGTGTCGAGTTCCACTGCGGTTGGGTGAACCGAGATCACGATGCCGCTGATCGAATCCAGGGCCACGGTGTCTCCTTCGGAGAACAAACGCCGTAGGACCCGGGTGGATGCCACCTCGGAGGCGACATGGCGGCCGCCGAGGGCGACAAGAAGCATTAGGGCGCCGGCAACACCGAAGAAGATGGAGGCGACACCGAGGTTGATGACGGTCGTGTCGAAACCGAGCTGACGGACAGCAAGCAGAACGGCCAGCGCGATGATGGTTGTTCGTACGATCGACTGGGTTTGGCGCTGAACACCTGTTGGCAATCGGGCCAGAGCAGGAGCCAGAGCAGCTTGGGCGAACGATGACAATACATTGGCAACGATCACGATGATCGCGGCCGACAGCAGCCGGGGGATAAAATCGATGACGTCGCGTGGCAGCTGGTCGAGAGCTGCCGGTGAGACGACGCCAAGTGCCGTTATCAGGCCGATGACGACGAAGGTCCACATGGCGAGGCTCGAAAGAGCGGTGGCGGCCATGCGGATCGGTTCGGGTCGATTGGGACCGCCGACGACTGTGGTCACGATACGAGCGGCGATGATGCCGATCAGAATCCCGCCAACGATGGCGGCGGCAACAATGATCCATTCAGTCGTTGTCATTTCGGTCCTCAATTAGGAGCAAACGCGAAGTTTCGATTCCGGCGCCGAACAGGTCGGCAACCACATCAATGAACTGCCGCGACGACAACTTGGCTGTCACGGCCAATTCCAAACGCTCGGAGAGGTCGGCCGGCGGAGCCAGAACCTCAGCCAGGGCATCACCAATACTCAACTCTGAGTCAGACCCTAGGCCTTCCAGCGTGGATGCGCAGCGCTGGCAGGTGCCAACGTGGAGATCGACAGCAGAGTCGATGCTCTCGCCATCGAGCCAGCCTTGTAGGGTGCCCTTGTTCGGGTGACGGAATCTCATGACCATTCTCGCAAGGCCGAACCCAGCTTCCGCCGAGACCGTAGGAGTCTCGTCTTGACGGTTGGGAGTGGAACTTCGAGCACGTCAGCTATCTCGTCGTAGGAGAGCCCCTCGAGTTCGCGTAACACCACGATACTGCGCGAGAGGTCATCGAGTTCGTCAAGAGCGGCGATGAATTCGTTGACTACGACACCGCTCTGCACCCGGTTCTCGACCGACCGCTCCGGGACGCCTACTTGATCTGGCATTTCGTGAGGGTCAATAACGACCGCTCGTCGGCCGCGCAGTGTCGAAATGGCCGTGTTGTGAGCGATGCGCAGCACCCAGCTGCGGATCGAGGTGTCTGAACGCAGGCTTGGTAACGCCAGCCAGGCCTTGACCATCGTGTCTTGAGCTATGTCTTCGGCGAGGGCGTTGTCGCGAACAATCGATAGAGCGAGACGATAGACAGCATCACCGTGATCGACCACTAGGCGATGAAGGTCATCTGGGTCGTTCTGGCCAGGAGCATCAGCGGTCATCCCGACCCCAGAACCGGTGCGCGCCGAACTACCGGTTGTCATCCTCACCCCGATCGGGTGGGGTGCCCGTATGACCGGGCTGAGGTGTAGCTGATTGAGCACTTCTGCACATGGACGTCTGAGACCATAGATCAGTGCGCTTGCTGTCAAGAACTTTCGTGAAGGAATTCGCGACCAAAGTTGTGCTAACGCCGTCCTCTATGGCGTGAAACCAACTAACAAGGGAGCTAAATGATGCTCGCACAGGAGTCATCGTTCGATTGGCGGGGGCCTCTTGAGGACACATTGGGGGTGGTGACCGACTTCGTGCCGAAGCTGTTGCTGTTTCTGGCGATCCTCTTGATCGGCCTCTTCGTCGCTAAGTGGATCCGGCGGATCATCCATAAGGTGCTGACGAAGGTTCGCTTCGATCAGTACATCGACAAGGCCGGAATCGGCGGACCGCTCGAACGAGCGGGGTTTGCCGACAGTGGCCGGTTCCTTGCCCAGATCATCTATTACCTCATTGTGTTGATGGTTCTGCAGATGGCATTCAACGTCTTCGGCGATAATCCGATCACCGACGCGCTCGAAGGCTTGGTGGCCTGGCTACCCAAGCTCATCGTCGCCATCGTGCTCGTGATCATCGGCGGTCTCGTAGCCAATGTGGTCGGCGATCTCGTTCGAGGCGCCACCGCTGGACAGGCCTATGGTGCCTTCGTCACTCGTGTGGCCACCATCGGCGTCTGGCTGTTCTTCGGCTTGGCCGCACTCGACCAGATCGAGATCGGTGCCGACCTCGTCGACACTCTGACCACGACGATCTTCGCAAGCCTTGGTGCAATCCTCATCATCAAATACGGCGTCGGTGGCATCTGGGCCGCTCGCGATCGGTTCTGGCCGAACGTGTACGACAGCCTGTCTGGTGACCGCAGCGCCACTATCGATGACCGCAGCGCTACTACTACCGCTACTCCGGCTCCGGCCCCAGAGCGTCGGGCGTAGCACAACAAGGTTTCCGGGGGGTTCCCTCACCTCCTGGAAAGCGGAGTGGGCCGGGTGGGCGATCCGGCTTCCACTCCTGGTGTGGGGTCTGCTCCCAATGGGAGCAGAACCCGCCGACCGAGCCGCTCTAGTTGGCTCGGACATTCGGGAGGGGAGCAGGACCGGCAGGGCGATGCGGTCTTGCTCCACTCCCGTTCTCAACGGCTTCCAAAGCGAGTCGGCGACGGCCAGGCACCGGGAGGGTCACAGGAGTCCAGGAACGCAGGGCGATGCGGGCTAGGACTCCAAGCCTCAATGGAGGAGTAGGGACCGGAGGGCGACCCGGGTTCTGCTCCTCTATTGAGGTCTAGTGAGCTTGTCGCTGCTGGTGTTCTCAGCCCGAGTTGAGGGTCGACAGGGCCAGCCGGAGCTCGCTCCGGTCGTAGATGTTGTCGATCCTGTCGACAATCGTTCCCGAGGGGTTAACGAGGATCAGTGACGGCTCGAAGGCCAGTCCGAGCTCGGACACAGGGCGGGCCACTTCGATGGCCGGGTCGTCGTAGTTACCGTTGACCTCAGATGCATTGGCATAGACCTCGAGGTGAACGTAGGTGATGTCGGCGAACTCGGGAGCCACACCGATCATCGTCTCAACGACCGGGCCGCAGTATGCGGTCACGCATAGCGCGGGCGTTGCCACCAACAGTGCCAGCGGCCGTCCGTCGCTCAATACGTCGGCCACGTCGTCGTCGTGGAACGGACACATCTCCGGCGCACGGGTGCACAGCGGTGAGATCCCCTCGGGTTTCGAGACCGTCGGGGTTGAGATGGCGGAAAGCTTTGCTCCGGGCACGACCACCGGCACCTCGGCCAGGTCGAAAGCCTGGACCGGGAGCTTCCCGGTTCCGGCCGCACCAAAATCCACCTCGATGTCGTAGACCCCGACCTCGGGCAGACTCGTCCGCAGTGCGAAGTAGCGCAGCAGGTCGGCGTGCTGGTGATCAGGCTCGTCCTCGAGGTCGACATGTCCGTGCTCGACAACCCGGCCGACCACGGTGGTGGTGTCGACAACGTCGCCATCCAGCAAAACCCGGACGGGCAGTTCGACATCGTCCTCGACGATCAGATCGCCGAGGTCGACGACGGCGAAGGGTATGCGTTGCCTGATTCCGGCCGCGATCACATGGTCGGGGCTGAACAGCGCTACCAGCTGGGGTGGAGGCGAGGACTGGCTGGCTCCACACGCTCCGAGTAAACCTGCGGCCAAACCGCCGGCTACGAAGCTCCGACGACTCACCCGTTGTGAGAGGTATCGCTGGGGCCGATTCGGTGTTGCTGAGCTCAACGCTGCTTTCCCTCCGCTCGGATCGGTCCCGACCGTATCCTCGGACCGATGGCCAAGGACCAGCCAAGAATCGAATTGACCGTGGATGGCAACCTCATCGAGGTGGCCGAAGAGCAAAGCACCCTGCTCGATGTGCTTCGTCACCAGCTGGGTATCGACACGGTAAAGGACGGTTGTAGCCCACAGGGCCAGTGCGGTTGTTGTACCGTGCTCGTCGACGGTGCCCCACGGGTGGCCTGTGTCACCCCGGCCCGGCGCATCGCCGGACGTACCGTCACCACGGTTGGTGGCCTCGATCCCGAGCGCCGCCACGGCTGGGCCGATGCGTTCTGTTCATCTGGCGCATCGCAGTGTGGTTTCTGTACTCCCGGGATCATCGTGCGACTCGACGCACTCGACGCCAAGCTCGGTCCGGCTGATGAGGCTGCACCGGAGAGCGCCGCAGCGTCCGATGCGGTCGATCAGGCGCTACTGGCCCACCTCTGCCGTTGCACCGGTTGGCAGACGATCCACGAAGCCTGGCAGCTCTTTCGTGTCGACTCAACCGATTCAACCGGATCGACGGCGTCCGTGGGCAATGGCCGCAACGATGAGGCTGCGGCCCGCCGGGCCGCTATTGAGGGCGGAGCCGAGCAGCGGATCGGGCCGGAGGTGGCGCTTGGACAGGGCGGCTTTGCCGCCGACACCGCACCAGAGGGTGCCCTCTTCGCCGTGAGCGACGGGCAGGACGGCTGGCACGTCGGTGAGAGCCTGCCCGAAGCCCGGGTTTCGGCAGGCAAGGTCCAGGGTCGGCGGACCACGGCCAAGCACAGCTGGCCTCTGCAGATACCCGAGGGCGAGTGGGCGAGCACACTCCGGACCACCTGGGTCGAACCCGCCTATCTCGAAACCGACGCCTCGTGGTGCGAGCCCGGTGGTTCGCCGTACTCACTGGTGGCAAACGGTGGAGCGTTCGGGGCAAAGGCCAACTCGCCGGTGACCGACGCGGCAAGACGGTTGGCCGATCAGCACGATCGGGCCGTCCTGGCCGTTGCCAGTCGTGAGGACACCGTTCGTTGGGGGCCGAAACGGCCACCCGTCGCTGGTGGCGTCGATGCCGATGGCAAGGGGATCTTGCGGGTTGCCGCCACTCCCGGTCTGGCCAAAATCGTGACTTCTTACGCCCCGGGACTGACAGTGGAGGAGGTGGCACTGCCCGGCCCGGCAACGTCGAGCGCCATTCGGGCCGCCGGCTGGGCGGAGGCGGCGGTGCTTCTGGCCGGTGCACGGGGCGAGCTCGATGCCATCCGCGCTCCGAACGGAGCCGAGGCCAAGGCTGTGATCAACGACGACACGATCCAGGTGTCGGTTCGCTGTGGCGAGGTGCTCGACGAGACCGTCCTGCGCTCCTACTGCATCGGGGCCGCCCACATGGCTTGGTCCTGGTTGCGCAGCGAGGCGTTGACCGTCGACGCCGACGGAGAGATCGCCGATCTGACCGTGCGGAGCTTCGGGGTGCTTCGGGCCATCGACACACCGCACATCGAAGTGGTGATCGAGGATTCCGACAGCTCGGAGGCGGTGAACGGCTCCGATGCGGTGTTCGTCGCCGTTGCCGCGTCGGGTTGGCTTTCTCTCGGCTGCCGACAAGACTGGCCGATCGAGTAGAGCGTCGTCTGAGGAGCTGAGCGTGACAAAACCGGTAGGTCCATACACCCCCCTGGTCGAGGCAGGGCCCTGGCTGATCTGTTCGGGGCAGGTCGGCATTGCCGACGGTGCCCTTGTCCAGGGTGGACTTGAGGCCGAGCTCCGTCAGGCGCTGGCCAACATGGCAGGTCTCCTTGAAGGAGCCGGTGCCTCGATGAGCGACGTGACGAAGACGACCGTCTTTCTCACCGACATGGACGACTACGCCGAAATGAACCGGATCTACATCGAGGTCTTTGGCGATCACCGTCCTGCCCGTTCCGCTGTGGCGGTGGCCGCGCTTCCGATCGGGGCTCGTATCGAGGTCGAGGCTTCGGCCTACATAGCATCCAAGGATGGTGCCTGATCATGGTTGAGGGCATCATCTTCGCCATCATCCTCATCGTCGTCATACCGGTCGGCTTTCTCATGAGCACGACCGTGGTGGCCGCGGCCATGGGCGCTCTGCTCAAGCTTGGTGCTGAGCGTCGAAACGCCGCCAGCGAACTGCTCGAAACGAACTACTGATCGTTTGGCACGTCGATTGGCTCGGTTTCAGAGGCGACGTTAGTTAAAAACGGGTCGTGGCCGGTCGCCGAGGTAGTACCGTACGCGTGCGTGATTGACTTGCGCCTGCTTCGAGAAGACGACCAATACCGCCAAGGGGCAATCAGCAAAGGAGCCTCGGTCGAGCTGATCGATGAACTGCTCTCGGCCGATGCCGCATACCGCGAGGCACGTTCGGCCACCGAGTCATTGCGGGCCGATGCCAACGCGGCGTCGAAGGAGATCGGGCGGGCCGAGCCAGCGGAGCGTCAAGCCAAGATCACGGCCGCCGGTGAACTCAAGGCCCGCCTCGGTGCGGCAGAGGAAGAGCTGGCGACAAGCGAGGCCAAGGTCCGGGCCTTGACGCTCAACATTCCGAACCCGGCCCACGAGTCGGTGCCCGTCGGCGGTGAGGACGCCTTCCGCGTCGAGGCGGTCGTCGGCGACACGCCGCCCGCCCCGCCCTTCGACCACGGGGAACTGGGTGAGAAGCTGGGTCTTGTCGACACAAAACGAGCCGTTCGTATGTCCGGCAGCCGCTTCGCCTATGTGATGGGTGATGCGGTTCGGCTTCAGTTCGCCCTGATTCAATGGACCCTCGACAAGTTGGCCGCTCACCGCTTTATTCCCGTCGTGACCCCGGTTTTGGTCCGTGAGGAGATGATGGAGCTTGCCGGGTTCTTCCCGACCGACCGCAACCAGGTGTATGAGTTGGAAGAAGACGGACTGTTCCTGATCGGTACCGCCGAGGTCGGCCTGGCCGGCATCCATTTAGGCGAGCAGATCAAGGAAGAGGAATTGCCACTGCGCTACGTCGGCTATTCAAGCTGCTTCCGACGCGAGGCTGGAACCTACGGCAAGGATACGAGCGGGTTGTTCCGTGTGCATCAGTTCGACAAGGTCGAGATGTTCGTCTATTGCCACCCTGACCGTTCCTGGGAGGAGCTGGAGCTGCTGCGCACGCTCCAGGAAGAGATCGTCAGCGATCTCGGGCTGCCATACCGGGTGATCACTGTCGCGACCGGTGATCTCGGGGCCTCGGCGGCCAAGAAATACGATCTTGAGGTGTGGTTGCCTTCCGAGCAGCGCTATCGGGAGATCACCTCATGCTCCAACTACACCGATTATTCGGCCCGCCGGATGTCGACGCGCATAAAGACCGACTCGGGAAACGTGTTGGCTCATACGCTCAACGGAACGGCGACGGCGATCGGTCGGACGCTGCTCTACATCATGGAGAATCACCAGCAGCCCGACGGGTCCGTTGTGGTGCCGGAAGTGCTTCGCCCCTACTGCGGGGGCCTAGAAGTTATCGGACAACCAGATCAAACGGCTTGATTGCCAGATCGAACCGACGACAGGACATATATGAGAGACGAGAGGCAACGGAGCCTCCACCAAGTAGCCGTCGATCAATTTCAGCGTGCCGCTGAGCTGATTGACCTGAACCCCGCTTACCGGGAGATTCTCGCCGAGCCGAAGAACGAGATCATCGTCAACTTTCCTGTGCATCTGGATGACGGCTCGACGAAGGTCTTTACCGGCTATCGGATTCAGCACAACAACATCCTCGGCCCCTACAAGGGTGGACTTCGGTTCCATCCGGATGTTGATCTCGATGAGGTCAAGGCATTGTCGGCCTGGATGACGTTCAAGACAGCGCTGGTCGGTATTCCTTTCGGTGGGGCCAAGGGTGGCGTGACGATCGTCCCAGCCGACTATTCGCCAGAAGAGATGAAGCGGGTCGTTCGTCGCTTCACCCATGCGCTCGGATCCAACATCGGCCCCGATCACGACATACCGGCGCCGGATGTCGGCACAACGAGCCAAACCATGGACTGGGTGATGGACACCTTTGCCAACATCTCGCCTCCCGGTGACCGGCAAAGCGTCAAGGGTGTAGTCACTGGTAAGTCCCTGGCCTGCGGGGGCTCGCTCGGACGCGAGGAGGCAACAGGGCGCGGCGTGCTCTACAGCCTTCGTCACTGGTGTGGCGAGGTTGGTGAACGGCTCGATTCGCTCAAGATCGCCGTCCAAGGATTCGGAAATGTCGGCAGCCACTTCGCCGAGCTGGCGACCGACGTCGGCTGTGATGTCGTTGCTGTGGCCGATCACACCGGAACCATCGCGGCCGACCATGGAATCGACATCGTCAAACTCGGGGTTTGGGCCTCGGAGAACGGCGGTATTTTGGGATTCCCGGGAGCCGATGCCATCGATACCGAGGCACTGTTCGACGCCGAGGTCGACGTGTTCGTTCCGGCTGCCCTGGAAAACCAGCTGACCGCCGAGCGGGCGGCCAAGCTCAAGTGCCGTCTGGTTGTCGAGGCCGCAAATGGCCCGACGACGGCCTCGGCCGAAGCGGTGCTTGCCGATCGGGGGATCGAGGTCGTGCCGGACATCCTGGCAAACGCCGGCGGTGTGATCGTCTCCTATTTTGAGTGGCTGCAGAACAAGTCGGCTCGGGCCTGGTCGGTCGGCGATGTCGAGGAGCGGTTCCGCAACCTTGTGTGGAACGCTCACGATGAGGTCGTCGACCAGGTCGAGGCGTTGACCTGTTCACGCCGCGACGCCGCTTATGTCGTTGCACTCTCCCGCCTGGCAGAGGTCTACGACCGGCGAGGAATCTTCCCCTAGGCCTCGCCATCTCAAGATGCCTAGGCATTCTCAGGACTGTTCTTCCAACGCGACTGGCCAAGCTTGTAGCCGACGCTTCGCACCGTCTGTATGAGGTTCGAGTGCTCCTCGCCAAGTTTCGCCCGCAGGCGCCGGACGTGTACATCGACGGTTCTGGCCCCGCCGTAGTACTCGTAGCCCCAGACCCGGTTCAGTAGTGTTTCGCGGGTGAAGACGCGCCCGGGGCTCGACGCGAGGAAGCGGAGTAGTTCGTATTCCATGTAGGTCAGGTCGAGTGGGCGCCTGTCGACCATGGCCTGGTAGGTCTCGAGGTTGAGCTCGATCGGCCCGTAGGCAACCAGTTCGGGTCTTGCGCCCCGACCAGCCCTCCACAGCAGATGTTGTAGGCGAGCTTCGAGCTCTCGTGGGTGGAACGGGGTGATGACGAAGTCGTCGTACAGCTCGTGGCGCGTTTCGAGTTCATCAAGTTTGGTTCCTGGCAGGAGCAGCAAGAGCGGCTCCACCGGCACGTCACCGCGTCGGAGTTCCCGACAGATCGACCAGGCCGCTTCAGAGTTATTGTCTGTCGCAACCACGGCCCCTGTCCATTCGGTGCCTTCCGCTGCGGCTAGCGCATCGATGCTGCCGACCGCTTTCCAGCCGTAGCCGGCGAGATCAAGACATCTCGCGAGCTCCGGCGGAGCCGGATCGGGAAAGACCAGGAACGTTTCGTCGCTGCCCATGCTCGTCATCAAGGTAACCGCCGGCCGCCCTCTACCAGGAGGGTAGGTAGCGCTCCAGCTCCCACTGGCTCACGTGGGTCTTGTAGTCGCGCCACTCGGATCGTTTGTTTCGCAGAAACCACTCGAAGATGTGTTCACCGAGTGCGTTGTGGACCAGTTCGGACTGTTCCATCACGTCGAGGGCGTCGGACAGGCTTTGGGGAAGCGGCTCAACGTCGAGCTTCTCCATCTCCTCGGCGGTCAGTTCGAAGATGTTCTGGTTGATGGCCGCCGGCAGGTCGTAACCCTGACGGATGCCCTCCATACCGGCGGCGAGGATCACCGAGAATGCTAGATACGGGTTGCACGACGGATCAGGTGATCGATATTCGACACGGGTCGACGACGGCTTGTCGGCCCGGGTCACCGGCACTCGGACCAGCGCCGAGCGGTTGTTTTGGGCCCAGGAGACCCAGACCGGTGCCTCATAACCGACAACCAGGCGCTTGTAAGAGTTCACCAGTTGGTTGGTTACCGCTGTGATTTCCCGGGCGTGGACGAGTAATCCGGCCATGAACTGGCGACCGATCGGCGACATCGAGAACTCGGCGTCCCCGTCGTGGAATGCGTTTTCCTCGTCCTTGAATAGCGAAAGGTGAAGGTGCATACCCGAGCCCTGCATGCCTTCGAGCGGTTTTGGCATGAAGGAGGCGAAGCGGCCACGCTCCATGGCCAGCTCCCGAACCACCAACCGGAAGGTCATCACCTGGTCGGCCATCGACATGGCGTCGGTGTAGCGCAGATCGATCTCGTGCTGCGAGGGAGAGTCCTCATGGAAGGAGTACTCGACCGGGATGCCCATCGTCTCCAGCACCGAGATGGTCTCGCGTCGAAGGTCTGAAGCGACGTCACTCGTCGTCAGATCGAAGTAAGAGCCTGAGTCGAGCAGGGTTGGAGCGTGTGACGGCTCGCCATCGGCGAGGTAAAAGAACTCCATTTCCGGGGCAACGAAGAACGAGTAGCCGTCGGCTGCTGCCGCTCTTAGATTGCGCCGAAGTACGTGACGAGGATCGCCGTCGAAGGGCTTTCCCGAGTGGTCGAAAATGTTGCAGAACATCCGGGCTGTGCCGCCCTCGTCGGCCCATGGCAATAGCTCGAAGGTGGTTGGGTCTGGTTTGGCCAGGACGTCGGATTCCTGGACCCGGCTGAAGCCATCGATGGCCGATCCGTCGAAATGCATGCCCTCTTCGAGCGCTGTTTCCAGTTCGACGGGGGAGATGGCGACGGATTTTAGCTTTCCGAGAACATCGGTGAACCACAGACGGATCAGACGGACGTGTCGTTCCTCAACCGCTCGTAGTACGTATTCCTGCTGTCGTTCCACACCTTGAGTAGTAACACCTTCCCGTCGCCGTGGCACGGGGCGATCGGCCAAAACAGCTGATCGGCGGTGTTTGATTCACATTCCGTTAACACTCTTGGCATTGCCTCACCCGGCGCCAGGAGGTTAAGTGAATATTGGTAAACCCTCCGCAGGGTGCCGAAAGCACACGCATCGTGACTCTTGGCCCGACAGTGCCGTCGTGCGGTGGATTGCCAGCAACTCCTCCCGAGAGGGATTCCGGTCAGACAGCAATTGGAGAAAAGCGTGACATATAGGGCTGAGTACTTGTGGATCGACGGCACGACGCCGACGGCGGAGATTCGTTCGAAGACGAAGATCCTGGCCGACGGCGACAAACCAGGCATCTGGGGATACGACGGATCAAGCACCAACCAGGCCACCGGAGACAACTCCGACGTTGTATTGCAGCCTGTTATGCAGTGCCCGGATCCAATCCGGGGTGGCGACAACATTCTGGTGATGTGCGAAACACAGTTGACTGCCGATCTTTCGCCCCACCCGACCAATACCCGCTCCGCGGCGGTGACCGCACTCAAAAAGTACGGCGACCAGGAGCCCTGGTTCGGACTTGAGCAGGAGTACACCATGCTCGATCCGGCAACCGGCTGGCCCTACGGCTTCCCGTCTCACGGCTACCCCGGCCCTCAGGGCCCCTACTATTGCGGTGTTGGCGCGGTGAAAATCGCGGGCCGAGACATCGTTGAGGAGCACACCACCCTCTGCATCGATGCCGGCCTTGCCATCTCGGGCACCAATGCCGAGGTGATGCCCGGTCAGTGGGAGTTTCAGATCGGGCCGGTCGACACCGTGACCGTTGGCGATCATGTGTGGATCGCCCGCTACCTCCTGTATCGGCTTGGCGAGAAGTACAACGTCGAGATCTCGATGGAGGCCAAGCCAATGAAGGGCGACTGGAACGGTGCCGGGATGCACACCAACTTCTCGACAAAAGGCATGCGTGAAAGCTACGACGCTGTGGTGACAGCGGCCGAGGCGCTCGGGGCCCCCGGCAAGCCGGAGGAGCACCTCGCCGGCTACGGCTCGGGCATCGAGGAGCGGCTCACAGGCGAGCACGAGACGCAGCGTTACGACCAGTTCAGCTACGGCGTTTCCGATCGTGGCGCCTCGGTCCGTATCCCGTGGCAGGTGGCCCAGCAAAAGAAGGGCTACATCGAGGATCGACGGCCGAACGCCAACGCCGACCCCTACGTGCTTGCGACGCTGATGACCAACACCTGCTGTGGTGCGCTGGCCTAGCCGATTTAAGTAGGGAGGCTGTCCGGCGGGGATGGCCTCCCTCTTCCGTTTTTTATTCCATCTTTGGAGTCGGGTCCACCCTGGCCCCGGTCCTGAGCGGCAGATATCCGGGCACCTGATGGTGCGGGGTGTCGAGGTAGATCTTTGCCTCGGGCATGCCCCCAAAGCGTCCGTGGCTCCATCGAACCTCGATGTGGCCCTCCACCGTTCGTGCTTCGCCGGTTTGTAGCTCGTTCACATCGGCTCGCCACCGCACGAGCGGCTGGCCGACGGCGTCGCCCCAGGCATCGAAGCTCTTCAGGCTGAAGAGTTGGCGGAAGTCCCACGGTGTAGCCACCCGATAGTGAAGGGCCGTTCCGTCCGACGCGGCTCCAAGCACAAAATAGGGGGCAGCGGCGAAGCGGAGCAGACGCCACAGCATCTCTTCCCGAGCCAGCCGTTTGCCCTGCAGTCGCTTGAGCCAACGCACAGCCGATTGGTTCGAAACCTCGATCGCCAGCCAGCGGTATGCCTCCGAGCACGCCTCGGACGGCCAGCTCCGCTCTCCCCGGGCCGCGGCCTTGATCGATCGACGATCGTCAGGGCCGAGCTGGCCTGGCGTGCTCGGCAGCTCGGTAAGGGAGAGCTCCCGCCGATAGAGCGACCAAAGCTCCTGATAGGCCTCGGGAGCGACGTCGTTGTACCAGTCGGTTGCCGCCGTGCCTCGACGCTCATTGAGCAGTCGATCGAACAGGTGGCCGGGGCTGGCGTTCATCAGGATGTCCGATCCGTACTTGCAGCTGACCAGATAAACGTGGTCGACCCTCAGATCGGCAGGGATCTGCTCGTAGGCCGGGGGCTTGTGAGGCCCCTTCCACTCGACCCACCATGGCGGGCGGCCCCGCAGCCCTTCGGGCGAGAAGGCAAAAAGCAGGCCATTGGCCCAGGCCGTCTCGAATTCGTGTCGATGGCGACCCTCGTCTCGGGCCTTTTGGAGCCGATCGAAGTGTTCCTCGTTGACGTGCGACACAAGGCGAGGTCGCACCCCGAGCGCATGATCCAGATCCTGGTAGCCGAGCATCCCGAGACCGGTGACGATCTCGGTGATCTCGGTGCGTAAATTGGCCATCAGTGGCCTTTGTAGCCCCGATAGCGGAGTCTGGGTCCTCTTTCGGCCAGCTTTCGTGGTCATGTCGTTTTGTAGACCTCACAAAGCCCTAACAGAGGTCCCAGACACTTGGAAACGTTCCCCCCTCACCTCTGCAGGAGCAACACACGACATGGAATTCTCCGAACACCCGTGCAATCAGATTCAGCCCCCGACCATCGAACGGGCTACCACCGGGAAGACCCGGCGTTATCTGGTCGCGGCCGCCCTCCTTGGCGGCGGCGTAACCCTTGGGGCCGTCTTCAGCCCGATCGGCTTGGCCGGTGCGCAGACCAGCGACGACAGTGCCGATGACGACAGTGCCGACGACGACAGTGCCGACACGGCCGATGATGAAGGCGGGCGCCGCGGCCACCGACACGGCCGACATGGCCGACATGCTGACCTGACCGAGATCGTTGGACTGTCGAGCGACGAGCTTCGCGAGCGCTTCGCCGACGGGCAGACGCTGGCCGAGATCGCCGAGGAGCAGGGCATTTCAAGTGACGAACTTGTAGCCGAGCTGGTAGCCGCGGTCACCGAGCGAGTGAATGATGCGGTGGCTGAGGAGCGGATCGATGCTGAACAGGCCGAGGAGCACCTAGCCGACGTCGAGGAACGTATCGAGACCTTCATCAACCATGAACCCGGTCAAGGCCACAGTCAAGACAGTGACCGTGACAGTGACCGTGGGCGTGACGGTGGCGGTCGCCGTGGCCACCTGGCAGACAACGGAGTGCACCTTGGCGAGGCCGTCGAAGCTCTCGGCATCACCCAGGAAGACGTTCAGGCCGGTCGGGCCGATGGCAAGACGCTTGTCGAGATCGCAGGCGAGCAGGGTGTGAGCGAGCAGGATCTTGTGAACGCACTTGTGTCCGAGATCACCGAATCGGTCGATGAGGCACTCAGCGAAGGCAACATCGATGCCGAGCGGGCCGAAGAGATCAAGGCAACGATCAACGAGCGGGTTTCCGAGCGGGTCAACCGTGCCCCCGGCGACCGCGATGGTGAAGGCCGCAGAGGTAACCACGGCCTCCGAGGTAACCACGGTGGCAAGGACCATGCCGATGGCAGCGCCGACGCCGAGGCCGACGGAGAGACCGAGGGGACGTCGTACTCGGCCTGATCCACCAACAAAACGCCGACCTGCACGCGGCGCCCTGAGTCCCCCGCTCAGCCGCCCGTGGAGCCACCTCTTGCCCTGGAGGAGCCCACGAAAGACCGTGTGCAGTTCGAGCCGGTTCAGGAGACGCCCTTCCTGAACCGAAGCCGCAGCCCCGGGAAACCCCTCAACCCCGGGGCTGTGGCGCGCCCCTCTAGAGTGGATCGACGATGCGACGACTACGGGTGGCTGCCTGCCAATTCAATCCATGTGTCGGCGATCTGGACGGCAACGTCGCCCAGATGGTCGAGTTGCTGGAACAAGCGGAGGAGGCCGGTGCCGATATCGCCGTCTTCTCCGAATTGTCGATAACCGGCTATCCGCCCGAAGACCTGGTGCTCAAGCCCGGCTTCGTGGAAGACAACCTCGAGGCGCTGGCAACGATCGCGGCCCGAACCGGGGAGTGCGCGGCGGCAGTCGGCTTCGTCGACCTCGATCGTGACCTCTACAACGCCGCTGCGCTTTGTCATCAAGGGCAGATCGAACTTCGTTATCACAAGCGGCTACTCCCCAATTATTCGGTGTTTGACGAGCAGCGATACTTCTCCGTCGGCACGGCTCCTCTCGAGTTGGTGGAGTTCCACGGCGTGAAGCTCGGCCTGTCGATCTGCGAGGACGGATGGAGTCCAACCGGTCCGATCGCCGAACTTGGCCGGGGTGGCGCTGAGGTCGTGCTCAATCTCAATGGCAGCCCATTCCATGCAGGCAAGCAGTCCGACCGCGAGACAATGCTGGCAACCAGGGCGGCCGACGCCTCGGTACACCTCGTCTACGTAAATCAGGTCGGCGGCCAGGACGAACTCGTTTTCGACGGCGGCTCAGTGATCCTCGACGCCCAGGGTCACGTTGTGACCAGGGCCAAGCTGTTCGAGGAGGACGTGGTTGTGTGCGACATTGACGTACCGCCGCTGTACCGCAAACGGCGCCTCGACCCTCGAGGTCAGTTCTCACCACTTGAGCCCCTGCCATGTCGCGAGCTCACGCCGGACCGGGAGGCGGAGGGTCCGCCCCTGATTCCCGAGCCGGAACCCATCGGCGACGATCTGTCGCAGATCTGGAATGCGCTGGTTCTCGGCACGCGCGATTACGTGACCAAGAACGGCTTCACCGATGTTGGCATCGCTCTGTCCGGCGGCATTGACTCTTCGATCGTTGTTGCACTGGCCAGCGACGCCCTGGGTCCCGAGCGGGTCCATGCCGTCCTGATGCCTTCTCGCTTCTCGTCGGAGCATTCGGTGAGCGACGCCGAGCAGCTGTGCAAGAACCTCGGTGTCGAGTACCGCACCATTCCCATCGAGCCCGGCCATGCCGCCATGCTTGAGATGGTGGCGCCAAGCTTTGATGGCATGGAGCCGAACACAACCGAGGAGAACATCCAATCCCGCATCCGGGGCGTCACGATGATGGCATTGTCGAACAAGCTCGGCTGGATGATCCTTACCACCGGCAACAAGTCGGAAACGTCGGTTGGATACTCAACGCTCTACGGCGACACCGCAGGCGGTTTCGCCGTCATCAAGGACGTTCCGAAGGTGATGGTCTACGAGCTGTGCCGATGGCGTAACGCCCAGTCCGATTCCGACGTGATCCCGGACCACGTAATCTCGAAGCCGCCGTCGGCCGAGTTGCGGCCCGACCAGCGAGACGACCAAAGCCTGCCGCCCTATGAGATTCTCGATCCGATTCTGGAGGGCTACGTCGAAGACGACATGACCGCTCCGGAACTCGTAGCCGCCGGCCACGATCCCGACATCGTCGCTCGGATTGTCCGCCTGGTCGACGTCGCAGAATACAAGCGTCGGCAGAATCCGCCTGGCATCCGTATCTCGTCCAAAGCCTTCGGTCGGGATCGCCGAATTCCGATAACGAATCGCTATCGGGGTTGAGCACCCGTTTGCTCATGGCTCGGCAGCGCGCTTGATGTTGTTCGATCGGCCCGCTTGTCAGGCCGAGGTGGGCGTTCTCACCCGGACATGGTTGCCTATGCCCCAGTTTGATTAAACGCGGTACTACTCTTCGATGCTGGCGGGTGGCCGGTGATTTAATCATGCACTTTTTGTCTTTCTCCAGATTCCTAGATCTGCGCTTTGCGCTGTGCTTGACCACGTTCCTGTTCGTGGCCGGATCGGCGATCCCGAGCGAGGCGGATCTTGCCGGTGAACTCGAAGAGCTCAAGAAAGAACAGGAAGAGGTCCGCGAGCGCAAGGCCGACCAGGCCCGCGAGGTCGATGCGGTTACCGCAGAAGCCAGTGAGCTATCGGCTGCGCTGGAGATTCTCAACTCGGAAGTCAACGACCAGCTGACGAAGGTGGCTGCCGCCGAGCAGCGCTTGGCAGCTGCGGAAGGACGACGTGATCTTGCCATTCAAGCGGTGATCGTCAAGTCGGCTGAGATCGAAGACCTGGAAGGTCGGCTCGGTGACCGGGCCATCTCGTCCTTCGTGCGACGTGGCACCGGTCGGTCGCCCATGTTGGAAGAGGTCGACCCCAATCGTGCGGTGAGAATGCAGTCGCTGGTCGAATCGGTCACCGAGGACGGTGTCAGCGTTGCCGACGATCTCCGGGTCGCCCGTCAAGATCTGCAGCTCGAGGAGGCCGAGGCCGAGTCGGCGGCCGCCGAGGCCGAAGCGATCAGTACCCAGCTCGAAAAGGATCTGATCGAGCTTGAACGCCGCAAGGCTGAGCAGAGCACGCTGGTCGACGCTGCTGAGGAACGCCTCGAACGTGAGCTGGCCGAAGCATGGGCGCTTTCGGAAACCGACAAGGAGCTCTCGGCCAAGATCGTTGAGGCAAACAAGGACTTGGCTGCTCAGGCTGCCCTGGCCCGCAAACGCAACCCTGCCCCCTCCGGTGGCGGCGGGAACAGCGGCGGCGGAAGCTTCCCCTCATCAGGCGACATCGTGAACGTTGGAGGTATTTGGGTTCATCGCGACATCTCGAACAATCTCCAGCGCATGCTCGACGCGGCGGCGGCCGATGGTGTCAACTTCAGCGGGGGCGGTTTCCGGGACTCGGCTTCACAAATCCGTCTGCGGCGAGCCCACTGCGGAACCAGCAACTACGCCGTGTACCAGATGCCCTCTTCGCAATGCCGACCGCCGACCGCCCGCCCCGGCGCCTCGCAGCATGAGCAGGGCAAGGCCATCGATTTCCGCTACAACGGTCGGACTATCTCGACCCGCAACAATGCGGGGTACCGCTGGCTGCGAGACAATGCCGCCAACTACGGCTTCTACAATCTGCCGAGCGAACCGTGGCACTGGTCGGTGAACGGGCGCTGATCGCCGATCCATACTTGGCCTTTTGAGCTACCACCAGGGCTGGGTCAAAAATGCCGAACCGGGCTAAGGTCGGCAATCCTGTGACCACGCTGGGTTTGGGTGGGTCGCCAACAGTTGGGTCAATCGAGCGAGAGGCTGTCGATGGCAGATGCAAACAAGCCGAGGGCGCCGTTCGCCCCTTGGGACAGGCGGGAACTACCGGGTGCATTCACTGTGGAGGAGACGGCCGTACGGGTTGGTCACTACAAGTGGATCGAGATGCGCATCTTCGAGCTGATGGGTGGCTGGGTTGCAACCGTTCCCGAGCTCGACATCAAGCTCCGCCTCGGCACCCATTGTTATCACCATGCCTTCCATTCCGAGTTGTGGCACAAGCGGCTCCCCGAGTTGCGGGAGATGAATCCCGATCGTCTGACACTGCCGCCGAATCCCGAGATGGAGGCCTTCGTCGGGGCGTTGGGTGAGCCGGAGCAGGCCGATCAGACCATCGAGAAGCTGGTTGGCCTGTACCGCGTGCTGCTCCCACAACTGATCGGGGCTTACACCTACCATCTAAACAACACCTCACAGATCGCCGACGCTCCAACGATGCGCTCGCTCAACTTCTGCCTCCAGGACGACATGGAGGAGTGGCGTGAGGGCGAGATGATTGTTCAGTCGCTGATCGAGACTCCCGAAGAAATCGACCGGGCGGCAGCTCACCAGGCCAAGTTGTCGAAGCTGATGCTGACCGCCGGTGGTGTGACCGGCCCAGGTTCGATGGGTTCGTTCGACAGCGACGAATCGGCCGAGGCTTCGGCGGTCGGTTGAGGTGATCTCCGTAGCTCCCGAGACCTTCTCGAAAGTCGACTACGACGCTTCCAGGATCGCCGAACTCGCCGCCGAGTCATTGGCCCTGATCTCCGACCTGAGCAACGACCTTGACTTTGAGCTGCAAATCGAGGAGGACGCGGCGACAAGCCGGCTGGCCATCTCCTCGCTCGATCCGCTCGTGTTTGCCGTCGACGGCGGGGCCATGGAGGACTACAAGAAGCCGCGTGAGCTCGGTGAGCCTGAAACGAAGATCGCGGTTGCGCGCCTCTTGCTCGAACTCGCCGATCGACAGAATCCAGACTTCGGAGCACCAAGCCTCACCGCCGAGACCACCCAGGCTCATCGTCAGGCCTGGGATGTCAACCTGTACGGCCGGATTGGCCGCCTCGGCCTCCGGCTGCACAAGCCGCGGTTCCTGTATAACTTCAGAAACCGCCACGGTTTCAGCGACAATGCCGATCGGGTCTTCGAACAACTCTGGTCGACCGACAAACTGACTTGGTCGCGTATTGTCAAGCTGTCCGATCAGGCCATCGACGCCGTCATCACCTAAGACAACGATCGGTCTCTTGAGCTGCCAGACTCAAGCCGTGTCGTGCATCGAGACACCCTCGTAGAGGTCGATATCCGGAGCTTCGGTGAGGAGCCCGTCGCACGCCTTAGCCATGTCGACCATCTCATCGGAATCGAAGTGGGTTCGCTGATCGGAGGCCGAATCCCACTTTTCGACAACCAGGAGTCGCCCAAGGGTGGTTGCTGAAGAAACAAAATCGATGTTTCGGCAGCCCTGGTGGCCTCGGCTGACCACGACGTACTTAGCGAGCACGGCCATGAGTTGTTCGGGCTCATCGGTACAAAAACTGAGTATCACCATCACGGGCTCGAGGTCGGCCTTGGCCTCCTCACCTGCGGCTGTGCCCTTGTTTTGGCTATTCACGTTTACCCCATGTCCTCAAGCGAATTGCCTACTCTGCCGAGAAAGTGTTGACATTGCTGTTGTGGCCCGAATTGTTCGACGCAGAGTGGCTCGTTCAATTTAGACTTCGACAGCACAACATGGCGATGGGCTGGCTACCCTCAGAGAAAGCCCAGTAATGCCTCGATGGGGCCGCCGGCTCCGTCGATAGACGAGAGGTTGGATTCCTTTGGCTAAGGAGCGCGTCGAGCGGGACGAAGAGGACCTCGTCAGGCTGTACCTCACAGATATTGGTCAGTATCCTCTGCTGACCAAAGAGGACGAAGTTCGCCTGGCCCAGGCTATTGAGAAGGGCAAGGAAGCTACTGAGGAGCTGGAGGCCGACGTCGATGTTTCGGCAACGCGCAAGCGTGAGCTGCGACGTTCGGCCCGGAAGGGCCGCGATGCAGAACGCACGTTTGTGCAGTCGAACCTTCGATTGGTGGTGTCGATCGCCAAAAAGTACCAGGCCTCCGGACTGCCGCTCCTCGATCTGATCCAGGAAGGAAATCTGGGTCTGATGCACGCCGTCGAGAAGTTCGACTGGCGAAAGGGCTTCAAGTTCTCGACCTACGCCACCTGGTGGATTCGCCAAGCGATCACCCGTGGTATCGCAAACACCGGTCGGACCATCCGGCTTCCGGTCCACGCCGGCGACACGCTGGCCCGCTTGCAGAAGGCTCGGGCCCGCCTGGAGCTCAAGTACGGCAGGCCGGCCACACTCACCGAGTTGTCGGCCGAAGTCGAGATGCCAGAAGACAAGGTCACCGAGGCGCTGCGTTTCGCGGCCGAACCGCTGTCGTTGTCGGAACCGCTTCGCGAGGACGGCGACGCCGAGTTGGGCGATGTTGTCGAAGATCGCTCGGCTGACTCCCCCTTCGAGGTTGCGGCCACCGCGCTACTTCCCGAAGAGATCTCTCGTCTGCTCGCTCCTCTCGATGAGCGGGAACGCGAGATTTTGAAGCTCCGCTTCGGTCTCGATCGTGGTGAGCCGCGCACCTTGGAAGAGGTTGGCGAGTACTTCAACCTCACCCGGGAACGCATTCGCCAGATTGAGGCAAGGGCCATGTCTAAGCTTCGGCACCCCTCTTCGGATACGGGCGCTCGCGATCTTCTAGCGGTCTGACCTACCGGTAATTTGGTGCCAAGGGGTCCCTCGACCTCGTAGGCTCCCAAAGCCAAAATCCACAGCGCACGGCTGCCCACCCCCGATGGGCTGCTTGGGGTGTCCCCACTAGATCTCGGCTTTCTTGGATCGAGCGCCGAAGGTACCGTTCGACAATGCACGATCTTGTGATTCGCAACGGCACCGTGGTCGATGGCAGCGGCGCCGACAGTCAACGCGTAGACGTCGCTGTCTCCAATGGCCTGGTGACCGAGGTTGGCGCGATCGACGGCCCGTCCAGAAGAACGATCGATGCCGAAGGTCAGTTGGTGCTGCCGGGATGGGTCGACATCCACACCCACTACGACGGCCAGGCCACCTGGGATCCCGAGCTTACCCCTTCGTCCTGGCACGGTGTGACCACAGCGGTGTTCGGTAACTGCGGGGTCGGCTTCGCCCCGGTTCGCCCCGGCGCCCAGGAGTATCTCATCAACCTGATGGAAGGTGTCGAGGACATTCCCGGCAGTGTTCTTTCAGAGGGGATCGACTTCTCATGGGAGAGCTACCCCGACTATCTCGACACCTTGGCGGCAACGCCTCGGGTGATGGATATCGGGGCACAGCTTCCGCACGGCGCTCTGCGGTTCTACGTGATGGGGGAGCGAGGTGCCGACCACGACCAGGAACCGAGCGAAGCCGAACTGGCTGAGCTCGGCCATCTTGTCGAAGAGGGTCTGGCCGCCGGGGCGCTTGGGTTCTCGACAAGCCGGACCATCAAGCACAAGGCGGCCGACGGACGGTTGACGCCGAGTCTCTCGGCCCGTGATCCGGAACTGGCGGCGATCGCGGCGGCAATGCGAGCGGCTGGCGCCGGTGTGCTTCAGGTCAACTCAGACTTTGAGCCGGGTGACTTCGCCACCTTGGCCAACGCCGCGTCGATGGCCGGGCGCCCGCTCTCGGTACTCCTGCTCCAGATCGACGCAGACCCCGACCGCTGGCGGGTAACCCGCGACGAGATCCATGCCGCAAACGCAGCGGGTATTTCGGCTACCGGTCAGGTCGGTTGCCGACCTATCGGGGTGATGCTTGGGCTCGATGCAACCGTGAATCCGTTCCGAACGCATGAGGCCTATCGCTCGGTGGCCGAGCTTCCCCTGGCCGAGCGGGCCGCCAGGTTACGCGATCCATCGCTGCAGGCAGCCTTGCTCCAACGTCGTCCAGAGAACGGGCACGTGGAGTGGATGAACTATGCGTTGACCCGGGCCTACGAGCTTGGCGACAGCCTCGACTACGAGCCTCATCCGTCGACGGCGATCGCCAGCCGGGCTGCGGAGACCGGTGCCGATCCATGGGCCCTTCTGCTCGATCTGCTCAGCGCCGGTGATGGCTCGACGCTCCTGCTCTACCCCTTCGAAAACTACGCAAACGGAGATCTGGAAGACATTCGCGAGATGTTGACCGACCCCTATTCGATCTGTGGCATCGGCGATGCCGGCGCCCACGTCGGCACGATCTGTGACGCTTCCTATCCCACCTATCTGCTGACCCATTGGACCAGAGACCGGACTCGGGGGGAGCAACTGCCGCTCGAATTCGTCGTCAACAAGCAAACCAGACGAACTGCGGAGACATACGGGTTGCTCGACCGAGGGCTTCTCAAGCCCGGCTACCGGGCCGACATCAACGTGGTAGACCACACAGCACTCAATGTCGGGCGGCCGGAGCTGTTGTTCGACCTCCCCGCAGGCGGCAAGCGCTTGGTGCAGCGGCCAAGCGGCTACCGCCACACCTTCGTTCAGGGCATCGAAACAATGGCCGACGGTGAGTCGACCGGACAACGACCGGGTCGGCTGGTCCGTGGCGCCCAGCCGGGGCCGGAGCAATCGTGACCGGGCCGCTCGATGGTGTTCGTGTCCTCGACCTGACCCGGGTGGTCGCCGGACCGCTGGCTACTCGGATCATGGCCGATCAGGGGGCCGAGGTGATCAAGATCGAGCCACCGGACGGCGACATGACCAGGAAGTTCCCGCCGTACGGCGAGGATGGGATCACGCCGTACTTCGCACAGCAGAACGCGGGGAAACGGTTTTGTTCGGTCGACCTCGGCGCCCCCGGCGCGGCTGATCTGATGTTTGAGCTGCTCGAACACAGTGACGTCCTGGTCGAGAACTTTCGGCCCGGCGTCATGGATCGCTTCGGACTTGGTCCCGACAAAATCTGCGCCCGGTTCCCGCAACTCGTCTATTGCTCGATAACGGGATTCGGTCAGGACGGTCCATGGGCCGATCGCCGTGCCTATGCCCCGATCGGGCATCTCGAGTCTGGAATGTTGGAGTACGACGAACGCAAGACCGGCCGCTTGGCTCGGCAGCCGGCGCTGGTGCTTGGCGATGTCGCAACGGCATTGATGGCCGTCAACTCCATCAACGCCATGCTCCTGCAGGCTGCGAGAACGGGCCGGGGAGGCCAACTCGACGTTTGTATGGTCGAGGCCATGGTCTACATCCAGGAATGGTCTTCGACCGAAATGGTCGGTGGCTGGGATGCCACAAACGCAGGCTCCTGCGATCAAACGCCCGTCCTTCACCTTCCAGACGGTCGTATCTGGGGCCTGGGTGGAAACATCGTCGCCTGGTTCGAAGGCCTGGCCAAGGCCATGGATCAGCCAGAACTCATCGACGATCCTCGCTTCGCCGACCTTGAAACCCGTGAGGCACACCGGTCGGATCTGGAGGACATCGTCACCAAGTGGGCTGCGACGTTCGATACTTTCGATGGTTTTCGACAGGTCCTGGAGTCACGCTCTCCCTTCACCACCGCCGAGTTGCGGTCGATCAACGAGTTGGCGGAGACCGAATGGGCGGCTCATCGTGACCTCTTCACGATGACCGGGTTTGGTATACCGGTTCCGTCACGGCCGGCCCGGGGCGGCGATATCGGGACCAACGGACACCTGGCGGCTCAGGGGGCAGACAACCGGGCGGTGCTCAGCGATGTTCTCGGTCTTGACGACGGACGGTTCGATGAACTGACCAAAGCCGGGGTCCTCGCCACCAGGCGACGCTGATCAGCAGCCGTTGACGGTCCAGCGACACGTTGGGGTCTGACCGCCGGCAGTTACGAGCGGGCCACTAACCCATTCGTTGGCCGCGGCATCGAAGCGGTTGACGCCTGAACCCTCGATAAGGAATGCGTCGTCGTTGCCGCTCAATCGGAAATCAACGCCGTCCAGGAGCATGGGATGGATCAAGTCCATCCCACGCATCGCCAGTAACAGATTGGTTCGGCTGAGCCCGCCAGGGAGCGCAGCGGCGATCCGGAGCGTCTCGACGTAGGTCCAGCCGATGAAACCAAAACCGTTTACATGGAGGTTGTTGTCGGGATCGAGGCCGCCCGCGGCCAGTTCCTGACGGACGAAGCTCACATAGGGGTCGTCGGCTAGCGCTGGATCGACGATCGACTTCTGGCCGCCGTCCATAACAAACCAGCCGTCGGCGGCCGTGCCGGCGGCAGCAACATAGGTCTCAACGTCGCGACAGACCGATGGCTGGAACAACGCCTGGGCAAAGCTTTCGATGCCTGCTTCCTCGGCGGCCTGCATGGCCAGCGCACAACTCGTTCCAGCAGTCATGGAGATGTAAACGTCGGGCTCGCTCTCGGCAACGGTAGCCATATCGGCAACGAGCGAGGTACTGGTTGGGTCGTGGGGCACGGTCACCACTTCGGCGATGACGTCTGGATGGGCTGCCGCCCATGCTCGAAACGGTGACTCGTAGGCCAGGCCGAAATCGTTGTCCATCACCAGTGCGCCGACCCGGACCGGCAGCTGCTCGGCCAGGTTCTGCTCAATCCAGGTTCCCCACAGCACCGCCTCGGTGGACCATGCCAGCATCAGGCCGGAGGTAAAAGGATGATCGACGGGGTCACCGAATGCCGGATGGGCCGTGATGACGAATGGCTGCGGCACGCAGTCGGAGTTGAGGGTGTCGTAGGTCAGCAGCGTGTTCGGCGTGCCAAGGGTGGTGACGGCAAAGACGTTGTCGGTGATCAATTCGTCGACTGCTCGAACCGATGTTTCGACATCGTTTTGGTCGTCCTTGACAACCAGCTCAAGGTCAAGCCCGGCTACCCCGCCCCGGGAGTTGACGTAGGCGAAGTAGGACTCCAGTCCTTCCGCGATCTCACCGAAGACGGCCTGGGGGCCGGTGACCGCGGTTGTGTGGCCGATTCGGACCGTCGCCTGGTCAAGTGAGGAGGTATCCGACCAGCTTGCCGGACAGTTGTCGAGGTCAACCTCGAACCCGTCGGGGCCCCGCAGCACGTTGTCATCGCCGATCCCGTAAGCCGGCGAGCTCAGCGCGGTGACCACCGCTTCCCTGCTCTGCGCCCATCGGGCCTCCAGCTCCTCGATTGAAGCAGCAGGCCCATCGAAAGTCGGCGGAATCACATCCGGGCCCTCGCCCTGACCTTCGCCCTGGCCGTCGGGTGTCGGCTCCTCGGAGTCATCGGGATCGGGTTCTGGCTCGGTCTCTGAAACGGGTGGCGACTCACGCCCCGATTCGATGACGACCGGCTCGCCGCTTGTGTCGGCCCGAACGAAGAGGAGGCTGGCGGCCGACACGACGAGGACGCCGACAATCAGGACCACTGCGGCAACGAGCGTCAGGCCGATCGCCTTGCCGGAGCCAGAGCCGCCGCCACGGATCGGCGGTGTTTGTCCAGATGGTGGCTGACCGGATGGTGGCTGACCGGACGGTGGTTGACCGGACTGCCCGGCAGCCGACGGGCCGGGCGTTGCCGATACCTGGGGCGTGCCGCCGAGGCTCACGGGTGGTGCCGGGCGACCGGTGGCTGGAGGCGGGGTGCTGCGGTACTGCGGTCGTCCCGGTGATGGGTCTGGCCTGAGGGCTCTCGCCCCGATCGGTGGCGCCGACGTCGCGGACCTCAGGCCCGAGGGAGGCGGAGACTCCATCGGCACGGTGCCCGAACTCACGCCGCCACTCCCACTGGCACCGCCGGATGTCGACCCGGAGGGCGGAGTGTAATCGGGCGCTGTGGCTACTTGCCCGCTCGGAACCTTCAGGCCGTCGGAGTCGAGAATGATCTGCAGGCCGCGAGCGAATTCTTCGGCGGTCTGCGGCCGGTCATCGGGGTTCTTGGCCAGCGACTGCGCGATGAACTTGTCGAGCGCGGCCGGAGCAATCCCCGCAGGCAGTGGTGGCGGGGCATCGTTGAGCAGGCGGCGCATGAGGGGATTGAGCGATTCATCAGCCGAGTTCTGGAACGGGGCTCGGCCGGCGATCAGGTCGTAGAGGGTTGACGCCGTCGAGTAGATGTCGGAGCGTTCGTCGCGTTTGTTGTCGAACGTCTCGGGTGCGGTATGAAGCCAGCTGGCCGAGATGCTGGTCGATGTTGAGCCCGTCGAGTCGCGGAGGTACGCGATACCGAAGTCGGTCAACCGGGGCACGTCGCCGGCCAACAGAATGTTCTCGGGCTTGATGTCGCGGTGGAGGATGTCGGCTTGATGGGCGTGGTGGAGGGCCCTGGCGATCGGGATCATGTATCGCAGCGCATCCTTCCACTGGATCAGACCCTTGGCCTTCACGTGATCGGCGAGCGAGCCACCCTCGTTGAGCTCCATGATGATGTAGGGCTCGTCGCTGTCGGTGTAGCCCGCGTAGTAGAGCGTCACAACGTTGGGATGGGACGACAACCGGCCCATCACCTTGCATTCACGTTCGAAGCGCCCCCGGTCGGATTCTTTGGTCAGCTTGCGGAGGACCTTGACCGCAACCCGGCGGTCGAATTGGGTGTCGGTTGCGCCGTAGACCGTGCTGAATCCACCCTGACCGATCGCTTCGGCATCAGCCAGATTGGGGATTCCCAAGTCGATGCCGTTGTCCATTGCGTGCCCCTTCCATGGGCTAAGGGGGGTTGGACGTCGTAGTTGCCGGCCGAAGACCTAGGTCTTCCGCCCAAAATGGTCCGAGTTGATCCTAGTGCGACACACGGTGGCAGAAGCCTCGCGAGGGACGTGCGGACCGGTGGCTACCAGACAGCCTCGAGGTCATAGTCGAAGACCTCGCGCATCCGGGCCAATAAAGGTCCGAATTCGCCCGATCGTGAGGTCCTGGAGTTCTGTGCCGGCTCGGTCAGGCTCCAGTCACGAGGGCCGAAACGTTCGTCAACCAAACGCTTCCAGTCCTCACAATGATCGACGAGCGGGCCGGAGGCAACTCCGGTCTCCACTGCTTCGGTCTCTCCCAGCACGCCGTCGAACAGTCCAAGGGCGAGCGGAAGCAGTTTGCATACTGCGGCCAGTAGGCGGGACTCGGCATCGGTGTCGCTCAGCAGGGCAGACAGCAGGCTGTCGGCGTGGCGGAGATGGAATGCTTCCTCCCGCTGGGCCCTGGCGGCAACGTCGGCCAATTCGGGAATCGAGGAATCGGCGATGAGCTCCCAGCGGATCTGTTCCACCGAATCGTAAAGCCAATGCCGCACGAGCGCTTCGGCCCACTCGGGCGTGTTGCGCTCGGTCAGCCAACACGACCGATATTCGTCGGCTTGGCGGAGGAAGGCCACACGGTCGATGGCCATATCGTCGTCTCCGGCAAGCAATGCGTACAACATGGCGGCATGGCCAAGCTCATCCTGGCCGATGCTTGAGAAGGCGAGGTCCTCTTCGAGGAATGGCGTCACGCCGACCCACTCGGTGTATTGCTGACCCATCAGGTGTTCGTCGTCGGCAAAGGCCAACAGGTACTCCGCGATTTGTTCGCTTACCTCGATCACGTCGCATCCTCCCGGGCTGCTGTGTTCTTGGTCGCATCCTCCCGGGCTGCTGTGTTCTTGGTCGCATCCTCCCGGGCTGCTTTGCGTCGGGTGGCGACGGCCTGGCCGTCGTGTTGGCGGTGGGGCTTGTCGCTATTTGGGGCCACGAACTCGACGTCGGCCGAGATGACGTGGTCACGACAGACCACCCACAGGCGATCACCCTCGCCTCGCCGGAGATAGGACTCCCGAGAAAGCACAAGCGCCAGTTCGTCGTTGGCCGCCTCCAACGCCCCAGCGTGTCGGAACTCCTCCCGACCATCCTTCTTGAGGAACACCTCATAAACCGGCATCTCGACCAATCGTCCTTCCGGCGGGTTCAGCCCCGCATGACCTCGACGGTTTCCGAACACTTTGGGCATCGGTGCACCGAACGGCATCGGCTTGGACCGAACATCGACTGCTCAGTGGTACGCGATCCGCAGCGGGGACACGTTGTGGGCTCGGTGCCGATCTGCACGGCTACCGTGAACTGCTCAGCCATCACCTGCCTGGCATCGCCGCTGACCCGCTCGACCGACCAAACCGGGGCGGTCAACCATTCGACCGTCACCGACCGGACGCCTTCGACCGAAGCCACCGCGGCTTTCACGTCGTGGGAGATCATGGCCAGCGCCGGGCAGCCGCTGAAGGTCGGCACCAACCCGACCGTCACGTCACGGTCGTTTGACACCTTCAGCTGTTCGAGCAGACCGAGGTCGACCACCGAGATGCCCGGATACTCGGGATCGTCCACGCTCGAAACCGCAGCGTGGACCGCCAACTCGAGATCGGTTTCCGCCAAGTGGGGGGTGTTCACGCCGGCTCCGGAACCCGATCCAATGCTTGACGGACCCAGCCTGTCCGCTCCCAGTTCTCAGCAGCCTCGTTGATGCGACGAGCCGAGTCGGGGCCACCCTGCACCAGGGTTTTCTTCAGCGGCTCCCAATCGATGTCGCCAACGATCCACTTTGCTGCATCGTCGTCGTAGTGGAGGCCGGGGTGGGGGATGGTGAAGCCATAGCTGATGAGCAACGGCACGAACTTCTGAACCCAACCGTCTCGCAGAACCTCGTTGCGTTCCGACTTGATGTGCCAGCGGAGCAGCACATCGCCCGGGCGGGTGTCTGGTCCGAACAGCTGTAGCGAAGGCCACCACCAGCGATCGATCGAGTCCTGGAACATCACTCTCTGCTTCTCGGTGCCTTCGGCTATGCGCAGCATACGGTGTTCGCCGAGCCGCATGTGGAAGCCCTCTTCGGAGATGATCCGACGCAGCATCCGCTTGTAGGGACCGTAGGAGCAGTTCTTGAATACGGCCTGCTGGCTGGCCAACGCCGCCGAGTCGACCAGGAAGGCGACCGCTACCTGATCGCCCCAAGTCTTCACCTGATAGTGGAAGACGTTGTGGAATCGGGTTCGGCCGCCGAAGAGATCTTCCAACATCTGACGCCGGGTCTTGACCTTCATGTCAGCCGCAACCATGTAGAGGAGGTGAGCGTGACCGATCTCATCCTGGGTTTTGGCCAGGACCGACATCTTCTGACGCAAGCCCGGGGTTCGCGGGATCCAGTCCCGCTCCGTGAGGCCACCCATCAGCTCACTGTTTGCGTGAAGCTCGATGAAGTTGAAGACAGCGTTTCGGTACTCGTCTGGTATGTCATCGTCGACCTCGACCATGCCTCCGTCATTCAGGAAGGCTTCGAAGTCTTCCATGGAATTCCAGCTTCGTGGCATGGTCGTTTTTCCTTCCGGCGCCTCGGGGCGAGCAGTGCCCTGTTCCGATGATATCTATCGGATCAACAGCGGGCCTGTTCGGGCTGATCTACCGTGGGTACGGTGGTCTGCGAACCGACCGATTCACCCGATCCGGACCGGCGACCAACCGCTGCCACTACCGGCTGCGATCTCGACTCCGTTTGGGCTCTGATTCCCGCCTCGGGTGACCGCCCCCGTCCCAAGCTGGCGATCGAAGCGCCCTCGAGCCCGCTGGCTTCCGGCTATCGGGTTGCCGATATGGCGGCCGCATCGGTGGGGGCAGCCACGTTGGCCGCATTGGCCCACGGCCGTGAGCGCGGTGTTGAACCCGGGCCAACGTCGATCTCCACCGATCACGCCCTTGCCGCCTGGCGGGCTCCGGTTGAGATCGATGGAAAACAGATCCCGGTATGGGCCGAATTGTCCGGCCTGTACACCGCGGCCGACGGTCGATTCGTTCAACTTCACTGCAACTTTCCTCACCACGCGGCCGGTGTGGCCGAGCGGCTTGGGGTGCCAGAGGAGCGGGCCAGGGTGGCCGAGGCCATCGGCCGGTGGAACGCCTTCGAGCTCGAGGACGTGCTGCGGCGCGACGGCATGATCTGTGCCGCATACCGCAGCCTCGACGAGTGGTCGACTCACCCCCACGCGGTGGCTTGCGAGGGGCTTCGCCTGATCGAGGTCGATCAGCTGGGAGAGGCCGAGCCACGTCGGCCGGGACCACCGAACGAAGCCGAACGACCGATGCAGGGAGTCAAGGTCCTCGATTGCTCAAGGGTGCTGGCCGGCCCGGTCTGCGGGCGGACGCTTGCTGCCCACGGGGCCGAGGTGCTGCGGGTCGGTGCCTCCCATCTTCCCTCTGTCGACATGGGTGTCGTGGCAACCGGATTTGGCAAGCGGAACACCAACATCGATCTCGACACCGCCGACGGCCGGGCCACCTTCAGCCAGCTCTTGGAGAGCGCCGACGTGTTCGTCGATGCCTATCGGCCCGGTGCGCTCGCCGATCGCGGCTTCTCGGCGGAAACGGTCGCTCAACTCAATCCTGGCATTGTGGTGGTTGAAATCTGCGCCTTCGATTGGGTTGGGCCGTGGGCCTCCCGACGGGGTTTCGATTCCATCGTTCAGTCGACGACCGGCATCGCCCTCAGCCAGGCCGAGCTCGTAGGATCGGACAAGCCCGTCCATCTCCCGGTCCAGGCGCTGGATTTCGCCACCGGCTACCTCGCCGCCTTCGCCGGCACCCGATTGCTGTCCGAGCAGCATCGCGTCGGCGGTTCCTGGCGTGCCCGGCTATCGCTGTTGCGAACCCGCAATTGGATGGTCGGCGCTGGGGGGCCCAAGCCGTTCGACCCGGGCCTGAGGATAGACGTCGATCCGTTTCTACACACCGTCGACTCGCCATTCGGATCGGTGACGGCGGTCCTCCCGGTGGCCGGTCGGTGGGATCTCCCGCCGGACCGGCTCGGCTCCAGCCCACCGGAATGGCGCTGATGGGAATCGCGACGCGTCTTTGGCCGACCGGTTCGTTTACAACAGCGCAGGCAGCACCTCGTCGACCAGCCGACGAAATTGACCGTCCTGGTCGAACGACGTGCAGCGCAGTGTGATCTCGGTCGCTCCCTGATCTTGAAGATCGCGGAGGTGGTCGATGCACTGCTCGGCGGTACCGGCCGCCGTCCACGCTTCGACCATCGGTTCGCTGAACACAGGCCCGTAGTAGGCGTCGAGGAAACGCTTTGACTCGGCCAGGCATTCGTCGCGGTCGGGGCCGATGTGCACGTTGTGGTAGGCCATAACCGGAAAGGTTGTGCGGTCACGCCCGGCTTCGTCGAGGAACCGGTAGATGTCGTCAACCATCATTTTCAACATCCCGCCTGCCAGGACACAGGTTTGGAAACCGTCGGCCACGGTTGCCACCCGTCGTAGCGACCGTTCCCAATACTTACCAGGAGCTGGGTTGGCAGCGATCCAGATTGGGCACGGTTGTTGGACTGGCATGGGTTCGATGACCAGATCGTTGTAGCTCACAAAGCTGTTTTCAACATCGACGCTCTCCCCACTCCACAGCCGTCGACACAGGTCCATGTTATTGACCATGCGTAGAGGGCGGTCCATGTCGCGGATGCCACCGAAGTTGCGGCCCTCATGAGCGCTCACACCCTTGGCCGGCACGATGCCGGTGCAGGCTGCGAGCACCATCCTCCCACCCGAGATTTGATCCAGCGTCGCCCATTGGTAGGCGAAGGTGGCGGGATCCCGCACGGGGAACGAAGCCATGCAGCCAACACCAAGCCGAAGTCGCTCGGTGGTGGCGGCCATCGCTCCAAGGAGGGTCAATGCCTCCGGGCGCGGCTTTGCCGTCAGGCTGTCGCCGACCCAGGCCGACGAGAAGAGCCCACTCTGTTCGGCCCTGGGCGCCAGCTCGAGGAGTTCACCCAAGGGAGCAACGCCGATGAGGGCGCCGCGCTGCGGAATGGTGATGCCGAAGTCCATGGCACCGTTTTACTCGCTCGGCTTGGCCTGCCGCGAGCCGATGTGTGCCAGGAGGTCGTCGATACCCCGGAGGTCGTCGATACCCCGGAGGGAGTCGATAGGGAGTCGGTGGCCGAGAGGCGAGTGGGGTGTGTGGGCGCTGTCCCGGCCACCGACTATGGATAAAGATGTAGCGGGAGCGGGATAAATACGGATCGACGAAAAAAGTCTTCGGGATCGTCCGGTGGTCAGGCCGCGGGTGATGAGCTGTCGTCGGCGTGGTCGCTTGAGCCGTTGAGCGATGTCGTCGCCTCGGGTTTCGCGCCGTTCGTCCGGGTTCGGCTTTTGTCGGTCAGGCGGCCGAGTTCGGGCCCCGGGAGTTCTTCCAGGTCATCGACGATAGTGGCGGCAAGGCCCCCTCGAGCAATCGCCTCAAGTCCTCTGACGAGGCCACGATGGGTCTCGGTCAGCTCGTCGACCTTGGTTTGCAGGGCGACCAATACCCGTTCGTACTGGGCTTTCGAATGGTCGAAACGGTCGTCGAAATCGGCTTGCAGCTGGTTCAGGACACCCTGGTGCTCGTCGAGCACCGCCTCGGCTGCGGCCCGGGCCTTCTGGTCTGCCTCGGAGGTTGTCTTGGTTGCTTGTTTGTTCACCTTCTCCGCTTCAGCTTCCGCTTCGCCTCTGATCTTCGCGGAGTAGGCCGCGGCATCAATTCGCATCTGGGCGAGCTCTTCGTTGTTGGCCCGGCGCCTCTCAATGATCTCCCGGTCGGCCTTGGCCGTCATGTCGTCGTAGGCGTGATCGGCCGATTCGAGGCGTTGAGCCAGATCGGATTCTTTCGCCCGAAGACCCTCGGTCTCGTGTTGCAGCGCGCTGAGCATGGAAGCAATTTTTTCGTTGGCCTCCCGACTCTCAGCTAGCTCAGCGGCCCAGGAATCAGCCTGAGTACGCAGGAACTGGTCGACCTGATCGGTGTCGTAGCCACGTCGCACAACGTCGAAGCTTTTGGTTTTCCCGTCCACCACAACCAGTTTCCCCCATCAAACGACCCGCCCACTGGGCTATTCGCCCCGGGGACCAGCTATTCGCCAGTAGTACCCGTCAGTAGTGTAGATTTGCCTGACCAAATTCTGAAGAGGCGATCTTGCATGGTGCTAGCTCGCTGGGTGATGAACAGCTGAAGAATCAACCGCCGAGCGTGGTCGAGGGCCGCTCGATACAGGTATCAGGCGTCGGTACCAGCACGGCCATCGAGGCGACTGAGCAGCTTCTTCGGCCCCAATACGTCAACACCTTCAGGTAGCCGGGCCACGAGACCCCGATCGGCGGTGACGACGATGTCGCCGCTGGCTGCCAGCTCGGCCAACACATCGTCTGCTGCGTCGCGAGCTGAGCTGAGGGCGAATCGGATGTTCAGGTTGC
Organism: Phascolosoma agassizii; assembly: GCA_035593235.1. Classification (NCBI taxonomy): domain Eukaryota; kingdom Metazoa; phylum Annelida; class Sipuncula; order Phascolosomatiformes; family Phascolosomatidae; genus Phascolosoma; species Phascolosoma agassizii. Next base: position 539,968 of record JAVJHY010000023.1, read on the forward strand.
CTCCGGCCAGTTGTGTGACCTCGCTTCGCTCCGGCCCGTCAAAAACAAGGACGACCTCGTGATCATGGGTCCAACACCACTCAGCGACTTGTTGACCGAGTCTGGCCATGGCTCCGATGCGATCGTTCCACCAGCCGTCGGGCCGTGACCCCATCAGATTGTTGCCATCGATCAACCATCGCACCGCCCAAGCTCAACACATGTTCGGCTGTGTTGGAAACCCCTAGTAGTAGGATCCACGGTCGCTGGGTTGTGGGTTGGCGATGCCCAAAAGACTCATTCCACGGGCCACGGTGCCCATGCCGATGAGCATCAAGCCGCCGGCCCGAATCCCCGCGAGTAGCAGAACGACCGCCGTCGCCTTGTTGAATCCCGGCATGCCGAGACTGATGCTTGCCTGATAGATGGCGGCCAACGTCGCCAAACCCATGAGGGTCACGAGAACCAGGTTCTTCCTGGGTTCGATCCACGTCGTGGCACTGGTGAAGGGTCGGGGTTGCACGGATCGGAACCACTGGAGGATAGCCATCGCTACCACCCCCATACCGAGAACCGATAGTCCATATTGCAGCCAGCGATAGGTGGGGAACCATCGGCCGACGATGACAATGGGCTGGTTGAGGGCCGGTAGCAACTCGACGCCCCAACCCCCACCGTGGGTGAAGGCGTCGAGCACGATGTGATTGATCGCACCAACGATGACGGCCAGAATCAGCCAGGCCAATGCGGCAGGCGACGACCACGGAGGCCTCCAGTCGCGGAGCCAGGCTGCGGCTGCGGGCCAGCGGGCGGGGACGAGGCTGGCCAACCCTGGGGCCGCCAATGAGGCGGCGCCGAGCGCCAAAAGGGCGAGAGGCACATCGAGGAGGATCACGCCGATCGGATCGTGGCTGACCGATCGACTGGTGCCGGCCTGGAAGAGGTATTCAAGGTCGGGCGACATCGCTCCCGCTGCCAAACCGGCGAGGGGGAGTCGACTGACTCTGCGTGCAGGCAGAACAGCGGCGATATGAGACACGGTAAAGGGCACATCCTGAACCGTAGAAAGGCGAGGGTGCAGGGGTATCGGTCGATTTGTGGAGATTGTGTGCAAAATGGTCGCCTGTGCCGGGGGTGCTTTGTTCCTGGGCCAACGAGCGGCCATACTTCGGCACTGTGTCAGGGAACAAGCGTGGCGGATGGATTGTTGTTTTGATCGTCTTGAGCGCGCTCGCTGTCGGCTGCTCCGAGCCCGAAGCTGAGGCAACGGCGGTGATCCGGGGAGCCGACGACATCAAGGTCGTCGACGCCGACGAGGCGCAGCGTCTGCTCGATGAGGGCGCGTCGAAGGCGGCTGGAAACGAGGACTCGGTGCGAACTGAGGCAACGGCGGTTCCCGTCGCCGAATCGGAGCGCTCCTTCCAGACCCGACTCGGCACGGCCTTGGCAAGCTTCAACGGCTGTCTTCAGGAACGTGGCTTTCAGTTCGTTGGACTTCCTGGCCAGACCGACGATCCGATCGCCACAGATCCCGACTATTTGCCGTCGCTCATCACCTGCAACAACGAGAGCGGAATTGCCAGCGTGCTCCAGGAACAGAACGACCTGCAGACTGCTTTGAACGCCGATGAAAAGAAGCGCCTAAACGAAGCTTCCCGAGTGGTGTTCGAGTGTCTACTCGACCGTGGTTGGGACTTCGGGGAGCTGGAAGCGAACGAGAACGGGGTCCTCAGTCCGAGTTCTTTCCCCGCCGACGTCACCACCCGAGGCGATGAGTTCAACCGCGATCTCGATGCCTGCGGGTGGAATGACCTGGAGCTCGGTTAACCCGACGATTTGTACGGACAGGGAGACAACACGGTGAAACGTCTGTTGAATCGGCTCGCGATTTCGGCCGTATTGCTCGGTGCCGTGATCGGTCTTGGGCTTGTCGTCTTGAGGCTGACCGCCGACGAGGCCGAGACGGACGACGAGCTGGTGGTCGTTATCGACAAGGTCGACACGATGACGTTGCAGGACACCGTCGTGTTGCGGGGCCAAGTTGCCCGTGAGGCTTCGTTTACGCTCACTGCCGGCGGTAGTGGTCGGATCACCGCCCTCTCGGTTGAGGAGGAGGGGATGGTCAACGTAGGCGATGAGCTATTGCGGATCAACGGTCGCCCGATGCTCGCCATCGACGATCCTGTTCCCTACTGGCGGCCGCTGAGCCGCTTCGTTGATGACGGTCCCGATGTCGAACGTTTGGAGCAGCTCCTGTCGGACGAAGGCTATTCGCCGGGAACCGTCAACCAGGAGTTCACGAACGTGACGCGCGATGCTCTCGAGGATTGGCAGGCCGACAACGGCTATCCAACCGACGGGATCTTCCTGCCGACCGACGTTGCGACCGGCGAATGGCCGGCCACGGTTGGTGGCGTCGACCTTGAGGTCGGCACCGCGGTGGCGATCGGCGAACCCCTGGTGCCGTTCGTCGATGACGAGTTGGCGGTGGCTGTCCAGGTCGACCCCACCGATCGGAGCCGTCTGGAAACAGGTCTGGTTGCCCGGGTCACCATCCCGGCGACCGGAGCCGAAGGCACCGGCCAGATCTCCGAATTGGCAGACAACGCCGAGATCGACCAGCAGGGTGTTGAGCGCTATCGGGGTGAGCTGCAACTCGACGGTGACCTGGGCGTTGTTGAAGGAACCGCGGTGCGGGTCGAGGTGATCCTCGAACAGGTCACCAATGCTCTGGTGGTTCCGGTTGCAGCGGTCTCGCTCGACGGGGAGGGCAGGGAAGAAGTCCGGATTTTGAATCGAGACGGGGAGCTCGACCGGGTGTTGGTCGAAACCGGACTGACCGAGGGTGCCATGGTCGAGATCATCTCGGGTCTCGACGGAGGCGAGCAGGTCGTGATCGAGGTCCGAGGAGAGTGAGCCAACCGGTCATCGAGCTGGAGGCGGTAACCCGTACCTATGGTGGTGCGGTGCCGGTCCACGCCCTCCGGGATGCATCGCTGCGTATCGACGGAGGCGAGTTCGCGGCGATCGTCGGTCCGAGCGGTAGTGGCAAGTCGACGATGCTCGGTCTTCTAGGCCTGCTCGACCAACCGACGAGCGGTGTGGTTCGGGTCGGTGGACGCGACATGTCTCGGGCCGGCGACGGCGAGCGGACCAAGGTACGGGGCGAAGCCATCGGGTTCGTCTTCCAACAGTTTCACCTGATCCCTCACCTGACTGCGGCCGAAAACGTCGAGACCGCCTTGAGTTATCGGGGTCTGAAGTCAAGGCTCCGTCGGGAGCGAGCGCTCGACGCTCTTGCCAGAGTCGGCTTGGCCGACCGGGCCGACCACCTTCCGGTCGAGCTATCGGGCGGTGAGCAGCAGCGCACCGCGGTGGCCCGAGCCCTCGTCACCGATCCAGGCCTGATCCTGGCCGACGAACCAACCGGTGCGCTCGACACTGCAAACGCCGAATTGGTGATGGAGCTACTGGCAGGCATCGTCGATGCCGACCGAGCGCTCGTGATCGTGACCCATGATCTCGATATCGCCGACCAGGCCGCCCGTCGCATCACCCTGCGCGACGGCGAGATCGTCACGGACGTGATTACGTCGATGGACCCCGACCCCGACCCCGACCCCGACCCCGAGAAGTTTTTGGGAGAAGCCGAAGAGGGGAGCGGCGGATGAGGAGTTTCTTTGAACTCGTCTCCTCCTCGGTGAAAGGGCTGTGGGCCCGACCGGCCCGCACGGCTCTCATTCTGCTCGGCCCTGTGATCGGGGTGAGCGCCATCGTCGCCGCCATCGGGTTGACCGAGAGCGCCAAGGGTGATGTGAAGGCCCGACTCGATCAGCTCGGGACCAATCTGGCGACCGTCCAAGCTGCATCGGGATTCACCCCGGGCGGCGGATTGCCTCGGCTGCCCGAAGAGGTGGCGGAGCGGATCGACGCCATTCCCCTGATCGACTCGGTGTCGGTGGTTACCGAGTTGCCCGGTATCCGAGTGCTCCCGCACGCCGAGGCGGCCGAGGCCTTCGAGGTGTTGCCTATCGCGTTGCGAGCCGCCGACACCGACTTCCCCGACGTGGTGGAGGTCGACATGGCATGGGGCCGTTGGCTCGATCCGTGGGACGAAGTTGAAGGCCACCGCACCGTCGTGCTCGGCTCCGAGGTCGCTGAGGCGTTTGCCGTGCTGCCCGGCGAGCGACGTTCGATCCTGATCGGTGATCGGCTCTACGGCGTAGCCGGAGTGATCTCCGAGATGGAGTTGCTGCCAAACTACAACCTCTCGGTGTTCATCAGTTTCCAGGCCGCCGAGGATGACTGGGGCGACGAGGGCGGACCTACCGAGGCGGTGTTCCGGGTCGCCGAGGGAACACGGCTGGTCGAGAGCGACGTCGATTTCCTCAACACCGCCATCACCTACGGCGGACCGGGCGGCATCGATCCGCCGGTGATCCCAACCGACGCTCTCGAAGCGGCGGCCGATGTTGATGCCACCCTACGGACTGTCGTGTTGCTCATGGGCGGGTTGGCGTTGCTGGTCGGTGGGCTCGGCATCGCAAACGTGATGTCGATCTCGGTATTGCAGCGCTCATCGGAGATCGGCATTCGCCGGGCCGTCGGTCACAGCCGCTCCCGCATCGCCGGGCAATTCCTGCTCGAGGCGATGATGGTCGGCCTGTTCGGAGGTGTTATCGGCTCGCTGGTCGGAGCGTTGGTCGTGATCGTTGGAGCCGACTGGCGGGATTGGACGCTCGTGCTCGACCCACTTTTGCTGCTCGGCGCAGCAGCGCTGGCCATCCTGGTTGCCATCGTCTCGGGTCTGGTGCCAGCCATCAAGGCCGCCCGCCTCGAGCCTCTCGAAACCCTCCGCCTTGGTTGAGGCGGAGCGCACGGATGGCTCGGGCTAGATCTCAAGGCGATCGGCAAAAAAGGTGAGTACCTGATCGAGGGCGTTTCGGGTCGGGTGGCCTGGCTCGTCGACCAGATGGCGGGTGAGCACCGAGTGGGCGTTCTTCGAAATGCCGTCGGGGTTTCCGGATGATGAATCGATCTCGACGGCCACGAAGCCGTCACCGAGTTCGCGCCGCAAGGTGTCGAACCTCGTCCCGACGGCTGCATCTTCGCTGAAACGCAGGCCGAGAATCGGGCAGCCGGAGGCCACCCGTTCCTTCACGACCCGCAGGTCGTCAGCCGATAGGCCGAGATCACCGGCCCGTCTTGCTCCGATCGGGAAGGGCAGGCTCGGTTGGCTCAGTACAGGGGCAACCACGGTTTCGTCGACCATCATGGCCAGGGCGAAACCGCCGGTGAAACACATGCCGACCGCGCCGACACCGGGACCTCCACACTCCTCATGCAGCGATCGGGCCAGGGAGCGAAGCCAAACGGTCGCAGGCGATGGATCGCCAACGGCGAAGGCGTGGAACTCGCGGCTCACACAGCCCTTGATCAGCGACGTTGCGAGATAGAGCCCGCTCTGCTCCCTGCCGTCGGTACCAAACAGCGATGGCATGGCGACGGTGCAGCCGCGCTCGACAACCCTGCGGGCGAACTCGGCGACGTCTGGCGTGATGCCCGGCATCTCCGAAATCACGATCACGCCAGGCCCTGAGCCTGCCAGGTAGACGGTCTTTGTCACGCCATCGAAGGTGGCCGTCGTCTTGTCGAAGTGGCGCAGCTCTCCCATGGTCGACGAGCGTACTAACGAGGTCGGCCCGCCTGCTCGGCGAGCCAACAGCGAGCGAGTTGATCGCTCCGACCGGCTAGCGACCGAGCTTTGGCAGCACGGTCTTGGCGAAGCGGTTTGCCAACGACACCTGATGGTCGGGAGCGGGGAGCATCATGATCTCGTCGAGGCCTGCCTCGTCGAGCTCGTTGATTTTCGCCACCACCTCGTCGGCTGAGCCGATGAGACAGGTGGCCCGGATGATGTCCTCGGTCATGAACTTTGCCTCGTCGTCGCGCAGGAACGTGCAGTGGCCATCGTGGATCCGCATATGGCGTATCGGCTCGGGCGTCTGTTCGACAAGCGCCGCATACTCGTCCCAGATTCCCTGGAGGTGGTGAGGTGGTTCGCCTCCGTACTGCCGGATCTTGTCGTAGACGTAGTGGAGCGACGAGACCACGTAGGGACCGTGTTCGGCGATGACACGATCGGAGGTGACCTCTTCGCCGGGATCGAGTACCACCACGTTGGTGAGGCTTACAACAGGGAACGGATCGGGCAGGGCACGGCCTTCGGCCTCGGCGCCGCGACGGGCCGTCTCGACCGCCCGCTCTATGGCCCGGGGAGTGGGAGGTAGTGATGTGACGAGGCCATCGCCATACTGGCCGGCCAGTGCCTGCGACTTCGGCCCGAAACCTGAGACGTAGATGGAAATCGGGTCATCGAGGTTCACGTAGCCGCGGTCGGCCATCAAGAGCCGGGTCGGCGCCGTCTTGCCCCGGAAGGTGTAGTCAACCTCATCGCCGTTCAGCAATGCTCGGATCACCCGTAGTTCCTCCCCGTACTTCTTGATTGGGAGGGGCTTGTGGTCGAGGAAGCGGTGGGCACTGTTTCCTGCGCCCATTCCGAGGAAGGTCCGTCCGGGGGCGATGGTGTTGATCGACGCAATGCTGTGGGCGGTAACAGGAGGAATCCGAGTCCCGGCCACCGACACCCCTGTCCCGATTCGAATGCGTTCGGTTCGTTCAGCGGCCAACGCCAGATAGGCGTAACAGTCGCCCCAGATCATTTGGGAGTCTGGTACCCAGACGGCATCGAAACCGAGGCGCTCGAACTCGACCACCTGGTCGACGTCGGTCAGTTTCGTTGTCACACACATTCCGAATTCCATGATCCGAACCCTAGGGCCTGGCCGCAGCCACCTCTAGACGAGCTGCCCACTGACCGTATGAATCGATACCGGCGACACCGCAGCTGTCGCCGAGTCGGTCCGCTACCTACTATGGGGAGGTGCAGCTCGGTTCCGGATCGGGCTGGAAAGGGGATTGAGTCATGCAGGTACAACGGCTGAACCACGTGGCCTACCGGTGTCGGGATGCAAAGGAAACGGCTGAGTTCTATCGGGACGTGCTCGGTATGAAGCTGGCTCACGTCATCACCCAGGATCGGGTTCCCTCCACTCAGGAGTACGCACCGCACGCCCATGTTTTTTTTGAGATGGCCGACGGGAGCTGGGTGGCCTTCTTCGATCTGGTCGATGAGCCGGTTGTCGAGCAGGAGACCAACCCCGATTGGGCCCAGCATCTTGCCATGGAGGTCGAGTCACTCGATGCTCTCGAGACGGCGAGGCAGAACCTCGTCGATCACGACATCGACGTGCTCGGTCCCGTCGATCACGGTTTCATCAGGTCGATCTACTTCTATGACCCTTCGGGCCACCGTCTCGAATTGGCGGCTCGGACGCTGGACCCAGACGATCTCGATCGTTTTGAGGCCGGGGCTCAGAATCTGATCGAGGAATGGACCAGGAAGAAGAAGGAAGTTACGGGGAGCTGAGACTTACGGCTCACCGCAACACGGCAAGGGCCGCCAGCCCGAGCAGGGCTGGCCCGCCGATAGGCCGAGCAGGTACAGCACGAAGATGGTGAGGCCGAACATCAGCGCTGTCCTCCGCCGCCGACCCTAATTGGCGTCAGTGGATCTTGGGGCCGCTACTCCAGAATCTGGAGCACGGCACCGTTGATCGAGCCGAAGGCTACGAAGACAACGACCGTGGCCACGACCCCGACGCCAACGACGGTGGCAAGGTGACGTGTTCGATTGCCGAAGACGGCCACCGTTCCGAGCAGCCAGGGAGCGAGCAGAAGGACGACGGCCAGGAGACCGAGTGGATAGACGTCGGTCGTCGCCGTGACGACCTCGGCCCGTTTCGGCGCCAGCGTGTCATCGAGTTCGAGATCGACAAGCAGCGGACGGGCCGCCGCGAAGGCTCGAACGATGAGCCCGACCTGTCCCGCCGTGGTGGCGAGGACAATGAGTCCGAGTGGCCGAGCCAGCCGGGTGCCGAGTACACCGAGCGTGGCGGCGGCCATGATGAACGTCGCCCCGAACACGGCGAGGGGGATCCAGGTCCGCGAGGTTTCGGGACGCAGCCGGTAGTCGACACGTATGGCTCCATCGTCGATGGAGACAGTGGCCGCATCGTGGGGGCTCCAGTCATTGGCGGCTGATCCGGTTGAGCGATCCGTGGGATTGATGGCCCGTTCGTAACTGCCGCGCACTGGCACGTACTCGAGACCGGCGGCAGCCAGCTCTTCGATGGCTGCGGATTCGGCGTCGGTCTCGGTAGCCGAACCAACCGGTGTCGCCACCACGGTGAGGAGCGGGTCGTCGGGACCGATGAAGGGACTCCAAGTCCGCTCGACCGACACCACGTCGAGAGACTCGACATGCTCCAAGTTCGGGACGCGTCGCTGGAGTTCACCAATCGACTGCACGTAGCTGACATAGGCCCAGGTCGGTAGGGCCAGGCCGACGACAACGAGTGTCATCGCAGCGAGTTGCCTCGGATGATCGAGCGTCCGGCGAGTCATGGTGCGGGCGGTCGAGATCAACGACTGTTTTGCATGGTGACGGCGACGCCAGGCCGACACCGCAACGATCGTCAAAAACGTTGCCGAGACGAGAGCAGCGACCGTCCACGCAGACGACCAGGCGCTGATCCCTTCCGACGTCGCATCATCGAGACGCGGTGGCTTGACCACGCTGGTTCCGTCGTCGGTCTCATCGGTGAGGGCACGACCCATCACCGCACCGACGATGAGGATGGCTGAGATCAGGGCGAAACGTTGCCCGCCTCGCCTACGCCGGGTTCGTTTGGCAGCAATGACCTCTATCGCCTGCCAGCCGGACTCGGTTGCCGACGGCCCATTGGTAGCAGGATCGGGCCTCAGCGATGATCGAAGCAGTTCCTCAACGTCGGTCACGATTGATCTCCTTCGGTCAGAGCTTGTTTCAGGGAACGGTTGGCCCGGTGCAAATGTGTCTTCACCGAACCGGTGCTTATGCCGAGGGTTTCGGCGATGGCGTCGACGGTCAGGTCGGCGTAGAACCGCAGCACGACACAGTGACGTTGACGGATGGGGAGCGCGGCAACGGCGTCTCTGACCGCTCGGTCGGGTTCGTCCTCCTCGATTGCACCGGCGCCGGTGTCGGCAGATGCGTGCCTACGTTCAAGCATGAGTCGCCGGATACGGGATCGCGAACGATTGATCAGGGCTCGCCGAACGTAGGCCGATAACGCCTCCGGATCGTTGAGTTTCGGTGGTCGTTCAAGCAACCGGACGAAGGTGTCCTGAACCAACTCTTCGGCCAGGCCGGTGCCGCCGAGTATCCAGCGAGCCAACCCGACGAGCTGGGTGTAGTCGGCGTCGTAGGCCGCCTTCAGGCCGGCTTGCACCTGCCGGTCATCCACGTCGCTCCTAGCCCAGCTCGCCGAGAGGGTTGGTCCGTCCTCTTTGGCCGGAGCGAAGCGAGCGCTGTGATCCACATCTTTCAGGACGCCTCACCCACCACGAAACGTTGACATGGTGACCAAGAAAGTCATCAGTCAGGAACCGGATCGTCGACGATCTGGTCGAGATAGATCGAGCGAACGGCCAGGGCATGACGTACCTCGCCGGTCACTTCGTCGAAGAACTCCTCGCGGTAGGTGGCATCGGTGACGGCGGCAAGCGCGAATTGGAGCGCCGAGAAGGCAACCAGGAAGCCGACCACCCGTAGCTCGACGACGGTCAGCGCGAGATCGGTCTCGAACCAGGTCCAGCGAGCGATCACATCGCGGGGCCCCAGCTCCTCAAGCGAGGTCCAGGCTACGATCGTTTCCTCCCGAACGGCGAACAGTCCGAAGGCCACGTAGAACAGGCCGAGGACCACCGAGACCAGCACGATCTGCAGGCCGAGGTTGAACAACACGACGAGCGCAACGTTGAATCGGTCTGGTCGGCTGAGTGGCGGATCAAAGTCGCCTCGCAGCGCCTCCACCTCACGGTCGATCAGCGGCGAGCCTGACTGGCGGGCCATGTTCCTGACCTCGATCCAAGAATCGAAGCGGGAGATCTCGGCGATCTCACGGGGGATTCTGAGGGCAACGAACAGGGCGGCCACTGCGCTGAGTAGACCGACCGTTACCCAGAACGTCATCGGCGTGAAGCCGTTCGCCACCTGCCACAGCTCGGCGTTGAGGAACAAGAAGGCCGAGAACACCAGCACGAACGGCAACGCCCGGCCCATAAGGGTTAGCAGCTGGCTGAGGTGTCGGAAGGTCTGGCGGGCCGCCCACACCGTGGTCGGGACCAAGCCGAAGCCGACCACTACGTAAACCACGAGCAACACGGCCAGATTGGCTGCGATCAAGCCGGGAACAGCGAGCAGCGGACGGTTGCCAAACAACAGTGCCGGGATGGTGGGCGCCACCGTGAACACGGCAAGTTCGAGGGGGCCAACGTGGTCGGGGCGCTGGAACGGGCGGCGGCCACGGGCCAGATTTACCGTGACAGCGGCGGCCAGGATTATAGCCAACGACACCAGGGCGACGAGCGCCTGCGACCAACCCTTGAAACGGTCGCTGAAGGCGCCTATGACGTTGAACAGGAACACACCGAGCAGGAACGGCAAGGCCCGGGTGAAGACGTCGGTCGATGCCTTGTAGCCATCGATGAGGTGTGGCAGACCTTGGTGGAGGAACCACCTCTCGACGCCCTCCCTCTCATCCATTGAGGTCAACCTAGTCGGCCGCATGCAGTACTCAGCGTTGCCCGAGCAGCAGACCGATGGGTGATCGCACCAAGCTGGTGGTCAGTGCGAGCTGGGTCTCACTGCGGGCGACGGAGGGGATGGCCGTGATGCGCTGGAGGACCAGGTGAAGATCGTCGTTGGACCGAGCGACAACTCGGCACAGCAAGTCGCCCTGCCCGGTGATGGTGTGGATCTCCAGGATTTCCTCGATCGTGGTGAGGGCGCCGACGGTTGCCTCGTGGGTCCCCTGGGCGATTTCAAGTGTGCAGAAGGCGAGAACGCTGAGGCCGCCCATGCGCGGGTCGATCTCGGGTCCGTAGCCCGTAATGACTCCCTGGCGCTCCAGGCGCTCCAGGCGGGCGTAGGCCGTGCCCCGGGCCACTTCGGCGAAGCGGGCAAGCTCGGCGATCGACGACCGAGGGTTTTGTCTTAGCCCTTCGAGGAGGCCGCGATCGATGGCATCGAGGTCAATGGACATGTTGTCGAGTTCACTCCCTGAATCTCTCCGGTATTTGAACAGAAGAGTAGCAGATTTGCCTAGTATTAGGCATTTTGTGCAGTACTCTAGCAACGATTCATACAGTATGGTTACCTGGGGGTGAGACAAAATGCTGTAGTCGGAAAGCAAGGAGCCGCACCATGTCGAGCCTGTTGAAGAAGGTTGACCACGTCACCTACGCCTGCGAGCAGGGCACGATCGAGCGATGGGCCTGGTTCCATATCGAGGTCGAGGGCGGCACGCTCATCAACCGCATCGATGATGTACGTCCCGACGATGCCGATTCGTCGATGAAGATCTGGTGCGTCGATTTTGGTGAATTCGGAGTAGCCCTGATCGAGGGGATCGATCGGGCCAAGAAGTCACAGGTCACCCTCTTCGTCGAGCGCCACGGCGACCACACCGTGCAGCACGTCGCCTTCGACACTCACGACCTCAAGAAGTTCCAGGCCCACATGAAGGAGATGGGGGGCACCCCGCGAGGTGAGACGCTCGTCCGCCACGACGGTTTCGGGGTCCTCAAGCAGATGTTCGCCCGGGGCTACGCCGAGGGAAATGCCGCCGAGGCCTCCTTCCCCGAGTATGTTCAGCGGCCAAGCGTGGCTGACAGCGACGATGAAGTGGCCATCACGTTTGCCGAGGAAACCGGCAAGGGTTTCTACGACCAGATCGAGGACGCCGTTTCTGGTGGCGACACCGAGCCGTTCTTCGACTTCTCCCACATGCCGACCGATTGGCAGGTTCCGGAACCGACACCCGTTGGTTCCTGATCGGGCAGTAGCCAGATCAGGCTAACCAACGCTGAACAGGCCTCGGATGCGTTCAAGCCAGGCATCGACGTTCGGCGCCAACTCCGTCGGCGTCTTGCCAAGCCTCACAAGCACGAGATCAGAATCAGGGTCAACGATGATCCGCTGGGTTTCGTAGCCGGAAGCAAAGAACACATCGCGGCCGTGCGGCCACATCCACCAGTGGGCGCCGTAACGGCTCCCCTCGTCGTCAACGGCTCGGGGTGTGCGGGCATAGTCGACCCACCCGGAAGGTAGGAGGCGCCCGCCGTCCCACTTGCCGTCGCGGCAATACAAGAGGCCGAACTTGGCAAAGTCGCGAGCCGATGCGTGGAGGAACGACGAACCGACCCAGGTGCCTGCCTCATCGAATGTGAGACGGGCCCGGATGCCGAGCGGATCGAGGAAGGATTCCCGCATCCATTCCTCGAACCTCGGTCCGCTACCGACCAGCTCGGCCATGATCCGGCACAGCACAACCGTGGTACCGCTGGCGTAGTTGAACACGGTGTCCGGTGGCGTGAGCAGCATCTGCGATGCCGTGTAACCGGCCATGTCGGCTTGGCCATCTCCGAAGAGCATGTTGATGCAGTGGCTGACGGTTTCATCGACGTAGTCCTCGTTGAACTCAAGGCCGGAAACCATCCGCAGAAGATGATCGATCGTGATGGCGTGGCGGGCATCGTCGGCCGAGCGCCACTCACTGACCGGGGCCGGGGAATCGAGATCGAGATCTCCTCGCTCCACGAGCAGGCCGATCAGAGCGTGGGTGAAGCTCTTGGCCATCGACCACGAGATCAGCTGGGTGTCTTGAGTAACGTCGTGCCCGTAGCGTTCGGCGACGAGTCGGCCCTGGTTGACAACCACCAACGCCAGGGACTGGCCGAAGGCGGGCTCACCCTCCCCCTGGCCGGGGAAAGCCTCGTCGAGCAGTGCATCGAGCTTGACCGCCAGCTGATCGGGCAGGGTGGCCGTCGGCCATTCGTCAACCGGCCAGGCCAGGCCATCGGGATGTGGGGGGAGTGGAGTTAGCGGAGCTGGTGTTGGTGGAAAGACGGCCATGGGGACTCCATTGTTACCTTCTTCGCCGCCTCCGACTCGGTCGATGGTTGCCCATACGGTGTACGTTGTAGGGAGACCGCTACCTGCAAAGGGCGCGGAATGACTGCAATCGAGAGGCACTGATGAGCCAACTGGTGACCGAGATCGAATGGCCGGAGGTTGAGGGCGACCGGATCGGGGCGGGGCCGGAGACCCGGAAGCTTGTCGGCGATCTGGCGGCACAGAGCTGGCTCGTACGTTCACCGTTCGGCTTCATCCTGACCCGCCACGCCGACTGCGTCGCCGTTCTCAAGGACAAGCGGTGGTTCCAAGCCTCTCGTCTGCTGGCCGAGATGAATCAAATCACTGATGAGCGATACCTGAAGCGTCAGGAGCGCCCGTCGATCCTGTCGATGGAGGGCGACGAGCACCAGCGTCTGCGCCGCCTGGTCAGCGGTGCCTTCACGCCGCGTTCGTCCGATCGTTTGCGGCCGTTCATGCGGGAGGTGCTCAACGGCCTTATCGATCCCATTTCCGAAACCGGTCGCTGCGACTTCGTTGCCGATGTGTGCGATCCCTACCCGATCCCCATCATCTGCGAGTTGCTCGGTGCTCCAAAGGAGGACTGGGAGCGGTTCAGCTACTGGGCCACGGCGATATTCCAGGTCTTCAACGACGACCTGGCCGACCACGTCGACGAGGTGGTCGACGCCGGTGAGGCCCTCGACGCATACGTGCTCGATCTGATCGCCGAACGTCGTGACGACCCGAGAGATGATCTGCTCTCGGAGCTGATCGCAGCCGAAGAGGCTGGCGACAGGCTTTCGAACGATGAGCTGATCATGCTGGTCGAGGCCGTGATCCTGGCCGGCACCGATACCACCCGCAACCAGTTGGCTTGTGCGCTGGCGGTATTCGCCGACCACCCCGATCAGTGGGCGGCGCTTGCCGAGAATCCTGAGCTGGCGGCCCGAGCCACCGAGGAGAGCCTTCGCTATCTTGGCGCAATCCGGGGCACCGGACGATTCGCAGCAGAAGACATCGAGTATCGCGATGTGCTGTTCCCGGCCGGCACGTTGGTGTTTCCAAACTTCGTCGGAGCCAACCACGACCGCGACCTGTTCGATGACCCCGACAGCTTCGACATCGCCACCGATCGAAGCGGCGCCGGCCACCTGACCCTCGGCTTCGGTCTGCACTACTGCCTTGGCGCGAATCTGGCCCGGGCCGAGCTGCAGGAGGCTCTGCTGATCTGCGCAAAGCGGATGCCGAACCTCCGCCTCGACGGTGAGATCGTGTGGAAGCCCGACGGCTTTGGTATCTGGGGTCCGGCCAAACTCCCGCTGGTCTTTGACCCGGTGACCTGAGTCGCCGACCGGATCGCCTCACCGGGGGTCTGAACGGCAGGGGACTACATGATCTCGACACGTCCCTTTGGGCAATCGACGACAACTTTCAGCGCAAACGGGCCCTCGGTGAGGTTCAACTCGATGCCTAGCGCCGCCAGTCCGCTCTCAACGGCACCAGGGTCGGGATGGGTGATCTGTAACTCGACGAGCGTGCAGCCCGGGGTCGTTGAGCCTGCCGGATTGGGGCCGCCCCACTCGATGAGGAACGGCAGAGCTCCACCAAGGGTCGAGGTTGGTGAGCTGCGGGTGAGGTTCCAGCTCAGCTCCTCGCCGTCGGGTTTGCGGCGGGACATCGAGCGAACCGGGCCCGGATCGAAGTCGACCGCCCGCAGTGAGTCGGCAACGCCCTCGATCGTTTCTCCTGGCGTTGGGTGGGCCGCGTAGCCGACCAGTCCGGGTGCCGAACCTTCGGTCAAGCCGAAAGCGAAAGGTCCGGTGGCGTCGGGTTGGGCCGGGTCTCGTCCAATGATCTCAAAGTAGACGTCGTCACCCAACGACATCAGGGCGTTGTGGGTACCGAGCCCGATGTGCGGTCCTCCGAGCCCCGGGGTGACCCCGGTCAGGTCTGCGATATGCGCGATTCCGTCGTCGACGTTCCAGCTGGTGAAGATGATGTGGTCGAGGGTCGCCATGGCTTTTCAGACTCCCTTGACCAGAAGAGCGAAGTGCTTGCTGGTTGCGGAGAACCGCAGGGGCAGCACTTCCTGGTAGGCCGCAGACTGGTAAGCGGTCTCGGCTTCCTCCATCGAGGGGTATTCGAGAATTACCGTCTGGTGCCCGGCGCTTTTGCCCTCGACCTGATTGGTATCGGTGTCGTAGCCGATGAGCGTGGCTTGTTCCCCGATACCGAGCGATGGCACGGCACCCTTCTGGTACTGCTTGTAGGTGTCGACGTCGTCGACGTCGAAGTTCACGATCAGGTAAGCGGTCATGGCGCTGGTTTAGCAGCTTTGTCTTCTTCTGCACTACTGGAAGGATCAGATCGCGATGCTGGATCAAATCCTGCTCGTGCCGATCCCAACGGATGCACGGATGACGACGAGGAGGATTGCACGCCGAGGCATGTTGTGCTTGGGCTGTCTTTGGCGCCTCCGCCCGCCCGGGGCAAGATGGGCCGGTGACTGGTTACGTTCTGAGGGCGATCAGTAGGTCCAGACGATGGACATAGGCCAGTTCTTGGGGCTGGAACCAACGGGGGAGAGCGGGCGATTTCGGCTGCCCGTGACCAACAAGATTTGTGGCGGGCGCGATTCGATCTACGGGGGCTGCGGTTTGGCGGCGGCCATCGAGGCGGCCGAATCGTTCACCGATCGCCCGACGGCGTGGGCCACCTGTCAGTTCCTACGGCCTGCTCATGCCGGAGCCGTCGTCGATCTACGGGTCGAGATGCCGGCCTCGGGTCGGGCCGTAAGCCACACCCGTGTGGTGGCGACGGTCGATGACCAGGAGGTGTTCACCACGCTGGTGTCGCTCGGTGAGCGTGAGTTTCCGGCCGAGGGTGTTTGGGCCAAGATGCCGGATGTTCCTGGCCCCGAAGGTCTTCCCGCCCGCTACATCCGAGCCAAAAACAAGGGGGGCATACGGGAGCGCATCACCGAGCTGGCCGTCACCGACGATCCCGATGGAATCATGCGCAACCCTGACGGACGAGCTGCGGTGTGGATCACGATGCCCGGTGGGGTTGCTGGCTCCGCTTCGGCGCTCGCCGTAATCGGAGATGAGGTGTCAACCGGAACCTCGGCCGTCATCGAACCCGACATGCAGGCACCGAGCATCGACAACACATTGCGGATCGTCAACGCCAAACCCAGTGAGTGGGTATTGGCCGACATCGAACTACGAGCCGTAGCCCGTGGTTTCGCCCACGGGATCGTCAATCTGTGGAGTCAGGATGGCGAGCTGCTGGCCATCGCAACCCAAACCGGGGCGGTCAGAATCCGGGGTTCGTGATCGGTTACCGTTCTTTGGTGGATTCAAATGCTCAAAAATCAGGCGTGAGGCGGTTGCTGGCGGCGACCGTTGTTGTTCTGGTTGTCTTCGCTGCATGCGGCAGCGATCCAGTCGCCGAGACCGGCGAGGTGTCTGCCTTCCAGCTTGCCATCGAACCCGATCCGCTCGATGTGGTCGTCTTGGATACCGAGCTGGGTGCAGGGGAGACGATCGAGTTCGCCCTGGTACTACCCGATGGGTATCAGGCCGGCGAGCCGACCCCCGTGCTCCTGGCCCTACCGCCTGGTGGGCAGGACCTCGATCTCACCACCCGGCTCGTCGAACAAACCTGGATCGAGGCCGCCCGAAGGGGTTGGGTGGTGATCAGTCCCGCGGCGCCTGGTGGCACCCTGTTTTTCCAGGGGTCGGAGGAGCTACTCGGGGAGTTCCTCGATCAGATGACGGGCACCTTTCCACCGCTCTCGGGCCGGCTTGATCTCGTTGGCATCAGCAACGGCGGTTTGAGTTCTTTTCGGGTGGCAGCGCTAATGCCCGAACGCTTCCGGACCATCACGGTTGCTCCGGGGTTTGCCCAGTCGGAGGCTGATCGGGCTGGACTGGAGCAGTTGGCCGAACAGGATGTTTCGGTCGAGATCTTCGTCGGCGAGGGCGACTCCAGCGGCTGGATCGAGGGCGGTCGGGCGACCGTCGACACGCTGAGGGGTTTCGGCGGGCGGGCCAACCTCACGATGGTCGAGGGCGAGGGTCATGTGATCACGGGCTTCGCCGACGGGACCCGCTACCTCGACACGATCGAGGCCGGGATCAACTGAGCGTTTGCCGCCAGTCGTCGTCAGGTTGGGGCCGGTGGAACCGGAGACTGCGGGATCGTCGGAGTGGGCTATTTCGATGCGGCGGAAGCGACGGAGCGGCCCGTTAGGGAAAGGGGTCGTATGCGGAGCCAATGCCATTGGTCGCTTTCGACCCATGGTGCGGGGTCGTTGTCCCACGCAACCCGTAGCACCCGCGGATCGGTGATCTCCTCCAGCGGACCGTGGGCGAGAACACTCCAACCCGACATGGTCTCCTCATCGATCTGGTCCACCTGTAGGCAGACGATCTCGTTTCGTTTGGCGGCCGACACCTTGGTTCCAGGCAGGCTCCGGATGAACAGGTCGCCATCGACCATGGTGACGTTGACCGGCGCGACCACAGGCCAACCATCGTCGACGTAGCCGAGACGGCCCACCCGGTGTTTGGCCAGTAGATCGGTGCACTCCTGTTCGCTTATCGCCCGGTCGTGGCCGCCCTCGATCGTCGACGGTGCCGATCCACCGGTCGCGGACGGGGCCGATCCAAGGTGCCGGTCGTTTCCGGATGGGGCGACCAGGATCGAGACGCCCCGAGCGGCGGCCGCTGGAACGAGATCATCCAGATCCTCTCGGTCGACGGAAACAACCAGTGCCGTAGCCGATCGCGAGCGGGCGAGGGCAACTCCAGGGTCAAGGCCGTCGGATCGAATGCGGTCAATGGCGCATTCAAGACCCATCTCGTTCAACCGATGTTTGGCTGCTCGGGCTTCGTCCATTCGCGTCTGCGCTTCGCTGTCGTCGCGGTCGACGAGAAGGCGCACCTGCAGGTGAAGCGATATGGCCCAGATGGCGGCGAAGGCCAGCGCGTCGATGTCCGACTCGGCTCCCGTGGTCGGTACGACAAGCGGCCCGCTTGCCAGGCGATGCGCATTGCCGGATGCCATCAGGAACGTGGCTTGTGCAATCGCCCGGGCCAGGCTGATTCCGGCGTGATCGGCATTCGCTACGCAGAGCACCGGTGGGTCGGTCTCGATGTAGGCGGCGAGGTCGGTGGCGAAGTCGTTGTTATCCAGAACGGCGACCGGTTCGACGGGCACCCCGAGTCCGGCCGCCAGTTGGTTGTAACGGTCGACCGATTCGGCGTCTGGCGTGACAACCTGGATGGAGGTATCGAACCAACGGGCGAGGACGGTTGCCGGTAGCAGAACACGTTCCTCATCGATGTTGCGACCAAGGGGCAACACGACCCTACGCAGGCTCGGGGCTGCCGTCATGGGGTTGCCTGTGAGTTCATCAACCCCAGGTTGTTACCTATGGGCTTGTACGAGAAGGGTCGTAGGTCCCTTGAAGTCGGTGGGCTACTGGGGTCAGATCAAATCAACAGCGAATAGGAGAACCGATCATGGCCTCTAGCAGTACGACCTCCGATGTGACCCAAATCGATTTTGTGGCCCGGCGTCGGGAGCTACGAGCTGGCTTCGGCAAGCTGGCTGAAGTTCTCCCCGGCCCGATGAAGGAGTTCGGCTTGCTGCACTATGCGGCGGTCGAGGATGGCGCCCTGTCGAAGGCCACCAAGGAGATCATCGCGTTGGCCATTGGCATCTGTGGTCACTGTGACGGCTGTATCGCCTTTCACGTCCACGACGCCCTCCAGGCCGGCGCGACCAGAGCCGAGATCGAGGAGGCGATCGGGGTGGCCATTCTCATGGGTGGTGGCCCTGCTGCTGTCTACGGCTCGGATGCGCTGGCGGCACTCGAGCAGTTCGAGGCTCAAGAGACCTAAAAGGATCGGCCGACGCTGCCGGCCAAAGGGATCTAGCTTTGGTCGATACGGCTGTAGCCGTCGGCCGTTGCCTGATCGATCGTTTCCGAGTACCGAGGGGAGCCGCCGAAGTACGCCTGATAGCGGATCTTCCCCTCCTGGTGACCTTCCACGTTGGCGTTGTAGCCCGTGAACCACCCTTTGCTGCGACGGAAGAGCATTCGCTCGTGGACGCGAACGACCTCTTCGACCCATTCCTGCTCGGCTTCCAGGTATGCGTCGAGTCGGGTGTGGCCGTTGTCGAGGGCGTGGGTGAGGAGGCCGGTCACCCAGTCGACACCGGTCTCGATGGCTCGGGGGAAATTGGTGGATCCGGAAACGCTTTGAGGGCCGGCCACCATCAACAGGTTTGGAAAGCCGTTCGACAAAACCCCGAGGTAGGTGCTGGGACCGTCTCGCCACTTGTCACCGAGGGTCTTGTCGTCGACCCCGCGGATCTCGATTCGGTCATAGCCCCCGGTGATGGCGTCGAAGCCGGTGGCGTAGACGATGACGTCGAGATCGTAGTGAGAGTCAGTGGTCTGAATGCCGTCGGCGGTCAGGCGCTCGATCGGGGTTTCCGAGATGTCGACCAGCTGCACGTTGTCGCGGTTGTACGCCTCGAAGTATCGGGTCTCCAGCGGTAGCCGCTGCATACCGAAGCCATGGTCGTTCGGAATCAGCTTCTCTGCGGTCTTTGGATCGTCGACCCGTCCACGAATCCGATCGGCGACGTAGTCGGAGATCTCCTTGTTTGCCGCCTCGTCGAAGAAGATCTCCATGAAGTTGCCGGCGAGGATGGCGAACCCGGGTTGCGCGTAGAGCTCATCCCAAAAGGCGTGACGTTCCTCGGCGGTCAGATTCCAGAAGCCGCGCCGATCGGGAACGTGCTCGAAGCCGCCGGGGGAGGCAGCGCAGTTGGCGAAAATCTCGTCGAACCGGTTTCGGATCTCGGCCATCTCCTCTTCGGAGATTGGGGCGTTGTTGAGCGGTGTGCTCCAGTTTGGTCGACGTTGGAAAACGGTGAGTTCGCCAACCTTGTCTGCGATCTCGCTGATGACTTGGATGCCGGTCGCCCCGGTGCCGATCACGCCGACTCGCCGCCCTTCGAGAGCAACGGGTTCCTTCGGCCACGAGTAGGTGTGGAAAGCCTCGCCAGCGAATTGGTCCATGCCCTCGTAGCGGGGCAGGGTTGGTATTGAAAGAGGCCCGAGGCTCGTGATGACAAAGCGGGCGGTGTAGCTCGTCCCGCCGTGAAGCGTGAGATGCCAGAACCGTTCGTCATCGTTCCAGGTCATGGTCTCGACCCGGGCGTCGAAACGCATATGGCGTCGAAGATCGAATTTGTCGGCCACATGGTTCAGGTATCGGAGGTTCTCGGGTTGGCCGGAGAACCTCTCCTTCCAATGCCACTCGTCGAGCAGTTCCTTGGAGAACGAGTAGCCGTAGGTGTAGCTCTCGGAATCGAAACGTGCTCCCGGGTATCGGTTGCGGTACCAGGTGCCGCCGAGATCTTCGTCGCCTTCCAGCACGATCGCATCGATGCCGAGGTCGACGAGGCGCTTGATCTGATAGATGCCAGACACACCGGCGCCAACGACAACTACCGCGTGATGCTCTGCTTCGGTCATCGTGGTTCGCTCCTTGTATTCAGCGCCGTTCGACGCCGGTCGTGTCCGGCCACGGTACCTGTATGGGCGATGGCGCTTCCAAGTGCAGCCACCAAGTGGAAGTCAGCAAGACCGGTCCCGACGAATAGTTGGTTGGGCGAAGCGAAAGCCTTCGTAGTTGCTGTTTGCGGAGCGGGCGCAGTGCTCCCGGTAGGCGGGGAAGCCTCCGATATAGGGCATGAAGGTTCGGTCCTTGCCTGCGATGTTTGCTCCGTTGTACCAGGAGTCACTCTTCGGTCGAAGCGAAGCGGCAGCCGCAGTCTCGACGATCTCACCCCAACGGTCTTGAGCCTCCGCGGTTGCCTCGACCCTGGTGTAGCCCTGATCGTGCATCCAGCTGAGGCAGTCGACGATCCAGTCGGTCTGATGTTCGATACCTGTGACCATGGTCACGAAGACGCCGGGACTGCCTGGGCCCTGAAGGTTGAACAGGTTTGGGAAGCCGGCAATGGCCAGGCCGAGAAAGGTCCCCGGTCCGTCGGCCCAATGGTCGGCCACAGTTGTGCCATCCGGTCCGGCCAGGTCCACGGCGACCACGCTGCCCGTCAATGCATCGAAGCCGGTGGCGAAGACGATGGTGTCGAGTTCGTAGGTATTTGCCTCCGCCTCAAGCCCGGTCGGGGTGAACCGTTCGATTCCCGAGCCGCTGACGTCGACGAGCGTTACGTCGTCGCGGTTGAAGGTCTCGTAGTAGTTAGTGCCTGCGCAGAGCCGCTTGCCTCCGAAGATGTCTCCCTTGGGAATGAGCAGTTCAGTCAGTTCCGGATCGTCGACTACTTCGCGGATCTTGCCCTGCCAGTACTCGATTGCCAGCCGGTTGGCGTCACGGTCGATGAGCAGATCGCCGAACGCGCCGAGGAACGGCAGACCACCGATCTCCCATTGCGATTCGAAACGTCTGAAACGCTCCTCGGGTGTGACGTCGTGGATCGACCCCGGGTTGGATGGGAAGAGGAAGCCGGTTGGCCGTGCCCACGCCTGGGCGCGAAGGCCGGCGTAGTCGGACTTGATGGCATTGACCTCGTCGGCCCCAAGTGTTCGGTTCCTGGCCGGGACGACGTAGTTGGCCGTTCGCTGGAACACGTGGAGGTGTTCTGCCGCCTCAGCCAGGATGGGGATCGACTGAACGCCCGAGGACCCGGTTCCGATCACGCCGACCCGCTGGCCCGATACGTCGACCGGCTCGTGGGGCCACCGTCCAGTGTGGAATGTGCGGCCCTGGTAGCGGTCGAGGTCGCGGAACTCGGGGGTGACGGTGGTCGACAGCACACCGACGCCGAGCAGGATCATGCGGGACCGGACGGTCTCACCGCCCGAGGTGTTGACCGTCCAGGTGTGGTCGACGTCGTCAAAGGTTGCCCGATCGACGCGGGTTTCGAAGGTGATGTGGCGATGGAGGTCGAAGCGTTCGGCCACGTGCTCGATGTAGGCCAGCAGTTCCGGCTGGGAGGCGTAGCGCTCAGACCAGGTCCACTCCTGCTGGAGTTCAGCGGAGAACTGGTAGGAGTACTGCATGCTTTCGATGTCGCACCGGGCGCCTGGGTAGCGGTTCCAGTACCAGGTGCCGCCAACGCCGCCGCCTGCCTCGAACAGCCGGACCGTAAACCCCGACGAGACCAGCCGGTGGCAGAGGTAGAGCCCGGAGAAGCCGGCCCCGACGATCACCGCATCCACGTCGGGATCGCCAATGTCTGTGGGACCGTCTGTGGTTTCGGCCGTTGACATCGCTCGGCTAGCGCCGTCGGGCCAAGTGCTTGGCGTAGCGGTCGGCCATGTCGCGAAGCTCGGGGTCGGCCTCGAACCGGGGTTCAAACTTCTCCCTGGCCGCGGCCCGCTTCGCCGGTAGATACTCGGTGGGCCAGTAGCCGTCGTGTGGCCGGTACTCCTTCAATACCCGTCGGGCGACGGTGGCTATGTGCACCTCGTCGACCCCGTCTGCGATACCCATGGTCGGAGCTCCGGCGTACATTTCCTGGAGGGGGGTGAGATTGGTGGTGCCCAAGGAACCGAGAATATGGAGTGCGTTGAACGACACCTCCCGCAGCACCTTGGCCATGGTGAACTTCACCGCAGCAATGTCGGTGCGCGCCTCATGGGTGCTGGAGTTGTCGATCCTCCAAGCCGTCTCGAGAACGAAGAGGCGCAACATGCGAATCTGGGCGTAGGACTCGGCGATCTTCTCCTGCACCATCTGGTGCTCGCCGATGATCTTCCCGTGCGATTCGCGGCTGAGGGCTCGCTCGCACATCATGTCGAAGGCCAGCTTGCAGCGGGCGATGGTTCGCATGGCGTGATGGATTCGGCCACCGCCGAGACGACGCTGGGCGAGGATCTTGGCCCCGTCCTCCTGGCCAAGAAGGTGGTCGGCAGGAATGCGGACGTCGGTGTAGATGATGTGGTTGTGATTCCGGGGCTCAGGTTGGATCTCGACCCCCGGTGTCCTGCGCGGTACGACGAACATGCCATTGGTGCACATCACGAACAGCAGATCGGCTACCCGGCCTGCGCTCGTGAACCACTTCTCACCGTTGATCACCCACTCGTCGCCATCTCGAACGGCGTGGGTCTTGAAGAGGTTCGGGTCGGAGCCACCTTGGGGTTCGGTCATGGAGTACGCCGACCACAGGTCCTGGTTGAGCATTGGCGTCAACCACCGCTCCTTCTGCTCCTCGGTGCCGTACGCCGCCAGCATCTCCATGTTTCCGGTGTCGGGAGCGCCGGCCCCGAACATCTGGGGCGCGCCGGGGTAGCGGCCAAGGATCTCGTTGAGCAGTCCGAGCTTGAGCTGGCCGAGGCCGGGGCCACCCAGATCCTCGTCGAGGAAGATGGCCCACAAGCCCTGGTCCTTGACCTGGTCCTGCAGCTCCTTGACCAGCAGCCTGATCTTCGGCTCCCGAGAGCGCGCTGCATGGGGGAAGACGTGGTCGAGCGGTTCCACCTCCTCGCGGCAGAACCGCTCCACCCAGTCGAGCTTCTCTTGGAACTCGGGTTCGGTCGAGAAGTCCCACGCCATTACCTGTCACCTGACCTTCGCTCGTTGTGTGACTCTCTCAGCCGACGGCGTTGGCGAAGGAGTTGATGTCGGCCAACGTTGCCGCGTACACGTCGGGCAAGGCGCCGCGGAGCAAGCAGTCGGCGCCATGGCAAGTGCCGTTCACCGTCCGGCTGACCGTGCTCACACCCGCTTCGAGCAGCTTGCGGTAATAGGCGAGCCCCTCGTCGCGCAGCGGATCGAGTTGGTTGACCGAGATCGTGTGCGGCGGTAGGCCCTGCAGATCCTCGATCGATGCGTGGTAGGGCCAGGCCAGCGGATTGGTGTCGTTGTCGCCGCTCGGGTCGTAGGCCCTGGCCAGCGGCGCCATCATGGCCGCACTCAGGAAGTAGCCGTCATTTTCCACCAGCGACGGCAGCTCGGCCGGCGGGTCGTGGTACACGTTTGAGATGTAAGGGCACTGGGCGTAGACGCCGGCGATGTCGCTGAGCCAGCCGTCGTTCTTGGCCTTGAGTGCCGTAGCCAGCGAAAGGTTTCCGCCGCCAGACTCGCCAGACATGATGACATGCGAAACGCCGAGCCGTTCGGCGTTGGCAACCGTCCACTGGGTGCCGGAAGCACAGTCGTTGAGGCCGGCCGGGAACGGGTAGGGGCCGAGCTTGCCACCACCGTTTCGGAACTCGACGCCAACCACGACCAGTCCGGTTGCCGCCATCTCATCGCGCCACCGAACGTAGTTCGGATCGGAGGCGGCGGCGATCACCATGCCGCCACCGTGGGTGTGGACCACCGCGGGGAGCGGACCGGACCGCTCGGCCGGTTCGTGAATGTAGAGGCTGATGTCGTTGCCGTCGACACCCTGAATGATCTCGGTTCGTGACGTGACTCCCTCGACCGGGGGAAGGCCGGCGAGGAGCGCCTCGAACAACGCGCCGTAGCCCTCCTCGGTGGCGTTCATGACCTCGTGGATGGCCTCCATCGGTGAGTTGCCGTCGACAGGTAGCGGTGGCGGCGGTTCTGCCAGACCGAGCTCGGTGAACACCGAAACCATTCGCGGGTCGGCTCGTGGGTCGTTGGCGACGGTCATATCGGCATTGCCCAGTCGGCCTGGAAGGATTGGATCTGCCATTGGTCTGTCCTCTCGATGGTCCCCTGTTCCTCGCGACACTAGTTGGCACCGGCAAATGCCTCCACAGGTGACCCGCCGGTTCGATCAGGCCTGAGCACGTCTTGGAGAGTCGGGACGGTGGGATATGAACAGCTCCCACCTTTGCCACATCTGCAAACCCGACTGCCAGACCGCCAGCTCGACGATCTCCGATGGCCGGAGCAACTCGACCGCTCGGGTGGCAGTCGATTCTCCGACCGAGGCCGGACTCGGCGAGAAGGCGTCGGCCAGTTCCTCGATGATCGACCATCTTTCGCCACCGTTGCTTGTCACCGCAGCCGGGTCGATCCCCTTGATCGCCAATAGCTCCTCAGCCCTGGTCTTGAGGTGTTGGTTGCCGAGGAACGAGGCGAACCGACGTGCCAACACTGCCTTTTCAGCGATGCCGATCTCAGTGCGGTCGGGATCGAGGTTCTCCCTCATCACCCCGGCCAGGGCCCGCGGCAAAGCGGGTGATGCGAACGACTCAAGAAGCGGTTCGTCGTAGCCGGTGGTGGAGACCAGCCATCGTCTTGCCTCGGCCGGGTCTTTCGGCTCGCCGTTCAACCACCAATTCTCCAGTCTGGCGGCGAAAAGGACCGTGACGGCGGCGACGTCGTTGAGCGACTCGACCTCCGCTCGTACCCAGGCATCCGCTTTGGCGATGTCAGCGAAACCCAAATGGCTCACTGTGATCCGAACGAAGCGGATCGGACTGGTTCTGGGCGTGCAGATTCTGGGCGTGCAGAGTATCTGAGTTCAGGTATTGAACCGAATGGAGAAGGGCAGATGTCTGAGATATTCACCGAGGAGTACATGTACTGGGTCGGGCTGAACACGGCCGCCGATTTGAACCTCGCCCGGTGGTTGACGGTCGGCATAGCTGGCGGTGTGTCGCAGGATGGACGACCATGGGTCCCACGAGAAACATGGCCCACTCGGGCCGAAAGGGAGGGATGCCATGGAGCCGAAGGAGCAGGCGCTCGAAGCCACCGAGATCGACGCGTTACCGGTCGACGCCACGCTCGTGGCGGGGTGGTGGAAGGAGTACCGCTACACCTACACGACGGGTCCGTTCTCGTTGCCGGCCAACGCGGGTTCGCTCGATTGGATCGTGCTAAACAACGATTCGACCAGTCAGCAGATCCGGGTCACCGTGTTTCGCTGCAACCTAGGGTCGCCTAAGACGGCGCTGCCACCTGGTTCGCTAGAGCTGACGCTTGGCGCCGGGGAGACGACCCACAATGCAAACACGTATCCCGAGGGCTTCGTCTACGAGATTCAGGTGGAGATGAACAGCCGCCAAGTGTTCCCATATGCCTCGGTGTGGCCTGGCAACCTCGGCGTGGCCATCCCTGGCACCGGCATGCCGGCCGCCTCATTCATCCGCCGCATGTCCTGACAGCGTGCCGCAGGACCGGTCCTCTATCATGGGCTCATGAAGGTATTTGGGCTTGTCCTCTTGGCACTGATTGCGTTCTTCGTAATCAAGTCGATCTTGAGCATGCTCGTCAGCCTGATCATCACAGTCGTCTTGCTTGTCGCCGCGGTTGCCTTGATTTCCGCAGTGGTGAGACCGAGCGGAAACCGCTGATCTCGACTGGGTACATCGCACCGGCTAAGCGCACCTGGCATGGTCAATAGCTTCTTGTTGGAAGAACTTCGCTCGTTTTTGAACTAGCAGTTCTCGAAGGTTATGTTTGTTTGGCCGATGGCCTCGTCACTAGACTCGTGCGGGCGCGGTGTAGACGTGGCTTTGGTGAATAAGGTTGTTAGACGAATCGAGGATTCGCATCCTAACCTGCAAAGCTCCGGGTGTTACGTTTCCCATATTGGCACTGAACGATCGTTTGTTGTTTCCGTCATATGAGCTCGGGCTAGCATCCTATGTGATGGTTACACCGTCGGGCGTTGTCGGGACAACTGTGGTTGGCTCTTCGCCGCCGTTGTCTTGTTCACTGATTACTCCAGCGGTTGCCTCTGATTGGTCGAGTTGAGAAGAAGCGTTGCTTTCGATTTGGTCTGAAGAAAACAGACCGATGCTGCCAGCTACTACGAGTGCGCCGACCAGGATCACAACTGAGGCCACGGAGAGAACTGCTAGGCCGACCAAAACCTTGAGGAGTTTGGAACGACTGCGAGGCTTGCCGACCGTGACATTGACGGGAGCAGCCGGTGGTTGTTGTTGGACGACCTGAGGCTGGTGACTGACCTCGACGCCTGGCTCGACGCGTGCAGAGTCGACGCACTCAACGAACGACGACGAACCGCCGGCCCCGCCGCCGTCAGTTCGGCTCGACCTGTCGAGTGGCGAGCGGCCGCTGGCAGGCCCGCTATCCCGACCCGCTGACCGGCAAGTTCGACGTCGCGGCACCGATGACCTTCACCACGAAGAAGGAAGCGAGCCGGTGGCTGGCGAGCCTGGAGTCGGGAGCGATCGAGAGCCTCAGCCGCCGCAACAGCGACATTCGATTCGGTGACTTCGCCGAACAGTGGATCCCCACCCGACCGCTCCGCCCAAGGACCCGCGAGCTCTACGGACTCCAACTCCACCTCACCGATAGCGCTGGTTGCGAAAACCTACACCTGCATGACCTGCGGCACTTGGCCGGCACCCTGACTGCTCAAGCGGGAGCGACTCTTCGTGAAAACGATGGACCGTCTCGGTCACATCTCGGCGGCAGCCGCCATGCGCTAGCAGCAGGTCGCCGAGGAAGGAGCGGCAGAGCTCGCCCAGCGGCTCGAAGACCTGCTCTAGCCTTGGTCATAGGCGAGCTTGGCACACTCTGCTCTGACTTGCTCGAGCATCGCAGTGTCACTCTCTAGATCGGGGTGGCTCACCTGCCGATCGAGTTCGACCGTCTGCTCCAACTCGGCAACTGCCTCTGACAATCTCCCCTCTTCTCGCAAGATCATTGCCATGTTGTACCTCGTGACCGCCTCGCCGGTTCGGTCTCCGACTTCAAGTCGGATGTGGAGAGCCTCGCTGTAACGCTTGAGTGCCCCGGCGGGGTCACCAGTACTATCGAGAGCGGCTCCAATGGTGTCGAGGGTGTCGGCTTCGCCGGCGAGATCTTCGACTTCACGTTGGATGTGGAGGGACTGTTGGTAGCGGTTGAGTGCCCCTTCGCTGTCACCGGTGTCGCCGAGAGCGTGGCCGATGTTGCTCAGGATGGTGGCTTCGCCAGCTCGGTCGCCGACTTCACGGTCGATGTGGAGGGCTTGTAGGTAGTGCAAGAGCGCTCGATCGGGGTCGCCGGTGCTGGCAAGGACTCGGCCGATGTTGTTGAGGGTGTTGGCTTCGCCGGCGCGGTCTTCGACTTCACGCTGGATCGTGAGGATTTGCTGGTAGTAGCTGAGTGCTCGGTTGAGGTCGCCGGCGTCATCAAGGATGCTGCTGATCTTGTTGAGGGTGTTGGCTTCGCCGGTTCGGTCGCCGGCCTCACGTCGGATGCGGAGTGCCTGGTAGTAGTACTCGAGCGCACTTTCAGGTTCGCTGGTGCTGATGAGAACGCTGCCGATGTTAGAGAGGATGGTTGATTCGCCAGCTTGGTCCCCGATCTCGCGGCAGATCAGGGCGGCACGGAGGTAGTGCTCGAGTGCGCCGTCGGGGCGACCGGCGGAATCAAGGGTGTGGCCGATGTTGTTCAGGGCGGTGGCTTCGCCGGCCAGGTCCCCAGCCTCGCGGCGGATGTGGAGAGCCATTTGGAAGTGCTCGACTGCACCGTCGGCGTCGCCGGTGTCATCGAGGATGCTGGCGATGTTATTGAGCGTTGTGGCTTCGCCTGTTCGGTCCCCAACCTCACGGTCGATGTGGAGGGCTTCTTGGTAGTACCTGAGCCCTTCGGCAGGGTCGCCGGAGTTGTTGAGGGCGTGGCCGATGTTGGCGAGGGTGTCGGCTTCGCCGTTTCGGTTCCCGACCTCTCGCTGGATCGGGAGGGCTTGATGGTAGTGCTCGAGAGCACCGTCGAGATCGCCGGTGTCATCGAGGATGCTGGCGATGTTATAGAGGGTGGTTGCTTCGCCGGGTCGATCCCCAACTGCACGTTGGATGGGGAGGGCTTGGCAGTAATGCTTGAGCGCCCCGTCGAGGTCGCTGGCGCTGATGAGGGCGGCACCGATGTTGTTGAGGGTGGTGGCTTCGCCGGACCGGTTCTTGACTTCGCGTTGGATGGGGAGGGCGCGGTAGTGGTGCTTGAGCGCTCCATCGGGGTCACCGGTTCTGTTAAGAACTCGGCCAATGCTGCTAAGGACAGTGGCTTCGCCGGAGCGGTCTCCGACTTGGCGACAGATGGGGAGGGCTTGGCGGTAGTGGTCAAGCGCTCCGTCAGGGTCACCGATGCTGTCGAGAGCACTGCCGATGTTGGTGAGAGAGTCGGCTTCGCCGGCGCGGTCTCCGACCTGGCGACAGATGGGGAGGCCTTGGCGGTAGTGGTCAAGCGCTCCCTCAGGATCACCGGTGCTCTTGAGGGCGGCTCCGATGTTGTTGAGCGTGATGGCTTCGCCGGAGCGGTTCTCTACTTGGCGACAGATAGCGAGGGCTTGTTGGAAGTGGTCAAGCGCTTTGGTTGGGTCGCCGGTGTTGGTGAGAACTCGGCCGATGTTGTTGAGTGTGGTCGCCTCGCCAGAGCGGTCCCCGACTTCACGCTGGATGGACAGGGCCTGATGGAGGTGCTCGAGCGCTTTGGTTGGGTCGCCGGTGTTGGTGAGAACTCGGCCGATGTTGTTGAGTGTGATGGCTTCAGCAGCGCGGTCTCCGACTTCACGCAAGATGGGGAGGGCTTGGTTGTAGTGGTCAAGCGCTCGGGCGGGTTCACCGGTTCGCTCTAGAACAAGGCCGATGTTGTTAAGTGTGGCGGCTTCGCTTCCTGGGTCGTCGATGACTCGAATTAGGGACAGCGCATCGTTGTAGTGCTGCAATGCATCGCGTGGTTGTCCCAAAGAACCGTTGGCCCAACCCAGTCTGTACAGCGCTCCTGCATCCGGCCCGAGCTTCAAGGTTGCGGAAGCAATCTCCGCTACATCAACGAAACGAGACACCCCTAACCACGATCTACATAACCGTTCACACAAAGGCCGGGCGATCCCGGATGCCCTGCCAGCCACGGCCAGACGGTGTACCTCAACCAGCCTCAACTCGAACGTCATGCCGTATCTTCGGACCCGAAACCGAAGGCCTCTCCGCTCGGTTCGGTGACCCAGATCTCGTACAACGACCGAGCAGCGGCGGCACAGGCAGATTCGATCTGATCCTCGTCGAGGACACCATCGAGCAGGCGCTTCAGGACATCAGAGACGAAATAGCGGTGCTCGCCGGTTTCCGGGTCGATGCCTTCTTCGAGTAGCCCTGCTTGGGCCGCACTGCGGACATGTGCGACGCCGTCGGGATGGTCGTGGATCGCGAGAACAGCTTCCGCCGGTATCGGTAAGCGCACGACGTCGACCTTTGCGAGCAGATCCCGGACCTCAGATGGTTGGGTCTCGATCAGTTGCTCAGCTGCGATGTCTTGGGCA
Source organism: Phascolosoma agassizii (assembly GCA_035593235.1). Taxonomy (NCBI): domain Eukaryota; kingdom Metazoa; phylum Annelida; class Sipuncula; order Phascolosomatiformes; family Phascolosomatidae; genus Phascolosoma; species Phascolosoma agassizii. The sequence continues at coordinate 570,278 of JAVJHY010000023.1, forward strand.
AGAAACGCATTGGTTTCATTACCGACTGCATCTATGAGCGGGCCAAGCTCCCACGGTCCTGGCGAGTCTGTGCTATCTGCTTTGGAGCCAACAAGTTGATCAATCGATTCCAGCAGCCGAGGGTTGCTTGCACTCGCCGACACGGCCTGGGCGCGGAGCTCAGGGCCAATTCGGTACAGGTGGTCCAACTTGCGCAGCTTCTTTTGGAGCTCGACAGGGCTGAAGCTCTCCAAAGCCTCGACGCGGTCTCGGCTGCCAGCAGGCACCTCGAACTCGTACCGGCTGGTCACGATGATTCGACTCTGGTGGCGAGTTGACCGGATAGCGCTGGCTAGTGATCCCAACAGTTCGTCACTGTCCGTTGTCAGCGTGTGGAGCATGTCGCCCTCGCCACTAGCGAGGTTGCCATCTTCGAAGTCATCGAACAAGAACAGCACAGCTGTGTCAGCCAGCGGCCCGGCCAGGAGTCCTATTAGGCGCTGGTGTAGGGGCTGGTCTGCCGCGTCTTCATAGAACGACTTTTCATCATCCTCTCCCAGTCCCAGCTGGCTGACGATGAGTGTCGCGCTACTGGGGCTGGCCGCTAGATCGATACGCCCGATGTGCACCACGGGACGGTGGGTATTCATGCGTTCGAGTAGACGTGCAGCCAGTGTCGTCTTGCCCAGCCCACCCATGCCCTTCAACACAAGAATTTCGCTGCCCTCGGTCTCCGACAACGGGGACCGTAGATGAGACAAACACCGCTGTATCAACTTTCGTCGTCCCACGAACTCTCCGCGAGACGCCACGTACATAGGGGTGTCTGGGGCGAGAAGCTCGCGGTCCAGCGTTAGATGTTGAGAGGGGAGCCGATCAGTGGTTCCTGGTCGTGTGACCAGGCTGCCAAGCTCGGCGCCATGGGCATAGAGACGAACCAAGTGCCAGTAGGACTGTTGCCTCGATTGCATCTCCAACTGATAGAGCTGCGACCTTGCATTGGCGACCGCTCGGTCGAGCCGATCGCCAGCGGCGAGCGCACTGTAGAGCTGGGCTGCAAACTGGCTGGCCGCCTGATCGCCTACGGGTAGGGCCCATCCGATCACTGAAGAAGCGCCGCTGCGGACCAAGCTCTCGCAGAGCGAAGGGATGGCTTCATCAGGAGCGCCGCCGGTGAAGCAGCCTGACAAGAAGACCAGTGGAGGCCATTCGCCACCAATCGCCGCCACGATGTCTTCGGCGGTGGCGAGTATTGGTCGGCCGAGGTCGTCTTCCATGAGAAAGACGGGCGTATTGTCGCGGACGCTGGCATGGCCGCTTAGGTGAAGGACGTCGAAGTAGTCGGCACCGTAGTGTTCGCGAATCGAGTTCAGCCCGCCGAGAGAGCCGCTTTCCTCGACCACAAGGTCAAGATCGAGCGATGCAGCGTTCGGCTCATCTTCGTTCTTATCCGACGGCCCTTCTGTCGTATCGCTAGGACCCTCAGAGCGGAGGCTTTCGACGGCCTCGAGGATCAGCTGCTCCTCGACTTCGTAGTCCAGCGGAGCGCCGGCATCCTCGGGAGCTGTCGCCATGAAAAGGACTCGTAGCGGCCTGTTTGATGGTTGGCGCCCAGTGGCGCTCGGAGCAATGTCAGGCTCGACCGATCTGACCACGCACCAGGGTGCCGTTGCCTTTGCGGCGAGGGGAGTACCACGCTGGTCCGCCAGAAGCTCCCAGGGAACGGTCCGAAAGCCCAAATCGGATGGCAGGTGGAGGACTACCTCACGGCCGTCATCGCCCAGCTGCTTCAGCCAATCAGCCTCACCGTCAATGTAATCGTAGGCAGCTTGGCCAAGGCTTGTGAGCTGCGCCGGATTTGGGCCTCGGTGAGTCGAGTCTGGCCGATACACATCGACCGCATTCTCAGCCAGCTGCTCAAGCGATCGTGGGTTGAAACGGCGAGTCTGCTGTTCTTCGTCGACAAGAAACCTGAGTCGTGTTCGAGATTGATCGAGCTCGATACGGACGTTTCTCATGCTTGATCATCAGGGTCAGAGTCGTCGGTGGCCTCCCGATCATCCCCGAGATCGAGCTGTGCCTTAAAAGCTTCTTCGTCGTTTGTGCTGAGTTCTCGTTCTACTCCGTCGGTCGTGAAGAGCAGAAACCGGAGGCCGGTGCTCCGGTACTTCGTCCACCACTTCCAGACCACGTCCGCCGTCGAAATACTGCCGAGAACCAAGCCGACCACCGCGACTGGATCGAGACCGTGTTTCTGAACGTCCAACTGCATTTCTGTAGAAGTAGCTTCAATCAGAAGAGTCGGGGATTTGGTTTTTAACGTGTACTTCATTGGCCGCTCTCCCCACCTGCGCGAAGTTGAGCGAGGAACTTCGCGTACTGTTGCGCACCAGGAAGGCCCAGCGACTCTCCCAGCATTACGGCCCGCTCACCGTGTTCGATTGCCTCCGATTGCTGGCCGGTCTGCTCCAATGCGACGGCCAGGTTTAGCTCCGTAATGGCCTGCCTTGGCCGGTCGCCGAGCTCTTGCAGCACCTCAAGAAGCTCGCCCAAATACCGTACGGCGGTACGCGCATCGCCGTTAGCAAAGTGCACGCCACCGACTCTTTCGAGGGCGGTGGCTTCGCCGGCCCGGTCCCCGCCCTTACGGAAGATGCCTAGGGCTCGTTGGAATTGGTCCAGGGCTCCCTGGCGGTCTCCAAGATCGTCCAGAAGGTGGCCGACATTGTTGAGGATGATGGCTTCGCCGGCCGTGTTCCCGACTTCACGCAAGATGGGGAGGGCTTGTTGGAAGTGGTCCAGCGCTCCGCGGCGGTCTCCGAGCTTGATGAGGGCGGCACCGATGTTGTTGAGCGTGGTGGCTTCGCCGGCCCGGTCCCCGATTTCGCGCTGGACAAGCAGTGCTCGGCGGAGCTGGTCGAGGACTCGCTGGCGGTCTCCAAGATCGTCAAGGAGCTGGCTGATGTTGATGAGGGTGGCGGCTTCGCCGGCTCTGTTCCCGGTCTGACGGTGGATGGGGAGGGCTTGTTGGAAGTGGTCCAGCGCTCCGCGGCGGTCTCCGAGCTTGTTGAGGGCGGCACCGATGTTGGTGAGCGTGGTGGCTTCGCCGGCCCGTTCCTCGATTTCACGGCGGATAGTCAGGGCTCGGCGGAGCTGGTCGAGCGCCTCCTGAAGATCGCCGGTGATTATCAGCGCGTGGCCTATGTTGTTGAGGGTGGCGGCTTCGCCGGCCCTGTTCCCAGTCTCGCGCTGGATGGGGAGTGCTTGTTGGTAGTGATCGAGTGCCTGGTGATGGTTCCCGAGATTGCCTAGGACGAGGCCAATGTTGTTAATAGTGGCTGCTTCGCCGAATCGGTCCTCGACCTCTCGTCGGATAGGGAGGGCTTGTTGGAAACGATCGAGTGCCTCGTGATGGTTTCCAAGGTTGCTTAGGACGAGACCAGTGTTGTTGATAGCGGTTGCTTCGCTGGCTCGGTCCCCGATCTCATGGAAGAGGGCTAGGGCTTGTTCGAAGTGGGCAAGGGCTCCGTGGCGGTCTCCAAGACCGTCGAGGAGTTGGCCGATGTTATTGAGAGTGGCGGCTTCGTCTTCTCGGGCGTTGGTTTCCCGGGACAACGCCAGGGCACGGTCGTAGTGTTCCCGCGCTGGGCCGGCGTGGCCGAGTGTTTGCTTCGCCCATCCCAGATGTAACAAAGCGTCGGTGTTGGGTCCGAGCTCAAGGGTGGCAGAGGCGACCTGGGCCACATCAGCAAAACGCGACAGACGCAACCAGACCGCTGATATTGCCCCTCCCAAGGGCTGGGCAATATCAGGAACAGCACCAGCTACGGCCAACCGATGCACCTCAACCAACCGCAACTCAGAACTCACGAGAAGATCCCAAACCAGTTCAAGAGGCCAACACATTGACCATCCGCGGGCGGAGATGCTGGCGGCTCGCCGTCATTGTGTCGTCTGGCCAACACAATCTCTCTCGCCGTCAATTCTGGACCTACTGCCGGGACTGACGGCATGTAAACGGCACATGTCGCTGGTGGAGGCGGTTGAGCCCATGGCGGAAGGCGTGTTTCCCCTAGTCAGATGCTGGAGCGGGTGACGAGAATCGAACTCGCGTATTCAGCTTGGGAAGCTGATGTTCTACCATTGAACTACACCCGCAGGGAGTCGTTCCCGAGGACAGGAGCGCTGCACGGTCGAAGTCTAGCGGTGATCAAGACGGTGGTGTAGTGGGGAGCTCGCTGGCCGACGGCGACACCAAGCCGGCCACGTCGAACTTTGCAGTTGAGCCCCCGGCAGTGTGCTGAGCCCCCGGCAGGAATCGAACCCGCATGTCCGAGGTAGAAGCTCGGCGCTCTAGTCCGTTGAGCTACGGAGGCGTGTCGCCGAATGCCGGCGTTTGGTAGCACCGCGGGGAATCGAACCCCAACCGGCCTCGTTATGAGCGAGGTGCCCTGTCCACTATGGCTAACGGTGCAGTACAGGAGCGGAGATTCGAACCCGCGACCGCCCGGATCACACCCGGGAGCTACCACCAATTGAGCTTCTCCTGCTTCGAACCGGTGCTGACACGGGTTAAGAGCCCGTTGCTCTAACCTCGTGAGCTACCAGGCATGCATAAGGGGCCGAAGGCCCCGACGAACACCGAGAGGGACTCGAACCCCCGACCGCCTCCTTGTAAGAGAGTTGCTCTGCCAGCTGAGCTACCGGTGCTTGTACGTACCCCGTGTCGGATTCGAACCGACGTCCTCCTCGGTGAAAACGAGGGATCCATGACCTGGCTAGACCGACGGGGCGTGCGTACCGTCGACCAGGCTCGAACTGGCTGTCTCCACGCTGAGAACGTGGCGGGTCTTCCGCTTTCCCTTCGACGGCATGTTGCGGCGTCGGTCGACGGAACGTCCGCCGGCCCAACGCCTGTATGTGGTTGTCAAGAAGCTGTGCTTGTGTGGACGGGAGATTCCGAGACTCCGACCTCCCCGGCTTCAACAGGGCGCTCTGCCATCTGAGCTACATCCACTCGATCTGCTCTATTGCTTACGATTGTCTGTTGTGATTTAGGTAAATGGCGCCGCCAGAGGGATTTGAACCCTCGACCTTCCGCTCGACAGGCGGATGCTCTAACCATCTGAGCTATGACGACTTGAGTGGACCGGGTCGGATTTGAACCGACAACCTTCTCCGTGCAAAAGAGCTGCTCTACCGTTGGAGCTACAGGCCCATATGGAATTGGTTTCACTGCCTCCCTCTCGAAACAGATCGGTGGTTACGATTGAGTCCTCGGTGGGATTCGAACCGACAACCTGCGCTTTACAAGAGCGTTGCACGGGACCATTGTGCTTCGGCTGTCGGATTTTGTCGTCCGAATATTTGCTGCACCCCTGGGACTCGAACCCAGCTCATTCCCGATTAACAGTCGGGCGCCGTCGCCAGGACAGCTCGAGTGCATTGCCCTTTTGAACGTCAAGGTGGCTGGATTCGAACCAGCGATCTCCTGCTTCCAAGGCAGGCGGGATGACCAGACTTCCCCACACCCTGTTTTGGGTAGGAGAGCGGCTCGCCTTCAGGGGCGTTCAGCCCTACGGATTCAAACGAAGCCGGAGGTGCCGAGGCATGGACGCGAGCCGCTGACCGGGGATCGGTCGTGGTAGGTGGGCTTCGAACGTCATAAGACTGAACTTACGGCGCAGACCCAAGCGGCGCAAGAGAATAACCACCCACCTCGGGCATCGATAAGCGCGCCGTCGTATACATCGGGCGTTGGCGTCGGAGGCAGCGGCATGACTACGGTCACCCCATGATCCAGCCGCTGGCCGGGACCCGAGTGCTGGAATTGGCCACAGATGTAGCCGGGCCGTTCACGGCCAAGCTGCTGGCTGATTTTGGGGCCGAGGTCATCAAAGTCGAGCCGCCCGGCGGCGACCCGTCACGTCTTCACGGTCCCTTCCCCGACGATGAGCCGCACCCCGAGCAGAGCGCGCTGTTCCTTCACCTCAACGCCAACAAGCGCTCGATCGTTGCCGACCTCGAGGTATCGGCCGATCGCCAACTTGTCGCCGACCTCGCTGCCCGATCCGACGTTGTCATCGAGTCCTACGCCCCAGGCCATCTGGCCAAGCTAGGTCTCGACTTCCCGGCGCTGACCGCCGCCAACCCGTCGACCGTTCTTACCAGCGTCACCCCGTTCGGCCAGACCGGCCCCTATGCCGGCCACGTCGGGGCCGACATCGTCACCTACGCCATGGGCGGTCCCATGTACGGCACCGGCGTCGACACCCGTGAGCCGGTGAAGCTCGGAGGCAACCTCACCTCCTACCAGGCTGGCAATGTGGCGGCCACCGCCACTCTGGCCGCAGTCGAGATGGCCGAAGCCTCAGGCCGTGGAACCCACATCGACCTGTCAATGTTCGAAGCCCAAGCTGGCAGCGTCGACCGTCGAGTCACCTATCTACTGTGGTACTTGTGGAGCGGGCGGGTAGCCAGCCGCCTCCCACCCGGCGCCCTTCGCACCCTCCCAAACGGGTTCTTTCCGACCGCCGAGGGCCACGTCCTGGCCTTCACCCTCCTCCCCTGGGTGCCCCGCATGCTCAACGTGCTCGACGACGACGGGCTCCGCCAACGATTCGCCGACCCCGACTGGCTCCACAACGAAGACCTCGTCGACGAGATCCAGTCGGTTCTCTACCCGTGGCTGTTCGATGGCGACAAGTCCGACCGGGCCCGGGCCGCCCAGGCAGAGAAGTGGGCCGTCACACCGCTCAACCCACCGATCGACGTTCTGAACGACCAACACTTCGCCGACCGGGGCTACTTCGTCGAAACCGAACACCCAACGGCTGGCCGTTACCGCCAGACCGGAGCCCCGTTCCGGCTGAGCGGAGCGTGGAAGCACCACCGGCCCGCTCCCACTCTTGATCAGCACGGGCCAGAGATTCGGGCCGAGCTTGCGGCCGCCACCGACCTCGGCGACCAACCAGCGAAGCCACAAGCCGCCACTGCGACCTCCGCCACTCCTACCGCAACCGCAACCCCAGTCTCGACCCCGGCCGAGCAGCGACTTCCGCTTGAGGGCGTTCGCATCATCGACCTCACGGTTGTGTGGGCCGGGCCGTCGGCCACCATGCACCTCGGTGATCTGGGAGCCGAGATCATCCGGGTCGACAACCCCTACGTTTTCCCGCCTGCCACCAGGGGCAACGCACCGCGCCCCGATCCAACGATGCTCGTCGACTTCGGTCCCCTCGGCGGGTCGTACCCCAATCTGGACGTGAGCGGTCGCCCGTGGAACACCCACGGGATGTGGTCGGCCCAGGCCCGAAACAAGCTGAGTTGCACACTCGACATCCGCAAACCGGAGGGCCTCGAAGCCTTTCTGCGATTGGTTGACGAGAGCGACGTCCTCGTTGAGAACAATTCGGTTGCCACCCTCGACAAGCTCGGCATCGGCTGGGATGTGCTCCACGCCCGCAATCCGAAGCTCGTCGTCCTACGTATGCCACCGATGAGTCTGGACGGACCCTACGCCTCCTATGTTGGCTTCGGGGCCAGCTTCGAAGCCTTGTGTGGTCTGACTCGAATCCGTGGCTACACCGACGACGACCCCACCACTACTTCGGCCGCCTTCCACATGGATCCTGCCAGTGGCGCATCGGGGGCTTTCGCCGTGATGTGCGCACTGCGCCGGCGTCGCGAGACCGGGGTTGGCGAGTTCGTCGAGTTCGCCCAGAGCGAGAACATGATGCAGCACGTCGGTGAGTACTTCCTCGACGCCGATCGCACCGGCCGCCACCACGGCCCGGGAGGAAACCGCCACCTCACCTATGCCCCCCAGGGCTGCTACCCGTGCACGGGCGACGACCGCTGGGCCGTCATTTCGATCAGCACCGACGAGCAATGGCGCGGACTTTGCCGGGCCATGGGCCGCCCCGAACTAGCCGACGATGCCCGCTTTGCCACCGCAGCCGATCGCAGGTCAAACCACGATGAACTCGACGAGATCATCGCGGCCTGGACCTCAAACCTCGATCATCGTCAGGTGTTCGAACGATGCCAGGCGGAGCTGGTCCCCGCTGGGCCCGTTCTCGACGAGGCCGACGCCTACGCCGACCCGCATCTACGGGCCCGTGGCTTCTTTCGTGATCAGGGTTCGGAAGACATTGGCACCTGGGAGTTCCCCGGCCAGCAGTGGCGTTGGACCGGACCCGACATGAGGTGGGGTCCGATCTGCCGCCTCGGGGTCGACAATGACTATGTCTTGCGCACCGTGCTTGGCATGTCCGACGAAGAGTACGCCACCCTCGACGAGGCAGGCCACCTCTCGCTCGACTACCTCCAACCCGACGGGACGCCCTGGTAAGGGCCTCGCGGGGGCTGCTCCCCGGTGACGGCTCCATGTAGTAGCCGTATGGTCGGTCATTATGAAGGAGACCTCAAGCCCCAATTCCCGCAGCACTCCTAGGCGAGCGAACCCACGTCTGCTGGTTCTGGCGATCGGCTTCGTCGCTCTCATCGGTCTCAGCGGCTGCTCGCCCTGCGAGGTACGGACCGTGCACGGTCTCTATGCGGCGCCACAGGGGATCGTGGCCCAGGTCGGCTCCCTGGACGGAGGTCAATGGGTCGACAGCCACTACCTGTCGCAGGACGGCGGTGAAACCTGGGAATGGACGCCGCCTGAGGATCTTGGCATCAACACTCATGATGAAGAGGCCCGAGGTGGCTTCGACGAAACGACCTCGGCCGAGGAGCCAGGGTCCGAGCCTGAGTTGTCCGATGCCGAGGCGAATTTTGTCGACGGACCTGCCAGCGATACCGCTGGGTCTGAGCAGAGCGGAGGCTTTGGCCTCGAACCTGGCAGTGACGGCAAAGACGACAATGACGATGTCGCGGCCATCCCCAGAACCGGGCCCCGATTGGAGCCGGTTCGGGAAACCGAAGCCTGCCTGTCGAACAGCCGTTGCTTTCGGACTGTCCCCGGTGAGCAGATCCAGGAGCAGATCAACGGACGCTGGGAGACCTCCTTCCGATTCTCCGACGAGGAACTTCGTCGGTTTGAGGCACGGGACAAAACCTGCAATGACGGCACCTCGGATGCCCTCTTCGGCTTCCTGGCCGTTGGAGGTACCGCCCAAGCCGCCGAGCAAGCCGACTTCGTCGTCGTGTCGATGGGCAACCAGGGCGTGCTGCGTCTCAATGGCAACGTCGACGAGTGGGAACGCATCGCCGTCAGTGAACTCGAACCGATCAGTACCTTCGGCCCGCGTTGGCTCTCGGTCCTCGTGATCAGCCCCTTGTTCGCCCTTGCCCTCACGCCGGTGATCTTCTTCACCAACCGTTCCCGTGCCACCCAAAGTCGCCGGGCCACCGCCACCATCATCCACTTGGTCCTGACCACTTGCGTGATCCTCGTCTGCGGTTTCATCTGGCTGGTTTCGTTCGGCGAGCTCGACTACGCCTTCCTGGGACTCGCACCCTTCCTCGGCACTCTGATGGTGCTCGGCATCACGTTCAGCATCGTCCTCCCTAAGGGCCGCGACCCGGAGCTCGGCCCACCACCGCCCACCGGTCCGCCGTCACCCGTCGAACCGCCACCGGTGCGGCGCTAGCCGGAAGGGCCAGGCTTTGGGCCTGTGGTGCTGCTGCGGGGCGCACCACCGGCCCCGCCGGGGAGTAAGGTTCCTCGACGTGATCCTCTCCGACCGCACCATCAAGGAAGAGGTCTCGGCCGGCCGAATCATCATCGAGCCGTTCGATCTCTCTGCTGTCCAACCGTCATCAGTCGACCTGAGACTCGACCATCGTTTCATCGTCTTTCGTAACCACACGTTCAGCCACATCGACGTGAAGGCCAATCTGGAAGACCTGACCGACACGGTCGAAGCCTCGGGTGACGAACCCTTCATCCTCCATCCCGGCGAGTTCGTTCTTGGCTCGACCGCCGAGCGGGTCGCCATCCCGGCTGATCTTGTTGGCCGGATCGAGGGCAAGTCGAGCCTCGGCCGCCTTGGTCTCCTCATACACACCACGGCCGGCTTCGTCGACGCCGGATGGGATGGGCAGCTGACGCTCGAGTTCTCAAACGTTGCCAGCCTGCCCATCACTCTCTACCCGGGGATGAAGATCGGACAGATCAGCTTCATGCGGATGTCGACAGAGGCCGACAACCCATACGGCAGTGGCGGGCTTGGGTCAAAGTATCAAGGACAAAAAGGTCCGCGACCATCCCGCTACTGGGAGAACTTCTGACCTAGCATCCCCGATTCGTTTCAGGGTTATTTCAATGTTGTACCGCGTATAGCAAACTTCGCCGCCACCATCGAGGATGGTGGTCATGGTCGGGGTGACGGTAGAGACAAAGGCGACAAACTCAAGAGGGCAACTCTTCTTCGTGATGGTGTGGTTACTAACCACCATGATGTTGGTATTGGCCCTTCAGACGATCAGCGTGCCACAAGCGCTCGGCGACGATGGCGCTTCGGACGCGTCCGATCCCACGGCCGACTTCCCGTCGACCGGCTTCGATTTCTCCGATGTGGATGACCCATCCGTTCTCTATGGCGGGGCGCTGTGGTCGGTGACCGACAGTCGTGCCACCTCAGCTGAAGGGCTGCTCGCCCGCTCGTCGGTTGAGATCGACGTCACCATCACCAACACCCTCAAGATCGCCCAGATCCGCCTCCCAGACAGCATGGTCTCCCTCGTTTCCAGCAGAGGCGATGTGCTGGACGATGGTCGCTTTGTCGATGCCGGAGCTCGGCTCTCCATCGACCCCGGCGAATCAGTGTCGGTAACCGTGCACTTCGAGGTTGGATACACACAGCGGCCAAACCTGGCAACGCTCTCGCTCCAGATCGGCGAGAGCAACCGCATCCCGGCCTCGCTCAAGCTGGCCGGCGAGCAGGACTCGTCGGACTTCCCAATCTTCGCCGCCGTCGACACCGCTCCTTTGAGTACCGTCGATCCCGACGATGCTTCTCGCCAGCTGGTGATCGAACCAGTTGCCGCCACGGTCGACGTCAACGCAGGCCCCTACCGGGCGGCTCTCGTTGAGCAGCTGGCCGTGGTCAAGGTTGCGGTCCAGCGGGCCGAGGCCGATGATGCCGCCGGGTTCCTCGATACGGGCTACTGGGCTCTGGCTGCCGATGGCGAAACGGTCCAAGCCATCTTTGTTGAGGTCGGCCCGGCCGGTTCTTCCAGCGCCGACGAGGTGACGCTGCTCTTCGCCTTCCCCGAAGGCGCCCAGGAGCTTGACGTGGTGGCCGGAGCCAACGGCGACGACGCCGTCAGCTTCTCCATCGTCCTGCCAAACTAGGGCGGGCCTACACACCCGTCGACAAGGGAGCCCTGCGAGCAGGCCTACTCGGCTTCGCTGCTGTGCATGCGAGCCGTCAGGGCTTCACGCTCGGCCTGTTCCCCGGTCTCAATCGCCTCAAGAAGGTGCATGGCAATGTCGGCAACCTGGACTTCGTCTTCTTCCACGCCGTGGCCCTTCACGCCGTCATCCATCATGACGTAGCAGAACGGGCAGGCGGTGGCGACGCGGCTGGCGCCGGTGTCGATCAGCTCTTGGGAGCGTTCATCGTTCACCTTGGTGCCGATGTCTTCCTCCATCCACATTCGGGCTCCACCGGCGCCGCAACACATTCCCTTGGTTCCGTTGCGGCCTGCTTCAACGATCTGCACGCCCTTTAGTGAGCCGATCACGTTGCGGGGGGCGAGGTAGACGTCGTTATGGCGACCGAGGTAGCAGCTGTCGTGATAGACGATGCGTTCCTCAAGGGTGGCTTGGGAAACGTCGAGCTTGCCCTCAGAGATCAACCATTCGATGAACTGGCTGTGGTGTACCACTTCGTAGTGGCCGCCGAGCTGCGGGTACTCGTTCATCAAGGTGTTGAAACAATGTGGGCACTGGGTGACGATTTTCTTCACGCCGAGGCTGTTGAGGGTCTCAACGTTTTGTTTTGCCAGCATCTGGAAGATGTACTCATTGCCTGATCGGCGGGCCGGGTCGCCGGTGCAGAGCTCGGCCGGTCCGAGGATGGCGAAATCGATGTCGGCCCGATCCATAAGCTTCGACATGGCCTGCGTGACCTTCTGATTCTTGTCGTCGAAGCTTCCGGCGCAGCCGACCCAATAGAGGTACTCATGAGTGAAGGGCTCGGTGAGAGCATCGCCCTCTAGCAATTCGACGGGAAGGTCCTTGGCCCAGTCGGCCCGAGTGGTCTGGCTGATTGCCCACGGGTTCGAGGAGTTCTCCATCGAACGGAAGGCGTTGCCGAGTTCGGTCGGGAAGTTCGACTCCATCAGCGTCAGGTAGCGGCGCATATCGAGGATCTTGTCGAGGATCTCGATGTTGACGGGGCAGATCTCGTCGCAAGCCTTGCAGGACGTGCAGGACCAAACCTCTTCGGGCTGGATTCGGTCGAACACCCAGTTGGCTTCGACTTTGATCTCGGCGTCGACGCCGATCGGCGGCGACACGGGCGGCTGGCCGGTGCGCGACATGACCTCGCCCGTCTTGAGCACGATCTCACGGGGGTCGAGGGGCTTGCCGGTGGCGTGGGCTGGGCACACCGAGGTGCAGCGGCCGCACATGGTGCAGGCGTCGGTGTCCATCAGTTGCTTCCAAGTGAACGACTCGACCGTCGATGCGCCGAACGTTTCGAGTTCGGTGCTCTCCAGGTCGGGCAGCGGCTTCATGGCACCCTTCGGACGGTCGCGGTCCGAGAGATACATGTTGAGCGGCGAGGTGAACATGTGGCGCAGCATCGTGCCGGGGATGATGGCGAGGAAGGCGCAGAAGCTCATGACGTGAGCGATCCACCAGGCTTGGTGCCAGCCGGAGAGGTTGGCCGACCCATCGACCAGCTGGGCGAGCGGGTAGCCGATCACGGAGAACTTCTCGTATTCAGGGCTGCCATCGAGTGCGATCCGGAACGCCTCAGCGCCGAATCCGGTTACGCCGATGGCGGTGAGCACACCAAGGATGACAGCGTGCTCTGGCCGGGTCTTGATGCTGATGCGGTATGGCCGCCACTTGCGGGGCCCGTAGCGCCGGACGATGGCGATCACCATGCCTGCCAGGAATCCAAGACCGGCGAGATCTCCAACCAGGGCGTAGGCCCGGTAGACGTTGCCGTTGAGGAACTTCAGGCTTTCTGGCATCTGATGGTTGATCTCGAGAACTGTGGTGACAGCCAAAAGGATCAGGAAGTTGAAGTAGATGAGCGCATGCATGATCCCGGCTCCGGGCTCACGCATAAGGGTCTGCATGTAGATGCCGGCGCGGAAGTCGCTGAGACGGCGCTTCGCGTTCTCCGGTGTGGTTCTGCGACGATCGGGTGCGCCCCGTTCCCAGTTCTTGACTCGATACGACAGCTGAACCGAACCCCAGAGAATCAGGATCGGGATGACGGTGTAGAACGCGAGGCGGAGGGGTGACGGGATGTTCTCGAAGACCTCCCGCTGGACCTCGGAGTCGTCGTGGAACTGGAAGATGGTTGCGGCGATGCCGGATAGCACCGTCACGATGGCGACGAGCAGTCCAACGCCGAGCCATAGCTGGCTCGCCTTTGGTCCCGCCGCTTCATCTTCGAACACTTCGATATCGTTCGCTGGCGCATCCATACGACCCGCAAACCTAGTGCCGAATTGGCCGCAGCGGCAGATTTTGGTCTTGGGTATCGGCACCCCTGCTAGGTTCGTCGCCATGCAACTGGTCACCGCAGTCATCAAGCCCCACATGCTGGATGAGGTGAAGGAAGCTCTGCGGGCCGTCGGTATCTCGGGAATGACGGTCAGCGAGGTGAAGGGCTTCGGTCGTCAGGGTGGCCATACCGAGACCTATCGCGGTGCCGAGTATCGGATCGACTTCGTGCCAAAGTTGAAGTTGGAGATCGTGGTCGACGGGGAAGAAGGGCAAAGGGTGGTCGAGGCGATCGCCGCCGCCGCCAAGACCGACAAGATCGGTGACGGCAAGATTTGGGTCACCCCGGTCGACACTCTGGTCCGCATCCGCACGGGAGAAGTCGGCGCCGACGCCGTCTGACCTGGACTGGTTCGGCCCCTCAGCCGGCAGCGAGTTCCGCCAGGATCTGCTGCTGATTTCCGGATGGCGGATCGGCCAGCCGGGATCGATACGACTCCGTCCCCACCTGCCAGGCCGCGAAGCTCTCTGCGAAATCGCCGGCCCCGGTTGAGAAGTCCGATGCCCGATTGTCTGGCCACCAGGGCGCGTCCTCGATGCCTCTGGCAACCTGCCAGCGTCGCCGGTCGTCGCCGCTGTTGAGGGAGACGTCGACGGCGTGTCCCAGTTCGTGGGCGATCACGTGGGCCAGGAGCTGCTTCGACTGGCCTTCTCGTACGTAGATGTCGATTACCGATTCCTGGGTGAGCGTGTAGCCATAGGCACCCTCTCTGCCTTCGTGGAAGCGGATCTCCCATCCGGGAAGTCGTTCCTCCCAGGGATAGCTGACGAGCGCTAGGGCTTCGAGGCCTCGGTCACCGATGGTGGCGTTGTCCCAGTCGAGTTCAGCAGCGGCCGGTGCAAGCACCGTGGTTTCAGGTGACGTGGTTTCAGGTGCCGTTGTGGTCGACGGGACAGGGGGAGCGGTTGTTGTTGGGGTTGTTATGGCTGGGGCTGTGGTCGTCGTTGTGGCGAGCGACGGTGTGTCGAAGTCGGTGGCGTGGTTGGTGTCGACGCCCAGGGTCCCGTAGAGCGCGCCATCGGTTAGTCCGAGGTCGGGGCTGCTGGTGCGAGCGTTGGGTGAGGGATCGACCGCCGTGATTCCGGCTAGAACACCGAGTGCGTTAGCACGGCGCGAATCGTGAGACACTGCCTGCTGGGCAGCAAGGTCAACCGTCGCCATCTCCGCTTCGAAGCGGCTGGCGATCGACGCTCCGGCGAGCGCGAGGGCGGCGACTGCTGCTGCTAGTGGGAGATTTTGGCTGCGCACTCGTCCGCCTTCGTCACAATGTCGAACATAGGTGAAGGGCCTTTCGGCCAACGAGAGCTAACCCGCTCAGCGGCTGGGGCTGGCTTGGTTCGCTCGGCTCAGCCAACATTGGGCAAGGGTTCGCCACTGCGGAGATTCCCGCTTGCCTGGGTGAAGAATCCCAGCTGTCGGGCCTCACCCGTAGGCTGGATGGCATGGAGTCGGAGACGTTGTACCTAGAACCACATCCGAGTTTTCAAGGCCGTCGCGGGCCGTTGCTTATCGTGGTGGCCGATGGGGTCGGCGTGGCCCCGCCTGCGCCAAGCAACGCCGTCGAACTGGCTCATACGCCGACACTCGATCGCTTGACGTCGTCGGACTTGTACACCGAGTTGGCGGCTCACGGAACCGCGGTAGGGCTACCTTCCGACGACGACATGGGCAACAGCGAGGTTGGTCACAACGCCATCGGGGCCGGGCGCATCTTCGATCAAGGGGCCAAGCTGGTGAATCGGGCGTTGGCCGACGGCTCGCTTTTTGAGACGACCGTCTGGCGGGCCGCAATAGCTCAGGTGGTGGAGGGAGCGGGCACACTCCACTTGCTCGGGCTCCACAGCGACGGCAACGTGCACTCCCACACCGACCACGTGTACCGGATGCTGGAGCAGGCTGCGGCCGAAGGGGTTCGTCGGGCCCGATTGCACATCTTGCTCGATGGTCGTGACACGGGAGCCCGCTCGGCGCTCGGCTATATAGATGCCACCGAGTCGGTGCTGGCTCGCCTCGCCGATGAGCATGGCGTCGACTATCGCATTGGATCCGGTGGCGGCCGAATGGCGATCACGATGGATCGCTACGGCGCCGACTGGGACATGGTCGAGCGGGGCTACAACTGCCATACCAACGGCGTAGGGCCGGGATACGCGTCGGCCACCGAGGCGGTGGAGACGATGTATGCGGCGACTGATGCGGGCGACCAGTACCTCGACTCGTTTGTGATCATGGAGGACGGTGAGCCGATTGGTCGGATGGTCGACGGCGACTCGGTGTTGATGTTCAACTTCCGAGGCGACCGGTCGATCGAGATCTCGCAGGCCTACGAAGACGGCGACGAGTTCGTTGCCTTCGATCGTTCGGCAATTGCCCCCCGACCCAATATCTTCTATGCCGGGATGCTTCAGTACGACGGCGATGCGTTCGTGCCAAAGCGGTTCCTGGTCGACCCTCCAACCATCGATCGCACGATGGGGGAGTTTCTGTGCGCTGAGGGTGTGCCTTCGTTCGCTATCTCAGAGACGCAGAAATTTGGTCACGTCACCTACTTCTGGAACGGTAATCGCTCTGGCTACATCGACGAGTCGTTGGAGACCTACGTCGAGATCCCTTCCGACAACGTCGAGTTCGACAAGACGCCGGGGATGAAGGCCAGAGAGATCACCAACGCCACCGTCGAGCTGCTGGAGAGCGGGCGCTTCCGGTTTGGGCGCCTCAACTTCGCCAACGGCGACATGGTCGGTCATACCGGTGTGCTCGATGCCACCACCGAGGCGATGCAAGCCGTCGATGAGTGCATGGAACGACTCATCAAGGTGATCGATGAACTCGGGGGCGTACTCATCTACACGGCCGACCATGGCAACGCCGACATCATGTACACCGAGGCCGCCGATGGCATCCGTTCCCCTGTGACCTCTCACACCCTGTCGCCGGTGCCCTTCGCCATCCACGACGCCGAGCATGGCGGCGAGTATCAGATCGCAGCAACGCAGGATGCAGGCCTCAGCCATATCGCAGCCACTGTGCTCAACCTGCTTGGCTTCAACGCCCCGGCCGACTACCAGCCGAGCCTCCTGGCCTTCGCCGACTGACGCTCAGCGGTTCCGCTGTATCAAACCCGACCGCATAATCGTCTTGATCGCGCCTACGCTGACCGGCGGGGCATGATCCAGACGAGCCGACACGGCGGAGAGAGTGCCCACGTGGCTACCAGCGAAGCGCAAAGCGACCCATGGTGGAAGCGCATAGCCACAACCTGCGCCTACCTCGCCGCGCTCGCTGGCCTCATCACTGTCGCCACAACCGGCATCGACCCAGACGCGATAACGGACGGCCCCATAGTGGAAGCCGTCCGTTCGTTTGGTCCCTGAGGGATGGGTATGACCGACTCAGTCGGGTCTCCCACGGGCAATCTTCGCAAGTAGAACACCGAGCGCTGGTTGGGCGATTACCACCCCGATGGTTTGCAGCGGGTTGTTGTTCATCGCTGCTGATGATGCGGTGAGCAACAGTGCTCCACAAAACAGCATCGCTACCAAGAATAGGCCCGAGTCGTTAGGTGGTTCTTGCGGATTTGAAGGTGGTTCTTGCGGGACTGAAGGCGGCTCTTGCGGGTCAACGGTCATTCCTCGACCTCCCATTGGGGAGCCGAAGGCTAAGCGCGACAAATCCAATTCAGACGCGTTAGCCCCTTGGGCTCGTAGTCGGACTGCTGGAGCTTCGACCGAGAATGCCTCTAGTGGGATCTAGGCCGCGACATTGCAGGCGCACAAGAAACAAACGTCCTTGTTAGCGCCTCATTGTCGTCTAGCAAAACTCTCTCCGTCGTCTCCGCCGATGGAGCTTGCTACAAAGAAGAAATTTCGAACTCATTGTTGACCACCCCGGCTTCGAAGGCCGTCCACTCGTCGGGTGTAAATTGCAAACAATCGCCAGACGCCGAACGGAAGCTAGTCCCAGCACTGGTATGCCGGACGTCTATCGCAGCGTTGGATAGATGTCCGGCTCGAATACTTATGAGAAAGAGTTCCCACTCGTCGTGGTCAAGTGAAAGAACGACTCTTTTGGGACTATCGACCGGATGCTTGGTGTCAGCAACATCGACTGCATCGAGTCCAAATCGCACCCCAACGCAAGCACCAGTGTTGCAGTAGCTGCTTGTCGTCCACTCAGTATTAGTCAACATCTTTGTCCCAAGTTATGCTGCTGGCGTCGCACGCGACGGCTTCATTGTCGTTTTCGTTTAGTCCCTCAACATCGAAGGGATATGAAGCAGGCATGCGGCCCATCTTGTATTCAGGTCGCCCGACACGTTACCTCGACAGGTACTCCATCGACTTGGTCCTCGTTGGGTAAATATGCCTATTGGTCAGGTGCTACTGAGTAGTTCGGCCAATAGTGCCCGCGTCGCCTCGGGTTCAAGGCATTCGCGAAGGCCATAGTTGTAGCAGCGAGTCAAACGATCAGACTGGTCTGGGTCATCGATTGAGCCAATCGCTCTGATCGATTCCTCCCATACGACAGTCGGCAGGTGTGGGCTTGCAAAGTCCATGAAGACGAGTGAGGAGGATCCCAGTAATGGTCCTGGGCTTGCTGTGAATGGAATAACCTGGATGTCGACGGAATCGATGCCGCCGTTGGCCACCCATTGCAGGTACTCCAATTGTGTTTGGTGCACCTCCCTGCCACCTACTTGTTGATGGAGAGCTGCTTCGCTGATCATTGCCGTGAATTGGACTGGGCAATTCCCGGTCAAGCGGGCTTGTCGTCGCTCGCGAATGTCGACGGTTTGGCTTATCTGGATATCGCTGAACATTGGGTCTGGATCGAGGATTGCTCGTGTGTAGCCCTCCGTCTGGACCAGCCCAGGTATGGTCAGGTTTCCAAAGCACCTGATCTCGGTGGCTCCTGACTCGAGGCCGAGGAGGCGTTGTGTCTCCTCGTCAACGCCGCCGAATTCGGCCCACCAGCCTCGTTCGCGGGTTGCCTCGCGGAGCTCGCTGAGTTCGCCTCGTTCTTGATTGTCGATCCGAAAGAGGTCGAGCAGGGCGGCGAACTTGTCGTCGGCGAGGACGGCGCGTTCGTTCTCGACCTGGGACCAGTAGTTGCGGGTGAAGCCGAGTGCGTCCGTGATTTCCTTGACCGGGATACCTAGCTCTAGACGCCGGTTCTTCAGGCGGAGCGCAAGTTCCCAGCGGGCGACGGTTGGTGATGTCGGTGCCAACTCCCCCTCCTGGGTTGACTGAGCATTAGTGTTTCGCGGGACTTTAGTCGAAGTCATAGCACACCCCCTTACGAGCATCGCTCCGGGTTACGCATTTTGGTAGCAGTGTCTTTGACAACTTACGGTAACCACTGTAATCATCTACTCACAGCAATGGTGCTCAACAACTTGTAGAAGTCGCCTACAGATTTTGAGTGAGGGGGGTTCCGATGAATGAGGGACCAACGCTAAAGGTAGGGCTGGTGGTTCCACCTCTACCCTGTCCGCACCGTGAGGGGCTGGAGCTGGCCGTCGATGGGTTGGCGAAGGGCTTGTCTTCGAGGGGCCACGAAGTGTTGTTGCTCACAATCGTCGATCCCCTCCGAACCAAGCAGTGGGCCATGCAGTTCGGACTCGCGGCCCGAACGATCCATCAGGTCGCCGGTCTCGGTGAAGAGCTCGGTGCCTGCGACATCGTGCATGATCACACGCTGGCGGCCTTGTTCGTCCGCAATGTGCATCACCGGGCCGCCATCGTCACGACAAACTACGGGCCCTTCGACGCCGACCCCATTCCCATGTATCGCCGTCGCCCCGATGACCACGTGCCGATGATCGCCCTGTCGTGTGACCAGGCAAACCGGGCCCCGAAGTCGGTGACCGTCTCCACGGTGATCCACCCCGGCATCGATATCTCCATGTACAGGTATCGGCAGAGGGGCTCCGACTACTTCGTCGTCGCCGGTCCAATGCATGCCGAGGGCGGAATCGTCGAGTCAATCGAGATTGCCTCCGCAACCGAGACTTCTCTGATGATCTACTCGAACGTCGAAGAGAAAGACGAACACGACTATTTCCACGATCACGTCCGACCGCATCTCGGTCCGACCGTTCAATTCCAAAGCGACTTGGCGTTGCGTGATCGCATCGACCTGCTCGGTGGGGCCAAGGCCCTTCTCCATCCGGTCAAGTGGTCCGAGCCCTTCGCCATGACGATCGTCGAAGCCATGGCCTGCGGTACGCCGACCATTGCCTTCGCCGGTGGCGCCGCCGAGGAGATCTTCGAGCACGGCACCACCGGATTCGTCGGCCGATCTACTGCTGAGCTCATTGCCGCTGCCGGCCGAATCGAATCAATACATCGTGGTCGGTGCCGCGAACGAGCGATGCGCTTCTTCGACTGCGATGAGGTGGCTTGCCACCACGAGGACTTCTACCGTGAAGTGATCGACGACCTGGCGGCTGAACGGTCCTGTGAGCAGGCCGTTCCTCTAGCCGCCACAATAAGCTCACACCCCGCCACCGACGTCGCCACGGCTACCGACCAGTTGCGCTGAGGCCTCGCTGCCAGGCCTCAAAAAGCTCGGCATAGGCACCGCCTGCCTCTACCAGTTCACCGTGCGAGCCAAGCTCGACCAAACGGCCACCATCGACAACGCCGACGCGGTCCGAGCGTTCGGAGGTCGAGAGCCTGTGGGCGATCACGATCACCGTTCGTTCGGCCATCAACACTTCCATCGCCGCCTCGACCAACACCTCCGTGCCTGGGTCGAGGCTCGACGTGGCCTCATCGAGCACAAGCACCGCGGGGTCGACCATGGCCGCTCTCGACAACGACACCAGCTGTCGTTCACCGGCCGACAGTCGGCTGCCCCGTTCCCGTACAACCGTGTGCATCCCGGCCGGCAAACCGTCGATTCGGTCCCATGCCCCGATCTTGCGCAACGCGGCCTCGATGTCGTCGTCTGTTGATTCTGGTTTGGCCATCCGGATGTTGTCGGCAACCGTCCCGGCAAACAAGAACCCCTCCTGGGGGACCACCACGATTTGGCGTCGCAGACTCTCCAACGTTCCCTGTCGAAGATCCACACCACCCAGCGACACCGAACCATCGGTCGGGTCGTACAGCCTTGCCATCAGCTTGGCCAACGTCGACTTTCCCGCTCCCGTTGGGCCGACGAGAGCGAGGCGCTCGCCTTCGGTCACCCGCAGGTCCACCGACGACAGCACCTCGGGACCGTTGCTCCCATAGGAGAACGACACGCCCGAAACGTCGAGCACTCCACTCGACGGCAGCGGCACCGCGTCCGGCGCCTCATCGAGGTCGACTTTGGTGTCGAGCAGGTCGTAGAGCTTTGCTAGCGAAGCCGTGCCCGACTGCAGCATGTTGAACAGCTGGCTGAGCTGCTGAACCGGCTCGAACAGATTTGAGAGCAGCAACACGAATGCCGCCACGGTGCCGATGCTCATGGACCCGTTGCGAACCATGAGACCGCCGACACCAACCGCCAGCCCCGTCGTGAACACACCGGTGAAGTCGACGATGGGCAGGTACCAGGCTGCGATCTTCACCGATTGCATGTGTGAGCGGTACAGCCGGTTGTTTGTCTCGGCGAAGCGCCCGGCCTCCACGTCCTCCCGGCCGAAGGCCTGCACTACCCGGACCCCACTGAAACCCTCCTGCAGGCTCGAAAGAGTGCCTGCGATCTCATCGCGGACAACCAGATAGGCGGCGTTGGAGTCGCGTTTGAACTTGAGGCTTGCCGGCAGCAGCAGCGGCACAACCACGAGCAGTACGAGCGTCAGCTGCCAGCTCAGGAATAGGAGCAGGACGATCGACAGCGTGAGGAGTAGCGACGCCGAGATGAACATCAGCAGGCCGTACTGCACGAGTTCAGCCAGCGAATCGATGTCGGAGGTCATGCGAGACACGAGCACTCCGGCCTTCGACCGGTCGTAGAAGCTCATTGGTTGGTCGAGCATGTGTGCGAACACCCGATTGCGGAGGTCGCGCAGGAAGTTCTCGCCGACCCTGGCCAGGTTGGCGATCCCGAACCGGTAGGTCACATAAGCCACGAGGGCCGCCACCACGTAGCCGGCAACAGCCCAATCGATCACCGAGCCGTTGTCGGCCCGAATGCCGTTGTCGATAGCGGTCCGAACCAACACCGGCCCGCTGAGTAGGGCAACCGTCCACACGACCAGCAGTGCCACCGCCCCCAGACCTCGCCGTTTGTATGGGAGCAGCATCCGCCCGGTTCGTTTCAAGACGCGTCCGGTCTCGGCCAGATCGAGCTGGTCCTCCTCCGAAACACCTCCCGCCATCCACCCCGCCATCAGTCGACCCCCATCACGGGGTTCGAGCCGTTGGCGCCGGGCCCGTCCCCGTTGGCTGTGTCGGTGTTGGGTGTGTTGGTGTTGGGCGTGCCGGTGTTGGCGGGTCCCAGTTCGGCGGCGGCCAATACCTCTCTATAGCGGGAGTTCTCGGCAAGCAGTTTGGCGTGGCTTCCCTCGGCAACGATCCGGCCTTCGTCGAGCAGGACCACTCGGTCGGCCAACGCAACCGTGGCCGGTCGGTGGGCGATCACGATCGTTGTCCGCTTGCCCATCACCTCGGTCAAGGCATCCCGGATCTCGTGTTCCTTCGTCGGGTCGACCGCAGAGGTCGCGTCGTCGAGGATGACCACCCGGGGATTGGCCAGAACCGCCCTGGCAATGGCGATGCGTTGACGTTGCCCGCCTGATAGCGAATAGCCGCGCTCGCCGAGTTCGGTCTCGTACCCGTCCTCAAGCTCGACGATGAAATCGTGGGCGCCGGCCAATCGGGCTGCGTACTCGATCTTCTCCGAAGGCGCCGACGGGTCGGCGAACGCGATGTTGTCGGCGACGCTGGCACTGAAGAGGAAGGTCTCTTCGAACACGATGCCAACGGCCCTTCGCAGCTCTTGGCGGCGGATGTCTCGAACATCGATGCCGTCGACGGTGATGGATCCGCCGGTCACGTCGTAGAAGCGGGGGAGGAGCCTGGCGATCGTCGACTTGCCCGAGCCGGTCGAGCCAACGAGGGCCACCGTCTCACCCGGTTCGATCTCAAGGCTCAGGTTGTGGAGTACGGCCAACTCGGGTTCGTCGGGATAGCTGAAGCTCACGCCCTCGAACCGCACGAGACCGAGACCTTCGCCCGATGGCAGGTCGACGGGATTGGCCGCGTCGACGATGTTTGGAGCGGTGGCCAACACGCCGTTGATCCGTTGTCCTGCTGCAGAGGCACGCTGGCCGTTGGCGATGATCATGCCGAGCATCCGCAAGGGCTGGATCAACATGGCAACGTAGATGTTGAAGCTCACCAACTCGCCGACGGTCAGCTGCCCCTGCAACACGAGTTGGCCTCCCCGCCACAACACGATGATAAGCCCGATATTCGGCATCAGCTCGACGGCTGGGAGGTAGATCGAGCGGACCTTTGCCGCCAGCATCGCCTGGCCGAAGACGTCGTTCGCTTCCTTGTCGAGCCGTTGGGCCTGCAAGGTTTCGGCCCCGAACCCCTTGACCACACGGACACCTGCGATCGTCTCCTCGACCACCGATGCCAGCTCAGCCGATTCCGTCTGTACACCCATCACCGCGGGATGGAGACGCTGGCCAAACCGCCGCCCCATCACGTTGACGAACGGCAGGAACATGAGAGCTAGCAATGCCAGCCCGGCGTTTGTTGCAAAAAGCAGTGCAGTCACCGCCACCACCACAACCAGGTTCCCGGCAGTGACCGGCAGCATGGTGATCAGGTTCTGGAACTGCTGGAGATCGGTGTTGGCCCGGCTCATCAAGTCGCCGGTCTGGACCGAATCATGGAAGGCGAAGTGCAGTCGCTGAACGTGGGCGAACAGCCGGTCACGGAGTCGCATTTCGACCCGGCGGGCGTTTCGGAACGCCCAATAGCGCCGAAGGCCGGTGAAGATCCCCGATGCGACGCCGGCCAAGCCGATCACGATGATCCAGCCGAGCAGCGACCCGTCACCCTCGATGCCCGAATCGATCGACTGCTGCACCAGCCAGGGAACGACGATTCGACCGAGTGTCCAGCCGAGTGCAACAAGCATCCCAATGGCGATTCCGGTCCATTCGAGTCGAATCGACTCTCGGATCAGTTGCCAGCCTTCGCTTCGGTCCGAGGTTGATGCCTGGGTCGAGCTAGGGGCTGTGCTCCGATCGGCGGCGGGCTCGGTTGCCGAGTTCTGGCGCGGGGCGATAGGTCCGTTTTAGCCGTGCATCGACATCAACATGTAGTTGGGGATAATCGACCGACGTCTACGGGTTGGCTTAGGGCCCTCCGAAGTGTTGGCCAGAATCTTAGTATCGAGAGATAGAAAAGTTGCTAATGAGACACTCAACTATGTATGATTGTGGTCGCTGAACTGCTACAAAGGCAGAAGACCTGCTCCGTACCAGCTGGTAACCGGCTCTCGGAGCAAACGATGCACCACACCTCAGTAGGAGAAAAGTAGATATGGCAAAGGCCGTCGGTATCGACCTCGGAACCACCAACTCAGTCGTCTCGGCACTGGAAGCGGGCGAACCTGTCGTCATTCCCAATGCTGAGGGCGCACGCACCACTCCCTCCGTCGTCGCTTTTGGCAAGGACGGCGAAGTTCTTGTAGGTGAAGTGGCCAAACGTCAGGCCATCACCAATCCCGATCGCACCATTCGTTCCGTGAAGCGCCACATGGGCACCAAGTGGAGCACCGAGATCGATGGCAAGAAGTACAACGCCCAGGAGATCAGCGCTCGCACGCTGATGAAGCTCAAGCGAGATGCCGAGGCCTACCTCGGCGACACCGTCACCCAGGCCGTCATCACGGTCCCCGCTTACTTCGATGACGCCCAGCGGACCGCAACCAAGGAAGCCGGCCAAGTCGCCGGCCTTGAGGTGCTCCGCATCATCAACGAGCCGACGGCGGCCGCCCTGGCCTACGGCCTCGACAAGGACGACACAGCCGATCAGACGATTCTTGTTTTTGACCTCGGCGGCGGCACCTTCGACGTCTCCGTGCTCGAAATCGGCGATGGCGTCTTCGAGGTGAAGAGCACCTCGGGCGACACCGAACTCGGTGGCGACGACTGGGACCAGGCCATCATCGATTGGATGGTCACCCAGTTCAAGAACGCCCACGGCGTCGATCTGGCCAACGACAAGATGGCGGCCCAGCGGCTCAAGGAAGCAGCCGAGAAGGCCAAGGTCGAGCTGAGCCAGGTCCAGTCGACCAGCATCAACCTTCCCTTCGTTACAGCCACTCCCGAAGGTCCTCTGCACCTCGAGGAGGAGTTGACCCGGGCCAAGTTCCAGGACATCACAGCCGATCTGCTAGAGCGGGTCCGCAAGCCTTTCGAGGCCGCCATCTCCGACGCCGGTCTGTCCAAGGGCGACATCGAGCATGTCGTGCTGGTCGGTGGCTCGACTCGTATGCCTGCGGTGGTGGAACTCGTCGAGTCGATGACGGGCAAAGAGGCCAACAAGTCGGTGAACCCCGACGAGGTGGTTGCCGTCGGCGCCGCCATACAGGCCGGCGTGCTCAAGGGCGACGTCAAGGACGTTCTGCTGCTCGATGTGACCCCGCTGTCGCTCGGTATCGAGACCAAGGGCCAGATCATGCACAAGCTGATCGAACGCAACACCACCATTCCCACCCGGCGTACCGAGACCTTCACCACGGCCGATAACAATCAGCCTTCGGTTGAGATCCATGTGTTGCAGGGTGAACGCGACATGGCGATGTACAACAAGACGCTTGGCAAGTTCCAGCTCGTCGACCTGCCTCCCGCGGCGCGTGGTGTGCCCCAGATCGAGGTCACCTTCGACATCGACGCCAATGGAATCGTGCACGTTTCGGCCAAGGATCGGGCAACCGACAAGGAACAGTCGATCACGA
The DNA here is from genome assembly GCA_035593235.1 of Phascolosoma agassizii. NCBI lineage: Eukaryota > Metazoa > Annelida > Sipuncula > Phascolosomatiformes > Phascolosomatidae > Phascolosoma > Phascolosoma agassizii. The sequence continues at coordinate 595,870 of JAVJHY010000023.1, forward strand.
TCACCGGTCAGTCGACCCTCGGCAAGGACCAGATCGATCAGATGATCAAGGATGCCGAGGCCCACGCCGAGGAAGACCAGCAGCGCCGTGAAGAGGCTGAGATTCGGAACAACGCCGACTCTCTCGTCTACCAGACCGAAAAGCTGCTTTCCGACGTCGAGGACATCGACGCTGACGAGAAACAGGCCGTCGAAGATGCCCTGTCCGAACTCAAGACAGCGATCGCCGGCGAGGACATCGAGGCGATCAAGGACGGCACCGAGAAGCTGATGACGGCGAGCCAGACCGTGAGCACCAAGCTCTACGAGCAGGCAACCGCCAACGACGCAGCCGGACCTAGCGGCGATTCCACCGACACCCCAGATGACGATGATGTCGTCGATGCCGAGATCGTCGAGGACGACGATGCCGAAGACGATCAGGACGTGGCGTGAGCACCCATTCCGACTCATCATCCGGCGCGGCCGATGATGTCGACTCCTCGGGGGCCGACTCTGAGAGGGGCGATGTCGTAACCGGGTTCGACGCTGCCGAAGCTGCTGGCTTCGGAGGCATCACCTGGGCTGACGAGTTTGATGGCGATGCCTCCAACAAGGACGGATCGTCGACGAAATCGAGTGGACCCCCTGTTGGGAGTCCTGGCGACACTGGCGAATCGAGTAGTGCGGCGACCGGCAACACTGGTCCCTCCCGTGCCAACCCGGGGCTCGGCACGCTGCCGGGTTCCGGCGGCGGTGCGCCCGATCAGTCCATCTCAGTGGAAGACCTTGTGGTTGACCTGGAGCGGGTCACGGTCGAGCGGGACCAGTATCTCGACACCTCTCGTCGGCTCAAGGCCGAGTTCGAGAACTACCGCAAGGCGGTTGCCAAGCGGGAGGTCGAGGCTCGCGAGCGGGCCAATGAGTCGCTGGTCTCGGAGATCCTTCCCGTTCTTGATGCATGCGACAACGCTTTGGCGTCTGGGGCAGCCGACGTCGAACCGGTGCGAGCCTCGTTGGTCGAAGCACTGACCAAGCAGGGTCTGACCCGGATCGATGATCAGGATGCCCCGTTCGATCCGGAGCGTCACGAAGCTGTGATGCACGAGCCCGATGAGGATGGAGCCGGCCCCGTCGTTGCCGAAGTCATGCGAGCCGGTTACAGCTGGAAGGGCCGTGTGGTTCGACCGGCCATGGTGAGGGTTCGGGGCTGAGGCCACCGCGGAAACGGCCGTACGGTCGTAGCGAGGAAATTTGATGCCACAACACGATTGGCTCGACAAGGACTTCTATAAGATCCTCGGAGTTTCCGAGTCGGTCTCGGAGAAAGAGCTGACCAAGGCGTACCGAAAGCTAGCTAGGAAGTACCACCCCGACGCCAACCCGGACGACGCTCGAGCCGAAGACCGGTTCAAGGAGATCTCCGAAGCCTATGACGTGCTCGGTGATCCCGAGCGTCGCAAGGAGTACGACGAGATCCGTCGCTTCGGACCGACCGGCGGCTTTCGCCAAGGTCCCGCCGGTGGCGGTGGCGGTGGTGGTGGCAACGGCGGCTTCAGTTTCGACCCGTCCGACCTCTCGGATCTTCTTGGCGGCGTGTTCGGAGGGGGCGGCGGTGGTCGTCGGGCACCGGGCACCGGTCCCCGGCGGGGCGACGATCTCGCAACCGAGCTCCACCTGAGTTTCGACGAGGCGGTCGAGGGCGTGACCACATCGGTCCATCTCACCTCCGATGCCGCCTGTTCAACCTGCCGCGGCAGCGGTTCGGCCCCCGGAACCACGCCCCAGACCTGTTCGCAGTGTGGCGGACGGGGAGTCATGGACGACAATCAGGGCTTTTTCTCGCTGAGCCAACCGTGCGATCGCTGCGGCGGTCGAGGCAAAGTTGTGGTCGAGCCCTGTTCCAACTGCCGGGGCAGTGGTATTGAACGTAAGCCCCGCCAGGTCAAGGTCCGCATTCCGGCCGGGGTCAAGAACGGCCAGAAGATCCGTCTTAAAGGTCGGGGAACCCCCGGACGCAATGGTGGCCCGGCTGGCGACCTCTATGTTGTTGTCGAGGTGGCAGGTCACCGGTTGTTCGGCCGCAAGGGCGACAACATCACGCTCGACCTGCCCGTCACGTTTGCCGAGGCCGCCCTTGGGGCCAAGGTGAAGGTACCGACTCTCGACGGTTCGACCGTGACGCTCAAGATTCCGGCCGGTACACCAACTGGGAAGACCTTTCGGGTCAAAGGCCGCGGCGTGCAGGGCTCAAAACGCAACGGTGATCTGCTGGTCACTGCGGTGGTCGATGTGCCCGGTGAATTGAGTGAGGCGCAACGAACCGCGTTGGAGGCGTTGGCCGATGCCACCACCGGCTCCCCCCGTGACCACCTGACAGAGGCGGCTAGTTCGTAATGGTCGGCGAGTCTGATCGACGGGCCGTGTATGTGATCTCGGTTGCCGCCGAGCTCGCCGGTGTGCATCCACAGACGCTTCGTATCTATGAGCGCAAGGGTCTTGTTCTTCCTGCCAGGACCGATGGCGGCAGTCGCCGCTACAGCGACGCAGACATCGCTCAGCTTCAGCGAATTCAGACGTTGACCGATGGCGGCCTAAATCTGGCCGGGGTCAAACGTGTGATCGAGCTCGAATCCGAGGTTGTCCGACTACGACGCCAACTCGCGGAACTTCAAGAAGCCAGTCAGAAGGCCGTGGCCGCCGCCGAGCGTCAACATCGGCGAGATTTGGTGCCCGTAAACCAGAGCGTCACGGTCTACCGGCGCGGCCCGAAGCGCCGAAGCTGAACGGTGAGATCACCGAGGTCGAGATACTCGCTTACCATGAACCCACTTAGGAAACTTGATATGAACGTTGTCAACTACCAAACCTGTGGATAAACTGTTGATATGGCTGTCGATCCAAACAAGTGGACCATCAAGACCCAGGAGGCGGTGGCCGCTGCCATCGAGCGAGCGGGCACTGAATCCCACCCCGAAGTAACTCCCGACCACCTTCTGAGCGCACTTCTGAGCCAACCTGAAGGGGTCGTGCTCCCGCTCCTCACCAAGGTCGAGCGACCGGTTGCCGCGTTGCGAACGGCCACCGAGGAAGCACTCAGCGCACTGTCGAAGGCCTACGGCACCGAGCCCCGGCTCTCCCGCCAGAGCAATCGGGTCATCGATGATGCCGACTCCGTGCGAGCCGAACTCGGCGATGAGTATCTGTCGACCGAGCACCTCCTGCTCGGACTGGCAAACCCCGATCCCGGCGGGGCAACCGCGGCCAGGATCGACCTTTCTCGCACACAGCTGCTGCAGGCCTTGGAAGAGGTCAGGGGTTCGCATCGGGTCACAAGCCAGAACCCCGAAGACTCCTTCCAGGCTCTGGAGAAATACGGCCGGGATCTTACCGAGGATGCTCGGTCCGGCAAGCTCGATCCCGTCATCGGCCGCGATGACGAGATTCGCCGCGTCGTGCAGGTCCTCAGCCGCAGAACCAAGAACAACCCCGTTCTGATCGGCGAACCCGGCGTCGGCAAGACAGCCATCGTCGAGGGTCTCGCCCAACGGGTGGTCGAGGGCGACGTTCCCGAGTCCCTGCGCAACCGTCGGGTCATTTCCCTCGACGTGTCGGCGATGCTGGCCGGCGCCAAGTTCCGTGGCGAGTTCGAGGAGCGGCTCAAGGCAGTGCTCAAGGAGATCACCGATGCCGACGGCGAAGTGATCACCTTCATCGACGAGATGCACACCGTTGTCGGCACCGGAGCCGGTGGCGACTCCGCCATGGACGCATCAAACATGCTCAAGCCGATGCTGGCCCGTGGCGAGCTGCGCATGGTTGGCGCAACCACGCTCGATGAATACCGCAAATATGTTGAGAAGGACGCCGCCCTTGAGCGGCGGTTCCAGCAGGTTCTTGTCGGTGAACCGACCGTCGAGGACTCGATTGCCATCCTGCGCGGCCTCAAGGAGCGCTACGAAGTCCACCACGGCGTGCGAATCCAGGATTCCGCGTTGGTTGCCGCCGCGGTCTTGGCCGATCGCTACGTCACCGCTCGCTTCCTGCCGGACAAGGCCATCGATCTGATGGACGAGGCGGCCTCCAAGCTCCGGATTGAGATCGACTCCCTGCCAACCGAGATCGATGTTGTCGAGCGGCGTATCCGCCAGCT